>JAYRBT010000177.1:50284450-50346383 GCA_036023395.1 Myiotriccus ornatus | reverse complement strand
GAAGAAAGCAAATATGGACCTGAATTCCAAGGAATATATGATTGTGAGGTGAGAATGAGAGAAAAAAAAGTCTGTATGGGGCTTGGCTTTAGGTACTCTGCTCTTCCAAGTCCTCTCTTTCCTGCAACAAATGAAACAAATACATTTCATATTCTCATACGGAAAAACATCAGAACACGCGAGTGTATTATTTGATGAGTTTATGCCTGCGTATTTCTTACAGATAACATCAAATCTATGAGTATTCTTTTAAAAATTTGAATATAAAATTGTTCCAGATGAAATTGAAAGTGGTTTACTTCTATTTGAAAAAACTGCTTTACTGAAGACATTCCAAAACACCATTGTACACACAATACAAATCAGCAGTTCCATGCGGAATATGTCTACAACTAGTCCTCCTCTTTTTGCAGGAGGAAAAAAGTTTATTTCAAATATATTACTTGCAATCTTGAAAAAGGTTAGTTCTCTGTAAAATTCTGAGTCACTGCAGTACAATTTTTCTTTCCTGTAGAAAAATTCACTTGCAAATTATATATCTGAGTTTGAATTGTAATACTTGTTCAGCATACTGCAATACATCTTCAGGTCACAGGAAAGCAACACAAAAAGCAGACATCGCTTTTTTTCTTAAATGACTTAGTTCTACATGTAAAGTCATTATACAAAACCTTGCTCATGGAAAATATTCTTCAGAAGGTGTTTTGGGGTTTTTTTAAATTAATACTTTTTATTAGCAGCAAACACAACAAAGTCTCATGAAGTCTAACAAGGAACTTCAATTATTTACATTTTAAATGTGTTTATGTGCTCTAAGTAGTCTGAAGATATTGAACAGAAATAAGTTTAAAATATAAAGGTAGACTAAGTACAAAACTGTGCTCCAAGCAGGCACAGGAGTACACAAAAACACTCCCATATTTTACATCTTGGACACTAATTTTGTCTCTTTATTAAGGTAAGTGGAATATGTTCCAGGTGCTTCTCACTGAATTTGTCACTTGCAAATTGTCAAGAAAAACTATTATTCAGGAAGAGCCACAAAGATAAGTTAAATCTAATCTAAATATATTTTCTTTCCTAATCATAATATTTAAGAATCTTAATACTTAAAGCACCTCCTACAATTTTCTAATTTAAATAGCTTTTAAAGATTCTCAAACAATCTTGGGGCGGGCCATAAAAAGACAGATCACATATCATGTTTGAATATACTTCATGAAAAATACAGAAGTGAGTTTGTCAATATTCCAGGCAACCAAGAGCAGTATTTCTCTGATTTAAAACCCAAACGTTCCTGTTAATTTCTGGGTACAACATTATACCATGTCCTTTTAACTTCTAAAAACAGATTATGTAACTCTTATACTAGAACATTTAACTTGCAACATTCCTGACACGGGTAAGGGAAGGCCAAGAACGGCACAGAAAGGGACAGATCTTTCAGTGACTAGACACAGAGGTAGATATCCAGTTTTAAGACTGATACCTGCTTATTCCTGGAGTTTGTTACAGATACTAGTTAATACCAAATCCTTCACAAGAAGGAATAGATGAATAACCCAATTAGAACTACTGTGCAGTACAGATTTTGCACTAAAAAAGGGTTTTTAGGGTATAAGATTACAAGGTAAAAAAATCTACCTAGAATGTGGGCACTATTATGGAGTAGAAAGACAAGTATCAACTGGCACCGTAAAGAAGCTCAAAAAACAAAATGATTTGCTTTGTCCTAAAGCTTGACAAGACGACCAATAATTGTCTAAATATAAAAATGCGCCAAAGTGGAGATTTAATCCAACATTAAGTGATAAATCTTGCTTGAATAAAGAAAAAAAGATTTAAGACCATAACTCAGATACTGATTTATGCAAAGCCATGCAATTTAAATAAACATAAAGCTAAGTACCTATTAATTGAGAAATACTATTAAACCTTCACTGAGAATGCCTTCTAAGCAATCCATCAGTATGACTGTTTTCATATTGGAACTGTTCACATAGTTCTTTATTTATACTGCAGGAGTAACCAAAGACCCCAGTTAAGGCCTTAATGTGGTAGATACTATCCAGCAATACAGACATGCAGAACTCCTACCCTTACCAGTATTGACTATTCAAATGAAAATTAAAAAATACAGTACTTTTATTGCCATATCTACTTCAGCATTTCTCTTCTGACTGTCCCAATTAATAAACCCCAAAACTGTCCTAAAACTCACAACAGAAAACGAAAAATGTTATTCTAGAAAAATGTTATTCTAAAAAAATGTATCTGTATTGCTATAATCCCATCTACATTTACCCCAAGATCAAAAAAAAAAAACCTGACAGGGGTAGATGTTTAATTTCTATTGTAGCTTTGAACCTAGGATTATTCAAAAATTCTCATAAAACTCTTGTTTTTCCAGCATTTCTCTGATTTTTCTCTCTGAAGATGCATATACTATCTGCCTATTCCAACAGACTAATCAAAAATAAGCATATTAGTCCTATTAATATTATGCACTACACCTCTGCATGAGTGTTGGTGGACACGTACAGTGTATGCCAGAATTTGGTGTTCTGCTTTAAAAGTACCATCACTTATAAGCCTGTGTGTTTTCTGTGTATTTTACTATCGTCCATGAAGGCAGCTAATACTAAAAATGGAGCTGTGTTACAGAGTGGTAAAAAAACTTCTTGTTTAAGTTCAAATCATCTTTTCTGACAGAATTTTTCCTAGTGTAGACTCATTGGCTAATATAATACTTCAACATCATCCACATTGCTTTCTAAAGGATACCCTGTAAAACTCCACCTTTCAGGAAAGCCCATGGATTCCAGTTATCACAGGAAGAAAAAAAAGAGAAAAAAATGATAACATGTTAATATAAATAAAAAACAATTTAAGAATTCCACCAAATTTTGTGCAACTTATTTTGTTTCTCAAGGGCTTTCTGAAATTGTGTTTCTCTTAAAAAGAAAAGTCACTTGACAGCTCTAGAAACACTGGTGGCTGACACAACCAGAAGAGAAGGCCTTTAATGATCTCATCCGATGTGGCCACTCTTTATTGCTGAGAACAACCAGGGGGAGCTGATGGCAGAAGCAAGAATTGCCAGATGTCTGTCCTTTCTCAGTCCTGTTCTTTCTTCCTCCTCCACCCAGTTTGGTGGCTCCCCAGCCCCAGCAATAGCAGATTTAATCACTGGCAGAGTCCCTGTAGCCACTGAGCACCCTGGAGTACTCCAAGTGCATCAGGATCTTTTGGGGACAACTATTATTTGGACTGGATTAGACAAACTGCATAGTCAGATACAGTTAATGCTGATGAAATGAACAGCAAGAGGCTGCATGGCTCCTCTTGCCACTCCTTGAGATGTTGTTTGAATATCTGAAGAGTAATCCCTATCCCACCATATTTATCCCCTTTAGAAACCAATAAAATAGAACTTCAATAACTTTTAAAATGTTCCAATATGACTAAACTGTTAAATTCTACAACTAAGAAGTACCAAGAAAATATCCATTTTACTGAACTTCAGGATTTTTTTTAGTCACAGGACTAATGACATAATGGAGAGACAAGCCCATAGTAACATAAAACTAGTCAGTTGTAAGTATTTCTATAATGAACAGCTACTTTCAAATTATCAGAAGCATCAAAATCAGAAGATTATGAAACAGTTGCCCTTTCCTTTAACACAAGTTTATGAATCATGCAATAGGTGGTAAAGTTTTTAATTCCAAATTTGGAGAGATCCAAATGAATAAATACACGTATCACATTTCACCTGAAATCATTTGATATATTCCCCCCACTTGGTATTCATTAAATTGGGTAGTATAAAAAGGTGAAATTAGAACCATTTCACCTCTAACTCTATTGAACTGGCAAGATAAAGGCTTTTTTAATTTAAGCTTATGTTGAAAATATATACAGCCTCCCCAGTACCTTTACTTAGTCTGGAAAAAAACTCAGCATTTACAAAAAGCTTATGCTACCACTTGGATTGCAATTCCTCAAGTTCTTTTTCATCTCTTTCTATGAGAATTTCAATCTACAATCTCAGGAAAAAAGTATACAATATATATCCTAGAATGAAAGCATGTTCTGCACATGTGTATTAAATCACAAACAGAAAATAGCTGCATTAAATATTTTGTTAAAAAGTCTTAAATAACAACTAAAATGCTAAAACTATATATGTCAGCATCACATAATTATACTGCCTTAAAAGAAAATATAATCCACTTAACACTTTTTTGAGCCCCTGATATACTAGAAAATTCATAATAAATTGAAATCAGCAATTCAAAAGGCATTCAAGTAAGAGAAATAGTCGCTGGTTTTAATGATCAGAATTCTGTATGAACAGCTGAAAACAAAGCAGTGCCACCTCCTGAAATAACATGAGCTTCATTCCTTATACTTTGTACCATACATGTTGAGTAAATATACTGTGGTAAATCCACACCTTACCAATATTACTATTGTGTTTGAAAGGTTACAGTTTCCCATCCTGCCATACTCCTTCACCAAACCCTTTTTAAACAAGCAGATTTGTTTTAGGGTAGATTTCAGCTATTGCTTTATTATTTTTAGACTACTTGACCACATACAACATCTGGTATTTTATTTGAAAGTATGAATCAAAAATTCTTTAGGAAAAATATCTTTGCAATTACTTGAAACCAGTTCACATCTACATGAAGGCATTAGAAAGTTAGATCCAGAAACCAGTTTGACTGGACACTCACCACCAGCTTACCCTACACAGATCTACTGAAGATTTCTGACCTTGGATTTTCAATAATCCTGCTTTATCTGTCCATGACTTTTTCCAGACAACACAGAAACTATGCCAAATTATGTGGAAATAATAGCTTCAGCATTTTCTACCCTTATAGCTGATCCTTTCCCTGACCTTAAACATGCTTGCTTTCGGAAGCTGCTGCTGCTAGCCCTTGGCTTTAACACGCTGTGAAGAGGAATCCTGAAGAGTCAGCATTTTCTAACAGTGAACTGGACAAGACTGAAGGACAGAAATGACAATGGAGCAGAGAATGACCAATGGCAAAAGAACACAGTTCAGTCACCAATTTTTACTGCCTAGCAATTCTACCAGCTTTAGGCAGCACATAATTGGAGCGTAACCTTGTCTCACACAGACAGTTTAAGTATTTCAACATTATGAGAGTTAATCTAGAAAGAAATTAAGAAAGATCAAAAGCACTTGAACTGCTACAGGTAAATGGTTCTACCGAGTATTTTGTGGCCACGTGGTCGGGTTTTGGTAAGCTGAGGTTGGCTACAGAGGTAGTCTCTGTGGGAAGACGCCAGCTGCTGTCCTGTGTTCGACACAGCCCTTTCCAGCTGGCTCCAAAACAAACACACTGCAGGCCAAAGCTGAGCCAAATTTGTTTGTGGTACCTCTGTGGAAACATTTAAGAAAGGGAAAAAAAAACACTTGACAGGAAGACAGAGAGTAGCTGTGCAGGGAGGACAGTGAGAAACAGCAGAGGGAACACGCAAGTCAGAGGAGGAGGTGGTACTCCACTGCACCAGCACAGATATTGCCTGCAGCTCACGAAGGAGCCAGGATGGAGCCCCTGCAACCACTGGGAGAGCCCACACTGGAGAAAATGGATATTTCCTGAAGAAACGGGGCTGCTTTCCTTTTTTTTTCCCCTGAAGAACTGCAGCCCAAAAGAGGGAGCTCACACTGGAGCAGGGGGAAAATGTAAGGAGGAAGGAGCAGCAGAGAGAAAATGCTATGTAGAGACCACAGCACACTTCCCCTCCATGTCCTCTGCACTGAACAGGGAGAGTGGTAGAAGAGTTTAGAGTAAAATACTTAAGTTAAGCTTGGGGGAAGGAAAGGTGTTTTCTTAATGTTTGGCTTTGTCAGTACCCAAATTTATTTTAATTTGCAATATATTAAATGTATTTTCCCCAAGTTGAGTCTGTTTTGCCCACAACATTAAACAGTAAAAAGTTTTCCCATCTTTGTTTCAATTCATGAGTTTTCTCATTCTATTTTCTCCTTCTGTCTCACTGAGGAGGGGAGTGAGTGGCTGTGTGGGAGTCTGGCCCTTAGCCAGGGTATCCTGCCACACCAGTACATGTGACTGTCAGAACGATCTTTTGACTTACTAGAAGAAGTAGCTTTCTTTTTTTCTGGACTTCCTGTATCTTCCATTTCTGCCTCAGTGCTCTCACTGGCTGCAGCTGCTGCCTTTCTTCTTTTCTGGAAAAAAAAAAAAAAAGCAGTTGAACTCAAGAGCAGGAAAGACCATGCCAAGTAGAAAATACCTTACCTTCACAAGATATTCCCTAATTTTAAGCATTATTTCTTCATATATTATAAAATGTCTTGAGTCACAGAGAAAACTTATTCATATATTAACACAAGAATACTAGTACTAAGCAATACACAATCTAAAAGGACAGTTCTCCTATCTGCAGATCACTTTAGGCGTTGAAATTTTAATGTATGAAAACATGAGTCTTTATGATCAAAACCTGCTTTTTTTAAAATTTAGATTGAATCACTGTTACAAAGGAGCAAACTGAAAAATTTTAAGGAACACATGAAAACATTTTACATTAAGTTTATATTACCTGCTTTTTTTAAAAGCAATTACACCTCATTAAATTCAAGTTTATCTGAATTTGGTTTCCTACGGCTTTCTTTGCGTACCTTAAAAGCAGCTCATACCCACTGACAGTACATTATTTTTTTTTTTCCTAATAGTAACTGTGCAGTCTATTCCGAAGAGAGGTACTTGGGAAATCTGAACTCTATTCTAGATACATTATCTTAAAACCTCTAAATGGACAGAACTCTTATTATCTCTGTACTACAATTAATTTTACTGTTGCAAAGTATTTTTAAAATGGTTATTGAAAATTATTGTTTTAAAGCCATGATTTTTGCAAAGGATGAGTTGACCTGTATCAGACACAGATGAAAAGTGATGAACACAGAAGAGTTTACCTTTTTTTTAATTGTGTGAGACTAGAGCTTTACTAATACAGATTTAAAAGTGGCTACAACTTCACACAGCTCACGAGAGAAGGGGAGAGTGCATTACATCTTTCCAAAGTGTTGCTTCATGATTACCATCTAAACCCTGCTGGGCTGAACAGATTGGTTCGATAATTACATACAATAACTGCAGTGGGCAGGTAACCCTCAGCTGGCACAGGGCAGCTCCCCTGTGAGAACTTCCATATGCAAACTGCACTGATGGAGTGCATTAGGTACATCTTTCCTGCCGGTGCACAGGCCTGATTACCGCCAGCCAAGACTCCAAGGTTAGCATGTCAGCAGATTTGTGATGCATTAGGCAGGAATAAACACAGACACTTTTGTTCATTCTGACCAAAATTAAGGAGGACTATTTCAGCACTGCACTGCTTTTATATGAGAGATAATGCATTCCTCCCAGTTGTAGTAGGAAACATTTTAAATGCTCATCAGAAAAACAGATATTCAATACATGCTACACAAAAGCAAAATACATTTATCTTGTTTCCAAGCTTATTTAATAAAAAGTGGTTTCTTAATCTTGATGCAGGTGAATTACATAGCAGTAGAAATCAGGGAGCATTCATCTGACAAAAGCAGCACCTGCACATCTGAACCATTAAAAGCAACCAAAACTCACTAAGACCTATATTTTTCCAGGTTACTTTACTCTTAATATTTCCCAGCAACTCTTCAGCACTGAACAGCGGTAAGATGGGGTCCTTGCACTAAATAATTTAGTCAAGAGCTCAAAATACTTCCTTCAACTCACAGTACTGCTAGCTTCTTGTTTTGCTACAACTATTATAGAATACTACACACAAACAACATGTGTTTACTATATGGAAGAAAAAAAAAAAAGAAAAAACCTCGAGCAGAACAGTGGACTGTGTTTCATTTACTTTCCCATCTAGGAAAACTTGAGTCAGGATATAGAAAATAAAATGCTAACTTTTAATAAAGCAGATGTATGTGGATTTTACCCAGATACTGAGATTGCAGAACAACCATCGTTATATGCAACATATAATGCCCACCATGGCTCAATTATCTATACAAGCTGAAAGCACAGGAGAATCCTACATTCTAAGAATGTATTTACACAGAAGCTAGAAATATTGTCTCCTAGCTATGAAACAGAACAACTTCAGAACACCAAATATAACTAATTTAAGAAAATATGGTAGATTGCACCAAAATTGAAGAGTGGGTGTGTTAAGACCTGTTGTGACTAAACGGTCAGTAGAGCCAAAGTGTCACAGATATTCAGTGTCAGAGGTCACAATCTTCCCAAAGATAGATGCCAGACTGCATTTTTCTTTTCCAAAGTAGACATTAAGCATACCAAAAGAAATTCAGCATGTGCTAGAAGATACTGGCTCTCAGAAGCAAGATACTACTGATCAGTGGTAAACTGTCTTTACGTAAAGCAGATTTTAACAAAAAGTTGGAATCTGGAGCTTATTTTAAAACCCCAAGTCATCAGGTTGAGCTCCCCATCACAGTTGAAAATATATATAATTTTCATTAACATTTTACGTTCTTCCCTTCTTCGTCCACGTTTTTAAGTGTCCAGCTGTTCTCAGCTTGCACAAACTGTCTTCCTGTTCTATTAGACTGTCATTAATGCCTGATATCCTCTGGAAGAAAACCAAGTATCACGAGTTCCCAAAGATGTATTCTGGAAGGGGAAACATCTTGCTGAAGACCCTCTTTTCATTCATTCTTGAAAAAAAGTTAAAAATTCGGCCTAGGAAGGACTGACACAATCTATTCTTCTACCCTAGCCTACACCACTGCTGTTACAAGGCCTACAAAATCCTACATAGAAGGAAGAGTCATCTGTTTCAGTGTTTGGTCAAAAGCAAGAAGGTATGTCAACCTGATGTCCACCAATCTTATCCTGTCTGGTCACTCCAGCAGTAGCTGGCATGAAGTCCACTGAAACAGGAACCACTGAAAATACTTACTCAAACAGGCCAGTAACACTCAGTGTTTTATGCAAGCGCTTGAACTTATTTGGGACAACCGAGCAAGCTGACCGTGCATATGGTTCCTCAGAGTAAGAAAAAAAACCAAAAAGCAAAAAAACTCCATGTAAAAATGAGCTCCTCGTTGATGCCAGTAGGTAAGAACCTGTGGAAAAGTATTATCCCACCCTTTGGGAACGGTCTTGACTGATACTGGCTAAAGAAATAAGATTTTTGAAATTTTATTTCATTGAAAATGTGCACCAGACATCTCTGCTGGACAAGGACACTAAAGGTCACAGATGTTGGCTCTGCAGCAGGCCAACTTATTCAGCAAAGAAACCAGCCAACCATTAAAAACAGATTATTTTTTTTTCCCCAAAATACAGGTCTCAAGCCATGTCGAACCACGAGGGGAACAGAAGAACTTATGCTAATGAACCCTCCTTTGGGACAGACCTTCACACACAGGTCAGTAGAAAATACTCGTATAGAGACCACAGCTGTACAATTTTAACCAAAATAGTATTTACTGGGCAAAAAGAAAAGCTGGACATATATCCTCAGACTTTAGAACCCTACAGATTTTTTTCTTTTCTGCTCTTTCCCCATCTTTAACACACTGCTGATTGTGTCAGTTAGCAGGCAACATTCTTGTACTATTACCCTGTATTCCCAGTTCCCTGGTTCACGCTAAAGGAACCAATAAACTACCCACCTGCAATTAACAAATGTAAATACAGAACTAATAAATGCAGTTTGAAGTACAAAATAATATTTATTGTCCCATTATCTGACCAGATTATTATTAGAAGCCATTTTAACATACACTTTCCCTAAAGCTTAAGAAGTTCCTAATGCCAAATTCAAATGGGAATTCAAATCCACAGTTTAAGGCATTTTAAATACAAAGAATAAAATACCCCTAGCCTACGAACATAGTTAAGACTCAAAAATAACATATTAGCTCATGGTAAATTCAATATGTGAATTCCAAAATCAAATACTTGGCATAAAAAATGGATACTTAAAATTAAGCTTTGAACTAGTCATGGAAAGGAAACTAATATGAAACAAAAACCAAAATAATTTTACCTTACATGTACTTTGATCCATCTGGAGTTTTACCAATTTAAAGAAATAAGTAAATTAGCCAAATGTTCATCTATTCAAATGTCATTATATTTAGATATACAAATGTTGTTGTCCAAGGTATTATCTATTATGAAAGTACACCTACAAACTTCATTCTGCATTAAGTTTTAATATCGATTAGTGAAGTTGAGTTAGAGAAATAACGTGTGTGACTAGAACTTAAACATTTCATTATTTAATTATTTCCTACTGGATTAAGTCATGGTATCTACTTCCAACACCACTCTAACTTTTGCTTAGCTTAATGAAATGCAATAAAAGCTGGTAGGAATTTTTAGAGCAAAACCTTTTGCACAGGATTTGTTTGAAAGTCTCCATTCTCTGCTGAGCCGAAGTCAAGAACTCCATCATCTTTTTGCCCAATGGCTTTGAGACCTTGTAGAAGTATTTCTCGGAAATGCTGATAAACAGGTTTCTCTTCATAGCTCAGTAGTTTCACCTTTTCCATATATTTGGCTATTTCATCTAAAGAAATGGCACCTCCAATTAATTTCTATTTGAAAACATTTTAATCATTCACTTTTACCACAAAACAGACAGAAATTATGCATGCACTACTTATGCTATTTTTGAGATGTTTATTTATAAATTCGTAATAATTGTGTCTTTACTACAACATGTTTTGGAAAAAAATTATGCCAAGGTTCATTACCCAGTGATGACAGCATCACTGTTTTTCACCTGTTCATTGCAATGAAGAGTCAGTCATAAAAAAGTGTAATAGGCCAATCTTCACCAATGAATGCTTGTTTACATTGTATTTCTTACGTCTATATATGAAAATGTGGAAAAGTAAATTCAATGTTATCTCAGAATTTAATCAATTCAAGGCTGAAACATATATTAAATAATACATGAAACATTAGACCACTCTGAAAACATGCAGGTCACACTTGACAGAGAAAACTCTTACGATCACCAGGAATAGCTGGAAATAACTAAGTATTAGGATACCAAGAAAGTGTATTTCTAATAGAGTTAGGGTTTGTGTTTTTTTTAATGTACTCAGCAAATCACCAATGCCAAATAGGAACAATCTATTGTTCAAGTTTGCACAACTTTTTAATTTTCACTCTAAAATTCAGTTGTGAAAAATCAATTACACATTCCATGTTTCCAATTAATACTGTCCTTAGTCAGAACCAATGCAGTTCATACAACTACACCCAAAAGAAAGAGCCTGAACTTCTCTTAAGCAACATTCTAATTCATGTCACTGTTGTTCCTGATTGAAAGGAAGAAGAAAAATAGGTACAAACTTCAGTAAACAAGTATTTAAAAATAGCTCCTCTTACCTGGTTTGTTTTTTTCAGGAAAGCATTTGTCCATTAAAACGGAAATATTATCTCTACATCTGAAAAACAAAAGTATTCAAAACTACTGTTTCTTTTGAATTTTTAATCTTGCTCTGTTCTGATAAACTTTCTAAGTACCCGCTTAGGCCACTTTAAGACACAGGAAACACTACTACATAAATCTTTGGTATGACTGAATGTGGACATTTTTAGGCGTGCAGTACATTTGAGAACCTGACAAGTGACAGACGGGCTACCTGAAATACTGTAAGTTTTTGTTCAACAGTTTTTGATTCTTATAAAAGTAAGCAAGTGGAAAACCGAAGAAAAAGAACTGGTCGATTTTAAACCCTCATATACCAATGCTAAGGAAGCCAGATGACAAACACTTGTTAATGAGACTAAAACTGCTGTGCTGGGACAGCTCTCTTCCTAATAAATACCTGACAAGAGCAGGTTGCTTGAGGCTGAGGGGAAGATGAAGGAATATTAACAGTGAGGCTGGGGGGACAAAAGGAAAAATAATTTAAAAATCCCACAGTAGTAATGCTCTAGCTGGAATGATGCTCAAAGACATTTAGGATTCCCGTTAACCTCCATCTCTGCCACCGACTTCCGCGTGTGATGCTATAAAGGCTACTCGTACTCCACACTTGTAAAGCAGGACTAACGGTTACCTGCATTCTGGTAAGAGGGATTTCTGATGGCAGTATTCTAAAGTGACAATACTGTGGTGGAAAAATAAGCATCTCACACATGCAAAAGAAGACAGTAGAACAGTACAAGTGAAATGTAATTACAAGTCAAGGATACATGAGACATGATGAAGGGAAACTGGAGGATATACAAACTAGCCTATTCACCAAAAGGGAACATACTTAAAGTACAAAGCATTTCTACAGTAAGACACTTTAATTGTCAAAAGTGAAAGAAAACAAATAGTTTTCTCACCTGATTTTTGAGTCTCTGACAAAATTTGGATCTTTCAAATTATCTTCCCATGGTAGATGGCCACTAAGCCAATGAATCATGCAGTAACCCAAGATCTCCAGATCACCACGTCTCGATGGTGCTAAATACATACCCACACATAAAAAAACCAATCATTACATCAGACAATAAAGTACACACAGTTTAACAACAGTAGAAGTTTGTAAATATCCTAAGACAATAGAAAGTCAATGCTAACAATGTAACATTACTGTATATGTTACTTATTTCTTTAGTTTAGCATAAAAGCTAGGAAGGAAAAAGTATTTTTCCTACATCTGGAAGGATAACTTCATTTTCAAGTCCTTTATCAATCTCTTTCTTCTATTCAAAAACATGACAAGCTGCACTTATCCCAGTTTGGGAAGCTTTTTAAGTAGTCAAATTATGGAAAAAAATAGAACAAGTTAGTGAAGTGATTGACTTTCTGTTCAAAACAGTTTTAACTTCCCTTCTTCTATAAAAAGGTAATAGTGCTGAAACCCCATCTCCTGAGAAAAATATTCTACAATGCTGAATTATTTTATTTGGCCTGAAAACTGAACAGAGGACAGTAAGAGATTAGATCTCAAGGCCTTCACAATAAAAAACACACCCAAAAATAAACCAGCAAGAAAACCCCAAACAACCCCCACGTACACTGACCACAGACTACACTAGAAGTATAACTAGGCAAATCAAGTCATCTTTGCTCACGTTCAGCTTTAAGCACAGATTCAACAGTTCATCCTAAAGACAATAATCATTTTCAACAACTCTCATTTTTGCAGAACACACTTTTATGCTAATAAAGCAAAATTTAGGAATTAAGAAAATGAAATTAGTGTTCACTATAAATCCTCAACGTCTAATCAGACATAGGCCTGTACTTTCCATGTTCAACCTTTTCTCACTTCTTGCCTATTGATGTTCAGTGACGATAAGTATAATTAATTAAGTTTTGTTAAAAAAAATCTAAATATTGACTTAAAAACGAGAATATTTCCACTTTAATAACAGAAACTATTTTCCCCCTGAAAACAGGCCCTATTTTTTATCAAGATCTCACAAGCACTATGCCATTTCTACTTAGTAAAAAGCAATATGTTAAACATCTTAACAGTCTTTATAAATTAAAGAACTCTAGTTAAGAAAGTTACATTTAAAATACAGTAAGTAAAAGTTAACGAATTGAAAACAAGAAGGCCAGCACAATCCACAGGAAACAAAAGAAAAATAAGAAAAACATTTTTATAGATTCAGAAATCTAGTTTGTTCATTTGCTGCATTGAGTTTTTATTAAAAAGGATGTACAAATGCCTATTGCTGAGAAGAGTTTTACATCCTTACCCACACCCTTATGTGCATCAATACTGGTATACTCAATAGTTCCATCATGACATCTCTTTGGATCTTCTTTATATACTTTGTGAACTCCTTCAGGGCAGTATCGGTAGGCAAGTCCATAATCCACCAAGTACACCTAGTAATTTCCACAAAGAATTTTGAGGTTAAAGAACCATAAATATAACAAATATGCAAATAATAAATGCAACTGCCAATCATTTTCATAATTTCATCAAAAGTATTAAAAATGGTGATTGTTCAACTTTAAATTATTCTTTCTCAGTGCTTTATTAATCTTACTATCTGTGATTTGAAAACAATATGCCAGATAGGTTTTATTATTTTTCAGTCTGATCTAGAAGTAATTTCTTGCTGATGCAGAAGACAAGTACAGTAAAATAGTCAGTTATTACCAGTAAAATTAAATTTAAAAAAAAAAAAAGGGCAAAAAAGGAAACAATGTCCATAAAGTTATAAATGCACTTACTGTGCTACCCTCTATAAAGTCAGCTGTCTCATTTGAACAATACTACTCACTAACACCACAGTTACTTAAGAGAACTGAAATTATTTTACATCTTTCACAAGCTAAAACATTTGGGCAAGAACACATACGTAATTCTGAAACTTTAATATGCATTGTTTGAATAGTAAAGACAGTTAAAAATGCAGAAAAATGAAAGACTTCCATAAATCAAGTGGAACAATAAACACTTTAAAGACCAATTTTTCCAAGTAGCAGAACACTTATCTGATGGATTTCTTGAACAAAGGAATGAGGTAACAATGCATACAGGCAAACATAATTTACCAGTGTGCTATATAATTTTAGGCTTCCACCTGCAAATACCTATTTGTGAGTCAATTTTTTTTTAATCTCGAGAATTTCTCTAGAATATTATTTAGGCCAAATAGTCAATTGATAACTGTCCAGCAAAATGCATTTAAAAATCATAGAATATTAACTAGATATAAATGTCAAGCAGAAATAATGTTACTATATACATTCTTAAAAATGAGCTTCTGCTAGATTTCACAGGTTCAAAGCACTTTCATGTGTTGTCAAATAGAAGGTTTAAAACATGAGGAATAAAATGCATCAGAAATACCTGATTAGGGTTCTTGTAACTCAGAAGGAGGTTTGCGGCCTTGATGTCTCCATGCACATATTCATGCTCATGGACGTATTCCAGGATATCAAGCTAACAAAACAAAAGTCGTGTAAATGCAGTACCCAGGTCCGCCCAGCAGAGGACCTGGACTCAGCACAGAAGTGGGACTGAACTGAGACTCACACAGGAAAGAGAGACTGCGAAAATATAATGTATTTTTTAAACTTACTATTCTGAGGCCTAATTGTAGTACAGTTTTACGGGAAAATTGCTTTGCATTCTCTTCGTACATCTTCTGAAGATCTCTGCCAAAGCGGTCCATTATCATAAATCGATAACTAAATTAGAGGGCAGGAAACAAAAAAAACCAAACAGCAAAGTTACTGAATTGCACTTAGCAAAGTATTTTATCTGTGTGTTAACTGTACAAATTACTGATTCTCTCAAAAGAAACTGTAGGAAATACTTGACTATTTTTTAATGCTGTACATCAATTGTTACCTTTTTTTACATCAGCTAGTCAAAAGCTCATCCATCAAAAGAACTGCTCTTTATTCCAGTTATGCAACACAGTAACAAGTACTCACAGAGAAAAACACCCTATTGTAACTCACTATAGGTAAAACCAAGCATCACTTACTTACAAAAATACATTCCTTACTTTATTAATTACTTAGGTTACTCAACAAGGTTACTTAAAATGTTCATTTACTGAAATCTATTGGAAACTTTTTAACCTATTATTAACATCAAAAACTTCTCACTGCCAAAGGTGTTCTGATATTCACTGCCATAGCCAAATTGGAGTAAGGACTGTAAAAATTCATAGTGGTTTTATTAAAGCAATTCATGCATTAAACACTGAATGCAAAGACACATTTATTTGTGGGATAAAATCAAAAAATTGCTATATTTACTTTTGCCTCTCTTAATGTTGTTTTTACATTAAGTTAGTTTTACAGTTGAGGACCTACTGATATTTCTGACATCCTAAGGCACACATACTGACTGCCCTATGCAGTGTTCCACACAGAGAAGCCCGACCTACTCTAAACTGCCAGAGTTTAAACCCCTTTGCAGCACAGATGTGTAGAGAAAGCCCACTAGAAAACAAGTGCTATTACATAAACAGGCATTAACATTAAAGACCAAGTAACAAAAACCCTTCATGGTAGGGAACAGTATTAAAAACTATCCCTAGAGTTAAAACAAATTTAACATGAGACTAGCAATTATTCTAGCTCACAGATTAAGCAAAAAACAAACAAACAAACAAAACAAACCTATCCCTACGGAAAATAAAATAAGATTTGAGAGAGCACTAAGTCCTTAATATTTGTGAGTGAAAATACTTTAAGTGCACACAAGGAAAACTTTAAAGGTAGTCATATTATTCAAGTACTTGCACATTAGAAGATGACTTTGTTTTCATTAAAATATAAAAAGCTTCTAAACCACATATACATATAAAGCATCACTGTATTACAGCAATGCTCATAACAAATGAAATCTAAATTAGAAAGAATATAATAGACACAAATATGAGTAACACACAGAATACAGACAAAATGTATTCATTCATACAATCCCTAAACACACCCTGCCAAGAACAGGAAACTTTGTAGCAAAAGTGAACAACACAAAGGTAAGTGGGAAATACATGTGATAATTATCTTAAAAGGGATAGTGGTTGTGGATTAAATAAATTCCCATATATGTCAACAAAAGATATATTCACCTGTTTCCATTTTTTTCATGCAAGCCAGAACCCCAATATCTTGGTACACCTAAATATTTCAGTTTATGGGACTTAGTCCACTTCTGAACTGAAAATACAAATAAAGTTAATTAATTTGCATCAGTAGACCTACATAAAAAGGGAGTAGTCACATCGCTTACAATTTCTGCATACCTGTGAGCTGCTTATTTCAGGGAAATATGTATGGAAAGTATACTGGAAAGTTAACAACGTATTCATTGTAGGAACAGAGATGTAACTCAAGTTTCAATTTAGATAACACCATCAACAGAATTATACAGAACTTCTTACCAAAAATCTAATTTACTATATGTCTGAATTAGATGTCAATAATTTAAAAATAATTTTGAAAATTACCTAAAGAAATTCCCTTAAAGTTTGACCTTACTCCTATGGGCTCTATTTTCCTAAATGCTTGTAGTTCATTAAAAACATTTTAATAGACTGCTTACTTTCATCTGGCTTAGCAGCTCGCATGTAGAACTTTAACTCAGTAAAAAGAGGTCCATTCTGGCTGGGTTCCTTTAAGACAATTTAAAATTGGTTAAAAACTGCTGTGTTAGTGCCTAATAATTATTAAAACCTCACAAAGTGTAACATTCACCCTATAAAAGCATATTCTCCCTCAAATGCTCTACCCAGTGTTGATAAACTCAATAGAATATCTTCTTTTTATAAAAGAAGTTTAGCTCTAAAAAGTTATTTTTATTACAGATTGCTTAACAGTAAGAGTATCAAAGAATACTGTCCCATAACAAAAGACTAAAGAATAACAAATTGACTGAAACGTATAGAAATATTACCAATAATTGGCAAAGTTTAGCAGAGAACATTAAAAAACACTCATTATCTCTGATTTTCCAGATTAAAGCTGGATTGCATCAATTGCAGTAGCCATTAGTGATCTTAAAATAACACCTGAAATGACTTGATGAAAAAAATCCCAAAAAAAGCTAAATTTTTGCTGAACATAAGGCATTTGTTCCCTTCATAAGTTAGTTGACAGAGACAAAAATTACAGAGGATTTCAAAATTTCTCTTAAATTAATTTTAAGAACTATACCTGTTTTGACTTCAGAGCCTACCTTGTATTTAACAGAACATAAGGTATTTCAGTTCCATTTTCAAGGGACAAATCTATGGGAACCATGTAACAAGTAAAGTTCAAGAGAAAAACTCATATGAAAACACCAAAGCTTTGAAACACTGCAAGAATAGCAAACGGGCAAGTACCTTGACACTACATCTCCAAAACTTGGTACAGGAAAGAAAAAATTATTTCAACTCTTGTCATTTTTGACTGATTGATTTTGAGACGAGTTTAAGCAATATATTTTAGTCTAGTTACTCATATATGTCCACATTCATCCTATTTCAGTGAAAATACCTGTTTTGGAACAACCTACACTGGCAAAGAAACCCAGAAATAATACAATCATCAATATTAAGAGAAGTTCTAAGATCACATCAGAAGTTCACATCAATTTTAAATGGTTTTAATTTTAACTTTTAAATGCAGATGTAGCAATATACAAAATTGCTAAGGGCCAGACCATACCACTCAGCTAACAGAGGTTTACTGTTGTCTGACATTAAGGTAGCAATGCAAAGAGATCAAACACATGATCAAACACCAGGGGCTGCAGCACACACTGATGGTCTGGGCGCAGGGGCAGAGTCAGAAGACAGGTCAGAGTGAGAGCAGAGATCAGCCTGGGCACCACTCTAAGGCCTGGACCCTTGATTCCAAACCTACCACCTATCTCCACCTCACTTTCTCCAGTAGCACTGTCCTGATAAACAACGGAGCCAAGACAACAGTTTTCTGGCCCCCCTTTGTGGGACCAACAGTCAGACTTCAGCCAGGCACCAGAAAAAAAATAACAAAACCAAAAACAGCTTGACTAACTGATCAACACCCACACAGATTTTTATTTATACACAATGGACAACAAATTAGCAATACAGAGATTATATGAGCAGACCAGAAGCGATAAATAGCTAAATTCCTACTCTGTAGTTATCTCAAACAGACGTTATTTGACCCATTCACTTGTTTCTGTGTAGCATAATCCATTAATACTCTAATTAGAATATAAATTATCTCATATATAATTTTCATTCAGTTTATACAGGTTTGAATGTTATTTTCTCACTAAAATACAGCGAAAAACTGTAGGTGTTAAAAATTCTTACAATATTTATCTATAAATAAATTATGCCACAAAAAATTATGTCTCAGTGCTGAAAAAGATATATCTTTCTCTTGTCAGAGGAAATGCTTAAAATCTGCTACCTTTTCATACTTGGGGGAATGAATAAATGATTTAACCACAAAATAGTTCTTCATGTTGACTATGAAGGTGTTTTCCCACAATACCATTAATTTTATATACAGATAAATAAATGCATAAGCTATGTTAAAAAAGCTCACACAATTATGTCCATTATTTGCTATACTAGCTCCTAAACTTCTACAGATTTATGCCCAGGATCATTCTAAACACATGACTTCTACAACTGAAATTAATGCCTTATTCAAAAAGGTATCATAATGAAAGCGATTATGGAGTACATGTCGACACCCAACAAATTTCAAGTAGTACTTTAAGAATTCTGATCTTTTTCAGTCAGCAATTTAATGAAGTATAATTAAACCCTGCATCCACTCCTGAACAATGACATCTGAAAGGTCCACATGTTAAAAAGCATTTCTTTTTTTAATAAAAACTGTGATTCATTTCATACTGTTCAGACATCAATACTATGAGGATATGTCAAAGACTAAGCCAATTTCCATCCTGCTTTAATAGCTTAATTTGAAGAACATTACTATAGAAGCACATATTTTGTTAAACACTAATAATTGTTCAAAGCTGTTAACCACTTTGCTTCAGCTGACGGACCAACTAGCAACCACCCAGGCATCAGAAAACAGGCTCTTATCCGTAGTTGTGTTATACTAGACTGCAGAGGCATAATATGTTATGGGTCATTTGTGAGGCTAGCACAAAGACTGGGGCTACTCTTTATTGCCATAAAGACAAAATTATAAAAGATAAATTAGAAGTGAGTAGCCACCTGGGATATTAGCAATGGAAGTATTTACAAAATGCTGCAGCAAAGTGAATCTAGCATAAAGGCAACCCAAAAGTTGGGGCAACTCCTATATTCAGAGCCTAAAGTGGAGAAGAGAAGCAGATGGGCAGGTTTCAAACTCAGGGAAAGAGGGGGATAGCAATTACACACAGCATACACTAATGCATATCTGATAATTTTCCAAGCAAGTCAAATCAGATTCTTCCATCAAGATTAAATGGTGCTCTGCTTTCGGATCAGTCCAAACTCATCAAGAGCCAGCAATTAGAAGCCACTGCCTCTTACAGGCAAGCCACTGCCGATGGTCTCACTGTTGGTTATCTGCCTCTGAAACAGGCCACAGTTCCAGCATGACGGACACCCCCCCTCAACAGCACAGGCTGAACACACTGAAGCACCCAGCTGCAGGCTGGGATTCCTGGTCTGTGCAGAATTCCTGCCCACAACATGTTAAGGCGGCAGCAGCAGGCTGATGTTGAAAGTGTAGCAGCCTGACATCTGCATGGTAAGCATAGTGCTTTCTGCAGCAAGGGACAACATTTCGGAAACAGGGTCATCACAGACTGCACCTTGGGGCGTCTGAACAGTATCAAAACCAGTACTCTAGAATTTCCCTTTAGTCAGCAATGTAAATATCAAGATCAAAGGCACATATTAACTTAAATGTATTTTATTCTAATTTAACTTGATCTTTCAGTTTCAGGAACAAATGCTAAAAGTATTAACATATTTACAATGTGGCCAGCTATTGCAGCAAAGCATTTCAGTATCATCATATAGTTTAATAAATAAAATGTTACAACACTGCAGTTCTGAATCGTGCTGGAAAACTAATCTTTTACACTGTGAAGTTCTTGTACAGGTTTCTGGTATTTGTTTTAGTCACAGGAGCAGAGGTGCCACCAAGATAATCAAGGGTCCGGATCTACTATGGCTATTCCCACATTCCCTTTTTTTTTTGCTAAGACTTTACCAGGGAATCATATATGACAGTAGGATCTATACCAAATACTCTGGAAAAATTTAAGAAAAATTCTTTCGACCTTAGGAAAAGAAAATAGCCAAACCCAATGAAATAACTCTTTTTTTAAGACTAAAAACATAAGAAAATTTCAAGTTATAAAAACAATTTGCTGATTTGCTACACAGGGCTAAAAATGAGGTATCAACAATTCTTTTTCTTCTCTCTAATCATTAGGTTAAAAAAATTATGTGTCAATGCTATTTTAATTCAGTAGAAATTAGAACAGGTATGTGGTTTGCAATAAAACATTTAAAGGACTTTGTATCTGTGGAGACCTTGGGAATCAAGGTTTTGTTTTTTCTATTCCCAAGCCATCTGTCAGTTTACCAACATCCAGTGGCGAGCAACAGTTCACACAGACTCACTGCTGAATCACAGAAGTTCTCCAAAAGCTAGCCAGATTTCATTCCTTTGGTGATATCTGGGCTCTTTATAGGACGCAAATGAAACAGAATATGATCCATTTCATGAATCTTTCTCAACTCCACTGATGTTCCACTATGATGTTCCTCACGCACAGGAGCCCCAATTCTCACCTGCATTCCTCTGTATCACCACACTTTTATTTTAAACAGCACTGTGCAATTGCATTATTTTCAGAAGATGTTTTAAATTACACATGCTATTTTAGAACAAATATTTTCAAGTTGTGAAGATTCAAATGTTCTCTTACCACTTTCGCAACATAAGGGGCATCACTGCCAACCGACTTTGAAGAATTAACATCAGCTGTTAAAAAAGAAGCTTTTATTAGCAGGAGGAGAGCAAACTGTCAGAAAGCACACACTTATTTGCTATGCAGCATGGACAAACATATGACAAAGTAATTAAGTACTGACATGAACACAGACCAGTACCTTAGCATTGGTAAGAGAACTACTCTATATGGCAAGGCTACTGTATATGAGTATAGTCTTGCATTCTGCCTTCTGTTTGAGGAGAACAGGCAGTTTACTAAATAAGACAATTATTTTTTACTATCCAGTAATTTTTTCCTAGTCACTATTATTTTTTTTGTTTTCTAGGACTCTGATAAACATATGCATTTGTGGACATAAAGATGAAAAATAAATTCTCTCTACTGTGTTGCCACGTCACGTATCCGAAAGTGACTTCCTGTTGGTAATAAGCTGTTGATATTTGTGACAGAAGACACAGGTATGAAGGACATCAAGTTAGGCAATCACAAAGTACAGAACAGTCAGGGTCACAGCTTCGTGCAATTGATGGGGAAGCAGAGAGCACGCTTTGGCTTCAACAAAGCAGGAATTCTAACATGAAGAACTACACAATTTGAGTGAGTTGGAACTGCAGTAAATTTAGTAGCTCATTGAGCAAGGCTGAGTAAGTAATTGAAAGCTTCTCTGGCAAGAAGCCACACACTGGTCCTGCTTTTCTTCTTAACCCACTTATGCTGCAGTCTGTTCATTTTAAAAGCAGGACAGACTTTTTGTTGTTGTTTTCCAACTCAGTATGAATTCAGTGCAACTTTTTCACGAAGATGAGGAAGACCATATTATAGCGATCACATTAACTCTCATCCGTTCAAAAATGTTTGAAAAATGACTGGGGCAATCAAGTAGATACTCTCAAGACCTCTCTTATATGTTCATCTGTTCAAGAGATACTAAGTAAGGAACACTATTCACTTTAAGAAATTTCCCTTGTATTCAGTTACAGCAGTGCAAAGCAAGAACTGTACTGATGGTTTAAACTGTGAAGTCCAAATTGGATTTGTTTTGAACATTAGTGATATTAAAAAAAATACACAACATGTCAGAAGTTCACAAGGCAATGAAAAAAATCAAAGCAACCCCAAAATCAAAACCAGCCCAAATACTGGCTGTTCAGTAGCCTCCACAGAATATACTCAGACAGCTTCAGTTCAGAATTTGTCATTATAAAGACACTCATGCAAAAATCCAGCATGTCAGCCAGACCACAAATCAAATTTAAATAAATACTAAACTACCTTTTCCATGGCTAAAAAGTAATAAAGATTTTTTTGTTTAAAAGAAGAAGGAACTACCACTGGAAAATCATACAACTAGTGTTTAAAATTACTGTTTGTTTACTCCTGTCATCTTCCAACACCCTTCCAAGCTAAGGTTCTAGTAAAGATCAAGTAGAAGACACTTTGTATTTCTAATTTAGCGTCAACATTTCATTGTTTTGAATAAGGATAAACATCTTACTCTTCATTTTAAGCCATTATCAAAGATAACTGCACTTACCAAGGTATAGGCGTCCAAAGCCTCCCTGCCCTATAGGGACACCTAATTTCCATTCTTTTCTTGATGTATCTGCTAGAACCTCCCCCAGAGCAAAGACTTCAGCAAGTTTCCTTTTTGCAGGGGCTCTTTTTCCAGCAGTCTTCTTATTATATGGCATTTTCCCTGGAAAGAGAGAGGAGGGAAGGGAAAATTTAAAAAATTATAGGTTACATGCTGATCTGATTTGTTTTATGTAGAAATCTGTTAGAAGCATGAAAAAGTATGGATTGTTTAAGTTATAATTTGTTACTATAAAGATATCTTAAAAGAAATGGAGTAAGCTGTTTCATTGGCATGAATTTTAAGTGCAAAACAATGAATTTTTCAAGGCACCACAAAAAAATTTGACAGCAAAAATCTTCACAAGAGAAACCTATTAGTAACCTGTGTAATACATGCTAAAAAATATCAGAATCTAGCATATTCAATCAATCACAACCAGTCACAGGTGGCAAAAACCTGAAAAAAAGTAAACTAATGAAATAAATCTGTTTTCCTGGAGTTAAACTTGCATATTGAAAAATTCTAGGTTTTCATTAATAATATGAGGAATTCCTCTTCGTTGTAAAAAACACACAAAAACAATTAAAAAAAGCTATTCAAACAGTTAATATTTTTTTCTCCTATATAGCTGCAAGCAACAAGAATCAAAGTCTGCTTATTGTTTACAGGGCAGCACTGAGTGGGTCATCAAAAAAACAGTACATAACTACCTATTTTGAGATCTTAAGTATAAAAGCATAACTGTTGCCTTCTCCCAACCTCAGGTCTCAGATAAGGAGTATTTCCAGAAATAACCTAACAGCCTACTGGAACATGCATCTTTCTGCAGAACAGAATCATAGAATCTTGTAACAGTTTGAATTGGAGGGAAACTTTTAAATGTCATCTAGTCCTTCTGCAATGAGTGAGGACATCTTCAACCAGATCAAGTTGTTCAGAGCCCTATCCAATCTGAACTTAAATGTTTTCATGCATCTACCACCCCTCTGGGCAACTGTTCCACTGTTTCACCAGCCTCATTGTAAAAATTTCTCTCTCCTATCAAATCTAAAACTACCCTTTTTCAGCTGAAAACCATTACCCCTTGTCCTGTAACAACAGGCCCTTCTAAAAAGTTTGTTCCCATCTTCTTATAGGCCTCCTTCAAGTACTGAAAGGCTGCAACAAGGTCTTCCCAGAGCCTTCTCTTCCCCAGGCTGAATAATCCCAACTCTCTCAGCCTATCCTAATAGAAGCGCTCAATCCCTCTAATCATCTTTGTGGGCATCCTCTGGACTCCCTCCAACAGGTGCATGTCCTTCCTGTGCTGGAGACCCTGTGGATACAGCACTCCAGGTGGGGTCTCACCAAAACAGAGCAGAGAGGCAGAATTCCCTCCCTGGACCTGCTGGCCACACTGCTTTTGATGCAGCCCAGGATACAACATATGGCTTGACGGCTCATGTCCAGTTTTTCATCCACCATCACCCTAAAGTCCTTCTCAGCACAAGGCCTTACTTTGAGCAAATAAATGTTGTGAGTTTTTAGTAAAAGAACTGACTGAATATGTAGCCATGACATGGCAAAGAGTGCGCTAGGCCTCTTTACATGAATTGTTTTATAAAGAAGTGATCTTTCCCTCTAACTTATGCATATAAAAGTCATGTAGTCACAGTTATTTTCTAAAAGACACTATTCTGACTGGTGGGATTTTATGATTTTGCTGGAAGCAGAAAGGAATCTTAATACACAATTCAGGAAGTTTCCAGATAGCAAAATACCTATTTTGTATTAGTCTAGCTTCTCAATACAATAACCTTAACATCAGTTTTCCTCTTTCAGTTCTAACATTACTTTAGGACTTACTTTAATTTTCCAGAAAGAAAACTGCAGAACTATAACAGCTGTTCCAAAAGCACTCCCCCTACTACAAGACTCTTCTGACTGGGTAGTATCTTCAGTAAATTTTCTTCCTCAAATAATGTCTGTCACCCAACTAACATCTGAAGAGGGCAGCCCACAAACGTTTCTCTACTTACTAAATGCAAGAATAACTGTCAAGTTTCCTGAAAATGTTATTTCGTCCCTAATACTCAAGTCTGCAACTGTGATTGACCAAACCCCTAGAGGTGAAGCCTGACAGAATAAAGCCCAACAATGGGTAAAATACGACGTGGAGATGGAAAGCGGTGATATGCCCAAGGAGCTCTGGCAATAATGCCAGGGAGTTCACTGAGCTCAACACAAGGGGGGCTGATGGATGACCTTTGTTTTAGGAAAACAGTTGAGTGGAGCTCAGAATTGTTAAGTGGATCAAATGGAGGTGTAAATGTCTCTCAGAGTTAGCCTGGTCGGCGTGGAGGGAGTGAATAGGAGGCTCAATCCACCATAAGCATGCAAAAACTAAATAACTGGCAAAAGAACTTCGAAGAAAACAATGGGCTTGAGCTGGTTGCAATCCAGGTATTCCTTCCCCGTGGCTGGGGACACCAGCACGGTGAGAGTGAACATATTATAGAGACCAGTACTGAGAATCACATCAGTATTGTGACTGAGCTTGAAATTGTATTGTTTTCAGTATATTCTGCACTAGTCTCCTAAATCAGAAATCCCGTATTGCCCCAACTATACTCAAGTAAGTAAATTCACTATTAAATATTGCATCCTTCATACATGGAAGATCTAAAAGAATCTGGTCAGATAGTAGTGGACTCTGGCAGAAAGCAGTCTGCAGACACCAGTCATTCAATACAGAAACAAATTCAGAAGACAAGGTGCATCATTCCATGAGGAAGTTCCATTTTTTCAGAGTCCTTATTAATCTGGGAAGTATCTTTGTATCAAAGAACCACATCTGAATACCTACCGTGGTTAAATGAGTAACTTCCACAAAACAAAATTAAATACTCACATCACAGGAAGAGACTGGTATTTATCAATACCTACATTCCACAAGCTTCCTCATTATCACAAAACAGGATGTTTAAATTCTGCATTACTTTTCCGTATTTCCACTTCTGCACAGTAACATTCTTCCCTACAATCACGACACATTTTACACTTACATTTTAAGACTAACTTTACCCCATAGCTTTATCCATAGTCTTCAAAAAACTCCTCTCTATCTACATCCCTTCATCTTTTTTTTTTTTATCTTCAAGGTGATACATACTTTACTGTCTTAGAGGAAGATCCTTTCTCCAGATTTTCTACAGAGAAAAATGAGACTTTCAAGCACAGAATGCAATTCCAACCAGCTCAGATAAGACCATACCAATGAGAAAGCAATGGTGTCAAAGTGCCAGAAGGAACAGAGTGGCAGAAATGGCTACACACTGATATCACTTATAAGAGCAGGCCAAAAAGATCACTTCAGACCTTTAAGCAGCTTCTCAGAACACCCACATCAGGAAATGGATTAAAACAAAGGACAAACTGAAATCATTAGAAGTGGTAATGGAATAATAAACCGGAAGTTTGGAGTCCCAAGGCTGACTCAGATAAGGAGAAAAAGTGCAAAAATCAGTAGTGTTGCCTAAGGACTCAGATGTGGGACAAGATCCCACTCCCTGTCATCTAAAAGATACCAAAACGTATCCAAAATGAGCATACTGTCCTCAAGCTAAGAGACAATTTATTGCCAATATCTTGTCAATATAAGAGACATGAAGAGGGCTTGAAGTACTGCACTCCTTGACCTCTGAGTTACTACAAATAATGCTGTCAAGACTTGGACAGGTGCACTTAGGTGCTTGAATGCTGGACAGATTGCAGCCCATAAAAGAAAACTTCAAGGCCTCTTTGACAATAAGGCTAGCAGGCCCCTGAAACAAACCTGCTGATATGCTTCACATCTCTGACAGTCACAGTGAGACTCTTGATAGCAGCCTCATTTAAAAGGGAATTAAGTTTACTTAAAATAATTCCTCAAGGGTATCAAAGGAAGAGCTGGTACTTCCCTCTTCCATACACATCCCTTATTTTGTTTAACGTGGTCAATAATTGTATGCCTGAAGGTATTTATTTTTTTTTTAAATCCATTAATGACAACTTCCCTTTATCCATAAATGCAAAAATTCAAAATGGACATAAGTTTGAACATCCCCAGCTGGGAACCCTGCCCTTAACAAATACACTAGATACACAGACATGGTTTCTTGGCTGTCTATATTCACACCCATCTGTTGGGATGGCACTGTGCCTACTTACAAGTTGGTCAAGCTATCAGTAGGCCATAGGTGCCAAACAGTGATCGCTTGCAATGGGCAGCATGCACAATACTGAGCACTCTTTTGCAAAAAAGCTATTATCCAAGGAAACATTTTAGCAATGGCTGCACATGCTTTCACATTTGTTTGGATAAATGCATTCATGTATCCTCTACTGCTTGAAACCGAAGACACCTGGAAACAGCAAAAATTTTCTATGTGCAAATACAGAGCTAGGAAAAAAATATAAAAATCATGAAAAAAGAAAATGACATTTTAGTGCAAATTCTGTCATTCTATGTGCTTTTCAATTCACAACAAGGCAAACACTGGGGGTTTGTCAGGAAACTCATGAACCAACGAACATGCCACGGAGCTGCCTACCATACATTGCACAACTGGAATAAAGTCACCTACTTCTCCTTAAAATCACCTTTAAAAATTCACCACCGCCACTTCTCCAAGAAAAGAAAAAAAATCTTAAACTTTTCCTCATCTCAATTACCTCTTTCCATCAATAAACAGAAATATCTTCTATCCCACACGTATTGTGAAGCTTGATTCATTAGTGCCTGCAATCATGGTAAAGTCCTTGGAAACAGTGCCATGGATGTCAAGTACTGTGCTATCATTCAAGTATCAGACTTGCCCCTACTTAGCTAAGGTGCCTGACAAGAACAATTTTCAAGGTACATGACTGTAAACAGCAGCATTTTATGTGGCTACAATGTGCTCAAAACAAAGATTTTGCTACTAAGAAGTATGAATAACAGAAGTCTATTTGTCTAAACTCTCTCCAAAAGCCTCTTACTACTACAAAGGTTCTCATTCTCCTCCCTAATAAAACATCTTAGAAAAAACAGAATACACTGTACTTGAGATAGCACTATTGATACAAAATTGTCTGCATATCAGTGGTGTTATCTTTACAAACGCTGGCTGCAATGGCTGCTACTTGAGCGATACTTGAACTCTTTGAATAAATATGAATAGCCACTTCTCAATTCTTGCTGGCATCCATTATCAATAAAACTCTGAAATGAATATAAAACAAATTTATTTTGAAAGAAGTATTTCTGCTGTGTGTCAAGTCAGACTGATTTCTTCCTGATCCTCCTCTTTTATTCTCTGGAAATTGTCATTTTTACAGCTGTTTGTCTTAGTAGGACCTAATGTCATTCTCAGCCCAGAGAAGGCATGCTGGGGACCTGTGCTCCTCTAAAAGAGCAGGTATTCCCACAGCAAGACCTGAAATCTACCCATCATTAACACTGTTAATCAGTCACAGCAAGAAATCTAAGTCTGCCTCAAAAAAAAAAAAAAAATAATAACACACGGAAAAACAAAACCAAACTTTTGCTCAAGGAGTGGGAAAGAAAGAACTCAAAAGTTTAGGCCTTCTGAATACTGTAGAATTGTTTCACAGGAGGGACCACACAAAACAGTAACTGAAATGTTAGTGGCTTGTCACACCAAGTGAGGTAGACAGTGAAAAAAGATTTTCTTGCATAAATCAGGCGTTCTGTGACTGGTCCATCACTGCATTTCTCCTGTGAAAACCTCCATAATCTAATCTCCTTACATTGAAGCCACCCGACAATTAATGGCACTTATGGAAGAAGAGGCACTAGGCTTCTATCCCCAAGAAATAAAAAAGTATTTTTAGACAAAATTAATAAATGCCCCCGGTGGACCACTATTACTAAGAAGCATTTCATCACAACAGCACCACACTGGACCAAATAAACACCTTTTTCCCTTTCTTTTTCTAAACAAACCAAGATGGCTTAGAATTTCAAAATGCAGCTTGTTCAAAGGTAGGAAACAGTCATTTACAAGAGAAATTACTGTGATCCTAATTTTAAATTGCCTTCTCAAGAATACCCTCTCTTCTTCTGAACACTATTTAAGGTTGTTCTCAAAATCCTGAACGACACTCACTTATTACAGTAAAAACCACTGAGCCTTGTAAGGTATCAAATCATCTGTCACTCCAAATCACCTCACCACCAAACCAACTGCAAATACCTAATACATGTGAGTGAGACACTTAAAGGCTTTTTGACCGTTTGGCCCACTGTATAAAAATCAACAGCTCTGAAATTTATTAGGAATCTTACCCCACTGGGGGATTATCCCCAAGAATTAAGTGGACAACTTATTCCTAGAGAGGAAGGCACATGCCTTTTGACACAGTAGTAGCTACAGGAAGCTTCATAACAGCTTTGGTATTTTTGTTAGTGACAAAAAGAACCCATGGATTCCCTACGAATTAATAAAAGCTTTTATTTTTATTTTATTAGTGCTTAAGCACAAATTGAGAACCAAAGAGAATAATGGGGTTCACTCTGGCAGTGACTGCTTCAGTCTTAAACAAGGAAGGGAAATGGCGAGAAATCAAGAAGTGAAGAGAAACCACGATCACTGACAGAGAGAAACCAGCTCAGCCCAATTCTTACACAACAGGCCTGTCCTGATCCTAAAATCGCAGATTTTAGTTATTTGTAGGCCAGTATTCAAAAAACTAAATAAACAAATTATGTTCAAAGTACAACTCAGCAACGCCTCCCAGCCAAGGTGACGCCTCACCGGGATGATTCTGAAGGTGACGAACCTTTAAGTGTCACTGAGTACAGCTCACCCTTCCCCACCTCGCCTTAGGGCTAATAAACAAACAAACAGGAAGGAAAGCAACTTAGACCGGTGCGACCGCAGGCAGGTTTAGAGGCGCAGCCCGGGCAGGCGGGGAAGAGGGGGCAGGAGACCCAAAGGGTGAAACCAAGGGAGCTCCGCCTCACCTGCCCCCCTTCCCTCCCTCCTTGACGGCCCACGGAGATCCTCCGGCGCCACGGGCTGGGACGGGAGAGGGAAAGGAAGGCGCCTTCCCTACCCCTGAGGCAGACGAGGAGGAGGAGCAGGGCGAGGCCCCGGCGGCAGCACCGGCCTCCTCAGCCAGGGACGCGGGACAGACTCGCCAGCAGGACGGGCAACGCTCGGCGGGGCAAAGGGGAAGCAAAACAGCGCCCCAAAACTCGCCTCCTAAAGAAAAGAAAAAAAAAAACAAAAAAACAACCTGCCCCGCAGAAGCAGCCGCCGGTCCCAAGCTCCTCTCCCGCGCCGGGCCCGGCGCCGCTCCCTCCTCCCGGTCCGAAATTCCCGCACTGCCCGAGGCCCCGCCGGCCCGCCCGCCCCGCCACCACCTCCCAGCATCGACCGCCACCATTGGCCCGCCCCGCGCGACCTCCCGCCCCCGCCCCGCCCTGGGCGCGGTGCCTGCTGGGAAGTGTAGTCCGCGGCCGCCGCTTCCACGGCCTCCCGCAGGGATCACGGACTACACTTTCCGGCAGGAACCGCGCCCGCGGAGGGCCACGGGCTGAGGTCTTTTAAAATCGGATTACTTGGGTTGGAAAAGACCTTTAGGATCATTAAGTCCAACCGTCAGCCCGGAGCCACCGTCACGTTCACCAGTGAACCGTGTCCCCAAGTGCCACATCCACACATTTACTGAACACTCCCAGGGATGAGGACTCTGTCACTGCCCTGCCCAGCTTGTTCCAGTGCTTCGCAACCATCTCAGTGGAAAATTTTTTGACAGTTACAAGGAAACGCGGTGTTTTAATCCGCAGTAAGTTTGGGAAGGACTTTGTCAAGCTGATACCACAGAATCATTTGGCTTGGAAAAGACCTTGGATCATCAAGTCCAAGCTATGCCTGAACACCACCACATCAACTAGACCTTAGCACTAAGTGTCACATCCAGTCTTTTCTAAAACGCCTTCAGCAACGGTGACTCCACCACCTTGGGGTGGACTCACCACTCCACTGGAGTCACTTTCCGTGTGGCAATAACCTGTGTCCAGGAGACGGGTCAGAACACAGGTCACCCCATTTCTAAGGGCCAAGGTCATGCAGTGATTCTCCATCCCATGTGACTGATGCCCTTGCCAAACCCAACCCCTCCAGCCACCCCAGTCCCAGTCAGATCACAGAGTGTTGCTTTGTGCAGCAGGTCTGACCTATTTGTCACCTGGTACCATAGAGTCATAGAATCATTCAGGTTGGAAAAGACCTTTAAAATCATCCAGTCCGAACATTAAAAGCTGCCAAGTTCACCGCTAAACCATGTCTCTAAGTGCCACATCTACACCTCCTTCTTTTGTTGTCAGGTACAAATGCCTTCACACCCTTACTTGCTTCTGACAAGCTGTGAAGTGGGAGAAGGGCACAGAAGATTAAAGGCATGCCAAAACAGGGAATTTAGGGAATGAGGCAGAGAAAATGAAAGAACAGTGGTTTTGTTTCATTAATTTGCTGGGTATTTTAAACCTTTAAAACGGTATTATGTTTTCATAGCCACCATCTTCACATGCTGCAATTTTAGAAGTACTAAATAGCTTAAACCAAGGAACTATAATTACCCAGTATGTTCACCATGACAGTACTTATATTGATTTCATTAAAAAACCTGGGCTAAATAAAGAATAATAGAAATGTATTCTAGAAATACCTGGTAGTCCTGCAGGTGGTCAAGGATCTGAACTGTTCTGAATGTTCTAGGGTATTATTGCTCATAGGAAAGACCAAATGTGTGTTTGAAAGAAGTGAACACTACCACATGTGGTAGCGTTTCGCTTGAAGTACTATCCTCTTTAGTATCGAATTATTGGGATCCTGAAACCATTCTAAGATTCAGATAGAGAAAATAAAATGAGAAATTTACTAAATATTACATTTCTATACATTAATCACGTTTAAATTTAATAGAATGTAGGCTTCAAGTTCAAACCAAAATTATTAGAACATCAGTGAAAAGTTAATCTTCAGGATGTCATTCTGCAAACAGTCTTAATAATGAGGCTGTGGAGATCTAAGTAAATTGTGCTATTCCATGTAAAAGTTTGGTCAAAAAAAGAACCTTTCTTGCAGAAAGAATGAAAACATGTGCCTCGTTCTGCCTCTGATTTTTCTTTGTTGGGCCAGAATAATCAGTTCCGATTTAACCAAAGGAACAGTTTCAATATATCAGTCCTACTTCTTGCTAAAAAAAAAAAAAATCACAAAATTCTGCCAATAAACTATCAGGGCAGAGACTGTCATGTGTTACATTTCCATACACTAAAGAGATGGGGCTTTTTTAGCCAGTCTGGATGTATTTATGTTAATACAGCTACAGCTGGAAATTCTTCAAGTATTAACCAAACCTGGAGTGAACACAACTTTTCTCGCATGTTCCCTGTATACTGTCAGTGGTTTGTCTAGATCATAGAAAAGAAAGTATTGACCAAACAATCATAGAATCATAGAATCTTTTAGGTTGGAAAAGACCTTTAAGATCATTGAGTCCAACTTTTAGCCTAACACTGTTAACCTAACACTGCCAGGTCCACTGCTAAACCATGTCCGTAAGTGTCACATCTACAGCTTTTTTAAATATCTCCAAAGTCAGTGACTTCGTGTTTCCCTGGGCAGCCTGTTCCAATGCTTGACAACCCTTTCAATGGAAAAAATTTCCTAATATCCAAACTAAACCTCCCCTGGCATAATTTAAGGCTGCTTCACTTGGGAGAAGAGACCCCCCCACACCTCTCTACAGCTCCTGCAGTTGTAGAGAGCAATGAGGCCCCGCCTGAACCTCCTCTTCTCCAGGACAAACAAGCCCAGCTCCCTCAGCAGCCTCTCATCAGACTTGTGCTCCAGGCCCTTCACCAGCTCTGTACTTTCTCTGGACACACTCGAGCACCTCGATGTCTGTCTAACAGTGACAGACCCAAACCTGTACATGGGATTAGAGGTACAGCCTCACCAGTGCTGGGTACAGGGGGATGATAATAAGCATAGAATGGGTTTCTCAGCATCGTCCTTCACTGTAATAGGTAGTAAGAGTATTCTTGAAATGTGCTGACTGCAACTCTCAAATATGCTTTAGGAATTATTTTAAATTTGATAATCATATTTGGTTCTTTACCAAGGAGAGGCCTTTGTATCTTTTACTTAAAAGATCTGTAATCTTGAATGAAATGGGCAATCAAATCTATGTATGCACTACAGTTACAACTGTTAAGAAGAATTCAAATGCTGCTTTTAAGTAGTAGTAAATATGCAGTACATTGTGTACTATAGTATATAAGAAGCTGAAAACATAATTTAGCAATGGGTTAAAAGGTATCACATCTTGAAAGTGGCTTGACAAGAACATCTGAAGAAATAGTGATCAAACTACAGTGTAAATTCTTCGAAACCAGCATCTCATAAAATTACCTAGAATGACCTTGAAAATTTTCAGAAGGTTTTCAGTTTTCTGAAACTCAAGAATAAATGAAGAATAGCCATTTCATGAATGGTTGTTCTTTCAGGATAGCTATATCAGTTCCACAAGATATGCAATTTACATCCTCACTATTAGAAGAATATTAAGAATGTTCCTCAAAAGATTCAAAATAGTACAAAGAATATTTGAATCCTCCTACCTCACAATAAAAAAAAGGAAAAAGAAAAAGTTAAAAAGTTCCAAATTATTTATCCTCATATTTTCATTCTACAGTAATAAGTCTGAGACATGAATTGATTAAAATACTTTCTCAAAGTCTTCAGGGATTGTTAGACAAAGTCAGAAAGGTACGTCAAATCTCTTGAGTTGTTTCAGTGCTTTCTCACAAGGTTTGGTAGAATGCAACACAGGAATGCATGAATGTGAGAGTTCCAGTAAAAACATCAAAGAAAAAAGTACCAAATATGTGCAGGGAGTGGGACAGTGTTTTTTACTTCAGTTAGGCTCATTTCTGCTTTAGCATAGTGTTTTTCAGGCTGTGATTCATGGGCTGAAGTTCTGCAAGATATCAGAATGGCATATTGGAGCAGAAGATGTGCACATGCTTTTCAAATACAGATGCAAGTAAGAACAATCAAGAATTGTAAAAGTAGTACATTTTGTTCTTGAAAATTAGAGCCATGAAACATCTTAAGATTGTTGTTTATTTTTTTATTTAAAAATATTAAAATACCTTTGGATTTCAAAAGTTATTAAATGATGCAGTAGTATTTTTACATTATGTTCTTAACACTTATACTGCTCCAAAGATTATAGAATTAAATGTCTCAGAACTCCAGCATGTGTTTCCCTTCTGCAGTCTTTTTTCTTTATTTGCAAAATGAGAAAAGCACTTACAAATTTCACTAACAACTTGTCATACTACACACAAGGCTTTAAAAAAACCAAAAAAAGTTAAAAAAAAATGAGCAGACAATTCCAAAATGAATGGGAAGACTGTGCCACCACATAGGCTTGATAAAAGAGTACATATGCACTACACTCAGCTGTCCTAACTGAGCTTTGAGGACCACAGATGGGAGAAGAAATTAAGGTTAGTGTTCCTAAAAATCACCGTGGTGTTTGCTTCAAATTACAGTCTTCATGAAGTGCTAGACCAAAAAAGTTTTGCTAAAAACCTTGTGGTCAGAGTTCATAAACGGTTTGAGAAGGAACAGGGGTATGATCATGGTCCAAGAAGCAGTTCTTGACTCAGTAGCTTTGTGTTACCATCTGCCCACAGTGCACCCACTGTGGTGTACAAGCTATTTATGCTTCCCCTCATATCTACGTATTATACTGCAGTGGGAATATACTGACAGCAGGGGGAAAATTATTTTTTTTCTCCCATTCACATTTCACACTATTTTCCTCAGTAGAAAGAGGTATATAAATTAAATTAAGTCTGTGGGGGTGTTTCTCTAAGATGTTTTTATTAAACTCTAAAAGAATAGTCACTGTTATCTGGGAATAGCAGTATGGCACTCCAGAGTTGTCTTGCTTATCCATTAATATACATTCCAAGAGAATTTAAAGTGATCTGCCCAGTAACCTCAGAGCTTGTCCATAGTTTAGGAGACCTGTACAACATCCTATTGTGGCTGAGTGCTGTTAAAAGATGTCTAGGAATAAAACTGGTTTTACCAATCTTTCCAGATGTCTTTAGTGAGTTAGACTAATTTTTGTATTTTTTAGATATGAATTTAAATTTTTGCTTATTAATTCCTTGAAAAGACAGGGAGTAAGACGCTGTTATTTCAAACACTCAATCCATTTGATGAGACAAGTTATTTGCTGAATACAGTTACTACACATCCACCTAAAAAATTACACAGGAGATAAGACTGTCACCTAAGTTTTCTTTACCAAGGGAAGGTAAAATTTTGTGTTATGATAGGATCAACTTCCTGAAAAACTTAATAAAGAATCACTTCAGGAAATAAATATTTACCCTTTATTAAAAATGAAGAATCAGAGACAGAGGTGCTGAGTAAAATTTGTTTAGCTTGAAGTGACAAAGGAAATTTTAACAAGTGGCATAGTAAGACCTGGATTTCTTGACTCCTAAGTTTATACTATGAATTAAAAGAATTATTAATTGTACAATTCAAAACATTTTAAATTGAAAACTAAAATGCTGAGGCAGGAAAGGCCTTTGTGAATCTTACAGCTCTTTGAAAATATCCTCTATCCTCTGTATTCATTCCCCAAATTAAGTAGTGAAATCATTAAAGGGAGGAATGGAATATGGGGTAGAAGAGATCCAATCTCTACAGAGTACCTAATAATTTAATTGGGAAAGGGGATGAAGCGTTAGAAGAATTAATGAAAATGCTGTGGAAGAAAAGCTACAGAGTGAGACCCATTGAAAGTTCCACTTTTTTTCTGGCAGTTTTGTGATGCTAACAGACATGTGATTTGAAGCTGTTAAAGGGAATAATTTTAAATAACTTGAAGCTTCTAAGGCTAGCATTTGTTTGAAGTGCATTAAATTAATCCAAATTAAAGGACTTTCATGAGTTTCTAAAGCATTTGTATGTTTTCTTTGGTAAGGGTCCAAACTCATATGCATGGGCAGTTTTTTTCTACTTAAATGACTGAATTGTCTTGACTGTGAAGTGTCTTCACCCATCTTAGTCAGAGCCATATTTATAGGTGGGCATGCATTTTATCTGGGGGGCCGTGTCTATCCTATGCTGTAGATACACTCACATGCGCACAGACAGCACATGGAATCTAACTAGAACGATGCAAAGAACTTCTGTTTATCATCAAACATTTCATATATCCCATTACATGTGAAAGAATTATTATCTGTCCTGTTGCAGCGCAATGCTTTTCCCTATAATGGAATTTTACTCTGCAAATTTATTTTGGTATTAAAAGGTTCCACTTTATAATGTCTATGGTTCAATCAGTGATCTAAAAGGCACTTAAATACTTTGAACAAGATACATAAAATGCTTTTATTGCAAAGCATTGCTGTATCTACCAATTTTACCATTGATCTCTTTCCATGTAAGGCAGTTCTGGAAGCTGCCCATGCTGTATAAAATCACATGGTGGCTTTTGATCTCCAGCTGGTGATTAAAGCACATTATGGAGGTTTGAAATTTTCTTGTGGTCATTAGCATACCTCCAAACTCTACTCTGTTAAATATTAGTATTGTCACTGCACACTATTTAAATAAGAGACCAGAATTCTATAAACTTATTATCTTCTATCCTTTGTAGCTCAGAGGATATAGATCTCTTGCATGAGGTGAGTTTACACTTAGCTGTACACTTACTGATCAAATAGTGATTTCTTTAGGTGATTAGGCTCTAGCAAAATGCAAGAAAGAATGAGGTTATATTTTTTAAAACCCTCTTTCGATGTAAACAGGCAGAGCTCTGTGCCTTGTGCTCCCTATCTACAGTTCCATATTTCCTGCTGCTTAAAAACATCACTATCACTTCCAAGGTCACCAAGCTGTCACAGGTTTTCTACAGTGGATTTTTAAACAATGCAATATTAACTCTTTTGCTTGAAAATAGAAAAAATAACATCTTTCTGCCCACTTTTCGAAAATGTATTTGTGTGATGGGAAAAATAGAGAATCACCATGTATTTGTTACTTTCTCTAGCAATACCTTCATTTCCCTTCACAGAAAATAAATGAGAATGAGTGTTGGGTATGGCTGAGATGGAGTTCATTTCCACATAACAACCCTCATAGTGCTGTCTCTCAACATTCCTCCCCAGGCAAGGAGCTGGGGGTGGGCAAGATCCTGGGAGGGGACACAACTAGGCCTGCTGACCAAAATTAACCAAAGGGATATTTTATACCATATGATCCAGCTCAGATAGGAAAGGTAAGGAAAGTAGTAGGAAGTGGGAGTATTTGTTATTTGCAATGTTTGCCTTCTGGAGCAGCCACTGTGAGTGGCAAAGCTCTGTTTCGGGGAAGTGAATGAACATTGCTTGCTGCTGAGAAATAAAGAATGAAACTAATTTTTTTCTCTTCGATTGTGTATGCACAAACTTTCACTATTGCTTTAGTAAACTGCCTTATCCCAACCTGTGAGTTGTTTTCTGTCTTATTTTCTCTCCCCTGTCCAACTGGGGAGTTATAGAGCAGCTTGGTGGGTACCTTGCATTCAGCCAAGATCAACCCACCACAGAATGTCAGCTTTATATATTTATCTTTCACTTTATTATATTATATTGCATCTAATTTATCTATTTTTGCCATCTATATCTTGCTAGGAAGCAAAGTTTACTGAATGTTACCCAGATACAGAGGAAAGCATAACATTCGTTGAAAGATATTACAGTCAGTAGATAGCAAATAAATTCCAAAGCTTTGTTAATTGCTCTACCCTGTTCCCTTGCTCCCAGAAATACAACAAATATGGGTAACCCGGTTTCTGACAAGTCAGCAGTTACAGTCTTTTAAAAGGGAATAAAATCTGGGTCGAGGGAGGAGTATTGGCCTGGAATAGATGTTGCAGTTGTAAGGGAGACATTTGAAAGGACAGTAAAACTTGTGGAAGAGATGGGCAGGCAAAATGTCAAGGTTAGAAGATAGCAGCAGACCAGTGGAGTAACACAGATTTGAGTCTATTGTGTTTTGTGTGGCAAAACACCTTGAATTATTTGAATCTAGGATATAATAGTTTCTCATCTCTGCATTTATCCATCAGTTTCCTAAGAGAGAGGACTAAAAATTTATTGTTTAGGTAACATTTTTATTTCTAAACAACATGCTAAATACTTAAGATCTTTTTTAAGGTTGCACATTGCAGTTTTTGTCCAAGGAGCTTGTTGTTTAGAGAAGAATAACCAAAACGTTAGTGAAAATAAGCGCACATTGCATCCTTTTTTAATACCAAAAAAGTTAATCTATGTTAATATGAATAGGAATTTGGTGGATTAATATTCTCATACAAACTTTCTTTGAGGAAGTAGAAGGGGCAGAAGTCATTGATTATTTCCTTGGGAGAAGATGTGAAAATTAAAAATAAACCACTTCATTTCACTATAGTCTATCCTTTTCTGTCTTCTGGCAAGCTTTATGATGTAGAAATGGCTGTGTGGAGAAGGAAAAGTACTTACAGAACTGCTGTTCTGTACTTGAGCATGGCATGGTATCCTTCCTGTCATGCTGCTGTACTGCATAGTTTTGGTGTTCATGACCATGCTGATCTACATAAAATTTACATGACATGTAACAAAATATATGATTTGCAGAAGAACTGCTTTTCTCCAAGCCTCGAATGGCACTAAGAAGCTCTAAAAAGAAGCTACCACTAGGTGTCTCATTGGTTTCAATGTACTCCAACCTAAGAGCAAGAAATGCTCAACAAAATTTAACAAAAATACAGTTAATTACCACTGACATTCCCTCCTTCGTTACACCAGCACACCCTGAATTTAATCACATGCATTATTGTAATCAAGCTGTCAATCAGATTTTGAAATATTTCCATTTTTGACATAATTACAGCAGAATCCCTACAGCCCGTCTAGAACATGGATGTGGCAAGATTGATATTGTGTTACAAAATCTGATCTGACAAAAAAAAAATTGGTGCTTCTATGCAAAAATTAAAGAAACACTGAATTGTTAATACATTTACCCTGCAAATGTGTTGCATCAGGTAGATTGTCAAGAGTTAATACGACTGCCTGCCCATTCACTGTTCTTGTGCTTTAAATGCTTAAATGTTGTCTGTGTGATTTTTGTTTAAAAATCTATGGCTTTAATTTTCTTAATTGGAACCAACTGTACAGAGAACTTTTTTGCTTTTAAGCTTAGAGCAAAAGATTTAGAGAAACAATCAGAGGAGAAAGGGAATGCCAAGGAGAGAGCTGGGCTCATGGTGAAATTCCTCTGAGACAATCCCATCTATGAGAAGCCACAAAACTAGTGTGCCACTGATTGGCATTTGCAAACAGGTCATTGATTAACACATCCATAGTACATATGATGTATTTTTCGAAAATTTCATGCTCCTGCTTTTTGGTGTATGGTGGGGAAGGTATTTTTATGTTAACACTTCAAAACATAGGAGATGCATGTAGAGGTGGAAGGCTCTTTAGATGGCAATCCATCTGTCAGCAAGTACAAGGGTTCCCTCGAACACATATGTTACAAACTTCAGCCTGGCTCAGGTGAGTGTTAGTCAGATACAGTCTCTCTCACTTTCAGGACAGCAGTTTGTGTTTTAACCAAGAAAGTAATTTTTACCATCTGATGACTATTTCATGGCCTCTGTGAAAGAGTTTGCAGACCTTAGCCTGATTTTATTGTAGACAGATGTCCCCCTTCACAAAAACTACTGTCACAATTGGCAATAGTTGTCACACATGCTGGCAGCAGCACAGGGTCAGGATGAATGGATGGGAGACAGGAGAGTATCTTCCTCGCTACAGGTGAAGATGAGCGACGTTTGCAATACAACTAACAGTGCTGCCTTTTTAGTGTGCAGTACCATTAATGAAGGCATCTTCTGTGTGACCAGTGCTCTTTGCTTTAAAGGCCGCTTGTTTGGATATTTGTAGATGGTATTCCATGAGAATAACTTGATCCAAATGTGTATGGATATCTTAGGACAATCTCTTGTCTGATAGTAAATTAGTAAGTTCTTTCTTTCCACTGGCAGGTGAGGAAAACTGAAAACACATTTTTCGCTGGAGAGACAGGCGAGGCTTTTTGAGAAGTTGCAGAAACACACATGTAGCTTCACACACAATCTCAGCACTTTTCCACCCTCGACTTCAGGAGACTGTAACTCTGCTCTTTCTCTCCATCTTCTTTCTGTCCTCAGGGTCTGATTTGCTTATTTTTCATATCACTGGCACTGGCCCTGTTATTCAGAGAACTACTGTTTTACTTAAGTATTATCTCACCTCCTAAGACCTCTGTTTTTAAGATCTGTTTTTTCAAGTTGAGTTGCTGTATTTTCATGCAGACATCTGCTGAAAGCATTGAATTAATTAATGTAGTAGTAGCAACTAGGAAAACATGCTTAATCAGTTTTGTCCTCTGCCACAGTGAAATTACCAGGGCAGAGAAAAATCATATAGAATCTGATGAACTCTCTATTTTATGATTTGTTCTTGGAAAATAGGTTAAATCTCTTCCTTTTTCTTCCATTCCTCCACCTCCTTCTTTCCCTACTTGAACCTGACTCCATCCACACATTCAAAAGACCTTGCATATCTCATGGTGGAGGTGAAGAGTTCTGCATTCCCTGCAGACTGACTGCTTTCTGACAGGAGATGACAAGCTTTGTCTCACCCCCAGCTGCCAATAGCATTCAACTGAAGCATACAGGGAAGTAAGTGTTTACTATCTATTGTTGAAACAGTTAATTCCTTCATTAAAGACATGGCTTTGAAGATATTTAAATGGTATTAAGCCCACATCAATGATATAAATAAAGAAGCAAGTTCAGCAGTTTTTATGACACCATATACTGATAGTATTCTAAACTGTCCACTAAACATTTTTCATTCTCCCTGGAATATCAACATACTGACTGCAATATTTCTATCGGTGTTCTTTTACTTGCTAATAATCAAATTGCAGTCATCAACCTTTTCATTTAGAACTACTTGCTCCGAAAAGTAAGCGCAGCCATTTGAAACAATTTTGTAGCTATGTCAGATGGAATGTAAGTTTTCAATTGTTGAATTGTAGGGCTGCCACCTCGTAAACATATTATAATGTATATTGGTCTATTTTGGTGAACAGCTGAATAATAATGTGCTTTAAAAACAGTTTGAAATGCATCTTCTAAGATATAAAGCAGAGAGGATGACTAATATGAGAACATGGCATTTCACAGCAAACCTAATGAAAGCTTGTGAAAAGTAGAGTATCTCATCACCACACTGGCTGCATTGGCTGCAATACAGTCAATACTATATTGACTGCTAGAAAGGCTATAAGTATAAAGCATTCCATCTCTCTGATGAAAGTGACTGAGCTGGGCCAAAACTGATGGGTAAAAGAGTACTTCTTCCAGTTTCATGAATTTTATATAACTTATTCTTGACTATTTCTTAGAACTGTGTCCCTTCTCCTTGACCAAAATAAACTTTGCTTTTCCTTCATTTTCAAAGAGTCTTTTGAGAATGATCCTTAAAATAAGAGCATAATTTTAATACATAATTTATCTGCACGGCCCCAAAATAGAACCTGTTTTGCCCGCATTTCTAGTTCAGAAAACTTGAGAGGGTACAACTCCTTTTAAAAGGTTTAGATTGTCTGATCAGGTGTTTTGTTTTACCCTTTTTATTAAGTTATTTCTTTAAAGTTGAAAATGTTTGATAAGTGTTTGCAGTTAGCTTGGCTCTGTATTGTTTGTGCATGAGACAGCCTTCTGAGCAGAGAGACAGTTCTGCCTGGCTCAGGTATGAAATCATCCATCCCATTTGCTCGATCCTACATGCAAATAGAGCTGAACTAGCCCAAAGTGCACATTCTGTCTCTCTCTACTGCTTGTACAGACTGTTATTCAAGCATTTGTTTGGGGGTGAAAAGTTCCTTCTCTGTAGTCAGTTGTCATGGAGTGTCTATTCAACATACATGCTACCTCACTTCTAACTCTTAATCAAGACCCCACGGTATGGTACTCAGCACAGACAACCAGCACACACTACTCAGGCATCAAAAAAACAAGCATAACTGCTCCATAAATTAAAAAGCAAACCAAAACAAACAAAAAACAAACAAACCAAACCAAACCAACCAAACAAAAAAACCTCCACCAAGTTTTATAAAACCAGCTAAAAATACACTTTCTGCCACTTCAGCACTGATATCTTTGTGCTGTGGTTTAAATTGAGCTCAAAATGTACTTGTTTACTGACCAATTTACGTGTCTTATGAAAGAGGAAAAGGTAATGTTTAGGAATGCTCAGAATGAGGTTCAAGAAAATTTTCTCTTATAAAAAGAATCAGAAGGGGAAATCTCATGCATGGAAGTTTGTAATTTTTGTCTGCTATTGGTCAGATAAGAAAACCTTCTCCTGAAAGTGCTGTTTGTCACATCTTCGGATTTCCAGAACATCTGTTGGAAATATTAAATCTATTATATCATCCTAGAATCATAAATGTGGATGGGAGGAAGAGGTATATACATGTAGGTGCCTTCCCAGAGATATCCTGAAAAACATTTGTACCTGTGTTTTGAACAAGCCAGAAGTTGTGGACAATTAATTTACCTAACAGGTATAATAGAGTGGATAGAAGTATTTGAAGTTTTATGACTTATCAGGATTCTAACGTATTATGTATAATAATTTTTCATTACCAAACCCTCAAAAGATGGAAAGCATAAAAGACAGAAAGGACGTTATCTTCATACAATGACATATTTAACTCACAGCCTCAAGGTTGTTGTTTTATTTTTTCCCCAATGGAAATGCAAGAATAAGATAAGGGATGCAGATTATTAAAAAACACCTAAGAAGTTCCTTATGAAACACCATTTTTAGATGAAGGTTTTTTTTTTCAAATTAACAACCTCACATAATACAAATCAACTGGTCTGCCCTTATGTGCTCTTTTTTGCCAGGGCAGCATGAGCCTGGATTGAATATGAATCATTAAAGGTGTGGTCTAATAGTGTTTTATTCACCTTTGATTCATTGTGAATTTATATCTCACATCAATAATAAACTGTAAAATCCTTCAGGATACTAATAAACAAAATAATCAGAACATTAAAATAGGCCTTCTTCCTGCTGTATACTGATAGAGGAAATAACACTAAAAAAATCAAAACCAACATGAGAAATATATACACAGAAACACTCAGAAAACCCATAGAAGAAAGAAAGAATTCTTTCTGTTCCAAGAAAGAACCAGAAGGGACATTTGCCCAGGAATAAAAGAAGCCTGGGGATTTAACAGATGAGTGACAGAGATGACAGCAGGTTGGAGTGGGCAGCTGAGGGGTTTGGTCTGGTGGCAAGGAGAAAAGAATTGCACCTGGTGTTCTGGCCACAAACGTTGTTGGGAAATAGGTAAAGCAGAAAGAGGTCAGAGTCCAGACAGAAAAGGGCAAGGAGAACCAAACTGGAGTTACCGGAGAGAAGACCTGGCCAACTGGAAAACCTTTTCAAATCAGCACTGATTAGAAAAGAAAAGGACAAGCAGGGGCAGGAGAAGGAGGAAAAAGAAGACATATCTGTTGCAAAGGTCTCCATTACTCTAGTAGTCAGCATTTTCCAGCTGAGGAAAGAGGGAAACTGGAGCAGACAAGGCAGCAGGTAGAAGGTACTTGCCAGCTTCAAGTTCCCAGCCAAGTTTGTTTAGCATGCTACACTTGGCACCTGCCAAGCTGACCATTTATAATGGTTCCAAATTTTACTTGTTCCCTTTCCACTGCATGAAATAATCCTGAGTCACTTGCAGCCAATATGTAGTTTAGAATGTTATATGATAAAGAGGAGTATCTGGAAAAAATGAAAATTGTACAAGTAAAATTATGGACGTATTGAGGAACAGCTTTTTCCTGCTACCATGAAGCTCTGCCAATGCACTTCAGGCTTGACTTGCAATACCCTGCATAAAATTTCAGTACTGTCTCTCTTCAGAGCAGTGACTCAGTCATGCTGAACTATGCCACCTCTGTGGCAGAATGTAGTCTGTTGTATCTGTTTTATAACCTTTATGACTCAGAATACAACACAGTTATCACATGAAACAGAGAAACTCCAAAAGCATATTTATAATGCAGACAAATTGATATATTGTCATTCAATGAGTAGTTCAAATTTCAGGCTGGTACACAGAATTATTACTTAAATAATGGGTTGCATTATTAACAATCTGCATCGTGTTTTTCAAGATCCATGGGGGAGGGTAGGAAAGGGTGAAGTTTGGTTTCTTCTTCCGGCCATCATTACTAACCAAAACAGATAGGACTGGACAGCTCAGGGACCTGAAGCATGGATAGTTTTACTTTTTAATTGTAGGCTGGATTTAAACTATTGACCTGTATCAAGATTGGTAGGAAACCAATGATTGCCAGCTTACGTAAGCAACTGCAAATAGTTTGGTTGTTTCAGTATGGTTCCTACAGAAAATAGGGTACAAACAACAAAAAACAGCCCTATCATTTTTTGAATCGCTGCACACTGAATAGCAGCAAAGGGTTAGAGTTTATCTAAGCAGGGAACTATTCTGAAGCATCTATCTACTTTCTGGTTTAATTTCACACAGAGGCACATGCTCCAGCATACACCTAATTTGGCCCCGGTCTGTTTGAGCCAGGAATAAGGAGTAGCCATAACAACATGAGCAGGAAAATTTTGAGCTATCAATTGTGACCAAATTAGTGTTTACTTACTGTTTTTGATTCCTTAGTACCAAAGAGCAAACTCAGCTGCCCAAAGCCACTTCTGCTCTCCATAGAGACTAATTTGTATCCATGTTTTACAGGAGGCTTTGAAAGTGGTGTTACAGAATTGTAGGCAGAGGAAACTTCAGAGTTCTCAATAACATGGCTATCATGGCTGCTCCAATCTTCATATCTTTAGCAAAATATGTTCAGATCCTCCTTGAGATATAGTTTCTTCACAAACTGAATAACTGTATTTAACTTATCTAACAGAGATTTCTTTTGTGACACATTGAGCCATCCAGTGGCACAGGCTGAAAAGACATATACGTGTTACTGCATTTCTCCAGTGCCTTTCCCTATATGAGATATATGTTAGCATCTACAAAAAATGACAACAAAAACCAAAACAAAAATCCCAACCAAAATAACCCCAAACAAACAAACAAACAAAGCGACAAAAAATATCTGTTTAGTAATAAATGCAAAGAGCTAAAGGTAATGAGCATTTCTAATCATTTCAGGTCAGACAGAAGTAGTCTCTTCACAATGATTTAATAGAGAAGAGGGACAGGAAAAAATAAAGAGAACAATGAAAAATTCCAAAAATAAAAATTTCTAATTCAGTGTTTAGGCTGCACATCTGCCCCTAACTCACCTCTTTACACATCTATGTTTTTCTCTGCAGAGTCATTAAACTCAGACCTCAGTCTTTGGCCACCTGCAATTTTTTTTCGTAACAGTCTGAGTTCATTAATTTACTCCAAATCATCTCACTTTAGTCAATGCCAGAGTCTTGTGACTGCAAAACAATACTTCAACATCTACAATAGGAAGAGGTAACTGTCTATACATAGAAGCAGACACTCAACCATTGAGGGTTTAAATGAGCAAACAAGTAAGTATAGCGTGAATTTTTTATTATTTTTACTTTTTTTAAGATTGTGAGAAATTAAATGCTGAATAATGGTGCAATAGCAGTTGTGGGTAGAGCTTGTCTTACAGTGGGCAATGAAGAAAGGTCATTAACAAATGAAATAGGGAGCACCTCAGGGGACACGCCTACAGACAGTCTGTCACCCACTGGTTTTAACATTTCATTTCAAAATTTAATTACATATCAGTTTCTGAATGCCTAAATAAAACCAGCCTCTTTTCATGGCATCAGCATGTATTAGCTTTTAGTGATAAATTTAAGGCTGTAGCAACATTCTTCTTCCCAAACTTTGAAGGGAGAGAATAATAACAGAAGAATGCCCACAAATTACATTCCTGGTTCCAGCAACCAATAAATCATCTAACGAAAGCAAACAATGTTAATACCAATATTTAACTCATCACTGATGCACTGGAAGCAATAGTAAGGCCTTACAAAAAAAGTATGTATGAAGCAACAATATTTCGCACTAACTTTGCAAAGTTCAGGACTGGAAGTCTCTGGTATCCCTGGTTAGTAAGGAGATGCTTCATTGATCACAAAAGCAATGGAAGTTTTTTATCATTCCAGTAAAATTTATGACATGTAAGTCAGTAAGGACCATTGTAGACTTCATGGGACTCCCTACTGTCAAATAGATCATTGCAGAATCTGGGTATAGCTACTTTAGAATGTCATATAGGATGAAAAGTGTTCTGTTCTGGAAACAAACTAAGCACTACTCAACGTTTCCCTTTCTAAAGTAACTGCAGCAGGTCACTTCAATGTCCCGATGATGGAGCAGGTGTACTCAGTGTCACAATGTACAGGCTTGATGTCTGTTTTTCCTTACCAAAGCAACCAGTGTTTGGAAGAGACCTGTAGCACAGATCATGTCAGGATTTCAAGTTTTTGTCTGCCAAAAAAATAAACATAGCTACATCTTTTTGAAGTAACTGTTAGCCACTTGGAAATTTGAACTGTTGTGCAAATGTGTGAGCTGCCTTCATTGCTGCCTTCATTACCGCTCTCATTGCATTTTTCATCAGGGGCTTATAGGACCAGCAGTTTCTATGCTTCACAAATAATTCAGCACAGTTGTAGTAGGCTTAGCTGTGTTCTGCAGCAGGTGGGCAGGATGAACCTGTAAACCATCTGTCCATTCATCTATCTTAGACACATATCTCCCTATTTTCAATTATAGTCAGAAATCATTTAATTAGATAACTGATAAAACCATCTCCATTTATACATGAGGAGTGAAAGGCCTGGGGTCCTTCTTTGATTCCTCCAGATTGAGGCTCAAGTCTGTAGTGTCCAGTCCTTTTGCAACAATGCTCTACTCACTGGACAATATTCCTTCCTCCTCTACAGCATCTCTCCTTACCTGAGGCTCCGTACCTACCTCTTTGTGTGGGCTGTAGACAGAGTGAGTCATTTTACCAAGGAAGAGTGGTGTGGTTTGCTTTCTTCATATTAATTCACTTTGTTCAGGCTATTCAGCATATAAGATATTCAGAAATATCTTAATGTAAATGGACTGATCCAGTCTCCAAGTTTCATAATTCACATTTCAGTGTAATCCCACCATTACCCATAGTGTTGCAATGAACTACACTGAAGCAGCACACAGTATCCTGGGATAATGTTCGCTGTGGACTGTCTCAATCTAACATGTAACATCAGGGAGTTCATGTTCCCTCCAGCCTGGGAAAAGACAGTTTTGCACAAGGTTGTTGAGCTCACATCAAAGAGCAGATAGCAGTGCCAGGAGTGGGAGGTGTGACTTCATGGAGGAGATCCAAGGGTGGACAACTGCTCCCTGGGGCTGCAGAATCTGAGACTTAGGCCAAGGCACCCTCCTACTGCAAGGGCTGGAGGAGCTGTGTTGAGGCTGCTGGTGCAAACAGCCCTGAAGGCTACAACTGTGCAGACAAGTAGCCCTCCTGTGCCTCTGCAGAAGAGAGCTTCTAAGGGCTAAGAATCATATACTTTTTTACCTTCATTTTAAATTATCATCAGTATTCCCTACCTGATTTGAAAGCAGTAAGTTCTGGGCAAAAGGAGAATCTTTCCGGTAATTCTTACTGTCAAGTACACATTCATACAAAGAATTGCAAAATTTCTGTGGAACTGTACATGTTTGGACAAGGTCTTACTGGGAAGGCATCCTGTCTGCAGGCAGCTGACTGTGCAATCAGAACAGAAGCAGTCAGCTGAGAAGCTGCACCTCCTCTGATTAGTAGTGCCCAGTATGACCCTCTTCCTGATCAGATCAGCAGTGCATGTTGTGTCTCTGCCTTCCCCATAGATACTGTTGATGTGCTAAGGCGAGGAACATGGTTGTCGTATTTGCTAGAAACCTTACAAACACAGAAGTGATTAAGCTGCAGAGGATAGGCATTAGGCTCAGACTCACAACCCTGTTAATTGCTTAATACAGTATCGTGTGTAACAGATTCTCTCTGCCATGGTAAGGGGCTATCTTTGCTTGGGCACTTAGCCCAGTAACAAACACAAGCTGGTTGAGCTTCTCAGGGCCCATGGTACGGTACAGGGGGGCTTCAAAATCTTGAGAGAGAGTGCTTCCAAACAAAGTTTCTGGCAGAACTGTGAACCAGATGAAAGTTTCTGACAGGAATTTTTAGTGGATAGAAGGGGCTGCAAGTTCCCAAATGGACAGAGGTCAGCAATAGCTCATTCACACTCTGCAACACCAATTGTGGTTGATGTGTTGAATCGATCTCTATATTGTGAGACACTCCAAGGGTGCAAAGCCTACTACTGGCAACACCAGGGATGAGTTTAAGGCTTCCGTTTTACTTAAACCTGAGCACCTTGCTAATGCACAGTAAAACTGCCTGGCCTCAGACTATTACCACGTTTCGCTGATGTCTTCCTTAGTATTACCCAGACCTCTCACTGTATGTGCAGAAACAGAGGCATGTTCACAGGGTTTAAAATGCCTTTATTTTGGCACAAGCACAGCAGAGCTTTGTCGTTCTCAAAGCAGCAGGAACACATCGTGTCAGCGCAGAAGTCACCAAAGTGGCTCCCGGGCCGGCAGTGCACCCGGAGCCGCTGGCACCGCCGTTCCCTGGGAAGGCGGGGGGGGCTCCCCGCGAAGGGCAAAACCTCTCGCGTTCACACGCGCGACAGCAAGAGCGCGCAAAAAGCGGTGTGAGGAGGGGTGGGATACACCTCTGCCCTGCCGGGAGCCGTGCCGAGCTGCTGCCCTCCGAGCAGCCGGGCTGCGGGCAGCGGCGCCGAGCCGGCACAGCGCCTGCCCCGGCCTGCGGGGGCCGCCCGGGCTGCAACCCGCCGCGGCATCGCTGCGAACACCTCATCCTCCTGCTGGGAGCGTGCTGCTTCTGCTGTCAGGCTTGGGACTGAAGGGAAATAAAATTAAACTCGTCTTCCTGGCGAACGGGAAGGTGAGGCAAACTTTTGAGCTGGAAATTGGATATCTCATGCAAAGCTCTTGCTTGCGGATGTGTTACGCGCAGGCACACACAGGCAAAGTCACACTCACCTGGGGGTTACGCAGCAGTAACACCGACACTCCATCTGCTTACCAAGAAAGCCAACATAGTGTTAAAAAAGCAGCCAGGATGCTCAGACCAGATTGGACTTTAAACAGGAAATTATCTTTTCAAATTTTGGTTGAACGATAAGAAGCTTTTAAAACTAAAGAAATGAATGATGTATGCAAAGCTGTACTTGAAATGATTCTGGTGTTGCAAATTGCCATGCTCTTACTGTGGAGCTGATGAAAATAAATGAAGCTCTGCGTTGCTGGGCTTTTTCCTCCCCCTTCTAATAAATGAAATGAAAAAGCCCCATTATTGTGCCACCTGCTTCAAATTCCTAATTGTGGTAACTGAATTCTGAAATTATTTGTTAGCTGTGTAATATCACAGGCATTAAAAATACTGAGAGGCTATTAAGTTCTTTAAAACCCAGCACTGGATAAAAAGGTGCAGCTATCTTCAGATTTTTATTTCCATGAAATAACTTCTCCAGTAGAGAAATGTGTTCAAATCCTACAAGTGCATCCTGAAAAAATCCCTGTTAATTTAGCAGTTAGAGAAGCTGCAAAGCAAAGACCCAGGAGAGGTCCATTGGCATATTAAAATATTTTTAAAAGAGTGCTATAGGCCATTCTGTTTATATTTTTCTAGCATAGAAATAGAAACATTTCAGAAGACAATGAAGTCACATGAAATACAAATGTAACACTTCTAATGAACAGGTAGGTTTGTGCACATATGTATCTCTGAAGTGTCTATAACCATGCAATTGTGCTGTATGCCTGAACTATTGCTGCATGTGGGTATAAAGCATCTCATTTGATTCCTAAATTTTGGGTTCTCATTTTAATAATGTTCCAACTTAGATATCTATATAGATATATTTTACAAATAAAAAAATAATTATCAGGGCAAGCTAGAAATATTTTTTCAATACAAATAATTTTTCTAGATATTCAAATCCCATTGTTTTGCTCTTTTTAATGTGAAAGGAATCTGTTAAACAGATCTCCTGTAAGAAGTTGTTCCACACGTCCTACATAGTCTTTTTTTTCCACAAATACATGTATGGATCATACGTACACACACACATACATATATTTATATATATACACACACTCACAAGTTTCTAGACAGGAGGAAACCATTTCCCTTAGATTAACTTCTGATATGTAAAATCCGAGTACAGAAATGAGTAAAGGGTTAAAATAACAATCTCAGAATTCAAGTCAGCTGTGACAATATTCAGCACATTGAGCTGCTGAAATCTACACGGAATTAGACATCCCTTTGCCCACCGAACCAAATTAACTGGTTTGTTATTACCTTGCATAAGCAGCATTTTAGAGGATCAGGGACAGGAAGAAAAGGGGATATATCACCTCATGTTTATTATCAGGCAGCTCTCGCTAAAGCTCACCCACTTGCTGCCTTCCCCAGTTCCCAGCTCTGGAGACAGAAGTTGCCAAGCAGCCTCAGAACAAATCCCAGTAACAACAATTCTTTCTCAGCTTTACCCTGGCACACACAAAGGTGTCCTGTTGGCAGCAAAACCTGGCTTCATCAAACAAGAGGCTATTTCAAACGCAAGTGCAAACACTTGTAATCTGAATACTTTAGAAAGAAACAACAGAAAAAAGGAGAAGGGAACAAGCAAAGAGCTTTGTTGATAAAAGTGAGTTTAACAAAAAAAGTTAACTCTCAATTAATTAAAATGGAGAGTAGTTGCAAGTGGAATTTAGCAGATGCTATTTAAATAACATTGTTAAAAGGCTGCAAACAAGGAACAAATACAGACCTTGCAGGGATTAAGAGGAAATGAAAAGTTACACATTCTCAGTTAATTTATTTGATTATTTTACCTCCTTTGTCATATGCAGATTGACAAACTCAAAGTTGTGTTTTGATTGAAATTTAAAATGATATCATGATTAATTTGTACATACATATTTTAGCTCTTGACTTGCTTGCAAACTAGTTATTACAATTGCTGATTTGATTATGTGCTGGTTGTATTTCACAAAGAGCCTGAACCAAGGTACTGGCAAATCATGCCTGGCTTGGAAGCCGTGCTGCCACACTATGTGCTTGGCCACCTAGGCCATATGCTGTTATTCCTACCCCTCAGTTGGATAATGTCCTCCACCACAAAGAACTCCCAAAATGGCCACACAAAGATCTATGCACTTTGACTTGATGGAGCTGAAGATTTCCATGCCTGCACATCTAGAGATATCACACTATATTAATTTTCGAGTAATATTTTTAAACAAAATTTTGGTGAGAAAGTGTTTGTGAAAAATGTACAGAAGAGGGCAAAAATGTAAGTGATCCTAGCCTTGTGGCTCTTACACAAACAAATGTTTGTGAGTATTTCTGTAAAACTAACCACATCTTGTTTGTAAGACACTGCATGACATTAGAAAGAGAATATTTAAAAATACAGGCTCACATCTGTAGAAAGAGCAGCGCTAATTATGAGGAAACACAGAAAATGGACATAAAATGCAGTAATATATGCAGAGAGTTTTTTTAACTCCTCTAAAAGTAAATGGAATAAAAAAAAACAGTAAAATGGGAATAAACCAAGCCTTAAATATAAACATGCGTGACTATCTGTCTAGAGTATCTTATTTAGATTTTTCAGCTATTTATTGTCTGTTAATTTTCTGTGTTCCTGTTTTTCTATTGAAACATCAAACACCAAAGCACAAACCTTCAAACTGCCTCAGTGTGTTTAATAAATACATACACACACACTTTCTATAGGCTTAGTCAGATGCTAAAGGTATGTGCTGTATGTCCTGAAATACCTACATTTTGGAGAGTGACTAACACAAATAGCAGTCTTTTTAATTCGTCTCATGTAAAAGCCAAACTTTCCCTAACATGATTCCCTTTCAGTCTTTTGTAATGAACTTCACCAGAAAGCTGTAGGTAGCAAGTTTCATCTATATATCTAAGGCTCAATATGATTTTTTGTATTAAAAATAAAGGGAAAAAGCAGGGGAAATATTTTGAAAGTCAATTAAAATTTTGTGTACGTTTTCATTTTTTAATGATAAATTAAGTTACTAATTTTGTCCGTGCTCTTTGTAGACACTGCAGGTTTAATTGCTAATTGTTAACTGCGAATGAATACATTTGCATATTAATTAGCTCCCAATTTACATTTTTAATTTGCTTCCTTCAAAAGGTGCAAGATAAAAGGTCGTGTTATTTTAAATAATTTATGCTTTATTGCATGAAATACGCTAATATGAAATGTGCCTACTAATTTTAACCCCTTTTCTAAGAAGCAAAGTGAAGAACATTAAAAAGAAAGACAAATCTGGGGGTGTTTCGAAAAACAACATTATGCCATGTTGTTCTTCAGCATTAGAACTTGCTTTTTTCCTGAAGCCCAATCTGGTTGAAAATTAATGCATTCTTTCCTTCACCATCAGTTTAAAAAGTGATAGGATATTTGAAGAACAAAACAGCTGCCGAAGGGGGATTGATTGTTGTTGTTTCCTGCCGAGGATTAACAAAAAGGTTTTCTCACTCCATCCCACCCATCCCTCACCCCAATATATTTTCCAAGGAAGTGAAAACCTTTACCGGAAAAGGATAATTTCCCAAAAACATCTTGCTTATGAGGAAAAAAACCCATATTTTTAAATGTCCGTGTGTACTTAACATACCAGGCTTCTGATTTTAATAGTCAACAAGGAAAATCAAACAGGAGAAGGATGTCCCACCTTCCATAATCATAACAAGATAAGCCTAAGGAAGAAAAGTCTGTCTGTTTATTTGTTTGTTTATTTTGTGTGACCTCAAGGATCTTCTTAGAGGGGAGTTTCAACACGCTGTTCTATACATATCAATACAAGTATGGCTAGGCAAAGATATTATTACAAGTTATCCTACTGTTTCATAAGAAAGTGTCAAATACAAGCCTAGAAACACAGAGGCATGGAGCTGATCACATCTTACCACTGATTACAGAAATATCTTCCTTTATTTTGATTTCCTTTTGTGTGCTACAGCAAATTCACTTTGAAGAGGGTTGTGCTTAGTAAGGCCTTTGTTGCCATAATTGTTGTATGAGTACAAAAGAATACTATTACTTGTGTAATGTCACATTAAAAAAAATATATACTTAGCTTGAGAAATAATCTTTCTTGTTAGGTAAAAACACAGGTATACACCCTGAACACTGTAAGGCCTTTAACAGGAGGACCAGACCTGAAAAGAAGTTGTGTTTTGTGCTTTCTCCCAAACCATTATTAAAAAACGCTGATAACTGTGACCAATATATACATGACAGACTGTTGTGTCCTACACAGCAGAAGGAAACGTAAGAAGCTTTAGGAACAAAATTTACAACATAATGGAAAATACTCATTTCCCTCAGCTTCCTAACATGAATCCCTTTTCCTTTCTGGATTAAAAGTCTTCCAACCATATTCAGTAAAGTAGCTTTGATTAGATTTCTGATAGCATATCAACTGCATTAGAGAATTTTAAACAGAACTTGTGGTTTTGGTTGCTTGACAAGTATTTTTAGTTCTATCACACACAAAACACTGGGAGAAATAACAATGAAGTATTATTCCCTCTAGATATATCAGTTGCATAATCAGATCTTCAACTGTATTAATACAATTCTTGATTTTGTGAAGCTCTCTTTCCTTACATCTACACTAGCATAAGTAAAGCACTGCCAGTTGGTCCATTTAGAGCAATCAAGGTAGCTATAAAGCAGTGTCAATACTTTTTATTTCAAATGACACTGACATTACATGAAAACAACCAAGACCATAAAAACCCATGAGATTCTAGCAATCATAATCTACTAAAGAAGGTAATATTCTAATAACAAACTGGAGACTGTTGGAAAGAAATTGCCTTTGATAAGGAAAGGCGAAAAGGAAGAAGAGAAAGGCAAAAGAAAACAAGAGAGCTGGGTTAACACGTATCTGTTACTTGGATACAGCTGATAGGGACTTTTCCTAATGCACATGAAGTATGTAGTAAAGTCAGGAGCACTGTGATTTAAGAAAATCTGAGAGAACATCATCCTTTTATATGTCTTGTTCTCATCATATCAGCATGATTGATGTTTTAGTGCATTGTACATAACACAATGCTTCAAAATATCAAAGACTAACTGTAATTCTTTTAGATTTGTTCTTTTACCTTGATCATAGGTACAAAAAAATATTCTCAAATGCACAACAATGTGGAAAACTATAGCTGCAGAAAAAGCACACTGCTCTTTGCCACTGTTTACTTCCAAAGTTTTCCTAAACAAGCGCTGAAATTTAGCAGTCAACTTTAGTTAATAAAGCTACTTATAAACAGCATAAATCATAGAGCTATGGATTTGTGCATGCAAGGATAATCTATGACATCCATCCTGATTTTGCTTAGAGTAGTAGTCAAAACATTTTTGCTTCTTGCAGGTCATGCTGATCTGTGGCATAATTTGAATTCTCAAGCTGTTATCCATACATCATTACCAACAACTTTCCAAAACAGAAAATAATTTCTACTTCTTTAATTAAAACAGGGAGCTACAGTGTGTACTTGGCTGGGTCCTGAGTTACTTCTGGGGAGAGACTTGAGTTTAGGGGTCAGATCCTCAGCTGTGATAAACTGATAAGGCTCAGCTGGAATTAATGGAGTTATCCCAGTTTACCTAACTGAGGATATAGTAATTTTGTGTTTCTAGCATCAAGCACTACCAACTGTTTTCAGATACACCTGAAGTGCCTGAATGTCGTTATTACTAATTGATGTCTATACAGCACCTTTGATGCAGATGGGCATAATGCTCTTTACATATTTTTTCTGCCAGATTCCACCCACAGGAACACTAGACTAAATCAGAAGGAATGCCACTGAAAAAAAGCATAGTGAAGAGAAGGAACAGCACATCTTGAAAGAGAAAGTGCATCTGGCTCAGTGATTTTTTTGCACACTGTTTGCAAATACAACCAGTTCTGGGGTAGAATAAGGCAGTAGTTCAACAGTACTCACATACAACTAAGCAAGTTGTGCATGGCAATAATTCCTTGATTTTACTTATGACAAACAGTAATTAGCTTGTGGTTATGTAAATATATTCTTATCCAGGTAACATTTTTCATTGCTTGTATCACAGACAGGAGCTCTGCAGCTGAGAAATATGCACAATTAGTAGGAAAAAAAGAAAGTTTATAAATTATGATAAAGAGCTTCTGAGATTTACCATGTCACAAAACCTCCCAGTGTTTCTCCCAGTTTCCAGCTACCTATATAGTTAATCAAGCAATAATTGATCTGTAACAAAGCTACAAGGCAGGCTGCAATATGATACGAGTGAGACTTTCTGCTGAGGAAGACTGTTCTGTCATGGGGTAGAAGTTTTTATCTTAACCAAGAACAGTTCTGTCTGCTTCCCATGCAATTCATCCAGAGCACCGTTAGCTGCGTGATTGAAGAGGTGCATAGCTCTCACTCCTGAAGAGGTACTTCTTCATGTAGAGCAGCATTAATCAGCTGAGGGATTTACAGATCAAAACCAGAGACTGAGCTGGTGCCAGCCACAGTTTTATAGAGGTAGCACAGAGCTCTGCTACATGTTCTACAGTTGTACTGGTGAAGAGCTGGGCCACTGTATTCTGCAGAGCCATAGTCTCTGCGTTGCTACTTTGTTTAGCTTTACATACAATGAATCATGGTGATCCTCCTGAGATTTGATAGACATTAGTTTCATTGACTGTATCCTCCTCAGCCATGGTGGAAGAGGTACAACCTTTTGGCAGTGCTGTGGGTATGTCTGTCTGTGCTCATCCACATCCTGCTGCACTGTGGACACCAGTGTCAGCACAGTCCTACGTGTGAGATAAGTGAATCCAGCGATTAATCCAGTACAACAGTCCAGGAATAGTTCAGACCTATAATCTCTAAAGTCCACATAAGCATTTGGCCTTGATGCCCCTAGTGGAGGGTCTGATTAGCCCTCTCAGTGCTCCTCCACCCTAGCTAGCTGTGTAAACAGGTTAGCGGTCCTTTGTGGCCATCTTGGCAGAAGCTGCAGAGATGGAGCAAAGTGAGGACTGAGATTTGACATTTGTGCTACAACTGAAAGACAGAGATCAAGAAGTGACAATCATGCAACAGTCAAGCAAAGCTTGGGACAGGAGCAAAGGAGCTGCAAGAGATGGACTGAAAGTTATTTCAAAGCTGATTGTTTCTAGTGCTATTTTATTTTTGCGAGATATAAAAGGAGCCTGATGTTTTGGAATACGCTCCTCACACTGTGACAGTAATGGTTGTCAGAGTATGTTTCTGACTATTTTCAATCTATCAGACCTCTGTAGCACCTGTGACTAGTTTAAAAGGTCTATTGTAGAGTACAAATGTACGACACTGTCTTATGAAATAGTGGACTAGCCCTGAGAAATTTTTTTATAACAGTGGCTTATGCCAAAGGATCAGTGATCAGTAAAGGATTGTTTTCTTTGATGAACTGTCACTAGCTTTGGCACGCTTCTGGGACACAAAAGCAAGTTTACCTCCTTATGAAATAGCCTTTTGTCAAATACTTCCCAGAACTCATAAAGAGCATTACTTCTAGCAAAATGCTCAACGATATTGAAAGTAGGAAGCCTGATTCTCCTTATGCTGGGTTGAGCCTCAGGACTAAAGCAACAACACAAAACAATTTGTCTGGTTTGTAAACTGAGAACATTTTCCATGTGACTGAATGGAACAGGAAGCACATGTTGAGAGCCCCCAAGTACCATTTCCGCAGAAGGATTCTGTTCACTGCAATGAGACCTTTAAAAAATATCCAAGATGTGAAAAGATATTTGAGAAATTTTCACGAAGAATTTTTAGTAGCCTCTGCTGCAATAAGCAGAAGGTGTTTAATAAACATGATATGCAGCAGTTGCTAAGCAGAATCTGATTTATGTACAGTAGCAGTTAGAAGCAACTACACATCAGGGTTGTACACTTTATTTGACTGTGAATTCTGATTTTCTGATGGAAGCAATTCTGCTGAACTTAATTTATAATCAGCTTACAACATGGGTATCAGAATTATAAATGCTTCTCAAATTACATAGCAAATCTTGTTGTCTTCTTGGGCAAATAAGAAACCTATATCATGAGCTTTAGGTGTAATACAGGTCATTGTCAAGGGTAAAACGCTTTCCAAACCCTTTTGATAGTTGAAATCATACAGCATTTAAAAACAGAATGCATGTGAACTCAGTGTACCTGAGATGGTATTGCATCTGCTCAGTACACATATTTCAAAACAAATCATTCCTAATGTTTTTTCTTCCTCCCATTAAATTAATGATTAACACTCGGTGGATTCCTGTATGGATTACGCTGGGGTTTGTACAAGTGAGGAACTGGGAGACAGAAGCTCTGGTCTCTGCTTCATCAGTGTAAACAGAGCACAATTTCCACACCAACATGAACCTGTTAGCTGTGTAGCAGGGAAACAGAGATCAGAGCTTGACCCAGAAACAGAGCAAGACAGAGAAGTACGGGTTCAGTTAGTGGTGTTCAAGAATCAGGCACATGTTTTGTCTGTAGACAGAACAAAAATGAGGATGTAAGCTGTGCCTCATATGGCATTATATGATTTCAGTGCTCTATCCCTATCTCATTAGAAGTCAGTAAAATCAATGAAATAATGTTTACTTGCATCAGATGAAAGTCTTACCAAAGAGAAAGCAGAAAGTATATAGGGAAGTCTCCAAACCTCTCTTCCCCTTCCACTTCTCTTTCCATTTACCTTTTCCTTCCTCAATATATTAGAATTTTTAAAATGAAATACTAGGAGACTTAATAGAGCCCCACAATGAATTTTTAGTGCCAGCAAGTGGATAATGACATTCATATCAATCAAGTCAGACAAGAAGATCCTGCTTCAGAGTGGTTCCTCGACCCAGTGAAAACATTTCTGGGCATGAATCTGTCTGCCACATTGGAAGTAAACCAGGAACAGAACCCTGTGAAAGAATAAGCTTCATTTTTATCTGAATTTATCTGATGCTATGAGATGGCTATCATAATTATATTAAAAATATATGCTTGGTTTTTACCTTTCTAGACAGTCGGATAATTTTCTTTAGTTTCTTTCCATTCTCAAGATTCCCCAGATTTTCCAAGTCGGCCAATCCTGTAAGTCATTTGATGCACAGATCCTAGCATGCCAAACTCTTCCACTGAGTGACCATTTAAAGAGCAAGGGCTCTGCAGCAGAGCACATGCACACTGCTGTTTCTTGGGGTCACAACACCACATGCACAGAAATAAAAATGAAAGGGGCTCAGCAGGCAGAAGGAGAGTGAGTAGATAGGATTCTTGACTGGAGAGAGGTGGGGCTGGATATTAGGTCCTTGGCCAAGTGTTTTGTTTTCGTTTGTAGATGCAGAGTTTTAGATGTTGCGCTTTTTTAATTTTTTTTTTTTTTTTTTTTGGTGGCATCATGCAGTTTCCAGAAAAATCTATTATAATACAGTGAGATAAATAAACACATCCATGGCCATGGGAAAAGAGCACACCAGTCTAAACTCAGCCAGACCTGACTCCAGCACACACAAAGGTATCACTCAGCCCTCTCTGTCCAAGGCTACCTGAGCTACACCTGTGCTGCCACATTGTACAGGAGTCAGAGGAAGAATCTTGCCCCATATTTTTGCTGAATTAGATGATGTTTATTCCTAAAGCAAAATTCTTCCCCTCTCCAAATCTGCAGAATGACTGTTGATGAGGACACCTCCTCCTTGCACATGCAAGATGTTCTGCTGTTTGACCTGTAGAAAGTGCAGTCCTCCCTGCTGGTGTCCCACACCAAGATCCTGCCCTGCAGGACATAGTGGTCATGCATAATAACCTTCAAAGCCCACTTTGTTTACAGTGTTAATGTGTTATGTCAAGCAAAGTTCTCACCCTTTTTCCTGCCAGCCTGTTCTGTGAGGTTTGTATTTCCCTCTCTCAATCAATAAAGGCTTAAGTAGCAAATAGAGTTCCCATCCCCCAGCACTAATAGACCCTCATGCAGTCAGGAAGCATCAAGATGAACCCTCAGTTACCACTGTGCACCCTGTTTAATGTATGCATTTTATGGCCTCTGATGTATATGGTTCCATTACTGTCTATGAATGCAGAGTACTGGAGCTAGTTAATGTATTATTTATTTTATTACCCCTTTGTATAAGCTGGTATTTGCAATTTCAAATTTTATATACTTTGGTTCTATAATGGTTTCATAATGTGTACACAGCTCAATAATTAAAAAAATATATCTTACCACCTCACCTCCCGAGCCAACTTTGTTTACGCTGCTAACGGCACATTCCGGCTAGCCCTGGTCCCACACCGTCTGCCGGCCCCTCTACTCCCGACCCCAAAAGCCCTGCTGGTCCCTCTGCCAGGACATGGCCCTCACCATCACCCTGAGAGATGCAGCACCATTTTGTTCTTCCCCTCTGGGATGAGAAGCAAGTTTTCTAAAATTTCAGAGTTTTCAGATTTTTAGACCTAGTGTGTGGCCGGCTGGTACATGCCCTTCGTTACTAAGGGGAGCCCATGAGCACAAGGGCTGCCTGTCTGCCCAGCGCTCAGTCCCGCACAGGGTTTCACCAGAGCAGTAGCAGAAGCAGTTTCCCTCACCAACAAAGCAAGGCTGTGCCGGTACAACCTGTCATGCAGCACACTGTGCAACAAGAGGGACTGAAAGGAAGAGGCAAATCCTGTCTCCTGACAGGATGATCAGCATGTCCTACATTCAGATCTGGCCACACAGTCCTAACCCGAGTGCCCCGCAGCACTGCTGATTCTCCTGCCAGCTCATGACAACGAGCTTGTCTCTCCTCAAATGGCCTGGAAGTTCACTTTCAAAAATTTACAGCCATATCCCTTAAGGTATCACAGCCTTGCAGCACAACTGTGGTTATGGATTTGATTTAGTACTTTTTGCCTGGTTCAGTGCTAAAACTATGACCTGTCCAAACACATAAGAAAGCACAGCACATTGTTGCTTTCTGTCTTCCTCCTTATGGATGCCAGCCAAACCACATGACATCTGCACAGAAACCCTTTGGTTTCAGTACCCTTTGGTTTAAGTACTCTACCACCACAAAGTGTTTCTACCAGTTCCTTGGCTTGTAGAGGTCCTGCCCTTAAACCACCTTGTCCACTGGCCAGGAAGGTAACGGTGGGAGTTGTTTGATTGTGGTTCTCTGCAGCAGCACAAGCACAGGTAGGTTTTGGCTGAAAAGGAACCAGTAATTCAATGTCTGCAGAGGATAATGTCTTACTGCTGCTGGGAGCAATATGGAAGCATCAGTTGCCAGAAGCAGCTTTCATCTGCGGCTGGAGGCAGAGCCAGGAGAGTGCACAGATGAGGGTCAGAGAAAGGGGAGGAAGATTCCAAGGAAGAACACAGAGAAAGCCTTTGCTTATCTCATGCCAATAATAAAGAGAGGAGAGTCAGCAAACCAAACTCAGATCAAAGTTTGCCCTTTTTGTTTCACCCCCACATAGTCTGAAACAATGTGATGCTGCAGTGGGCTTGCATGGTCATGTTTTGGCAGTGCGGGTGGGTTACAGGGGTGGCTTCTCTGAGAAGCTTCTAGAAACTTCCCCCATGTTCAACAGAGCCAATGGCAGCCAGCTCCAAGACAGATCCACCACTGTCCAAGGCCAAGACAAATAACGCCTCTGTGATAACGTATTTAGGAAGAGGGAAAAAAAAAGTCATTGCACAGAAGTGATTGCAAACAGAGAAGAGAGGAGCGAAAACCTGTGAAAGGAACAGCTCTGCTAGACACCTGGGTCAGTGAATAAGGAGCAGCAGGAAGGGCTCCAGGCACTGGAGCAGGCTTCCCCTGCAGCCTGTGGTAAAGACCGTGGCAAGATAGGCTGTCCCCCTGCAGCCCATGGAGGTCCACAGGAGAGCAGAGATCTACCTGCAGCCTGTGGAAGAGCTCGCTGCTGGAGCAGGTGGATTCCCAAAAGACAGCTGTGACCCTGTGGGAAGCCCATGCTGGAATGGGTTCCTGGCAGGACTTGTGACCCCCAGGGGGACCCACACTGGAGCAGCCTGTTCCCAAAGGACTGCACAGAGCAGAAAAAAAAAGGTCTCACACTGAAGCCCTTCAGGAAGAACTGCCTGTGGGAAGGACTCTCCTTGGAGAAGTTTGTGGAGAAAGGAAAGAAAGGAAGGAAAGAAAGGAGGAAAGGAAAGGAGGGAAGGAAGGAAGGAAGAAAGGAAGGAAGGAAAAAAAAGGAAGGAAGGAAGGAAGAAAGAGAAAGAAAGAAAGAAAGAGAGAAAGAGAGAGAGAGAAAGAGAGAGAGAGAAAGAGAGAAAGAGAAAGAGAGAAAGAAAGAAAGAAAGAAGAAAGAAAGAAAGAAGAAAAAGAGAGAAAGAAAGAGAGAGAGAAAGAAAGAGAGAGAAAGAAAGAGAGAGAGAGAGAGAAAGAGAGAGAGAGAAAGAAAGAGAGAAAGAGGGAAAGAAAGAAAGACAGAAAGAAAGAAAGAAAGAAGAAAGAAAGAAAGAAAGAAAGAAAGAGGGAAAGAAAGAAAGAAAGAGGGAAAGAAAGAGAGAAAGAGGGAAAGAAAGAAAGAAAGAAAGACAG
>JAYRBT010000177.1:50167227-50281520 GCA_036023395.1 Myiotriccus ornatus | reverse complement strand
CATGTTATTTTCCCAAATCCAGTCTCTTTTGTCTGCATAAACCTTCTCTCAACTAATAGTAATTGTGTGTGGGGTGTAATAGCAAATTGACCCAGAGCAAAACCATGACACCACAAAACACAGAAAATTGTTTTAGAACAATTAAATTTAACGAAACTCTCCAGTGAGGTTTTACAGCCTCCTGAAAATGTGTTTTTATGGGAATGACAAGTTGCTTTACCTAAAAAAGTGGTCCTGAAATTCTCTCACAAGGCATAGGAGCGTATCTGCATCTGTGGCCCGTGCAGTACAATCCCCAGAGAAATCCACTCAAAACTCCACCTGCCAGTTGCATGGTTGGACTTGATAGTATAAACCCCAGACACTATGGGACTGTTTTCCAGGCAAAAGTATTAAGTTGCAGCACATTATTCACTGAGTTAGAAAAGAACAAACATTTAATAATTGCAAATTTAAAAGCAAAGTTCTGTAGGACTGGGATAAGGAGATAAATCATTAAGGGATTAGATACTGCTGAACAGAGTAATGCAATGAGGTCAGGAGATGAAACTAAGCCTTTGGCTCATCAGCATTCCCCTAAAAAAGCAATGGCATTGCCTCTCTGAAATTAATTTAGCCCTGTCCATGCCACCCCTTAGACACTGTGGGAGAAGTCAGATATTTGCCTCCGTGTACTCATTTCTAAAATAGTTTGTTCGGTAACAACTCTGCATCTCTCTACTGTCCATCTTAGGACTGAGATTGATGGGGCCATTTACCCAACAATACTCAGTACAAGTTTCTTCACACATTGGAACAACTCACCTGCTTTCACGCTAATAGTCCAGATAGTGACTTCTCATTGAAAGAGGGCTGTTTGTTAGTTAGTGAAGCCTGTAAGCAAAGGCTTCATCTTGAATTTGTGAACATGTCTCCAGTAGCCTGTTTACCACTTACAGTTTAGCCAAGGTAGCAGAGACATTTTCAGGAATATTTCAGGATTAGACTTGTCTCCCCAAAAACCTTACAACTTGTCCTACAGCATGCAAGCCTTAAAAAATTTAAAAATAATATAGCAATAATTGAGGCCAGCTATAGTTCTTATTGGGAGAATACCATGAAGTCATACCATTAGACAAAGGAGTAGCTGACGCTGATTTGGACAAAGGCTTGGGAACAAGATGCTGGAAAGCAGGGCCATGGAGGTCCTGGTCAATGGCAAGTTGAATGTGAGTGAGCAGTGCCAGGAGGGCCATCCATGTTCTGGGGGGCATCATGCAAAGCATCACCAGCCAGCTGAGGGAGGGGATTGTCGTGCTCTGCTCTGCACTGGTGTGGCCCCACCTTGAATATTGGGGCAGTTTTGGTCATCACAATACAGGAAAGATATTCAGCTATTTTCCTGTCTGAATGAGAATTTTACAAGTCTGACCGCTCTCTGCAAGCCCCATCTTAAATATTTTTTTTTCTCCTGAAAAGGCATTAATCCAAGACTGGCAAAAATACAAAATGCAGTTCATATTAAATGTGTAGGTTTTTCTATCTGACAAAAAATTTCCTCTCAGGTGAGACTCTATTAAGGTTTGAAAGTCTTTGTGAGGTGTTGTGTGGACCAATCATGTGCACTGTGGCTTTTGATATTCTGAAGGAGAGATTCCAGAGAAGATGAGGCATCATGAGCCATAATGAAGATATTTATCTTTTACAGAGGAGTCTAAGCTAAGGCTGTTACTCCTGTCTTACTCTGAGTGATCAAGGGAGGGGTGAGATCCTCCCAAATGTAATTAATCTCTGTAGATCTCAGCCACTCTCTATATGTGTGCATCTGTTTCTACTTGGTTACTTAGGATACCCTGGGCAATTATACTCTTTATATAACTCAGAGATGTGTGAATTTAGGGACAAACTCAAGCCTTTGTGCCTAAGGGAAGAAGGTCAATGCATGCAAATGAGATTTACTTGAACTGTTTTGTCACTGTTTGGCCAGAACTTTCATTCAGGCAATCATAAATTAAAGTATACTAAGGTTTTACTGGGCACTTGAGTTACAATTCCGTGAAGTTTGCAGCCACTTGAATACAGAGAAATATTTACCTATTTGTGCTGTTATGCCACACAGAAGGTTTCTGATTTTGTTGCATAACCCTGACCTTGTGACACCATTTTCAGGTTTTATCTCTGCTCAGCATTTCCTGCCCTCATGGAGTGTTATCATTCTTGATTCATCGCCCTCAGTGACAGCTCACTCTGTTCAGTACAATTCCTGGTAGCAAAACTTCTCCATTTATTTCCAACCCTGAGTAAATCTGAGATAACTTTAGCTATTCTGGACAAATAAATAATGAAGGATGTAGTCTTTAAAAATCTAATAAAACCTTCCTAATCTCTTCATATATTACTGTAAATAAACGGAGATTATTTTACTTTAATTTTTGGTGCTGGAGTCTGAGAAGAAAATAATTTTGTGTTCTGCTGACAATCATCTTTCTTAATCATGCTTGAAATACCGATTTCCTTGACCATAAGCTGTAAGCCACAGATTTAGATACTATTGAATTCCAGTAGAGTGTAGAGGAGTGGCTCAGGGAACCACTTGGTGCAGTGTCTTTAGAGACTTATCCCAGGTCACCCTCCTTCCAAGCTGCAACCGTGATCCTGCAACCACTTAGGCAGGCTCCTTAATCTTCATGAAAGCTCACTGAAGACCTGTTTTCAAATGAAGAATTTTCCTGTGCAATGCTGCTTGTAATATTAGGGAGACTGTGAAGCCCAGTAACTTCTATTCCCTCCCTGTGCTTCAGAATTTCCTGGGTTTGTGTTATCAGATAGATGACATCTTCTCAAGTATAGCTCTTACATGTTGAAATTCCACATGCACCTCACCCCCATCACTCATATAAAGAATTCACATTAACAAAATTATGATCTAAAAGAAAAAAATCTACTTCTATTACACTCTCAAAAATATTTTGAATACTTAAAATAACAATACTGCTGGGAAAAAAAAGATCATAAAATAGTGCAAGGACTCAAGAAAGAGTCAAAAAGTGAGACATGATATAGTTAAATTCAGAGGTTTACAGATGCCCCTGAGAATGCAAAAATTTACATCCAAATGTGTTGGGTTTTTTTAAATTCAACATACTGACAAGAACAGCTATTTCAAGGAGCACATCTGCTTTTTTCTACTTCTTTCCTTAAGAAACCTTTCAATTCAGGAACATCACACAAAAGTTCTTCTTAATCCATGAAAATAATTGAGGCACATCCAAACAACAGATATGGAATGAGAAAGGTAGGAATATCTGCCTTTGCCTCACCTCTTTCTGAAGGTCCTTCCATTCCTGCAAAAGGCCCCTTATTTTCCATCTCACTTCCCAGCAAATCCACATCCCCAGTTGCTCCAGCCCATCCCCAGTCCATCCCCATCTTGGCTTTTTCCCTAGCATGAAAGTCCTATCCAGCTGCTATAACTGGCCACACTCTCCCTTATCCCAGCTTTAAAAGAAGAAAGCCCTCCAAAAACACACCCTCAGCTTTCTTTAGGTCAGGTGGACAAAGGAAGGTTTGCTGATGATATTTCCAGCATTTCCCCACACATACACACACTGTGAAAACACAATTACAAGTGAACAAGAGGTACCGACCAGCTCATACTGAAACCTGTGATTCATGCAAATAACATCCTTCCAGAAATCTATGGACTTTAAAAGCACACGTGCAGTGATTAAATAGACCCATGCTGTGAGTGGTTGGCATTGTAAATACAGAATTTATGGCCTTTCCAGCTATGATTTTTCTAACAAGCCTCCAGCAATGGTTACTCATTCTTTCTTTGCATCTTTCAGTCTGGATTTATCTCAGTGGCAGAAAAAGGCTGGGGAAATTCAAAACGGGGGCCAATGCTAGACAGCCTCTTGGAATACCACAGGTTGGAAGACCAGGTGAAAGGCAGTGGGTGGGAGCATTAGCTGTGTGAGAGGAGAGATGGATAAAGCAGCTTGGCATGTTGGAGGTGGGGATGACCCACTACCACGGTAGTGAGGTAGAGATAGAAACAATGCTATTTCCTTGCCTTGTCCTTTGTGTGAGGCAGGTAGAAAAATGAATTCTTGCAAACATATTTATGCCAGATCTTTATATCTGTAGGGCCTTGTTCCAGCAGGAGCCCTGGCAGCCACCGATGAGAGGAATCCCTTTGGCTCAGAGAGGCAGCAAGCAGCAAGTGCCACACTAACAGGCCTGGATGTGTCCCCTCTGCCTCCCTGCCTGGCTGGAGACCTGCAGGCTGATGTCTGTGTGTCAGGCAGGGCTTTGCTTTGCTGCACATCGTTCTGCCCTGAGCTGGGAACTTGAAGACCCCACCAGGATTTTAGGCCACTTTCTCGGGACGTTTTGCCAGATGTCTTGCTGTGTACAGCATGATAGTATCCAGGCATGCGGCACCTTCAGCTTCATCCTAATCTTCTAGATATCTGCCCAAATCTCAGTGCCCATTAAATTCTCTGCTTGCCCAGCCCTTTTCTCTTTACTTATTTTCACTATCACCAATTTTGCTCCCATTTCTGTCAGATTTGTGTAAGAAAGAGAGAGAGAGAGAGAGAGAGAGAGAGGCAGAAGGCAGGAGCTGCCAAATGACCTCACCACAGAGAACCCAGCATCAGTGAAAGTTCTGCACTTTTTCAGGTGCTCCTTGGCCCAGAGATCTTCTGCAGTCCCCATTCTGGGAGGCAGAGACCTCATCCAGGTGCACTGAGCACCACTGCTGTGTCACTCCCGTCTGGCCAGGCTCCAGCTCCTGTGGCAGGCTGATCCTGCACTTGAATTTTGACTTCTGTAACCAAAGGTGTCACACAGTTATGTGGTGTGGCTTTATAGTCAGCAGCCAGGAGCAGTGACTTGGAGCACTGAGTAACTAGAGTTCCAGAGCACAGCAAGACCTCTGAAAACTTATTTTGGCTTCCAGCCCCCAAGACTTCCCACTTTCCCCCTTCCCACTGTCTCCTCATGCCACTAGTGTTGAAACAAGGTGGGAATTAATAAGCACTTCTTTTAAAACCCTGTGAGATCTCCTACTTGAATACTCTCAGTGAGTGTCCAGGCACCAAAAATTGTAAAATGTTACCCCAGTTGTTCAGAGCATCTTCTCAGACAAGCAAGATTTCTGAGTCCCTCAAAGATCCTTGTGATTGATGCTACAGAAATCATATTAAAAACAAAAATGGAAAAATAAAAAGTGCATTGCACATACCTTCCAAATGTTGTCCAGAACTAGATCAATGTAAATATCTTTTTGCCTATTAAAATTATTGGGGAAATTCAATCCTTTTGTTAGAGCTACAATGATTTACACCAGCTGATGTTCTGTCGCTTCATTTTCAGAACAGCAGGGAAAATTTCACTATTATAAAAAAAACCCACAGATGCTGTTATTAATTTCCTGTAAGTTTTTAGATGCAGTTGTGTTTGCTTCTCTTTTGCTCTCTCACTCTCTTCTCCAAGAACAATCAGAATAATAGAAAAATGTACAATGTTGTTGTGATTACATCTTTTTTTCATGCTTTGGTCTAATTTTTCTCACACTTTTGTTTATACTCTTCTGGAAGTAGGAATTCTTTGAGCAAGAATCCTTACAAAAAGAAATTATAGTCATCTTGACCTAATGCATCACTGAAGAAGAAAGAGGATTTATTATCCTTCAAGTATCTTTTCATGAAGAATTTATCCCAGCAGGTGGACTCAATCTGTGTGGGGTAGGTAAGCGTAAAATTTGATCCACAGATTTTAGAGCTACTGTAAAATAGCCATTTATGTTGGTACCTTTACTAATAAGTGTTGTGCTTTATACTGAAAGAGATTAAATTGAAGTTCCTCTACTTCTTGATGAAGTGTACTTTGGCAAATGTGTTAAAACTATTCTGTGACTGGAAAGGGTTATTTCCTTGTGCAAAACTAATAAATTAAAAAATAAATGTCCCTTTTGTGTTTCACTTTCTTCCTCCATCCCTTCATTTTTCCTTTCCTTCCTCTTAAATTCTCCCCTGCCCTAATTTGCATGCACACTCTATTAGCTTCACATTTCTTAGATTATTATCTATAAGCAGAAATAGCTTACATCTTTGCAATACTGGTCAAGGATAACATTCATACCCTTGACAAGAGACTCTCTCAGCTCTAATCTACTTCAATTCTAATTGCTGAATTATTAACGCCAGAGACCTCTTGTGCTCTGTCAGTACCTACCTTGCTGCTGAAATACCAGCAGTGATGGTGGCGCTGCTGCCGGTTTTGAGCTTGCACCATGCCTGCCTTGGAATCATTTGGGAAAGATCAGCGATTTCAGATGAGCATGAAGAGACTCACTTTGTGTGTTTGAACCAGTTGGGGGGCAATTCTTTGTGTTCCAGTGTGTCTGCTATGAAGGGATAGCAGCTGCAAAATATTGAGTGCTCTTCAGCTACCAAAAAAACCAAAAACAAAACAAAAAAAACCAAACAACCCCTCAAACAAAAACAAACAAAGAAACAACCAGAAGGAAAATTGAGCTATCTACTTACCTGAGCTATTACCTGGCCTCCTCACTGACTGGAAAGTGCCTGACAATAAACATGACTATCTGAGGATAGAGACTAACCATTGCAAGAGCTCGGACTGTTCAGCACGCTCTATCTTTAGAGCATGCAACTCATATAACACAACAGAGACCAGACAGTGTAATTTGTTTGCCTAGTGCTCACCTTTCAGTCCCTTCTGGACCCACTCATGGTGGCTAGAACAGGAGTGAAAGTTGTGATATCACATTATCTCTAGGCATGGAAATGCACTTGTGCCATGGTGCTATGTGGAAGAGCGTTCTCACTACCCTGTTGATCTTTTCAAGTGTGAACCAAAATAGTCTTAGAAAAGCCGATGTTGTGATTGCAAAGGCTGTTTGGAGCTGATTGTTTCTATAATTATTTGCTTTTTATTTAAAAAAAAGTGTTTTCTTTTGGCCTTAACACCAGAAAACACTTATGTTTTTATGGAACCTATAATTAGAGTCTAATTTGACCTGACAGAGTCAACTGACCATGCAGTTACTTGGCACCTGCTGAATACCTCCCCATTAAGCCAAATTTACACTAATAAACAGGTGTCATTACCATTCACTGTCATTAGAATAAATGAGTTACCTGAGACACCTCCCAGTCAACATAAATCTTGATAAGATACATTCCAGTCTCATCCATTTTCACTGCTCATGCTTTTTAAGATCCAGCTGCCCATCAGGCATGTTCCACACATGCTTGTTGGTTGCTTGTGTGCCACCTCTCTTGTGGATTCCCTGGAGAAAGAGGGATACAGCCCTGTGCTGTTGGCATATGCTAAGAGCCGACTGCCATGGCTTTCTGACAACCTCACCTGTGCTGCCCAGCACACTGGGAAGCAGACCTCAAGCTCTACTTTCCCCATCCCCACCATGTGCAATAAGAAAGTGGCATCAGTTGCAGAATTATTTGATGCCTTCGTTTTCCTTTTCCCGTGTTTTTAGTTTGTACTTATTTTAAAAGTAAGCGTTTCGTTTACAAAAATTCTGAAACATACCTGCTTGGACTGCTGTAATATTTTATTTCATTTTTAGGTTATTTTTGTATTACTTTAGGATATGCCAGAAATAGAAATGCATGATATGATTTATACAGGGCTGTATTCTGTCACGGCAAGATACAATAGTTAAAATGTTAACGTAAAATATTTTATGGTTTATTGGTTTGAGCTTATTGTAAAAATAAAGTCTAACCACTGCATAGTACAGTTTGAAATGCTGTCATTTGCAGATGAATATGTGTCTTCATTGGATGGCAGTGACATTGCCTGACAACTTGCTTATATTTTGTTCTGAATGTGTTCTGTTTGCACTGAAGTTAAATGAAGTTAAATGTTTTGACACTTCCAGCAAGAGAATAAGTTAATGTAAAACTTATACTTCGAAACAAAGTGGTGGTATTTTGCTATAGGAAAGAAATATTTAAATAGGTATTACGTACCAGCTGCCATAAATGACTTAAAAGTAAAATAGAGCAAAACATAATATAAAGTAACAGAATGTTTCAGATATCTTCCAGTTAATATTGTATCAGAACTAGCAAGGAACCACAATAAATTAACAAAGTGACATAAATTTTGATTTTTTTTTTTCCCCACAACATTAAGTCCTGCGAGAGGAAAACAAATAATTGAAAACATTAGCTTAGGTGCAAATCTTTGTCAAAAGTTACACCACGTACTCAAAACCACATAAGTTTTCAAAACACTTTATTGGAAGAAAAAGCTTCACGGACACCTCCAAAAAGTTTTCCTTTCATCCTGATCTGGATAGCTCATGCAGAGATAGAAAGAGGCTTTTTGCTCTTTACTAATATTCTTGACTCTGACATCCACTGGTACAGGCCCACAGCTTCTTCTTCCTAGGTGATAGTGTTGGAGTTTGCACCTTCATCAACTCAGTGAGCTGATCTGAGTTGAAAACACTAATTTTTCGATCACATACAGCTGGGGACATGGTTCACCTGGGTGGGAGAAAGCAGCTGGAGTCACAAAAATGGGTCATGCTGGTGCAGGAGGGGGTTTGCTGAGTCACGATGACACTGTGAGAAGCAGGAAGCATGTGGGCTCTTGTTCCCAGGAGGAATCATGGTACAGAGCCATAGAATGGTTTGGACTGGGAGGGACCTTCAAATGTCATCTAGCCCAACCCCCTTGCTACTGGCAGGGACACCTTTCCCTAGATCATGTTGCTCAAAGTCCCATCCAGTCTGATCTTGAACACTTCCAATGAGGGGACAACTTCTCTGGGCAACCTGTTCCATTGTCTCACCATCCTCACTGCAAAAGATTCCTTCCTTATATTCAGTCTAAATTTCAGTTTAAAACCTTTGTCCTATGTGCCCTGCAGGCACTGGCACAAAATCCCTCTCCATCAGTCTTGTAAGCCCTCTTTAAGCCTTGCACAAACCCCAGAACACCTCAAATTCTTCATCTTTGCCAGTATTTGGATTTTCAGAGATGCGGGAGAATTTTTATTTTGAATTTGAAGAATTTTTTTCCACCTGTCCAAGAATTCCCATGAGCTGGTCGGAGGTAACGTTGTTGGCTGTTCACAAAAAAAGCACAACACCCCCCAGAAACACTGAACCTAATGATGTGGCATGGGCACATTTGCTCTCAAAAATCTTTGACTTTAAATATGGAGGCCTTAGCACACACATGTTTCTAGCAACAGTCATCATGTCTTTTCCAGGTAACCAAGCCATTTGAAGTGACCGACTAAACCTCTTCCCCAGCAACCCAATTAGCACACAGGACTGCAATAATCCTACAACTAAATACAGGCACTGCTTGTAATTTAAATCCTTCCAATATTAGCAATATTGCCTAGGTTCCTAGGACAGCACATTTCATCAGATCTCTGAATGCTTTACAAAAGTATCCATCCCACAGCTCTTTAGATGGTGAAACAAAGGCACCACACGGCATGATGATTTGTCCCAATTCCCCCTCAAGGCCAGCAGCAGAGCTGGGAACAAGAAGTTCAGGTCTTTCCGGTGTTAAATTTCCCACCTTCTCAAATAAACCCAGTGACCTCATTGTCATTTGTATGAATAACTCATTTATTGTAAACAATAAATGGAGCATTACAGCAACACAAATCTGTCCTTTTCATCTGTAGTGGATTCCTTTTAGGCTGTCCCTTAAAAATTACTTTCCTTTTACCTAAATATACCCAGGGTTAAAATTCTTTGTATGTAGGTGTTTATTTTTAGGTATCATGTATATTGGTTGCTAGTGAATGTTTAACTTTCACAGAGGGTCAGAAAAAGTTACCACTATAGTAAAGCTTTGTATAAACTAGCAACTCTAATATATTGCATTAAAAAAACTCTGAAAGTGTTCTATTGCAAAAGGAGATGACAAATCTATTTTTACTCAAGCCTTCAGCATGCATTAAAAATTTTATTTTTTTTTAATATGTTGAATGACATACACCCATAGACATACCAGATAATTTACACAGTATAGAATGGGAGTGATAATGATCGTACACCCTCAGAAAAAAAAAGCTTTGTTAAAACAAAGTTAATCTCATGCATATATCACAATTAAACTAAAAAACAAAAGCATCTCTTGTTCTAAAAGGGAAACATGGAAATTCCCTGTTAATGTTCAGTTCAAATTTCTAAAATGGGAAGGTAAGGGAGTTCATTCCTTAAGTGTTGTAATCAATGAGTATCTCTTCCTACCCAGCACCAATCTCCACCAGACATTTAGCTCTCAGTAGACAGAAGCCATAACTTGACTTTGTAAATCTAGGGTATCACAACCATGCATGAACTTGATTCCTAGTAACTGCCTTCTTGTTTTGTGCTACCTGATATTCCTGGAATCCCACCAACAGGATATCTTGAACTGCTGTGCTCATGGAAAGCCATTTTGTTAGCATATCCTGTTCCAATGTGTTTAGAGAAGGACTTTTCAACTTAAGCAAAGTAATCGAAATTCCATTTGTGAATCCAGCTCTTTGGGAACCACAGATCCTGAGTCGTCTCTTCTACAAAGGGAGGCTTTGGGATCCTGTACTGACCTGGAGCTTCCTGCCTTCTTCACCTCTCTATCTGTATGTTGGGCTTTCTAGACCTTTCTAGATCTCAAGTCCAGAGGCTTCAAGTTTTCAAGTTACCTGCTCAGACATCTGTGCACACTATGGCTGTGTGCACTGACATTCTGAAGAACAAAAAGTGAATTATTAGTAGCAGGTTTTGTCACAACAGCAACTAAAATATGAACATGCTTTTGCAGTCTTTGTGTGATGTGAAACAGCAAAGAATCTGGTTCTGTGATCTGGATGATGGTTATTTGGAGTACGTGGAAAAAATCATGCTGGTTCAGGATTAGGCAATCCCTGGAGTTCAGAGTCTTTGTATTTGCAGGTGTAACACTGTTTTGCTTGTTCGGGGCATTGCTTTTGAAGAGGCTTGAATGATTAACAAGTTCAGCTTATGAAACATTTGGCTGAGCAGGGCTATGTCATCTTACAAGGACCTGGAACAAAGGCCCAGAAAGTCAAACCAAGGAGAGTTATTTGGTGTAGGGTGTCATTTGCATTAGAGTTACTCAGACAGAAGGAACTTTTGGAATTATATCCAGTCCTATTCTAGTCCCTCAGATTTCTCCACTCAGAAGTGTTTTGTACAGCTGCAGCTCTCTGCTTTTCAGAGTAATCAGACAATTTTGGACATAGTTGGACCAAGTCATTTTCTGGTTTATGTTTCTGTACTAGAGTGCATGAAACGTATATGACTTAGAATAAAGCATGTTATTCAGAGTTACCTTTAAGGAAGGGGAGAAGAAAACCAAATAAACCTTGTCAGTGCTGGGGATTTTAAAACACTTAGATTTAACTGACAAAAGAAAGAAGTTATTTTTAAATGTTGCCTTTTGTGAAATCTCTAGTTTTTCTTCAAGCTGTGTCAAGTGGCATAATAAAGTTGCCTCAGACATGAGAGGTTGTAGCAATTTCCCCCAGCTTTTCTTTTCCTTTCTATAGCAGCCCTGGGCACTGTTAGTTGTGCTCATTTCGTAGCAAAGCTTCTTGCAGTGGGAGGGAAATGGTGGGAGAGCACTTGTGGAACGAGAAAATTAAAATAACGATGGAGTCATGTTGTGAGGTGCAGCTTGCTGTCACTGACTCAGCATGTTCTTGTACATGTGGGTGATGGTCCACATCACTTGTACTGACCTAGTTGTTGCCTCAATCAAAGAATTTGAAACAAAATGTTACTACTAACTTTGGGGCTTCAAAGGTTATTCAAATCTCTACAAAAATCTTGGGCACACTGGCTGAAAATGAAGGAAATAAATGTACAGGAAGGATGTGGAGAGGGATTTCAGATAGAAGTGTACAATAATTGTTGTTTAGTATTTCTAATTTAAAAAATAGGCACCTTTATCCTGGACAAAACTGGTTAGATCATTCCTCAATATATGACATTTTTCATAAGGAATAAGTTCTTCGGTTGCCTTAAACTTTAGCAGAAAATATGAGACAATGGATACCTCTTCTCCATACCAATTAACAGCAGGAAAAAAAAGTCGGGGGGACATCTAGGATGCTGGGGCAGTCAAGAGGATACATAGTGCTAACAAAAGACAATGAGCAAGCATATGGTATAAGAAAAACCCTCCCTCAGCTTGAAAACTGAAAGGGGGAAGAAGGCAGGTGGAGGTGGCATAGTAGTATCAGCAAGTTTTCCATCAACTTTGCCCCTGTGCAGCCATAGCTGTGGTGAACTGGAAGGCTGGGCCATAGCTGAAGGCATGCAGATAACTAGGAATTTCAGCTCTGCGAAGTGCTGCCACATTGAGACCTGTCCTCCACCTGCCTTTGTAAGCAGCTCACTTCCCTCCCTCACCTCCACGAGCAAGAGGCCAGCTGAGTCCTGCTGTGTGAGTGCTCACTGGGGGTGGGAACTGAAATCCTTCGACATTGCATGGGGCCATGCTAGACAGAAAATAATTTTTTAAATTACACCTGTTTTCCCAAAACTTCCTAGCTTTCCTTCAGCAAATTGTCTACAGCAGCATCTACAGTACATACATGCCTGTCTCTTTATTCAGAGAGGATGTGTAAGGGAGGACGTGGGACATGTGGGAAAGGGGAAGAAAAACATCAGCATGACTTCATCAGCATGAATTTAAAGGGAACAAATTTGGATTAAATACAAAAATTGATCAGATAAGGGAGGAATGTACCTTTCATCAAACTTAGACTGTTGTTAGCTACACTTAGTTCTTAGCTTTGCCTGGGACATCTGAAATCACAGAGAGATAGAGAGGTGCGTATTGAGTTCTGTTTGTAAGATTTTCATTGCAGCTACCAGGATCAGATTTTTTTTTGCTGTGGTGGTGGTTTTTCTGTTGTTTGCTTGTTTGTTTGTTCTCTTTTAAGGAAAACAGAAACATTGTGGAAATTACTAGGCTTCTGAAGAAGTGCAGCTAGTGTAATACAGTTAGCAGAAGACTGCATGCTTTGATTTGATGTGAATAAGTTAGGTGCATGAAAAAAATTGTGATTTACAGATTTCTCTCATTTTGCCTCTTTTATAAAGTTGGCTCATGTGCAGCAGGTTAGATTGGTTTGAGATAATCACTTTGGAAACAACAAGTTGCATCTTTAGATGGTCTCCCTCTGAAGCAACACTATACAAATGCACAAGTCAGAACTAACTGTTCATTCTGAGCAAATCATTCTTGATTAGATGTATCCTTTAGTTCTGTGGATGAGTGACCCAAAGCAGATCTTTTTTGCAAATATATTTCAATATTGATTTTGCTTCACTGAGATGACTGCTGTGAGGAAATGTGTGATATCTACAACTCTAAATTCTGAACTGGGCTGTCAGAGGCTCAGGCTATTTTTTTTATTCTCTGAATGTAAAACATCACATTTAAAGCTGACTTAGTATTCTGTAACATTCATACCCTTTCCTCTTCTGCATCACCATATAAAATGGATCATTACTACATACATATACTTCAGACTTTTACACATCCTCTGCTCCTTTCACTCATTCTCCATCTTCCATCCTCATCTAGATTCTTTCTCTCTGTGCTGGGTGGCCAAACAATTGCATTTATTTTCCTATTTTTTTGTTGCAATGGCCAATTCCTAGACAACCACTCCCGGAACTATAAACAGGGTCCTCCACGTCTAAATGAACATATGCTAATATGGCTGAGAGCTCAGACCTTGGCAGTTCCCATCCTCTACAGATCTCAGCATGGCTTTCAATTCACCAGAGAGTTTTATCCTCCCTCATCCCACTTTTAATATCATCATTCTTGGAGATATCTTCATTATCTCTGAAAATACTTGTGGTCTGTTTCTACTAAAAGGAGCCTTCCACCACATCTTCCCTTGTGTATTTGTGTGGTGATGTGACCCTGGCTGGGTGCCAGGTGGTCACCAAAGCAATTACGTCAGCTTTAAAGTTCCCTCCTCAGTTGGACAGGGAAGAGAAAATATAAGGAAAGGCTCATGGCTGAGGTATGAACAGGGAGAGATCATTCACCAGTTACTGTCACAGGCAAACAAACTCAAGTTAGGGAAATCAGTTTAATTTATCACCCACCAAATCCGAATAGGGTAATGAGGAAACCAAATCTTAAAAACCCCTTATTCTCACCCCTACCTTCTTCCTGGGCTTAACTTCACTCCCAAATCCACTACCTCCTCCCTGCCAGTGGCGCAGGGAAATGAGGAAAGGGTCCTAGAGTCATTATTCTGAGGTATCACCTTTATACATTCAAGTTTCGGTTATCCACAGGGTGTAGATGTCATTCCCATACCTTGGGATGGCATGTGTATAAGCAGTTGCATCTTTTCCCACAGTCTGCTACAGAGGAAATTTTTGTCCAGATGCATTAAACAGGATGTTGCCAGATTTTGCCTCTGTTAGGCCTGGAATCAGAGTCTTCCTGTTGCAAATTCCTCTCTTCTGTGCTTATCCCAGGTTTCCAGTGTGGTGGCTTATCTTATGGCAGGTTCCTTCTGTGACCTTGACATTGTTTGAGGCAATTGTGATCTCTAAGTTTCCTGCACCCCACTACTAAAACCTTGCCACACAAACCAAACACAACTTGGCACAACAAAAATCTAATGAGGCATTTGAATCTGATTTTATATTTGATAGAATAGTTGATGAGGTTGCCACCCCCCATTTACAATTTTATAAAAAGGAAAATATGTCCTTTTTACTACCACTTACAAACTGGCTTTCCATTAAAATCAGAGCCACTCTGACTTGAGAAGAGAAAACCTAGGAATTTAGAGTAGAGTAGTTGGGTAAAAACAGTCTTGAAAGAGAGAAGTATTGCTGCTTGGGTTCCAAAACATTTGGCAAAGTTAGAGCCTGAATAAGGAAGTAGTACATGTTTGGAGAGTAAAACCCCAGGCATGACAGAGTAATTGTGTCTAATTCAAATCCTTTATTCAAGGGATTTCTCAGGAAGCAAGGCAGACTCATCTGGTCTGGATTTACCCCCCACACCATGGTGAATTTTAATCTAAATATTCAGGGAGACTCATAATAATGCCAGCCTAAATGCTTCAAAGTCTATGTGGCTGGATGAGATCTGCCCAAGGCTACCGAGGGAGCTGGCAAAGAGCTCACTGAGCCACTTTCCATCATTTAGTTCTGGCTGACTGCAGAGGTCCCAAGTGACTGGAGGTTAGTCAGTGTGATGCCCGTCTACAAGAAGGGCTGGAAGGAGGATCCAGGCAACCACAAGCCTGTCAGTTGGACCTTGGTGCCAGGAAAGGTTATGGAGCAGATTATCTTAAGTGTCATCACACAGCACATGCAGGACAGCCTGGAGATCAGGCCCTGTCACCATGAGTTTATGAAATACCAGTCCTGTTTGACTGACCTGGTGAAGGATCTAGAGCTCCTTACGAGGAACAGCTGAGGGGCTGGGCTTGTTTGTCCTGGAGAAAAGGACAGGGGAAGCCCTATCGCTCAGTGGGGATGTTACTGCTCTCTACAACTTCCTGAAAGGAGGCTGTAGATGGGGATTGGTCTCTTCTCCCAAGTAACAAGCAACACGACAAGAGGAAATAACCTCAAGTTGTACTGGGGAGGTTTAGAGTGCCTATCAGGAAAAATTTCTTCACTAAAAGTGTTGTCAAGCACTGGAACAGGGTGCCCAGGGAAGTGGTGGAGTCACCATCCCTGAAGGTATTTAAAAGATATGGTGCCTAGGGACGTGGTTTAGTGTTGGACTTGGCAATTCCGGGTTAACAGTTGGATTGATGGTCCTAAAAAGGTCCTTTTAAATCTAAACAATTCTATGAGCCTATTCTATTACATGATTTTATGATATCCTAATTGTCTCTTAAAGGAAAGAAATCAATGAGACATTTATCTGATACAAGACTCACCCTTTGTGCCAGAAAGTAAGAGTTGACCTCTGGATGCCAGAAACTTCGCCCACAAATAACATTCATATTGTACTTGCCCACAAACAGGTTTTCCCTATTTGGAAAAAAATCTTTTCTATCTCAGTATTTTCTGAATTTATAAAGTTCTTTTGTTAATGAAAAAGCTTTAGCAGGGGTTCACATACGCTTAGTGTAAACACTCAGTGCAAGTGAGGACCAGAGGTGTACGCTTCTATGAAACTGCCCTCTTCAGTTTTCACTTTATCAAATAAATTAAAGGTGCTTCATCTATACTTATAAGTACATCATTACTTGTAAGTGCTATATTATTATTATCGAAGTGTTCTTACACTGTCACAGGAAGACCTTGACATGCTGTAAATAACTTTGCCTCTCGCTTTGATACTACATAGACTCCTGCAATTGTGTTTATTGTCTGCAGGCATTATGGAAGCCTAATATGAAAGAACTGGAGAGCTCACACTCAAAATGAATGGATATACATTCTCTTTCTATTTAAGCTGATTTGCTACCTCAAGGAATGTTTGATACATCATCTTGGGCTTTGGGACTGAAAAGGCTGAAAGGGAAAGAAAAATTTAAAAAAGCATAAACTGAGTCTTTCAGAGCTTATTTTTCTTCACCACCTCTTCAGTAAAAGGAGAAGAGGCAAAGCATTATGGAGGTTGTGTGGCTGAACTTCAAAAGCTTTTCAGGTACAGGGTGGACCTTTAATTATCCACTCACATGAAACCTTCCAGTCACTAATCTTGTACTGAACGCCCATATGATTGCTGGTAGTTGCTGTCTTGAGCTGGGCAAAGCAGCCTGCAAAAAGAATTTGGAATATCACAGTAATGTAGTATTTTGGTGCCCCGTATCAGAGGACACAAACAAACAAAATCCATACCACATAAATGACACAATAGTGCATCAAACTACATGATACATTAAAGACCAAGTTTTAATTTGTGAACTGAATGTCTTTAGCCTTAGACAAAGTCTGTGGCAGTATAATAAGGAATGCTCATAGCCATGAGTACCTGGCTAGGGAAAAAAAAATAAGTATGGACAAATCCATAATCCCATCACCTTCCACAAAGCCCTGAAAACTTTTCTTGTTGAAAGATCCTCTTCCTAGCACTAAAACTTTTGTGAGTTGCAGGTAGAGACTTGATGGAGCCTTGTAAGAGCCTTTACTGTATTGCATGTTATTTGCAAATCAGTTAGATATGTGGAAGAACAACGAAATTATAAAACCCTAAAAAGCAGAGTTTGTATTATTTCCAGCAACGAGAAGAACTTTTAAATGTATTCTATAATAATCTGTAAATTATTATGGAATCACTTTCCAGCTACTGAAAAATCAGATATATCTACAGAGTGACACAAAATCCTTGAATCTGTTTCTTTCAACAGTCTTTGCAGCTCTCTTCCTAGTAATGGCTGGTTTTCTATAACCATTCCCATGTTTGTAGCTTCCATATATAAACCAGACGTTGAGAGAAAAAGACTGAAAATAACAACAACATTAGATGCAAGAGAAATACCCATTTTATATATAAAGCCATCCTCCACACTACACCAAGAAAAGACTACATTTACAACTGACAGTGATGAAAATACCCAAATGGATATCTAGAGATTACGAAAGTAGTTGCTTATAGTGACTTCTAGCTGCCAGCTCTAGAATAACTTTCCAGTGTAAGAATCATGTACAAAACCTCCAGGCAATTAGTTTTCTAATGAAGCTTGATAATACAAGAACAGGATTATACAGCTTCACTGCTTGTAACTGGGGGCCTGCTGATGACCTGAAGGGTCCCTTCTGGTGCTGTATCCTAATTTGCGACTAGGTTTGTTTCTGCTCAGATAGCAGAGACAACCCAGGGCTTGAAAAGTTGGCTGGTTCAGATCTGCTTTCCTTTATCAAACAGCGGTTGCAGAATTTTTGTTATTGCTGAGATGTGAGCCAGAAAGAAGTCCCCTTAGGAAAAAGAAAAAGGCCACTGTGCTTTTACTTCTGTTTTACTTACTGTCTCTGTGGGCCAAAGCTGCCCCTAGAATCTTCTCCGTTAAAATATATTGATTTATTAGATTATGTATTGGATTGAAGTTTAACTGACATAATTAGTTTAATCCCTGTGTATCCAGCTTTAAATGTTGTGCCCGTCACAAGGATATCTGCACCCTTTTGTAACAGCCTTGAAAGCTAGAAATCATCATAAAAAATTCTAACTTTGAATTGTCACTCCGAAAGATTCCAGAAGTTTATTGGGATGTTTGCCTGAGGAAAATCTGAGTGACATTATTAGAATTTGCTGGCTTTCCTACTGATTAATGTAGAGAACAAAACTGTATTTTTTTGTGAATACAGGATCATTTGCTTTTGAAAGCAAATAAGCCCAAACTGCACTGCAAGTTGCCAGAGTTTGTGGTTACATCGGACAGAAAAGAATTTATGCTGCTCAGAGCTATATCGATCACACTAAAAAAATATCTAAAACATTGCCCTTTACAGAGCCAAAAGTTTAATTCCATACATTAATGAGGTTCAAATCTCTGTTCCAAAAGGCTGTAATAACTTCCTCTCTAATGCCTGATGGGGTAGTGGGTTTTTCCAGGGAATTGAATGGGGTAGAGTGCAACCCTCTGCATGGCCTTCATAGGTCTATGGAAAATAATTCCAAATTTCAATGGCTATGCACATTATATGATCACCACCACCTAGGCAATGACATTAGTTGCCATAGTAACCTCAGGTTGCATCATTAAGAATTTTAAATGTTGACAGTTGGGAAGCATAGCTTGAATCACTGGGAGAAGAGCAGGAAAGGTTGGCAGGCTCGACAGAAGAGTACAAAGCAGTCAGGGGGATGAATACTTTCTGTTGTGCCAAGTCTGACCAGGGAACAATGGAGGAAACTGATGGCATCAATGTATTAAGTGGCTTTTCTGTTTTCAGCAACAAACCTCATAGTTTCCCTGGGCATGTCATGGAGAATCTACTTTAATTTTTCCTTCTTTTTTTTTTTTTTGGGGTGTGTGTTTCTGCATCTTTTTTTCTACTCATGTTCCAAATATCTGGCTACAGTGCATCCTGAGGAGTAGGAACTTCTCACCTAACCTACCTCTTTTGCTCTAAAACCTTCCACTTGACAAGGGACAGCATCATCAACAGCTTAAAAATCCCAGGCTCCACAGCTGTACTGGCTGCAATGAAATATCTAGTGCTCAAAATACGTCAATAATATGTCTTCTGTGAAGTTTCCTGATGGAACCTCATCTTCTGCATCCAAGGATGAAGTGCCCTATTGTCAAGAACAGCTGGGTTAGGTGCAGATGTCAGACTCCCATGCCCCATTCCCAGCTCACAGTAGAGGCAAAGCTCTCTAAGTGCATCAGTGTCTGCATGCCTTCAGGAAGGTTTCAACACCATTGCAGCCTTGCTCAGAGCTGGCTCCAGCCCATTAATGTGAAACTAGTGTTAAGGGTACTTTTATCTTGGCTTGAGCAAAACAGGGCTCATGTTATTCTACCAGCTCTTGTGAAAACTGGACACTTCTGCTAAAGGCTTATAGCAAAAGACAAACCCTCCCCTGAGATGTCTGCACAAGTGCTTCGTGTAACCACCACCAGTCATTTGTAGTCATTCACACAGCTGAAGTTACACTTTATTTTGATGCTTTAGGAATATAAAATACAAATTTCCACCCATGATTTATCACTAATTTAGGATATGAGAATCTAAATGGGACATTAGACAAGCATATTAGTGCAAAGCCTAGCTGCTATGAAATGGCTATTAGAGATTACCTTTAAAAGTATATTTTACAGCAGATATGCTCATCTTCTTGTTGAATAATCAATGGCTGCACCTCTGTGTTAAATTTATTAGCATATCTACAAGGTGCAAGTGAACTTTCATTATAGGAAAATGCACTGGATGGCTATTTTCAAATTAAGAATAATCACATGGTGAGATATATTAAGCAAAATGGAATTGATAGTAGCACTGATGTGTCACATATACTGCTGTTGGGTTTTGCATTAGAAAGTATATTTCTTTGCTGCTGGTTGGTTTTTTTTTTAACACACTAAACTGGCTCACAATCATATGCATGTCTATGAGACCTAATAAAAGAAAAAATCTCCCCCAAGTCAGAAGTAAGTCTTGACTTTGGGGGATGTTTATAAATAAACTGTACACAACTGAATCAAAAAATCAGGAATTTCATGGTATTCCTAACAAACAAACATGTACTATGACTAAGTCAACATATTCTACCATAGGCACAAAAACGCAAGTTCACTTTAATAATTGAGGGCTTAGTTGAAATTGTTCAGATTAAAGGCTAAAGAATAAAACAATCCTACCAATTGTTTGCTGTTAATAATGGTTAATGTTTGTCATGGAAGTGCAATGTGCAGAATGAATATGTGTTTCTCTATGAGACTATCAGACTGTGCTTAAAAACTCTACCAGCCTCTGGCAGTAAAGTTACTATGAAGAATGGCCACATCAGTGTGTCTCATGTCGCAGTCCAGCAGCCCCCATGGCTATGCACAGCATCTTTGCATGAACTCTCCAAGCCTCTCAGGACCAGGAATAGCAAGGCTCACTTACCAGCACTGTCCCAAGCATGGTTCCCAACACCCATATCCAAAGGCCAGTGGAAAGTGGTCCTTCAGCTGGACATGTTCCACTGCACAGGCATATGGTTTACACCACCTCATGGACCCTGACAAAGAGAGTCTCTGGGCCTGAGTCCCACGATCCAAGCATTTAACAGCCTTGCCTTTGTGTCTAAATGTTCTGTGTTTGCAGTAGACAGCAGGAAAGCAGCAACAAAACAGTGGGTTGTGGGAGTGGTATTTTTGGGGTGCAGGGGGATATAGTGTTATATCTATATTAGTGCTATTCATAGGACCCCTAAAACACCTAAGAACGCCCCTTTCAGGACCCTCTGTATATGTTTCCTACTTGTTCAGACTGAAGTTATCTTTCTTTGGTGTTTTTACAGCACGTTGTATAATGAGATCTCACATCATGGCCTACGGCCCAAGTTTTTAGGGGCATGTAACTCAAGGACACATCGATCCTTGAGTTAAGGTTCCTGCACAGTGATGTCACCTGCACCATTTCTATTACAGGAACCATGTCCAGACAGGCTGAAGGCACTTCATCTGGAAGGACTGTGCTTCTCAGCCCCATATAATGACTATCATGACATTTTCTACAGTGTCCAGTGATGTCAAGATGATCTTCTTGGTATCATGAAAAGACCTTGAACTCAGGGCATTCAAAGGACACTGTGAGGGAGCTGAGAATGTTACTAACTCCTGGTGGGCACTGTGGTTACTGAGGTAATGCAGGATATCAGCAGGAGGCAAGCACTGCTGGCAGTGATACGTGTAGTTTGTCTGGCCCAAGGACGTCACATATCTGAATGCCTTGAGGAACAGAGATACCACAGAACACAGAAGCCTCGTGCACACACAGCTACCATGGCTGACATGAATGCCAAGGTCATGGAGAGTGCCAAGTGAGAGCAAGAAGTCTGCATGGTGACCCATGCAATTAGGCTGAAAACCAGGAAGCTCCTGCAGGGGAGCACTGTGTGAAGCAATGCCCCATCAGTGCTGTGGCACAGCAGGCATAATAGGGCACAGTGTTCTCCTGAAATCTGAGATGAAGTTTGTGGTTGTGTGAGCGATGTAGGAGAATGGTGGCCTTCCAGATTTTTTTTTGAACATGCCAAACTGGTAATGTGGATGGTCTTGCAAAAGGCCATTTTTACCGGGAGGTTGCCAAAGTGAAACACTTACACCATCCAAAGCTCGGAATAACAACCTTTATTTCAAAGAAACAGCAAATGAAACAAGAAAACCAAGACACAGGACAAGAAAACGAACCCCAAGACAACCCCAACTCACTCATGTGTTATCCACAGCCTCTCTACATACCGATCCCAGAATGCTTATAATTCCAAGTAGCTTCATACTCGGAACATCAGCAGGCTAAAGCACTCTGGCAGGCATCCCTGCAGGAAACGTTGTCCTCAGATGTACAGCATGCTGCCTGCTCTGAGCAAGAGCTGTCTGCCTTTTCAAACAGTCAGTCTGTGACGCCCACCTGGGTGCACATGGCCAGCACCTCCCAGTTAGAGGCCTCCAGTCCCTCTCCCTGTTAAGTAAGTGGTACCCCTGCATGTGCACGAGTACAGTGGAAATCTCCCCACGCCTGTGCTCTGCACATAGGGGGTCTCTCCTAGTGAGTCTGGGGTGGCTACTTCATCACTATCCTTCTCTTTGAAGTGTCCTCGAAGAGCTGTCTGCCAATAGCCAAGTCCCAATTAATTTCAGTTTACACAAGATATGTCCTGACAAGGATATCCATTTATCAGTTCTTGTTTTCTCACAACTTGGCAGGAAAAGAACAGACTCTTGCATGTGGATGGGCCAAACATGGACCAAAAAGTAACAGAGTCTAATTAAGCATGAATACAGCCATCACTGGGGGTGATCTAACAGAGAAGTACAGAGGTACCAGTAGCAACTGAGTCCTCTGAACAGACTCGATGTTGGGCCCTGACCCAGGAACCAAAGAACTGGTTCAGCCCCCCTGAAGAGGGCCAGAATAGAAACGCAGTGGTGGGAGAACAGATGCCATCTGAGGTGTATGGCTGGCCCTGTTAGACACTCCTGAAACCATCTCAAACTGTTCCAGGCAGGAGAGCTCTTGAACTGGGCTGTACCTTGGGAAGACAGTTCAGTTCTAACACTAATTTTTTTTTCAGTCAGTTAATGAAAGTGCTTTCCTAGGGTGCAAAAAGTACAAGGCAACAGGACATAATAACATGTATTAGCAGTCTCTGATATTAATAGTACAGATTGTCACATGATATGACAGTGATTAAAGTGGGCATGGATGGAGGTCTCCCTTTCTTCTGGGAGGCACTGTTCCCCTTTGCAAACAGAAAATAAACACAGCCCTTCTAGAGCATAAATGCCAATAACTGTGAAATTTTGATTAAATAATAGATATGTGTTCAGAAGCACTTTTTATAGTATGTGATTAAGAAAGATAACTAGACATCCTTACAGCTATAATGATAATAATTACTGCAACACATAAAGTGCAGAATATGACACTGGAAAGGCCACTATTAACCTTTCCAAGGGTTATTTTTTGTTGCATTTTTACACTATGGACAGCAGTGTTCAGAGAACTAAATAAAACTATAGCTGAGACAGTCCTTTCCAGCCATTCTCTGGCATGTTAAAGAGGAGGTGTAGGGGGAGTGAAATATCTTCTGTTCAAAACAGATGTTTGTTTAATATCAAACATCTGGGTAGTCTTAGAAAGACTGTTTTGCTACGACTTCTGCAACTCTTCGTAATTCAGAAAACTGACAACAGTGTTTCCCTCTTTAAAACAGGCTATAAATAACAGCTCCATGCCCCAGACCAAAGGCTTTTTTTACTCCTAGCAAGCAACTTTCCTGTCTCTAAAGTGCGATGCCACGTTGTCCAGCAGATCACAGACATTATCGGGCAATGCTAATCTGTGAATTCCACATTATGACTTCTCTGTGCCTTGCAGCTCTAGTGGGGAATTATAGACCATACACTGCTGTCCATAAAAACTGAGCCACTATTTTAGATCTTAGCAGAATTATTCGGTGTGGGTAAATAACTTGGGAAAGGTAGAAAAGATTGACTGTAATGACATCAGGTTTTCCAGTAATGAAAGGAAGAATGGGTGAATTCCAGGAGTCTAAACAGCAGACAAAACAGAACACGTGAATGCAGTGAATTGGTAATATTGGTACAAATCACCTCAAAGGTTTCTGTGACTGTAAAAGGGAGGGTTGTCTCTGGAGCTTAGTAATTCACCTCCCTGTAATAGAGGCTGGCCTCTGTACATCAGTCAAGCTTGCAAACATGCCACTGATGTTCAGTTCTGCTTTCTATATGATAAAAAAGTCCCTATTAGTCAGTTGCAAAAATTATTTTGTATGAAAGCAAGAAGATGCCATTATTTTAAATGATGGCATTGCAATGTAATAGATGGTGTGAAGGAAGGCTGTAAATTCTGGGTTACTCCTCTCTGTTGAGTCCTGCAAATAACACACATGATCCAGTAGTCCAAGCTGCTCAGGATAGTGTTTTTAAAACGCATTAATTAAATCAAAATGAAGTAAATTCAGCTAAGCCAAGATTTTTTCAACAATTTATTATTGAAAACACAATTAGCTGGAGGCATTTGGAGGAATTTTGTGAAATCAAAGGCTGCACTGCAACTCAGAGGAAGTTTTCAAACAGTCAGCTTATTAATAACAGAAAATGGATGTGCTGCTGCAAGGCACCAAATCAGAAGTAAAAACATGGAACTTATTACTGTGGCTTCAAGAACAAATTCTAAATGCTAGAATATTTTCAAGCTGCTGTTACTGATGCCCTAACTTCGTTCTTAAAGTAGAAACTCATACCTCTTACACCCAAAATTGCTGGTCTTTGAGCAGATTAAGGAGCCAACGGCTACAGCTATTAGGTTTTGGCAACAGAGTTATCCTGATTTTTCAGGATCACTTTCCTGACTCTCATTGCTCTCATTTTCTCTGTAATTTTTCCTGTTACTCACTTTCCCCGTTGTGCTGGATGCATCAAAAATAACTGTTACTGGAATAAGGGCATGTTAGCCAAACTGAAGCCATAAGAAAGAAACCTGCTGCTCTCATCCATGCCACCAGGGAACCATGTACTGTGGCAACACGACTCCTCTGTGAAAGGACCTGAGAGTTCTGTCCACAATAGCTGCTGAAAGGAGCAAATAGCAGAGGCAGCAAAATGTTCTTTAACCAGCAGAGCAGGGCCTGACACTCTCTGCAGGAGAGAGTAGCTGCGTAGGCACAAAGGAAAAGTAATTTTGCATTAAATGTCTGTGGGTAGTGAGGACTGAAACCACCCCTCCCATGTTAAGGCTGTGAGAGTTCTCCAAATATCCATGGTCCCATGAAACTTTTGTCCTAATAGGAAGAAAATTTAAACCCAACTGACTCTTAAGTATCTGAACCTCACTCAGGACCACAGCAGGTGTCCACCCCTGTCTACCCCAGTATTGGTCTTAATGCACCTTGTGAGTTTAACAGACTTGATTTCAAAAGCCATTTGAAGTGAATGCTGTCACAAGTTTGAAGTAAACCTCACCTGGAAGCTCCACTGAACTGTTCAAAACCATCTTAGGGGTAAAGAATCATCTTACTCCTGCTCATATGCGGTCCTTATTGATGTGGGCTGTTTGTAAACTGAAAGTAAAAATTCAGTTTGTCTTCCGTCTGAAGAAAAAGGTGGCTCTGCATTAAACTTTGGTTCACACATCTGTGTTTGTTCAAAAGAGGATTTAGAATTCTCTGGTTCAGGTAGAGGCATGTAGGCCGACAGACTCCACCCCGCCCAGTCCAAGCTGTCAAGTATAAGCCAGAGTGCACATGGACCATGTGGTGTGTATGACACAGTAGGTTCACCTGAGCATTAGCTGAGAGGAACAGCTGACAGAGCAAGAGAGATATGTAGTTTCTAAATCACGGGTTTTTTGCCTCCATACAGCTGAGAATGTAAAGAAAAGCTCATCTACGTAGACATGGATCCTACTTCATTTAAGGTTCTGAATTTTCATCTGTGCTGCTTCCTCTCCTGTATTATGTTGAAAGCAGAGGTAAAAGATTAAGGAATTCTGCCTTCCCACCCTCAGATGCATTTAAATGAATCAACCCAGAAGAAAAATATGTTCAGTTATTTATTTTTAATTCCTACTAACTTTCACTGTTCTTTGCTTTCAGAATTGATTCAGAAATGTTAATGTAATCGAAGGAGCTCATGTGACTGCCTCCAGTGACTTTGAGTAGGAAGTACTAGAAATCTCAGGCAGGCCCTGGTAAGGCTACATTTATTTCATTATTTTCTTGATGAACTAGGTTCTGTTATTAAAACCCAGCTTATCTTCAACTCTGGATTCATGCCATTGCAGGTTTTATCTTAGTTTGATTTGCCAAGGAAATTAAAGTGTTCTCCAAATTTGTGTTTGTGGGCCCATTCCTCTTTATAATGTTAGAACTCAGTGGCCAGTTTCAAGAAAAATTACTTAAGAAGTCCTATCAAATGTACTAACTCTCAATAGTGAAGAGTTTATCTGGTGGAGGGAGGACACTCAAACTAATGTCCCACAATGGAAAAGGATGCAAACTGATCCCACTGGCATCATTAGACATGAACAAATCCAAATCAGTTAGACATTAGATGGTATTGATGGACAAGCTTAAATTAAATTTCATGTCTCATTTGCTTGGGACAGCCTAAGTCGGAAAAAGGGGCCAGGATGACAGCATTCAGCTTCTGCTGCTCTCTGAACTGATTGGAATTTGTCAGCCAGGTTTTTCTAAAGCTTCTCAAGTATAGAGAAAAATTTTCAAAACTGTAAATAGTCACCAGAGATGACTGGTAAGTGAAGAGGTTCAAAACTCTACCTGTAAAGCTACGCAGCCATACAAAGAAATTGTAAGAGATTTCTGGGTTTCCTCTTTTTTCCAGAATTCAGTTACAGGTACAAATACATTAAGTGATAGACGGAAACCCAAGTAAAAATGGTGTCTTGACTTATCATGCAAAAGGGCTATATCATACTTTTGAAAAAACTGGAGCAAACTGAGGAAAGCATGGAGAAAACAAAAAATTGAAAATGGCACAAGATTTGGCAAGCAACTTTAATGGTAGAAACTTAAGGAATTTGACCTTGTTTAAAGAGTGAATGGGAGAGGGAGAGATGGAGGAAAGGTTTCTAGACATGGGAAGAGACAGTGGAAAGACCATTAACCTATGAAAGAACAACAAAAAATAACAAGTACAAGCAAATGATACCTTTCTTTGGACACTGCGTAATCATACCCAGCCCAAATTCCTTTGTGTCGTGCTTCACTGGCAACTCTGAAAACACTAAAACCAGAAATAAAAACAGATTAAACTTGTCCCAAGCTTGATTATTGCTAATACTTCCCTGGCCTACCCCTTGCTCATTCACCCGGTGGTCACAGTCCAGCCTCAAATACATCCCGATGGGACATAATAGGATCCTTGTTCCACCAAAGGACAAACACTTTCTACTGCCATGAACGTATGGGTTCCCCTCGCTGGTTTGGGTTACTCTGAGGTGCCACGTGGGAATCTCTAACACATTCAATTCTCAGGTTAGGCGAGCTTATCTCACTAAAGCAGCCCCCTACAACTACCCAGGTCCTCGGATACTTCCCTGTAATTTATACATGGAATGAAGATGAAGCAGGTAAACATGGCAAAATCTGAAAATACAGAGATGACTATAGATTGGGAGTCATTTAAATTAGTTGATTAGTAAATAATTAAATTAATCCTATTACAAATCAGGGGAGAGATCTTTATTAAGCTTTGAAAGTCCTGCAGAGATCAGGAGTGCTGTAGAATGCACCATGGTTGAGGAAAACTATGAATTACATAGTTTATCAAACATACATATAATTTATTTTTCAGATATACAATGATGATGATGATGATTACATTATGTAGTTATGGAAAGCCCCTCACCAAATTATCTGTGCCTGTTTGCAGAGTTGTCTCACAGCTTTCAGATGATACAAGTTGCATTTAGGAGCCAAATGCAGTAAGCTGAACAAACTGGATATATGGGAAGGATTAATTACAGAGCTTTTCTGAATTTCAATGGTCACACACCCATGAGATGTCTGACAAAGCATTTTTTGATATTTGACAAAGAACACATCACTTTTCACTGATACAATAAGCACAGAAGCTGCTCTGATCTCCAAGAGTGAAACATCCAATAAGCAGTTAAGAAACTTCTAAGAGCACATATACAGACTCTAGGCAGCCCCATAAAAAGCAGAGGCTGGGCAATAAAGAGTAAAAATTAGCCTGGAATTATTTTCATGTTCTCACTGATCTCAGTTCTGAACTCCTGGAAGCTGCTAGAAATATTGTCACTGGCAGTATTGAAACACAAGAAAACCTCAAGCTGCTCCTGAAATATTACTACTGATTTCCTGATGTGAACTCCCTGACTTCACAGACAGGAATGGAACTTGGCCATGTGTGTTTAAGCTGCACTTAAAATATCTAAATGTGAGACATTTAATTTCTAAATTGTTTGAAAAACAATACATATACATATGCATGTACTGTAGTGGCACATACAGGTAAGTATCTCAATTATTAATGGAAAAATTTGCTCTTTTGGCAAAGTGCAACATGGTAAGCATTTTCTGTCTCCTCTATCAAATACTAAAATGTCCCCTTAAAATGTATCAGTTTATGCCAGGATGTGGCATTTCCAAGAAATTATACAGGTGTTTTCCCTGGGTGGGAAAGGGGTTGGAACAGCAGCCATTCCTATTCTTTGCTACTCCTCAGGTCAAATTTCAGCCCCTAAAAGTATGTTATGCTGACAGCATTGTTGGAAAGCTAGCTGTAATGGGATTTCCGTATTTAGTGGAAAAGTTTTGTGTTGTCTAATTCCAAAGGACCTGGACATCCAAATAACCAGATGGACACTTATGTATGAAGCATGTACCTGATAAAAAGTCTAATGGTTCATGATTGGTAAGCTTGCCAATTTGAAGTCCCAAAGTCATTGATAAGACACACCTGTCCTCCTGTGCAGCAGAAGGCACAGCACCCAAAGCTGCACAGCTGCTCCAATGCCCATAACTTGCTTTTGCACCCAACTTGTTCTTACCAGGACACCTGGCACTTGTGCTCACCACTTAGATGTTGTGATTTTAGACTGGATTTTTCTTATATTTTCTTATATTTATATAAGATATATTTTCTAATGTATAGAGGAGAGTGTAAACAATGATTTGCATTTCCAATAACAGACAGTAAGTACAGCCTGGGTGTATTGAGGCAGATGATTTCAGCTAGAGCTGAAAACATTCTGACTTGAACCACAGTTTTGGAGAAATCCTAGGGTTAGTCTTGATACAGGCAGACCTCCAGGGGACTTGGGTATTTGCTTAGAACAGTCCTGGACACTCGACTGTGTGAGATTCCAAAAATATTACATACCATCAAACTGACTTAAAATTTCCAATGGGGTCCTACTGCTCCCTTGTCTAAGATATTTGTAACAAAACAACAACATCAACAACAACAAAACCCTACCCCAAAAAAATCCTTCAGGGATGACTAAGTTGCATCAGTTCTCCCAGAGGTATAATGTATACAAATCAAATCAAAATATAAATCATTCCACCCTGTTGTGGGGTTTATGCACAGTTTCTTTTAATAAAATATGCAAATATTTTGCAGTAAATTGATTTCCCAGTTTCAGTTCTCTTATCTCCATATTTATTATTCATGATTCTTCTACTCCCCCACTTGAGCTGCTAAAAAAAAAAAGGAGGGGAAAAAAGCTGTGTAGAGTTCACTTGCTTTTAGGAACTAGCTTTATTATTGTTATTATTAGCACAATTTTATACTCCTAGGAGTGAAAGATAAATGTAGATATTACTTCTAATCTCAACCAAAGCTAAGAGGTAATACAATGACACTCTTTAATGCAAATCACTGCAATAAATGACTACATAACCCAAGTGTTCTGCTGCATTACAAATTGTAATGAAAGTTTGAATTGCTGAGCAAAATGACTGTTGTTTAACCTGTGACCAAGCTGGATGGTATCAGTTCTGCTGTTAAAGGTGTACACACCATGACTGTACAGGAAATAAACCCAAATATTTCAGATGTTTAAATTTTTTCCTAAATAGACTTCTTGGTTAAAAAAAAAAAAAGAAAATCTGGTCAGTTTTATATTACATCATCCAAGGTATATTATTGCTGTTTTCCATCACTATGTGGTTAACAAGTTCTGCAGCAGAGAGTCAAGACTGCTCAAGCCTGGGTGCACCATTCCAGTTGCTGGTGCTGGAGGTCTCTGCTGGAATACAGGACAGAAAGATGAGGGGGTCACCGCAGGTCAGGGCAGCAGATCAGGCACAGCTCATCACATGCCAGGAAAAGGTCAAAGTCAAGGGAAGGCACAGTGAGATTCCAAAACAAAACAATGTCAGGTTTCAGTCCTGTGTAGAGAAGACCCTATCACAGTGCAGGTAGTTTAAACATAACTTATTACAGGCATATGGTCCAAGTAAGCTCTATTTTCAAGCTACTTTCAATTTAATTAGGTATAATGATTTCTTTCCATTAAGATCCTCAGTGGATTACAGGTCTCATTTTTTAAAATGTGTCTGTGATTTAGGAATCCAATTGCTTTTTGAAGGATTTAAAAGTTTTATTCCTTTCCGAATAAAAAATTGGGTCTGTAAATATTCCAATAGGAATTACAGTTGAGTAAAAACCCTAGGGGAAAAGAATGATTTTACAGATATTCTAGGTTTGTTGGACTGGCTGAAGGATTAAACTACGTTTTGTTCTGATAGTACACTTCTTCTCAGGAGTTTGGGTGATTACAGCCATGAATTTTGATCTTTGCAGAAACAAATTTTCATCTAAAAATTCCTCAGAAGAAAAATTCCCAACAAGACCCTAAGGTGGGCTATTTGTGAGAAGAGGGTTCTGTAAGGTTTGGCCCAAAGCGCTGAAGATCAAATTCTCTCTCAAGTCAAAGAAATTGTGTCAGCACAGAATCTGGCCTTAGGTATCAGCAGTGAAAAGAGACTGCATTGCAACTGCATTGGCATTGCAAATCAGATGGGGAAAGAAGGAAAAGTCACAAAAATACTTCAGATTTCTGTATAATGATTCCATTTCTTCTCTGCCAAGAAACTGATTGAGTTTGTCTCTGCACTTCTACATCAGCTTTCACCTGGCATAAACCCTTGGTTTAAATGGAACGGCATCATTAAACTAACGTGATGACGTGAAAAGTTGCACTCCTATCTCTGGAAAAGACTTGCAGGCTTATTCAACAGTAGAATAATTCTCTTTGTAGGCTGACAACAAGGTTTTTTCCGTAGGCAGGTTTTTTGATGTTTACTTTCTTGACAAGCAAATAAGATGGGTTTTGGTCAGAGAACCTGATACATTATTAGAAGTTATGACTGGCCATCTGCTTTTTCTCTTCAGTCTCACTCAAAATGCTTCTAAGACTTCTCTTCTCTGCTGTGGTGTGCATGCCAGGACCTAAAGCAGAGGTTGGGCACGATGGTGTGTCAGGGAGAAATAGGCTCCAGACTGCTGGATTTCTTACTGCAGTCAACTATTGCTCACCGCTGCTTGGCTACATCCAGTACAGTACTTTTTTTATTATTATTATTTTATTAAGATGTAAATTAAATTTAAAAAACTCTGCGAAAGAAAAGTCTGCTTGAAAAAGTTTGTTCATGTTGCAGAGTATTATCTGTAAGTCCTCCAGCTAGGCTAAAAGCCTATCCCACTGCTCCTTGGGATTTCTAGTGAATTAATAATGTCACTGATGAATATTCAAAAGTAGGCAGCTATTGTGCCTCCAAGCACATAATTAATTATTCATTACACATTTTTATTCACTGAATTAAAAAACACAGGGTGCTCTGGGAAATGAAGTGTAGTTCACTGCAGGGGCATGAAATTCTACACTGCCCCTTTAAGGATTATTACTCTGTATTTATAGTTGCCAGGGCAACATAAATGCTGGGCAATTAGATCATGGGTTGTCCCCAAAGACTGATGGGATAATAAGCAGTAGTCAAGTATTAAGTTGACCCAGTAAATGTCCCACATGAATAAACCTGGGCTAGGACCACAGCTGGCATCTTTCAAATAAAACTTTTACATTAATATAGTTTAAAAGGTGCATTTATCCGGGAATTGAGCATGCATCCACAGTGGGAAGGCTGCGGAGAGGACTAATACCACTTCCCGGTGGTGGTCTGCAGGCTTTGTTCCTCGGGCCGGGCTTTGTGCAAAGTTAGGCATATTGAGCCTCTAAAAAGCTCAGAATGTGAGGGGAGCCTCACATTTACCCCCTAAGAGCCAGTGTTCTGTGTCAGTGGAAGGGGGTTTTTTCCCCCCCTACTTATTCTTCAAAACTCACCAGCAGGGAAGAAAACCAGTTTGGTTCCAGGCTTTAAAAAACAGGTATTAAAAACGGAAAAAACCACAAAAACCACAAAAACAAAAAACAAAACAAAACAAAACAAAAAAACCCACACAACAAAACCAAACCAACCCTATAACTACTTAACTGGGGATGATTTTGTCTTAAAAGGAGTTTAACAGAAAAATAACATCAAAATAACTCCTCTAAATTATTACCTGTTAAAGAGATGTGATACCCAGGGCATTTTCCAGACAGCAAAGAGTGATCTGAAAATATGGAATGAAAAGGATCAGTGAGATTCCCCTACACTACTTTTTTTTTTTTTTTCCAGTTTTGTTGCACATATCAGCTTCAAACTGTTGCTGGACACCCCTTTTTTCACTGAGTAAATTTTCTGTGAACCTTTCCAAAGTATTTCAGAAATTTATCTTTTTCTCCAAACTGTTTTCAAGTTAAAAAAAAAGAAAAAGCCTGAATCACGGAGAACCCAGACACCTACATTATTCAGTTTTTTTCCCCATTAATACTTGTTATATTATTATTTTTTTAACTTAATGCTTTCCACTACCCCCACTGGTAGCACAAGGTGATGGTTTTATTGTGCTTTTAGATCACTAATTTTGTAGAGGAAAATGGGAAATCATAGCTTATCTCTGCCTGCAGACACTTGGCTATGCTAAAGCATGAAATAGTTCTCAGTTAGAGATAGAGTAATGCTTTTTATAGTTTTGTAATACAGGGAAAAAAAATACAATTCCTGGAAAGTATTATACATCCCTCAGTGTAAGAGAAAAGACACATCTTATCAGTGAGTGTGTGTGTGCATAGATTTTTCCTAACATATAGATACAAATCACATTGCCCCAGACAGTTGAATGCATTTGCTCATTCATTAAAATTATGCTTATATATAATGAAATAGCTAGCTTTGTAGTGAAAATATTTGGGGGAAGAAAGCGAGTGCTTAGACACAATTTTTCTATGATAGTATTGTTTTTCAAAATGTCCCTGGCTTTCAGCAGACTACACTTTTTTGGACCTAATTATTTGGGGCATGAGAGCTGTACCTTTCCCCTAAAGGAGAAGAGGAGGGACACTGTAAAGAGCTGAGGGGACGAGCAAGCCCAGACTGCTTGGTCAGACACCGGGCAATGTGGCTTTGATACAGTAGGACTTATGTGCTTAAAGTTAAGCATGAGCTTAATTTTTTTTTTTATGGGACCAGATTCCTGGGAGTTGAATAGCTTATCAGACCTCTAAGCCTGGTTATGGTTATAGGTCACCTTTGTAATTTGGGATGGGAACATCATCCTCATATGCTCACAGAGAAATTTGTTCAGGAGATGGAGCAGGATTGCCCCTCACAATAGCCAAAAACCCTGAGCTGCAGGTTCAGGACACACATTCAAGGACATTCACCCTGTCAGGGCTCTCCACCACATAACGAATCTGCAGGGATAGCAAACCCTAGGATATCACCTCTGCTGCTTTTATTACTTACTGTTGAGTCCTGTGTGTATTTCTCAATGACAAGTCAAAAGGTATGTGGGAATATTTCTAGGTACAAAATATATTCATTTTCATACTTATAAATATGGATGTGGTTATATTTTATATATGTGTATACAGACACTAAAATGGAAAGTGTCTAGTGCAAATTAATTCAGTTGCATTTGTGGATTTGAAATATCAGCAAAATATCATTTCTAGCAATTATTTTTAGCTACAGGTAAATGATAGAGGACTGGCTGCTTCAGCAGCTTGTATCTGTTTATTAATTACAAGATTGTAAAAAATTGACAAAAACAATTGAGGCTTCTTTCATGGTGTTGTGAATCTCAGGACAACGTCCTACAGAATTAGCCATTAATTCTCCACTTGGACATAGTCCACAAGAAAAATGACAAAAATCAGCTGCAATGGATGCTTCTGCAACATTCTGGTCTGGTCTGCCTTTGCATGTAGACACAAAATAATAACAAGCTGATGGGGAATCTCTGTCTTACTTAATAGCTAGAAGAATTAGGAACTGTCTTAGTCTGCAAGACTTAGCAAGAAAAACAGCGTGATCAAATAGAGATGCTGGGTTTACTGGAAAGAACACACAATCCAAAGGGCAAAGTAGGCTCATGTGGAGATAACCAATCACTGTACTAATAGCAACACTGAAGAAATGGGATTTACAAGGCTGTAGCTATAGCCAGATAAGTTATAACCAGTGATCTCCCATAACTTACATCTTAGCCTCATGGCCTGGCAGCTCTCACTCCAAAGTTCCAAATTTAGCCCCAGACAAGGAGACATTTTCCCCAGTATTTCTAGATATCCTTGAAGAAAGGATGGGGTTTGTGGATAACACTGCACTCCTGGACTGCACAGGTGGGCAGTCCTTTGATAACATTCAGCTCAAGACAAATAGGAGTCTATATGGCACACAAGAGAAGTTCATGTGAACTGGGAGTATCAGAATATGATATGTGAGAGAGTAAATGTTAACAAAGGAGTCACCCAAACATGGCACCAGTGAGGTCCATCTTGGCTGTTTCCTGACGAGGCACCAACAAAATCTCATGCTATTATCCAAGTTTTAAATTAAGAGAAAAACACACACAGCCCTTAAGGTGACTTGAGAATACATCTTACTAGGTCCGTGGCAGTGAGATTATTGGGTTGGGGTTTTGGGGGCTTTTTTTGGGTTGGGGGTTTGTTCTTTGGTTGGTTTTGTGGTTTGTTTTGGTGAGGTTTTTTTGCTTGGGTGTTTTTTGGGTGGGGGGTTTGGGGGGGGTCTTTGTTTATAGGTGGGTGGAGTGGTTGGTTTTTTGTTTGTTTGTTTGCTCCCTTCATTAAACCATTACTGAACACCCAAAATAGAAGTCTTGTATTTGTAGGAAGAAGACGACCTCTAGTCTTCCACAGGAGCTGAAATGGCTGCATTAGCAGGCAAGTAGTAGAGATCAGACAAAAGAATTTTCTTTGCTGGGAAAGTCACTGAAAGAAAACATGAGTGGTTTTCCTTACACTAGAAATGTGGAACTGGTCCCCACAATTGGAATCTCTGCTGCAAGGCTCCAGAGCACAGTGACAAAGACATCTGGACAATCACCTGCATAGCTAAAAACTGCTTTAGAATTCATTTTATAGTTATTCTCACTGCATTCATCCCACTGTAGAAAAGGTGGAAGGTTGTGGGAGTGCAAACTTCTCAGACTGGATCTGAAGGAAATTTTCTGCTACAGGATGTCAAGCTGAGGCATCAACCTGATACATAACGCATCCATGATTTCATCTCTCTGTGGCAAGTGATGGTGATACCAAATACCCTGCTTCCTTCATGCAGGGTATTACCAAAGAGCTGATTAAGTACATATCAAACTAACTCTTTTGCTAGGACCAATTTCAGTCTTTATTTTTACGTGCTAGGAGCCGGGAAAGCCTCCATAACACAGGCTCTCACCATTTGGGCATTACTGCTGTGACTGCGAGTAACAGCTACACAGAAGCACTGCTGCCACATTTATCCACCCCATCTCCTACAAATTCATTTCTTCCACTTCTCCTTCTCCCATTGATACCCATTCTTTGGCATTCACACTTTCTGCATCAGAAAGAAAATCTTCTTTCAAGCTGATATATCCATTCTGCGGTCTGCCTCCAGCAGCAATGTGCCTGTATTTATGGCAAAGTAAATGTTTATAATCCAAAAAATATGACATGCTCATTGAGGTAACAAGAAGCCTCTTTGTTATGCATCCCTGGCTTTCCTGATGCTTTGTCACTAAGTTTGTCAGCTGGATGACACCTGGAGCAAAAGTTCCTTAGGATAGTCAGGTTGTCTTTGTCTCTCTAGGAGGTGCTGGGCACACATGAAGAGCTCTGTATCAGGGCTAGAAGGAGAGGAACAACACTATGAAACTTACACAGTATTGAAATTTCTAGCACTCCGTCTTTTTTCCTAGGAGAGGAAAACTCTCCACACCAAGTGGAAATGTCTGTGTACCAAGACCTCAGGTCTTTAAATTAACAGAAGCAACTGTTTTTTTAGCCAGAAATAGCATACAGAAACTAATAGTACATTTGCAATGACAGCACTAACACTGTAGATGTGCCTATGCTAGTTGGGACTCTTCCTCACACAGGGATCAGAAGCTCCATATCAGTGGCACCAGCACCTGAAGTAATTAGCTCTCAGTGGCAAGGTGTTAACAGAGCCAGAACCATTGTAGGGTGCTGCCCTTCACAATGTGGGTACAGGAGCATGCCCAAAGATACCAGTCCCATTTGCCACTGCACAGCATCAACCTGACTCAAAGCACTGATCAAAGGTCATGGAGCAGAAAAGTGCCTAAGACGGGATGGAAAGTACAGATTTCCTAAATTCCCATTCTGTGTTTAATTTCTCTGTCCCTCCAAGGAGTTCAAGAATTTAACTGGACAGGTTACTGTGGTGTGATGTGCAGGCAGATTTGCTTCACTGAAGACATACTTGATTTAAATGAACAGCTGACACTGAGAAAATCACATCCAACAGCTACTGTGTTTTATGAGTTAAAGTAAAAACCTTTTTGGAGATGCACTTTTACCTTCTAGGGCATCCACAGTGCAGCATCAGGGAGCAAAGGACAGAAAGAACAGGAGGAAAGACTGAACTGAGAGAAAAGTAAATTATGCTCTATTAAAACAACATTACAAAAATTATCAGGAAGGCATATCTATATCCCAGGCAACCTAGAGCAATCAACTTAGTTCTTATAGTTGATCAGGACCACTTGATGAAATATTCTACTGAAGCAGTCTATTATATGACTTAACAGATCCAGTTATGTACCATCTTATGGCTAAATATATAGACAGATATGTGTGCCTGTATATATATGTATATTATATATATATTATTTATGTATCTATATGCATATTGAGAGAACGGCAAAAGAAATTTTTAACCATCTGTTTTAAGTAATGCAAAATACTAGACACCAGCAAAATAAAGGGGAAGAGAGAAAAAGAATAGGAAAAGGAATTTTTCTCTCCCCCAACTCCCAATGTTTAATTACAATACACAGATAAATAAGGAGACAGTCAGACAGGTAGGCAGAAGGGCACAGATAAAAGGGCATGTATGTTCAAAGGAAACATAATTACCTGCTATTCCCTTGCTCTCTGGAAAAAAGTTCAGAGTTTCAATACTGACAGAAGCTAAAAATTGATCCATAGAAAAATGTTCACTTTACTAGAGGCTGCAAAAGAGCCTCGGCAACTGACACAGAGGAAAGTTGTTCTGAATTCCTTCAGGCAGGTTGGAAGGCAGCTCTGACTTGAATAACGCAAGAGGCCTTTGAGGCATACAGATGCCCTCCTTTCTGAAAAGTTTTTCTTGGAAAGCAAACTTCCTCCTCTCAACTCACACTTGGCAGAGAGGACTGCAGTCCAGACTTGCTGTGCACATTATTTCATTCCAGTATCAGTGGACAGAGCTCAACAAAAATTAATAGCCTCTTTCCTGCTTAGAGCTTTTTATATCAAACACAAGTATTCATCCAATCTGCCCCTTCCTTTCTATTCTTCTTAATTTCTCTTTCCTGCCCATCCTAGCTAAATTCTCCTTCTCTGCCTTCAGACAAACTCAGCCTGAGAAAATTTAATATTTATTCCTTCCCAAGACCTGTCTCCTTGTAACTTAAAGGATGCAAGCACATCTGAAGGCAAACAGATTACAGACTTTCACCTCTGCAGTGTAACGTGTAGTATTAATCCTTCTGTTTCCTTCCCAAAAATCTCTCCATGGGGCAGAGAATAGCCCTTTTGCCATGTGCCAACAACACCCAGCAAGATGAAATCCTGACTGAGTCTTTGGACACATATATACTAAGATGATTTTGAAAACCCCATTGACTGGACTGGAAGACCCAAGACTAGGGTGGAATGTGCAGCCAGCAGGACTCTCCTAACCCTGCATGTGCTCCTGCTGCTCCTCCTCTGCTCCAGCTCAGCACCAAGCTTCTCCTACTAGTTTCCTACATTCAGGGACAACTTCTACAAGGCAGTACTAGAGGTTCCTTTCTGTCATCATCTTCAGCCATGTCCATATTTTCTTTAGAGCAATAATTAAAACAACATATTCAGCAGCTGGGTTATTTTTTTCCCTAGATTTAATCTGTTCAGGCTCTGATTTACATATTAAAAGCACTAATTAGCCCCTCAGAGTGTCTGAGCACGGATAGTGCAATAACTGGTCATGTAGTCACTAGAGACCACTCCCCAGTGCTTTTGGTAAGATCTCATGTATACGGCCTCAGTCTCTGGATGGCAGGAATGGCCATGTGTAGTGGGTTGTCTGCTTTGTTTCGTAGCATTGAGGGACTGTAGCACTGGATTGCTTCATTCTTGCATTTTTTTCTTCTCTTTGAAGTGTTGTGTTTGATCTGTCTGCTTGTCTGTCAGGTTTTCCCCCTCCCCCATCCCCCATTGCGTCACGTGCGAGAGCCTGCGAGAGGACAAACCGCCTTTGGCCAATGCTGGTGCAGAAAATTCCAATCCAATCAAAGGCACAATGGCCTTTTCTCTCAGCTTTGATGCAGCATTCAAATAAACAAGAACTGTGCATTCAAAAAGAGAAAAAAAAAATCAATAACCCTCTGAGCCATTCTTCTGGCTAAGGATATTCGAAGGAATCGTTTAATTTTCTTTGCATGTTTAGTAGTCACCTACAAAATTGCTCAGTGGTCTGGAAGCAATGTTTCATAGCCCCAGGTGAGAGGCCTGAGACTGAATCCTTATTGAGCTTGTTTCCAAATCTGCCAGAAGCCATGAGGCCTCTAGGGTGAGAAGAAAGGCTCTCCAAACCCAACTAACAAGGTTTTGATACTCAGCTTCTTCCTGCAAATGTGTAAAGACAAGACAAGCACCTCTACCCCAGAAATCACTGTAAATGGTTTTAGAAGATGCAGACGGTCCCACTACTCTGGAAAGGGTACAGGGTTAGTTTCCTCACATGACCATGACACTTTTTACTTGGGCTGTATGTGGGAGCTTTATCACCACATAGCATTGCACTGCACTGCCTCATGGTACCAGGTCCTTTGGAGGGATATTTGCACCATATTTCATCACTTAATTCCTTCAGGAACACAACAGAGTAATCGGGCACCTGGAAGGGGCACTTCGTCCTGTTCTGAAGAAGCTGTGCCATTAAGCAAAGGAGGTTTTTAAACCGATGCTGAGGAGGAAGCAACAACAAACTATCCAAATCAGTTCCCAGGGGCTCAAGAGGTGATAAAGTTCTCCTCATTGCTCCACTCATATATCTTAAATAATTTTACATGAGTATCCTAACTCCATCACCTTCCAGGCCAAATGGTTTTCAGAGCGGGAACTTACCTTGAACATCAGTTTGAGCAAGTTTTGTAGAATTATAAAATCATTATGGTTGGAAAATGCTTCCAATATCATTAAGTCCAACTAGGAGAAGGAATACTAAACAGTATTCTCCTTGATCTGTTTGCTAGCTGACCAGACAAAACTAGTGTTGTTGTTGTTGTGGTTAGCCTCTAAAACAATTAAGTGTGTGAATGGTACTCCTGGGCAATAGAGTAATGCAAGTACTCAGCACAGCCATATTACAAGGCTAGGGAAGGTGGCATGTAGGCAGACAAAAACAAGTCTGGGTAGAAGATCAGGAAATATGAGTATTCCTCAAAGTTTTTGTCCTGAGTGAAACTTCAGGCTGTGATTCAAATAATGATTTTTAGTGCAATTATATTTCTTTGCCTAGAGAAGCCCTAAAGCCTATGAGGAGTTTCAATGCCATAGAGAAAAGATGCAGATGGCATCTACATAAGTACCAGAGGGTTTGGCCAAAAACCAAGGGAAAATTGTCTTGGATGTGCCATCATCTTTTCTAACTATTTGCTTCATAATAACACTATACCTTTCCAAGAGTCCCATTTCAGAACAGTTTTTTTAAAAAGCTTGGATTCCACTGTTACCAGGAGCCAAAGCTGCAAGACAGCCCAGGAGACTGTAAAACTATAGCTTCTAAAACTCTTGAGTTCTCTTCAAGTTAAAGAGAGGAAATCACAGAGTGGGATGAGGGTCTGGTGACACAACTGTGTAAACCACCCTCTGCTTCCAACAGAGGCTGATACCTCTGACATATTTAAAAACTTCACTCAAAGAAAGCAAGTCAACAAAATCCATTTGATTTAAACTATAGGCTCCCTGAGGCTATCAGAACAGACCCTCTGTCTACTGAGGGAAGCAAGCTGCTTGACTAATGCCAGCTCTTGTGAGATGCCTCTCCAACCTTTAAATGGGTTGGGAATGCTCACAGACATACTTTTCTGATTATTAACTTTGAAATTACAGCTGACTGTGCAAACCCCATCATCCATAGTGTGTGTCTCAGTGACTTCAGTAAGAAAGTCCCAGTCACAGCTGGCCACATCCCCCAAAGAGAATAACCATGTTTAGGAACTCCTCCTCCAAGACAGAGCAAATATTGTCTTGAATAGATGAGACCTGATGAGTATTTTCAAAAAAAAAAAAAAACAGTTTTGCTGGCAAATCTTTGTAAAGCAGTATCTCAGAGACCTCTAGAGGAGAGAAGACCCTCAGTCCTCTAAAAAAGGGCATAATGTCTTACACAAATCTCCTTTTAAGGAGTGTCTCAAGAATTCTTTGTCAGCTCCTGTGATAATCTAGGCAGCTAAATTTTCCCAAACTTCCCAAAAACTGAAGTCATATATTTTGCTTTTAAAAGATTTGTCAGGGAACATAATTGTAGCAAATATTTACTGTTAACTAGAGAGCAGATAAAAGGTAGAGTTTTTAGTATGTGCATTCAGTTTGTACTGGCCTAGAGAAGTAGGTTGGAGGGCTCCATATAGCCAGTGTTATTAGCTGGCACAAATCCTCCAGGAAACAGAATCACAGAATCACAGAACAGTTTGGGTTGCAAGGGACTTTAAAGAGCATCTAGTTACAATCTCTTTGCAATGGGCAAGGGTACCTTTCACTAGACCAGCTTGCTCAGGGCCCAATCCAAAACTAAACTAAACTAAACTAAACTAAAAAATTAAACTAAAATAAATTAAGATAATTTTCTTTTTAAAAAGCACCTTTGTGCTTCCCTGAAGCACTTGCCTTAGAAGCTCATGGTCTCACACCTCCTCCTTCCCCTCTCTCTCTTGTGTTTCTACCACCTCCAGGTATCAACTGAGACATTGCCTCCATTCTTAGCTCACTCAAATAACTTCTCCACTTCTTCCCTATTCTTTAAATTTTTCTGCTGTCACTCTACCAATGTCTTCGCTTCTTCCCTCTGATTTCCCAAATAGAATATATCTGGACTTCCTCCTGTTTCTCTGTTTCAGGTCTCTGCAATCTCAGTGTCATTTTCAGTGTCCAGTCCTCTTGTGAGACTCATTGTTTTATGCACCGCCTTTTTTTTTGCACTCTTTATGAAAGCTGAACTTTATGAGACAATAGAAAAGAGAGAAAAGCATGTTCTAATTCCCACTGACAAGGTGTCACAGCAAGCTCTCCCTGCATGCTGTGCGTCAAGCCATAATACTTGGGTTACAGTTGTCTGTAAGCACATTACGAGTGTGTAACTTTGAGAGGGGTAGGGTAAAAAGGCTCATCAAAAGCTTCAGTAGAGAAGTAGCAATCATCAAGTTTCATTTTATAGCCATCCCTTCAGTCTTCCTAAATTGGCAAAGCAAAACTCAGCTGCCACCAGCAAAACCACATGAATTCTTGCCTTAAAACCACAAAATAGTGTCAAATTCTCAGCTGATTCATGAGCTGCATCAATCAGACTCACTGCAAAGTATCTACAGCAGCCACCACTGTCTTGGCAGAGCTGACCTGACTGTGATGTTTGCGGTCAAGACCAGCTGAGCATCCTGTAATGTAAGATGTGCTGGGAATATTTCCTCAACAAATCAGCTCTATGGTTTCACATCCTGCTCTAGATCTCTAGAACTGTTTCTCCCTGAAATTTTCTGTTTGTTGTATGAATTGAAGTCCATGTGCATCCAAAGCTGGGATAGCCAAGGCCTTAAATCCCATCACCTGTTTTCAGTCTCACCCTGGAAAGTGCAAGGCTTTCCTTCAATTGCCAACTGCATTGTTACACACGACATATGTGTAAATTGCTTAAAATAAAACTCGGGCTTAACCACTACCAGTGCTAATTTCTGATTAAGACATAGGCTTGTGCTGATGATCAGGGAGACTATCCTGTTCTCCATGCTGTGCAGGCCCACTTCAAGGTCTGCAGTCTGGATTGTGCTCATCAGTGAGCTAACAGAGTTCCTCTTACCAAGCAGGCCAAAGTCCACAGTGCCACATTTTGGTAACAGAAAGATGTTGCTGAAAATAATTGGGCCTGGCAGCACTCGATTGGTTTCCAAAACCAGCCCATTAGTTCCAAAGCTCACTCAGTGTTTGGCTGCTCTGTCAACCAGCCACATGCCTAGATATTTTGCCCAATTCATCTGGAATGAGTTCGATTTAACAATGTATATTTGCAACAAGCTGCTTCTGTTAAAAAAAAAAAAATCCTTTGTTTTATCCCAGTTACACCTTTTTCCCTTTCTCTCATCAGCTGTGTGGCTGCCAGTGCCCACAGGTATTCCTCGGGGATGTGGCAGGAGACAACAGAACAACTGGCTCCTTGACAAGGGAGAGGTGGCTTGCCAACTGCTTCCCATTGACTGTAGTGTGTGCTTGGCTCTGGGAGGCAAACGCTGCTGCAATATGCTCTCCCTGGAGATATCCATCCTCAAAAATCATGACTACTGCTGAAATATTCACAGATCTCACGGCACTTTTAAAGCATGGAAGTTGAGCATCAGAAGAACCAGTTAAAAACTATGCTTTTAAGTTGCTGGAAACAGTAACACCTACTTCCTCCCAACATTATTTCTGCAGGTTTTGAGTTGGTTTTCTCTGCACTGAACCCTGCATCAGCATTAACCATAGAGACAAGGCAGATCCATGCTCCAGGTGAACACTGTCTTCTGCTTGGGTTTAAAGCATACTCTCCTTGGAGGAATTAAGATTCCCCATTCAAACAAGTTTGCGGACATGTGGCAATGCAACCTTTTTACTGTTGCTTTGCTGGATGTGTCCTTCAGTCACCTGTAAACCACTTCTGATAGCATTAAATGCTAACACAGACTCAAACAGACACATCCCCTCTACCTTGGAACATGGAATTAATGGTGTTAGAGATGTCTGATTCAGTCTAGTGACCACAGTCACTAGACTGGGGGTAGCACGGTTACCCTGATGTAACTGCAGGCTCACCACTGCACTGGAAGCAGAGAAATCAAACTAGTTACTAAGCTATTTCTCTAAGAGGAGCTTATGGTTACAGTGATTCCTATCAGCCTCCATCAGTGAAAGAGACAAAATTTACCTTCATGAATTGGGTTGGAGTACAGGAGAACACAAACACTGGGACGCATTCTTGCATCTCAAGTAGACAACGTTTCAGCAGCAGGGGTGCACAGGTTTTACTGATCATCTCTATGACCTTAAGAACAAAATAGACAAAACTGGATTTAGTTTCTCACTCAAAAGGATGCTAAATTCAGTCTCTATTTTTCCCCAGCCAACTTCACCTTGCACTTTTAGATAGAAGTATTGGTCAGAAAAAGCAAAAATATCATGTTAGTGAGAGCCTAAAAGAATTAAATGACTTAATGCATTATGCCTCACGGGACATCAGCAACTTTTAATCAGCATGTGAGATATTTCTTTGCACTTGCTAACTAGGCTGGGAGGAAGAAAGCTGGATTTAAATAGAACTGTCCAAGTTCAGCTCACCCAGCCTCAACTTATGAGCAGTGTTACCAACTCCTCCCAGTCCATGCTCAAAGAGTTTTGCTTAATTGTCTGCTTCCAAATCCTAAATTCTCTGAACAGCTCCCACTTTCCTTCCAGCAGACAAAGTCTGGAGTGAGGAGTTTGTTTCCATCTTTTGGCTTACACTGTAGCCAAAAGAGACAGTACGGAGCACGTACCACCTCCGGGCACCAAGAGTCCCCATCTCTGTGCAGCATGGGACTGGAGGGAGAAGGGGTTGGCTTTTGCATGATTTTCAGACTGAAATTTCCTTGTGAGGGAGGGAGATGACAGTGCTGGCACAGAGTTATCCTCTTGGAGCATTTTATCCTTTCGCAAAGCCCTCCCCAAACCGTGCGTGATCCAGCCCTCCAGGACAGCTCACATTTCTGACCAGATTGCGCACAAGGTTCCAGCAACCGCCTGGAAAGTCACTCCAGCAATTAAGTGTTGGTAGATTTTTTTTTTCTTTTTTCTTTTTTTTTTTTTTTTAAATGTGAAGGATATGGCCCACTGTGCAGGGTATTGCAGCCACCCTCCCTGTCAGGCCGTTTCACAGTAGTATTGTGGCGCCATGGAGAGGAGCTAATTGGATTTGTTGTCACCTCCCGAAGCTGCCAGGAGCTCACGTCTGCTCTGGTTACAGATGAAGACATCACGGTGACAGGCTTAGAGATGGCTCAGCTGGCATCCTAGGGCCACTAATAGAGCCATGTTGATTTAATGTCCGAGTGGAGAGGTGCAGACAAGCTGTTCAAGTTTTCTATTCCAAACAAAGCAGAGATCTGTTATCAGTTGTCTGTGGATCAGTAAATAAACTTCCATGTGGCTCTCACAGCACCTAACCATTGCTGCAGAAGAATGACAAAGTATTTTAACATTGAGATGGTACTTTTAAATGAGAGCACCGTCTCTATGGTTTATATTGCCCTAAGGGAAATCAGTTAATTCCTTCATACATAAATTTTACTTAACTATGTAATTATGGATGAATCCTATTAGTCTTTAAATTGCTCACTAGTTAAAAGGTGTGTGTGTGTGTTTTCTACAGCTCTTTTTGTGGAATGTACAGATCATCTGCACTTATGAAGATTAAAAGCCTATTTGGGGATTTTTGTTTGTTTGTTTTTTTCCACTTTTAAGTAGAAGTGTAAAATTTATTAGAAGACTCAAGCATGATTTTTTTTTTCTTTTTTTTTTTGCCTTTTCTGTATAGTACTATCTACTCAGAGCACAAAACTGGGCTCAGGCAGCGTTCCCTTTATTCTCAACGTCTCTGTCAGCGCTCACCCCGGCCCCTGGCTGCCTGCACGTGGTATCACCCACCTCTCTGCTGTGCTCCATATTAAGTGATTACTCGTGCCAGCATGATGAGCGTGTGAAAGACAGCTCAGACACAACAGTGTCCTTTGATACCTGTTTTCACAGCTCTGAGCCTCGGCTGAAGTACAGCTCTGAGTCACATTTTCTAGTTCTCAGCTCCCAGTACTACATCAGACTTTCTTCCAGCAGCACTCAGGTCCTGTTTATACATCTCAGGCTTAGGTTTCTGAGAGCACCAGAAGTCCTGCCACATTTGCAGCTAGAGTTTCAAAGGAGCTCAGCATCTCCTATTTTGGTGCCAAAATGAGACCTTTCCCTTGATGACTCAAGGATAGTGGAACACCTTGAATAATCCAAACAATGCCTAAATCTACAGGAAATTATGAAACAGGTCTGTGGTCATTAACACTTCTGGTACTTCCATTAGTTCTGTTCTTCCACTGCCACAGGTACCCATCATCACATGGGGCCTGAGCAGGCTGAGAGAAGTATTCAGGGGACAGGACACAGGGCAACAGTATTTCTCTTCTCTGTCAGTACTAGATGTGAGCCAGAAGGAAAGATGAAGACCCTGCCACAAAGCTAACAGGCAGCAAACCTGTGAATAGAAGCAAAGCAGGAGAGAGACAAGGACCCCACCATTAATACTTGACTACAGCAGTTCTCGTCCATAGACTGAGGGATTTGGTGAATGACACCCTTGGCTGATCCCACTGCCCAGCGGCACAGCAGGGATGCAGCAGCTGGGTAAAGGGTAAAAGCTCGAAAACACAGGGGTTGACATAAAGGCAGTTTAATAGGGAAAGCAAAAGCTGTGCACACAATCATAGCAAAACAAGGAATCAGTTCATAGCTTCCCATGGTCAGGCAGGTGTTCAGCCATCCCCAGGAGAGCAGGGCCCCATCACACACAGCAGTCACTTGGGAAGACAAATGCCATCACTCCAAATATCTCCCTCTTCCTCCTTCTTCCCCCCACTTTATATACATGGTCTGGAATATCCCTTTGGTCAGTTTGGGTCACCTGTCCCAGCTGTGTCTCCCCCCAACCTCCCATGCACCCTCAACTTCCTCACCAATGTGGCAGTACCAAAAGCAGAAAAGGGTTTGGGTCTGTGTAAGCCCTTCTCAGCAATAACAAAAACATCTTCATATTATCACCCCTATATTCAGCACAAATCCAAAACACAGCCCCATACCAGACAGTGTGAAGAAAATTAATGCTACCCCAGTCAAAACCAGTACAGTTTCATTTGGTGCTGCTCAGGCCACTCTTCACACACCCCAGTCAGACTGTGGAGACACTGAGTGGTAGATGGACTAAGGCAGCTCTGAGAAACAAACACTGGGGAGGTAAATGGTCACCAAAAGAGGGCAAGCACCTCCTGGTAGCAAGGGTCTACCTCTTTACAGGGACAGATGGGCAACTAGTTATCCAACAGACATGTGGAGACAATGGAGGAAGAGGCTCACTGGAAAATCATTCTGAATTTTTACATCTGACCTTAAAATATGATTGTCCTTTGCATGTTGACCTCTGGGGTATAGATGGAGCTTCCACAAAGTTCAGTGAAAACAAAGGAAAGCCTCTGACAAACTGCCTGCAAGTCCAAGCCAGAAGCTATTTCGAGAATGGTTTCAAGGACATAAGCATAAGTAGGTTTTGATGACTTTGGAAATTCAGCTGTGTTCCCTTTCTAAGGAATGCAGATTGGAATTTTCTATGGAACTTCACAGAGGGACACGAAAGAGTTGGGTGATGAGGACAGGACAAGCTTAGACTGAATCCTCCTCACCCAGTGGGGCAACTGCTGTCTGAAATCCTGTGGAAAGTGACCCCCTCCTACAAGGTGACCTCTCACACCTCCAAACTGCCCTTTTCATGTGGTATTAGAAGAATATTTTTCTTGCCAGGCAGTAGATTTTCATCTCGAGCACATCTTCATTTTTCTGGTACAGTAGAAACTGTACTTGGAGAAATTGTCCAAAAGGGACACCACAACTGTGCCCTTTTTTTCTGAAGGGAAACCTCCTATCTGGTTACCATTGTCAGCAATTTCTACTGACACTGATAGTCTGAAGAACTTGGACAGATTTTCCCTCTCTTCTCTCCAGGCTTCAGTTCTAGTGCCTTTTGATAATCTCCCCCAAAGCTGTTAGGACAAATGATTCCAGCTTCATCTACATTGCCTCATACTAAATGAGCTAATTTTCATGTTGTAGAGTCACTGAGTAGATTAAACAAAGCCACCCAGCTGGAGATATGGTGCACTACTCCAGATTTTTCAGGATAACAATTTCTTCTGAAAAAATAATTCAAAAGGATTTGGGCTGAGATCTGGATTAAATTAATTAAGATAATTCTGGCTCCCAAGGACTGTCTGGGATGTTTCCTTTTCTTTTAAGGTATAAGTTAAAAAGAGTGATGAAAAGAAAGCGTAAGGAAACTACAACTCTGGATATAGTACACAGAGAGAAATGCAACAGCTAGGGCAGATAAAATTACTACTTAAGCTTCTAACTGCTGGTCTCCACACCAGTTGTAGACTTGCCTGAGAAAACAGTTAACAGCATAAACCTTGGCTAGGAGGGCAATACACTCCATGGTGCTCAGTAAGTAGCAGACTTCAAATTCCCACATTTGTAATGGCCAGAAGCAGTGTGAAAAAACCCCACATGCAATCTCTGCGCAGCAGGTCTCTTCTTACACCTGTGTGCTAGCTGCAACCACCTATTCCAGGGCTGCAGTACACATCCCAGGTCCACACATGTGTTTGCTGTAGCTTTTTTCTTGGACCTGACCCCATACTTCCAGTGTCACCTTACTAATTTGGCTGTCTGTCTCCAGCCAGTCTCTGTCTTGGACAAATGGCCAGTACAGTCCCTCACTACAGGGCACACCTTGCTCTCCTTTCATTCGTGTCCACTAAACCCCAGAAATCCTAACAGAGAGTAATTAGTACCTAGGCAGTAGCTGTTCACGTGTGTTGGTACAGACTGCACTGGCTGTGTCTGGAATCTGGTTTAAAGTCGAGTAGCCAGAAACCAGCACCATCAGTGAGAAGGCTGGACAGGAAGAAGAATATCTGAATGAACAAAACTATCTAGCATCATTCCCTGTACTACAGGATAGCACTTCTACATAATGCTAAGGAGGGTGAACCCAGCTCATTTCCAGCTTCCCAATCTTTTTTTCTGTGAATAAAGTATTAAAAAATCATGAGACCTTCTTTCTTAGGTATGCTGACTATTTCATGTTTATCTAGATGATTTTTTTTTTAATTTGCAGTGATGTCTGATTCCAGAGCTGTGGTGTAAAATTCTGCACTACTGTTCCTCCTTCTTCGTAGGGTTTTACCACTCAGGGCTCTAAATTTCTCTTTCCTGCTACGACAAAAGGCAGGCATCCTCTGCCAAAACTAGGACAAGTCTAAAGAGAGACCACTTCTTTTCTACACAGGTGGTTCAAACAAGTGTGTTAAGATTTAATCACAACAATAACCATGTATACTTTATGTATTTATTCCTGCAAGTTTACTCTAGAGCCAGAATCAACAAAAAGCTCCTTCTCTTCAATAAAAATGAGTAAATTTTCACCTCCCCAAATGCTTTTTTCTCAGATTTAGCAATTAATCCGGTGTTCACTTGGACAAGGTCCCAGTTGATCCAGTAGCCACTGACTCATTGCTATCAAGCTGCCTCTCCAGGCAAGTCAGACCTGTCTGCAAATAGACACAAATGTAGTAAGCAAGAACTCACTGCAGTGGCCAGCACTCACAGTGTGACAGAAGCAGGCTAGGACAGCTGATCAAAGTACATCACTAAGCATAAGTGATCATCTGCTAAAGTCTTGAATAACAACTAGTAATATGAGAATCATAGGAAAATAATCCAAGCAGGGCTTAAAAGTGATGGCAGAACACATCATTGTGTTATGTGCCACATTGCATTGTCCAAGTGCAGGTTGGTAGATTTTTTTACAAAAACAGATGACATAAAAATTGCACCTTTAGCCAAACCGTGTTCAGTAAACTGAAGTTCAGTTTTAAACACGATTCACCCATCACTGAAATGAAGTCGTTAGTGCCAATGAAGATCAGTGTCCAAACAAGGCAAAGGAGCATGATAACAGCAATATACCACAACAGGTATGCTCTGCAGGTAGGAAAACAGGAGGAAGTTTTAGATATGCTGAACATAATTACCTGAATCGGTGACTACAAGGAGGACACAGCAAATACTTCAGTTCTTACAGGTAATAGGGTAAGATGTAAGTGCTAAAGACCCTGGCTGTGCCTCATGCAGAAGCCAGACGTGGAGCCCTTTCTGCCTTGAGGGAGAATTAGAAGTTTCTAAATGGGAAGAGTGCCCTTGTTAAGCACCAAAATTTCCCTGGGAAGCTCCTTTTGTCTTGCCACAGGGATCTGATCAGTTCACAACCTGAGGTGTCATAGCACCAGCCAGTTCCAGCTCAGATTTTTCTGTGCTACAAATGCTCTAACCCTGCCATTGTTGATTATCATCTTTATATAATGGAAGAACTATGCACATATTCTTCATATTTGGAAGTATTAATTCTTAAATGAGTCATCAAATACTTTATTGGGATGAGGAAAATGTTCGGAGCCAGCAACCCAGAAGGTGTAAATGCTATGCTAATATGTATACTGTGCTACTCTCGCTGTTATTTATTTTTAGAGATCACTTTTAAGCAAAGTTCATTCATGACATTTCATAGTCAGGACCTCTGTGCCAGCATTCACATGCTCAGCCTTGAGCCACAAGGTCCTAGATTTGTCTGGTATCAGATATCAGCTTACACCCAACCCTGGCACTGCAATGGAATACTGGAAAAGTGCTGCACTCCACAGGGACGGCTCATAGGCTGTCAGAGGGCCAGAGTAAGCCTGGCTCTCCCTCCCTGCTGACCAGCTGCTCATATGGGGACTAGTTCTGATGCCCAGCTGGTTCATTTCCCTTGAAGCCTGGATCCCATTGAGGCCAAGCAGCACCAGCACCTGAGGCCTTTTTCTCTCAAGCTTCACGTCATCCAGCACTGACCTGCCCTGGGCCCTGGTGCTTCCCACCCAGTCTGTGCACTGCTGGGAGTAGCAGGATATGTTCCTGCATGCCTTTGGCTTCACCAAGGTGAAAGACACGCCTGCACAGACCTCAACTCACCTCTTTCCCCACCCCTTGACTTTGAAGCTTGCAGAGACATGAAGGATATCACAATTACGCTTTGTTTCCCAGTCAAAAAGGTGAATTTCAGCTCCATGCCTCACAGCCTCTCCCACTTCACCCAGCTATCCTGCATGTCCAAAATGGGCAACTAACATCCCCTAACATGAATTAAGTTGATAGGGAGGCCCTAAGAAACTGCTCAAATCAATCTGGCCTGTCTGAGAGGCTGTTCTTGATGTTCAAGCTTTAACTCAAAATCCTTTTACCTGATACATGCCGTAAATCTCCACTTAAATGTGACTATGACAGTGTTATTTCAGTAATGTCAGAACCCTGAGCCTTCTAGTGGTTATTTTGAAGAAAATGCTCTCTTACACTTTTATAAATGTGTATGTGTGTGTGTATATTATGTAATATGTCCACTTTGTCCCAGTGTTAAAAAGAGAGAGTTTTGAAATGCAGTTCTAATGAGATGGCTACACAAGGCCCAAAAGACCAGACTCTGAGTTGATATGCTAACATTTGTATCTGTAACTACAGCCATTTAGGAGTAACAACACACACACACAGTACCACGCTGTTGTTTCACCAAAGGCTCCCAGTATCTCAATCTACCTTGACTTTTATTTAACTACTTCTCTCATCCCTCATTCATATCCACATGTGACCTTGCATCACACTCTTCAGATGCCTCCATTTCTGCTCTGTAATGTTGTAGTGTCTAGAGCAATCATTAGAAACCTTTGAGCTGTTGTGCAAACAAAAAGAAGTCCATTGCAAAAGGCTTTCTTATGCCTTTACTCTTCAGCAGGTTTCCCTTAGCTCCAGAAAGTGAGTTTGCTTTCAGTAGTACAGATATCCCTGGCAAAGCTCTGTTTTCTGTGCTTTGCGGAACTCCTGAACACAGATGTCCCATTTGTGTTTCATTAGTACATCAGCCTCTCTGAGGCTTTCGACCTCTGCACTAGGCAATAATTACCTGGCGCAGACCCATTCCCTCGCCAGCTGGCCTGGGACCTGCTCTGCTCAGACCAGGGCCCTCTCTGCTGTCAGCCCTTTCCAGTCAACTGGACAGCTCAATCAGCAGAAAATATCAAATATTGTTGTTGTTTAAGCTCAGGCAGCGTTATTTCTACTTGATCTGACAATGCCTCTCCAAAGGATGATTATGCTTCCCAAGGTCTAGATGTGAGACAGAAGAGTTAAGATGTCTGACGGTTTAGAAGCTCCTCTGCAAGCAGTTTGAGCTAATCATGTTCTTCCCTTCCTGCAAGCAGTGTTGTAGACACCTCCCTGTGCCAGGCCCAATGACTATTTAATTATTTGTACAAAGGGAAACAGCTCTGAGGAGAGCGGGAAGGGGCAGCTAAGCCTGACTATAATCTTGGGCCGAGGGCACTCGCCTGTGATGTAAATAGGCAGTTTGCCTCTGTTAGAAATCTGTGTCCCCTCCCACATGTGCATTCAGGGCGATGGGGCATGATTTCCATGATTTCACTCCTTCTTTGAGAGATGCAGACTTGCCTCATTGCAGAAATTAGAATCCTGGAGTTGCTCCCGAGCAATCCTTGCCTGCTGCACCAGAAACAACACACCACAGCAAAGGAAAACCCTGAGCCCCAGTCAGAGCATCACTGACCTTCCTGCCGTGCTTACAGCACAGCAGCTCTCACTCAAAGAGTTCTGCTGTCTGTACCCAGGGAACTTGTGGGAGTTAGGGGTGAGGATCAATTTTTATACGACTTTGTTATAACAGTTGTCATGTTTTCTGAAACAGCGTAGTGTAGACTAAATACATATAGGAACAGATGAAATGATGGAATAGATGACACAGAGTCACAGACAAATCTACACTCCCAAGATATCTTTGCAGCACATTTTAGAGAATATGAGACTGAGCAGCATCCAGAAATAGAAGGTGAGCCATGGGTGAAGGGGGAAATGATAAACAAAAAAAATTGGAGTGAGGCTGACTGATGACTCTGCACAAAGAGTACAGGCAAGTGTATCTCCAATTCAGTTGAAAAAAATAACAATTCATGGTACTTCCCAACTTGCATGATTACAGCACTGCAGGAAGAGTTTCTGGATGAGCTGAAGAGTTCTGGGTAATTCCTACTTCTTGTTTCACTCAGCAGATCCACTGCAATCCACAGAAGCAAAGAGAGGTTTCATGGAATCAAAGATAACTGTGAAAAGAAGGCGAAAAAATGTAGCTCACGATGGTGATCCAACAGCGGAGACGTATTGGAGGCCAGGAGGTCATGGGATTTCCTGCAGAGCTTCTGCTGAGGGTGCTGTGTTCAGTAGGAAATACCACAGACTTTAAAGAAGATTTTACTTCATGTAAAGGAGCAGGAACCATCACCTTGCACAGTGACTGCTGTGGACTCTAATTTTTAATATAAAAAGAGATGGGAACATTTTGAAACAAAAAGTGAATCCTTTATTTACAGAAATATATGGTCTTTATGTGTCTATTCTCAAAAGCAGAAAGGTAGAGATAAGCCAGAGGAACAAGAGAGTAGACTGGAGTGATGGATAACATGATCTAGTCAAACTAATTGAAAAATGGTAGGGTGAGATTTATAATTGAAATACTGATATTGATGAGTTCAATCTGTACAGGATAAGAACAACAGTAATATTTAGCAATGATGCAGCACTTTTCATCTTTAGAGCTCATTAACTAATTAATCTTCACAACACCCCTGAGAGGCAGGTAAGTATTATTATTATTAGACCATAAGAAAGATAAATCCACAACAGAAGCAGAGGAAGGTGGAATTAAGAGCCAGAAGTGACTTTGTAAGAGGGAGGAGGGTGGAAAATAACTCCCTTGTTCAGTCACAGCAAGGGGCAATTCCATTACCAGAGGAAGATGGCCTGGCACAGAAAATATTCATATAGGAGATCCACCCTTTCTTCCACACCAGAGTAAAAGTCACAAAAGATGAAGCAGGAACTCAATCAGTGGAGTAAAATTCATAAAAGGAAAATAAGATGAGTCAAATGGCAGCAGAGTGAGTTAATGCAATCCAGGACTGGTGAAGGGCAACAAGATGCTGAAACCTTGAAACCTGAAGCCAAAGCAGAGCTATTTCATACTAGAACTGAACTATTGGACTGAATTTGAGTATGAAAAATAATAACAAGGGCTGTGTTTGTAGATGGTGAAGAATTAGTAAAAGCCTTGTTGATAAAGCTAGTGATAAAACACGGGAACTCAGTGATGGTGAATGGCAGGCTGGCAGCAGGCTCAGATCACAGAAATCCCACGTATTAAAATGAGATAATTCTTGACATTTAATTCTCTTATTCTCTCCTCTTATGTGTGAGAGAAAACAGAAATATTGAAGGGGGGAAATAGGAAGCAGGCATAACAGTAACCTTCGAAAAAGATAGGAGCTTGTGTGGGCAAGTTGGAAGAGCCACGGTTTAACATGAAATTTAACTTGATGTGTTACTAAAATGTTACTGCATGCTTACAAATTACTAGTCGAATTTTTTTAAAACACAGAGATTCTCAAACTTATAAATGGGTATTTGCTGAGGCCAGGATCTCTGTTATGAACAAACCAGAGTGTTTAAAGATGGACATATGACCATAAGGATAAGAGGAAATCTAAAGAGATAGTAGCAGCTCTCTACAAAGCTCAGCAGTGTTTAGTTTGTAAGTCAAAATAAACTATGTGAATCCTTAACATTTTCTACCAAGGCAGGAAAACAGTGTGGCCATGATGAGGAATTACACAAGTACCCATGGAGATAGTTAGGGGAGGAGAGACCTGGGAGGCTGCAGGTTCTCCTTCACACAGGCATCAGAAAGCAAACCTTTCCCTGGGACATATCCCAAAGCAAAAGGCCTGTTTTGGACCAAGGGCACATACAGCCTTCCACCAGCCTTCTGGTAAAGGAGATCCAGCAATTTTCCCTTTAGATCTTAGAGCTTAGGTCCTGCACTTCTTCGGCTTTTCCTAATTTTTTGAAGGATCAAGTGAGATACTGTTCTGTTTTGAAGTGGCAGGTGAGGAACTTCCTTCCCTGCATCCCTGTACATGAGAAGAATCACAGTTAGGGCCAACAATTCAGAGCTTGTATGAAAGCCGGAGCTTTTTGAACCTTAAAGATGTGCCACCGAGATGCACACAGTGTTTTCTTTTAATCCACCTATTTTCACGGCTGTATGAAACGTTACAAACCTTGACACATGCCTTATGCAGCGATACCACAATTTCACACCGAGTCTGGTCATCCAGGGTGAGAAGCAGCAGTCCTGCCCTTGAAATTGTGCTGTTTTAAAGGTTCATGGAGCACTCGCTGCTGTCTGCTTCTCCTGGGGACTGGGGGGGGTCACTGCTCTGCCTTTCTTTATACGAAAAATAAAAAATCTTTAAAAGAACTTTTGCATTGTTCCTTGCAAGACCTGAACTTGGGAAATGAATCCATCATGAGGAGCACTGTGGCACCCTCTCAGTAGTGTGCACAGTTGTGTTTTTAGTTGCATGATGTACCATGACACCTGAAGAGCATGTGGAACACGTTACTGGCAGAGAAAGTAGCTGTACAGCAGCAGCACATGCAGAATATGTAATTTCCACAAAGCATGCTTTTAAAGGAGGGAGAAAAAAGGCAAAATACACTATCCTGTGTGCACTGACCCTCAGTGGGACACGACTTGTTCCTTCCTGAACCAAGAATGGGAAAGAAATATTTCTGCCTTATTCTAGAATTTCCACATTTCTTACTCATTATGAGAAAGACTTTTGATTTAATAAGCTGTTCTGCTCTGCAACAGAAATCACTCTTTCTCCTAAAGAAGGAGGAGTGGGGGGAGGCATTTTCCATGCTTTTTATTGAGTGAGCCACATGTAGGAAGATCTGAATAATCTTTGGAGGGAAAAAAAAAAAAAAACAGGACATGAATTTCAGAGCATATGCTTTTGTGTTATTCAATATGACTGATAGAGAAGGATAAGGTTGAAGTTCAAGGCAAGTATGGAATGCAATTTCACTCTGCACAGTCACAAATAAAATGAGTCACAGCTCTATAGGATTAAATTAATTAAAGATGGATCTTGTGCTTGATACTGGTTTGATAGAACTAGAGTTTGTAGTGGTTGTATCATGAACATAAGTGGGTATCTCTAGTGGCTAGCTAGTATTTTCTTTATACTCATGAGTGTTTACTATGGCACACAAATGCTAACCGGTTTTATCACACAGTCATTATCATATCTTCTTCCCTTTCTCTCTACTCTTCAGGTGTTGCTGCTACAAAATGATTTCATATCAATTAGGAATTCCATTTCCTTCAAGGGGCTACTGAAGGAACAGCCACCTGTAATGCATGTTGTTAAACTTCAGCTGTTCTCTTTCCTCACAACAAGATCAGTGTTTTTAAAACCCATGTTCAAAATTGCAAGCACTACCTGGGTATTTTTTTCCTATTAAAAAAAAAAAAAAAAAAAAAGAAAAAAGAAATTTGCACTGTCCCTGGAAAATTTAGTCCCTATGACACACAATATATGTTGCAAGAAAAATCTAAAGGTGACTTTAATGATAAAAAAAAAAAGTTGAAAATATATCAGACTTTTCATCCAGTGTAAAAGTGAAACAATAGCAATGCAGTACCAAGAAGTTTCTGTGTTGCTTTTGAAAGCAAAGGCATTTCATTAAGCACAGTCTGAAGATGATAGATGATTATCTAAGTGACAGTGATAAGAAACCAAACCCAAACAAACAACTTCGAATTTTTTTTTAGGGGGAAGACCTCTAGTTTCTGTGTAATTCTGTAAAAGAATAGATTTTTTTTTCTTCACGTACATGAAAAAATTCATTTGAGAACAAAAGTTCCAGTTGTACCTTCGCAACAGTTCCTAAGTAACGTTAAGGGGATCTGGCATTTGGAAGGTTAATTTTCTTATCAAAACTATACAAAATCCTAATTTTGCAGAGTAGCAATTTGGAAAAAAAAATCAGCAATGGGAAAATGTTGGTTATGCAGCACTAGACATTCAGTACTCAGGGGATCAATTATAAAAACACTCATTCAGCTATTTCTATTCAAATGAACACCTGAAGAGGAGGTCTCAATGGTTTTAAAAGTGTGTGGATATTAGTGGATAAATGTTAGTCCAATAAAAGAGATCATCATCTGCTATTTGTGTGCATTTAAGTTGACACTAAAAAGATCTTTGTGGAATATTGCTGCTTCTTTTTCTTTTTGTGTGTGTGCATCTTTTATCTCATATTCCCTTAACACTTTGTGAACTGAAGAAAATAGACCAAATGAGCTGTTCTTTAAGATTAAAGGGGCAGCATTTAGTTGAACACACCTGAATGTGGAAGGAGTCTATTTTCCTCACACTTATGAATATGTAATGATGTGCTTGGAGGCACAGTCACGAACCCCTAATAAGAATGCACGAGTCTGTGTTTGAAAACAGACATTTGCATTTGCCCTCTGGTCACAGTACATGGGTCATTCTTATTCAAAAATTTATTTGCTTTATTTTTCTATTCCCCCTCCCTTTCCTGCCCACCTCAAAATATTTTCTCATTTCTAGGTTTAGTTTAGAGAAAAATTAAAAAGGGAGGGCTAAATCCCTCCAGAATGGTCAGGATTCAATTAGAGTGAGCTTACTCAGGGATATATACATTTATTTGTGGAAGTGAAAAACTCCATTGTCTGTTTGAGGAAGGAGTATTTTTTCGTCTCACAAACACATTTGTTTCAGCAAAAGCATTTGGCAGGATTTGAGAAGAAACAAAACAATCACGCACAGGTGCGTAACACAACATTTTTAAAAGTGAAAATTGGGAATGAAGTAGTAGAAATACAGTGACCTAGACAAAGGATAATACTTCATAAAATTGGATAAATACTTCAGAAAAGCTATCGTTAAGAAAAAAACAACAAAGCATCATAAATGTTAATACTGTGAGCTAATCAGTGTCTGCACCAGACTACCAGTGTATCCAGGTGGGGAAGAACAGGCTGTGGAGATTGGTACTTAATGAGAATATTGCATTTCTCTTAAAATTTAGTTTAAAAAGCTGTTGGGGAGCTACTCCACAATACACTCAAAATCAGGGTTTTTTTCCACTTTCTAAAAAATATAGTAGTTTCAAATTAGGCAGCAGGGAAGAATGTGACAAGACTTTTTAAATCCCTTTTTTTCATTTTTTCTCACTCGCTCTTTTTTTCTTCAAAAAAGAGCTATGGAAGAGAAAAGGAAAAGAAAAAGTGATAAAAAAGAGAAAAAGAGAGAGTAAACTTGCAGGCTTTTATTTGTTATCTGAACAAAAAGATGGAAGAATCAGGCCTGTTTGCTCAAAAAGGAAAAAAAAAAAAAAAAAAGGTAGAGAATATTTAGAAGAAATAAACAACCAAACAGAAAAAACACAAAGAATTCCAAGCAAATTCATTTGTTGAGAAAAAAAATAATGAGCTACTGCAAATCACAGTAAAAAAATTCAGATGCCGGCTGTGTTAAAGATTTCATCATCACTTTGCTGAGGGTCAGGAGAAGTTAAACACCCATTCCGAAAGCATGGAAGGATTTCAAAACATTCAGGATAAAAGTTGTAAGTCTGATTTACAGAGGTGTTTCAGCTCTTTGTGGAGGTGCTGAGACAGCTCTTGGTGGGGTGCAGGGGGGCAGAGATGCACACCCAGGGCAGGTGTGTAGGTACACCCTCAGTGCACATGGAAGCGCACGTGCACACACACACACACTCACACCGGCCCCGAATTGATTACACTTTCCTACACATTTCCCAGGTTTTGCGTTACTATCACCAGCGCGACTTCGGTAAGGAAAAAAGGAGCCTATTGTGGCTGCAGCCGTAGCCAAAGAGCAGACCATTATTTGAGATCTAACAGTGACACCTGCAGTTGAGCCCCACACAGTAACACACACACATCTCTGTTAGAAACACGGAGCCGCATTTTTGAATCTAACATCGCTCCTGCTTAATTATCCCCATGTACCTCAAATTTGCCTCTCCCACTGGCAGCACAATCAGCTTCCACACCAGCATGAATCAGCTTTTCCACTTAGAAAGCAAAAACAGCCTGCCATAAAGTATATAAATAGCCCAGAAAAGCTTCCTTGAGCTGCTTGGTGGGAGTAGAGCTGCCCATGCATACACATACACACAGATCTCTCCTCCACAAGCAGGCATTTCAGAAGAACCACCTGCACGTCTGAAAGGCTCATCTCCATGTTTCAAAGATTTAATCACTTTTCTGTTAATTGCAATATAAAGCGTTACATTTGGCATGAATAAAGACTAGATACCCGACAATTTGGATGAATCCCCTTCGTCGTCACTGCTCCCTCCTTGGTTTTGGTTACCAGCTGGTGAGCGTCAGTAATGTGGTCATTCTAGCTCCCTTCACTCCCAGATAATTTGAGAGTGTTCACAGTTTCCCCACTATTTAAAGCACTTTGTTTTGTTTTTTTTTGTTTGTTTTAAGAAAAAAAATATTGTACTTCAATGACTGCTCTGAAGGCCACTTTTAGAGGCCTCACTGTCCAGTCAAAGCAAATATTATGTCAAGGTCTATATTTCATTTTTCCTTTTCATCGCTCTCACAACTTATTGCTTCTTCAGCTTTTTTCCATACATTAGAAAACAGGCTCCTCTTTCTCTCTTAAAAGCAAAAACTACAACTAAAAAGTAAGCCATACTTTGCTGTAAGATGATTTTTTATCACCAAATCTTTTGACCCACTACAACAGTTTCTAACCAAGATCACTACTCATATTTTGCCCAAGCACAGTATGAGTTTGGTTTTAATTTACAGCTCTTGGTGCTACTCCTTTTGTCATGTAAGCTTTTTGACCTCACATAGAAACGTGTGTTCACTTGAAAAAAAAGATTTCTTTATAACTTTTGTCAATATTCTGCTGATTGCTAGTTCAGTACCAGATGTGCTATGCTTAATGGTGCATATACAAGAAGCATTCCCTAATCCCTAAGTGAACTTCTTATCTATAAATATATACAGGATAAGCTATCTAAACTCAATTTAGCAACTATGCTATTAAATCTACCAGAACCAAACAGTGAAAGAATATTGTTAAAGCCTGTTAGAAAAAACCAAAGAATCCTCCTGAAACAAAACATTGTTAACCATAGAGCAAAATCAATCAGACATAGTTCTACTTAGATTAATTTCTACTATCAGTGCATCTTGAACCCCCACATCTTCATTTCACAAGTGCATACACCCAGTTTTAAATGCCTCTGGTTTTGTTAACATCACATTCTGTCAGTCACAATTCACCGCAGAAAAATGAGTTGTCATCAGATCAGACTTTTTAACTGCCTATGAATGCAGATGGATCCATTATGGGATTTAAGAGAAGTACACACACACACAAAAAAAAGGTAGTTTCATCTGCTGGTTGGATGATTGCAGAACCTGAAAGCTTAGGTTGTGGTGCTGAGGTTTCTGCTGCACCACCAATTCCCTGAGTGACCTTGGGACACAGGTTGATACAGCACCTGATGTCTTCATTGATGAAACCAAACCATTTTCACCTTCATTCACAGCCACACACTCTGGCCTGGACCATCAGCTCCTCAGCAGTGACCTCTCCAGTCCCTGGATTGTACAGAGGGGAAGGCAGAAGATGCTTGGGGCAAAGGGTAAGAATGGCCCTTTGTCTTTCTGATGTCCCTGACATCCCTAATTTAATAACTACCTAACCCCAAAGAACCCTGGACACATCTATCTTATTTCCCCACACGGGGTTTTTATAAATAATTGACTATCTGTGAAGGCAACAGAAGCAAGAAAGTACACAGGGAGCAAGAAGGGGGAGTTACTCTCAGGCCCACAAAACAGATGACTCCTGATGTTATCTGCCTGATGGTCTGCTACGGCAGATAACTCCATCAAAGTCCAGAGGGTTCTCTTCTACTTTCCCTGCATTCCCTTGCCCCCTCTTACTTCAGTTTTCTTCAGCATGAAGATTGCCAGGGACCAGTTGTATATCGGGGACTCTGAAAATACACTTTTTCAGCCTTAGGACTTAAATGCAGCAATAAAGAACTTTTACCTTTGCAGAGTTTGGTCTAAAGTATAACAAAATGCCAAGCAAAATTGTTGACTGTCTTCTCAGAAACAGTTGCATGTGGAAGAACAGAATCCCACTTTGATACAAGAGGAGAGCTCTGGTTTGGGACCAGAGAAGGGGATGGCAAGGTGTCACAGAGGTGCATATTCATTTTGTGGCATCTGCCTGCCCTTTCCTCAGCTTGTGCTTGTATTATTGTCTTATTACCTTGGGAGAAGTTTTACAAAATCACCACATTTTTAAAAAGGGGGGGGAAAAAAAAAGCGAGGAAAAGAAAAAAAAAGGAAAAATAGAATTTTAAAAGAAAAGGCTATGCATATGCAAAGTTGATTCAAATGCTTTCAGATTGCGCCATAGAAAAGCTGTGGCCTAGTTTTTGAAATACATATTTCACTTTATTTTGCACACAGCTGGGTTTATATTGGCACTCACACTAATATGCAAAATGCAGTATCTTATATTCATGAATGACTCTTTATAAAATGCCAGGAGGGCACCTGCTTTCTTTTCTTTAAGTCTATATCATGACAAAGAAGCAGCCTGTATTAATGGCCAGCTTCCAGCTCTGACCACAGCCTGGAGGGATTTATGCCAGCTGTACACAGGTTTGGAAGTAAACAACATGCCCTGGTCAAAAGGAGTTTCTTACACTCCACGGGAAGAGACTGCTAATGAGATGCAACGGCCCGAAGGAGGGAGCGCGCGGCAACGCGGGCTGTGCACGGAGCCCTCACGGCCAGGGATGTGCGCTCAGTTCCGCTGCATCCTTGTTCTGTCCAGCGTCTCAGTCCTGTACACTGCCTGTAGCACCCAGTCCTTGCAGCGTGGCCACAGACACACCAGCCGAACACCTTCCCCATCCTGGTGTTTCCCAGGCTCAGTGCTTGCCAGAGCGTTCGCTAAACTAATAAAAGGTACCTTAGCTGGTAGTAAGTGTTGGGATTTCTATTTTTTTTAATAGATGTGTTGTGTCTCAGTGGTTTAGAAGGCAGCCTATTGAAACCACTCCTCACCTCAAAAGAGTTGCTTTGTCAGCCATCCAAATCTGACAGGATCTGTGTGCTTCAGACTTCACATCATGATGCAAAACTCAACTCTCTTTCAGGATTTTCCCCCCAAAATCATAATAACATACATGAGACAGCTTGATAGAGAAGTATTTTTCCTTAATGTAGAGTTACTAAACATGTACTTAAGAGAAAAAGGTTTCTAAATGAGATGTGGACAACAAACATTAGATGAATTTCATAGAGATTTGTGTAGATAATTGGAACTTCAAATAGAAATTTTTAATATTAGACTGATGTATACTCATTATGTGGGCATGTTAAACAAAATAAAAATTCAATTCCATAAAATGAAGTCGATCAAATATGTATTAAAATCTTTATTCAATTTTACTACATTCTGCAAGATTATTCCTACAATGTGCTTTCTGGGTCTGATTTGGATTAATTCTTTTTCCTAACTAAACAAGGCCACCACAATAATCTCAGGGTGCACTCCTGAGGTAAGCAAGGTACTGTAAGGTCAAATCAGCCTGAGTTTGCACAGGATGTTATTGAGTTGATAGCTTTCCATCATTACTGCACTGCATTTCATGTACCATTTGATTGCCAGACTAGAAATGGCTGCATTTCACTGGCTATCAGCTGATGTATTCTGCCAAATGTAAAAAGAAACTGAAAAGAACAGACATGATACAGTTATAATAGAACAAGCATGTGTTTAATATTACATCAAATCCCCTAACCAAACCTTCAAGAAAATTATATGAAGATAGAACTGTATTTGTGATCAGTTCTTCAAAAAGTAATAATCTTCCATTTCCCAAGCCCAGACTTAAGCTGTGTCCTTATTCCTGCATCAGGAATAGGCAGAACCAAAAAGCAAGAGAATAATAGACGGGAAAACGAAAGTTGTTAAACTGAGCAGTGTTCACACATTTACCTTTGTCTCCCAATGCCCTGTAGCAGCCTACAAAATGCTTTGCCACTTTCAGCAAGTATCAGAACAAGTGGAGGTGTTTATTCCTGGACCAGGACACTGCATACAAAGTATGAGTCTTCCTGCAGACGCTAATTTGTAACTGCTTGGAGATCTCCCTCTGCAGTTTGCACTGCAAGATGAGAGTTTAGCAACGCAGCATCTGCAACAATCTCCTCAGAAACACAGCAGCTCTGTCAGGGGACTTAGTTCACCAGTTCTTAGCCTTATTTGATGCAAAAAGGAAAAATGTATTGATTAATTATCAATGAACTAACTAGCAGCAGTAACTATTTCACTAGTAGCAAGGAGAATCAAATCAGAGGCTATAAATCTTGACACTGTCACATCCCAAAAGGATTCCTAAACATTTCATGCACTAAAAGAACTATGAGAAATAAAGTCGCCCTGCTCAAGGCAAGACCAGTGTCCTGGGTGAAGGTAACACTCTCACATGATGCACCATTTTGTACATACACTCTTTCCACACACTGTAAACAGCAAGTCACATTTCTATATTTTTCAACCTATCAGTAAAAGTAGATATGTGCCTTCTGTATTCAGGTGACAAGGTAGATCCAATAAAGTTCTGATGAGAAACAAACTCATATCACAAATTCTAAGCTTAAGGTCCTCTGAGATCTATCTCACATTTTTCTTTATTTCCTCATCCTTGCTTCATATTCCTGCTAGTCCCATTCCTGATACATAATGTTTTTTAAGTATTGGATAGCCTCTTCTTCGACACAGATAAGAAAGCCATGAAGAGACATGGTTTACACATCTTAAGAGATATTAGGTAAAAACAGGAAATATTAAACACACAGAACTACAGTTTTGAGTCGTGACTTCTCTTTTATTGCTATTTAATTCTTTCACTGGGCTGGTTGCACGAAGCAGATAATTGGTTTTGCAAAGGCTAGTAACAATTTAGTATTTTAGAAAAGCTATGGTCATTGTCAGAATACAAACTGCAGTTAGGGAGCTGTATCTGTCTTTCCCAGTCTGAAAGTCTAGTTGTTGTTTGCATTTATCTGGGAAAACGGGATTTAAGCCCAGCAATTAGAAAGAGGAGTCAGGCAGCCAGTTTTCTACCTCTTAGCTCTACTGCTGAATTACTAGGCGACCTTGGGCGAGACAACTACTCTGTATCTTCATTTACCCATCTAAACCACACCTATTGTATTTATTTAGCTCACAGGGGCATCAACAGGCTTAATTAATGTTTGCAAAAAGCTTTGAGATCAACAGATGAAAGGTCCAAAATACTGTAAAGTCAATGAGAAAAAAAAATGGATCGGTGCCAAGAGAGACAATTGGACAAACGGCTTCTCCTATCAGTATTGTCCATATTTCAGTTTCTAATTTATCAGTGGAAAATACACGGCTGTCTAAATAAAGTCTCGTGCATGTTCCGCTGTGAACAGAACCAGCCACCACAGCTTGTAGATCTGGAAACAGTTAGAAAGCTGTAAAAGAACTCTTGGGAAGACGTATATTATATTTCAACTCCAACACAAAAGAAGTCCTTTCTCCAGAGTGATTCTATGCTCTGTACAAAAATTCCCAGTGGCAGTTGGCAGCACATACATGGAGTTTGATTTAACATTTTTATATACTGTAATTTTGTGATCAATGGACACTCATCTTCCCTTGACTGTTTTATGAAGAAAAGCCTGAATTTAATATCTGCAGGCATACAACCAGTGCCTAAATAAATAAGAAACTCCCTTCTCCCCAAGGATCCTAATGCTATAGCATCTAGGTCACTGCTATTAACCTCTTCCCTAAGGATTTAGAAATAATTCCAAGATCCCAAGTAAACTCTATTCCTCAGTGGCCTGGATTCCCATCAGATGACATTGTTTTCATAATTTTTCTCCTAACCTGGTGATAAGTAATTTTAGCTTAAAATTGCTCACAGAAGGCATCTAAGACACCGCAACACTGTCCCACTTCAAGCAGGACCAGGCCAGCTGAAGACAGACTTGCTCAATACCACAGCATATCCCCACCCTGCCACCCCAAAGCCCAGCCCATCTTTTGTATTCATGCATTTTAATTGCAACCTGCCTCCCAGAAACAAAGGTTTTAAATATGCTCCTGTGGGAAGGGCAAGTGCTGTGTTAACTCTCCAACAAAAACACACCTAAAGCAGCAGACATGAGGCCAAGCTTTGGATACTTTGAGGGACCTCTGACAGAGACAGGCTCAGACAACAAGAGATAAAAGATGTGAACAGCAAGCAAAGCGTTACTGGCAATCATTCAGCATAGCACACATTCACATAACTCCCGACTGGGTTTACGTCTTGCAACCTCAGTTCAGTCCTCCAGGTAGAAAAAAAAAGTAGGAGGAGTTATTTCAAAATACCAGGACTACTTAAAAGAGTGCTGTAAGCAAACAAGAAACAATTGGAAGGTGTTGAGAAGATCTGAGGGACAATGGGATCACCATAGGGCACATCCTATTTGCTGGTATAGGAGTATACAAACAAATGTTTCTGGACTAAGTCAGCCAGCCTACAATTAGTTATCAAAATGCCAGAGGAGTCCTCGTGTTACTTCCAGTTTTTGTTCTGCAGTGTTGCACAGCCTGACCCTGAAAAGGCGATGAACTTGAACTTCCACTATTTGCTTACACTAATTTCTGTATAAACCAAGGTAGTGTTGCTGTGCAATGCTGTGCACAGCGGTGTAGCAAAGCACTGCCTTCTGCTGCTCTGTAAAATTAACGTGCTTTTCTTTTATCTAGAGCTGCCCTGGTATTTTGAAGTAACTCCTCCTACTTCAAACTACTAGATCAAACTTGCATTTTGACTTTACTTGAAGGACAGAACTTCTGGTGTGCTTCTGGCTAGACAGAGTCCTATTCAGACTAGCAACCAATTTCTACATTTTCAGACCAAACACAAACGCAAGAGCGAGTTAGCTTATATTCCTGCATTAAAAAAAAAAAAAAAGTCTTCTTAGGTTATTATAATCATAGTCAGTTGACGGACTTGAGATTCTTCAGAATTCAACCTGCCTTTTCATGAAGCAAACTTCGAAGTTTTGTTGTTTGGGTTTTTTTAAACAGCCTAAGCCAAGATGCAAAATTTAAAAATTGGGAAAAAAAATTCTTGTGCCTATATCAACTACCAGAAAAATCTTACTACATCAACTCAACACTTCTTGTTACTCACAGCAACTACTATAAAACAAGATTTCATCCCTATGGAGGTCAAAGGCTCACTGAACAGAAAAAGTTCTTAGTGTTTTGTTGTTTAGGTATGAGGAAGAATACATAATGAATTTATTAATTCACTAGTAAATTACTTTAAAAATTATGAAATTATGGCCAGTTGGCAATAGTCCTGGAAAAAGTCTATACTAATATTTGTACAATTTGTCCATAGGAAACAATCTACCACCACTTAAAATGCGATCAGGCCAAAAGGACTGACCTTCCTCCCACAAATACATTCAAAAGCAGAACACTGAAGACTGGGCTATTGAAACTGCTTTTTAAGGCATTGTTCTTGATTTGGCTTGTGAGGATCTTTTTATCTCACTACCAACAAGGACTAGATGCTGCAAGAAAAAAAAAGTACTCCCAGATGAGATACTGTACTTAGTGGTCAGAGTGATCACTAGTGAATAGAAAATCCACACACTGTTCTGGATGACTGTAAGAAACAGTGGGAATAATCACTAATAACTCCAGTATACTGTGTGAGCAGATGGCCTAAACTATCAAATGTTTTCTCAGCCTGTTTTTTACATTGTGATGGATAAAACTTATAGAGGATAAACTGTGGCTGAGACGATGAATGCTTCCATCCATCATCCTGGGCTTCTCTTATTTCAACCACGTGACTGAGTTGAATCAAGTTTATGACACCTTGTCAGGGAGATTCCTACAGAAGCTAATATCTAGATTGAGTACATGAATAATGCATTTATTCCCCATAAAAGCAAAAAATGTTAATTTTAAGAATCTCTATTTCACTTCATTTAACCAGACCACAAAGAAATATTTTAAAAGGCCCAGGAGATCACTCTCAAAAATTTCAGAACAGATCTACACTAGCCTTTATATCACTGTTGAAACTGTGTTTATTCTCAAGAAGCCATAATGCTTTTTAAAAACTGTGTGCAAATCTAAACAAGAGAAATCTCCCTTTAAGAGCACAAGCTAAAAATCTAATTGAAATCCTCCGTACAAGCTGCAGACTCCTCTCCCCAAGCACTGAGCAGGCTTGGCACAGCGTCCAGGCATGGCCGGCTCTCTGCTGGGGGCAGCGTTCTTGGCTGTGAAGGCAGAGCGTGCCCTCTGTCACTCATGGCGAGCAGTCCTGTCCAACTGTCTCTTTTCGACAACTTTATCATCAATCTCTTTATTAACAGCTCCGCTGCAGACTGGGAGCGCAAACAAGGACAGTGCGCATGCCAGATTTCTGGAAGGCACACGGCACCAGACACCGCGCCGGGCAAGGTCTGGGCAACGCTGAAGTGGAAGCTGCAGCACAAAACTTACACGCTGTTTTAAGAAATATTGTGTTCATTAAGTTTACCCATAATCAAATGTCTATTTGGGGAGAGAGAGGGAGAGAGGGAAGGGGGGAAGTTGTTTCTCAAATGTCAAAGACTGCCCAACTTGCCTCCAATTTTATCTTTGTGCCATTTGAAGTGCCCCATCAATGAAGGGTACTTGACCTAATGTTCCATTCATCTTTAATAATTTTATCTGCTTTAGGTCAGCATACTACCCTAAATGAAGCAAAAAACACAGAAATAATCTTTGATGAAGTGAGAAGTTTCCTATGATGTGTAGACTTTAGGCATGTAAAAATTAACTTAAGCAACCCTATTCAGGGAATTTACTTCTAAAATAGCAAACATGAAACAGGTGTGCTAGATCACAAATAAAACAGACTAAAAGACACTTGCACTTGTAAGCTGTCCAGTGTCTGTGTGGGCCACAGTTATTATGGGGCAGTTTAAATGCATTGGCTAGTTTCTTAAGTTAAATAAACGCATGCAGCTTTCCTTACCCAATAAACTGGGGTTTTTATCACCTTATATCAAAAGTAATTTTCTTCTTCATCCTTTCCTATTACTTTCCTGGATTTTGTCTTTTATTTAGAGAAAGTAATTTACTGCAAAACCCAAGCTTAAAAAAAATCTATGTATACCATCGAACATTTTCTTCCCCACCATCAGTACACTGTTAAATTTGACTTTTTCTAAATTCAGTAGAGTTTATGAGGCAAAAATTTAATAAAGTGTATAGGACATTGTCATTCTTAGTTTATTTGAAACATCACATTAGAATAGAGAGATCACAGAAATACTGAGATAATCAAGAAATCCAGAACAGCTGAATAGGAACTGTGATCTGCTTAATTCATTAAGCATGATAGAAAGGAAAAAAAAGTTACCTAAAAAGAGCATTCCAGAATTTATTTAGAACAATACAAATATACCTAAACTTTATTAAAAAACCATTAGAGTTTAAATATCAAAAAAAGCAGATGGAATATTCAGCAGTGGTTCACTGTATTATCTTTTTCATAATAAAACATGCCCTCTGAAGTTTCGTATCAAAGTTTGCATTCTTTCAGTGACAATATTAGCAGATGTTTTATGTTTGTAGGTATTTCAAATCATTAGTTTGAACTTTGTAGACGTACCAAACTGCATCTGCCTCTACCAACAAACCCAAAAGGGTTTGTTTCTATTGAAGAGATACTTAATTCTACTAAGATTATTAAACTAAAACCAGTTTATTATTGACATTTTTCCAATACGAATATTGGATCTGTATACCAAGTGAATCTACCAAGTATTCAGCTATAATACATGGTAAGTATTGTTCAGCCACAATGACAGCAGAGAGATTAATCACAGCAAAGGTACTTGACTAGTGTGTTAATAAAGGTACACAAATGATGCCACCATCACTTCAACATGCAAAATACCTTTTGTAGAAATGCACAAATAATATCTATTATGAGAGGATAAACATATTCTGTTCAGCCTGGAGGAGACTGAGGGGAGACCTCAGTCTACAACTTCCCCTTGAGGGAAAAAGGAAGAGCAGACACTGATCTCGTCCCTGTGGTGACCAGTGACAGGACCAGAGGGAATGGCCTGAGGTTGTGTCAGGGAAGGTTAGGTTGGATATTAGAAAAAGGTTCTTCACCCAGAGGGTGGTTGGGCACTGGAACAGGCTCCCCATGGAAGTGGTCACAGCACCAAGCCTGACAGAGTTCAGGAAGCATTTTGGAGGATACTCTCAGGCACCTGATGTGACTCTTGGGAATGGTCCTGTGTGGGGCTAAGGGTTGGACTCGATGATCCTTGTGGGTCCCTTCCAACTCTGCATATTCTATGATTCTGGGATATTCTGCTTCCTCAGTAGCTACCACAGTAGTTTTTAATGCATTTAAGTATAGGTTCTGGCTCAGCAATAACTACTGTGCTCTTGCTGAGTTATTTTTGGTTATTCTAGAGGTTGAAGAACTGTTTTACCTTTCTGTTAATAAAATTCATTCTCCCATTAAGGTACATTTACTATCAGTTGATACTAATTACTATGCAGTTACCATACACTCATAGCTACAAGTTTAAAGATTTTGCAGTTTAAAACAAACAAAAACCAAACAACAAAAAAAACCAAAACCCACAAGAAATGGACTAAGAAGTGCATTTAAGTGGCATGCGCACATACTACCTACATCAAGGAAGCACAACTTGAGATAGAACTCATCAACTCCAATGTCTGATTCAAATCAGTATGGCTTATTAATGTTAATTATTTTGGCTACAACAGTAATTTCCAGTTTCTTGTTTGTGAATTCTTATGAGTCCATGAACTTACTTCTGGAGGTTGATGAAGGGGAACTCAGAAAAACAATCTATTGAGACCTATTGCCAGTAGATTGAGAAACACTGAACAGAAATTTGTATATCTACTAGCAGATTTTTATTGGTCAGAGAAAATAAAAGGTAAGTCATAAATAACATCATCAGCTGTGATGAAAGGGAAGTGCGGTGGGCAAGATATAAAGATGATTAATCTGTTCTAAACAAAACAAGCAATTGCATGCTGTGAAAAATATATACAACACAAAGGTTTATTGTTTTAGGCAGGGCATTTATAATATGAAGACCATAATCACCAGTGGTTTTAGCAGTTAAAGAAATTTTAGTCAAAAGGAGACTACTTGTTAAAGTTAACTCACATCAAGCATTTGGAGGACTGGGCTCATGCTGATACAAAGATCAATCAAGTGATGCACAGCTACTTGTAATTTTTACTTTTATTTCAGGGCACACTCAAACTACTTGACAAGAAGAGAAATAGTGCCATCTGCTGACATAAGGAATAAGCATTGCAAGAAAAGCAAGTGTGTGGTGCCAAAACTCTTACAGCCAATGTTTTTAAAAAATAAAGTTCAGACTTTTCAAAAAAATAATGTAGCCTTAAATTGTTTAGGCACATGTTTCTTCTAGTTTTGTCACCTTCCAAGAACTTAACATTGATTCCTAATCAGAAGAGAAGGAATGGATACCCTTAAAATGTTTTGAGAATAAACTGTCCCCACCAAGCCACTGAACAATTTGCAGCCTTTCCCTTTAACAGACTAGAATTCAATATCCTACTGAGTGTTACTTCCACCTCCTACAGCAAACATAAATTAATTTTCTCTATATAAGCATTGTGCAGTATTTCTTTTAGGCCATACTGTATTTTCACTTAGCACAAAATTTAAGAGCTGAGTATGAATTAAGAAAGTAAAATCAATTTAGTACATTCAGAAAAATCAGACAACCATGGGATTGTGCTGTTTTTTATTGTGTTTTCAATGGAGAAATACATCATCTGTTTACAAAATAGCTCTTGAAAAATACAAGGAGTACAGATACTATAAAACAAAGCAAACTCCAGTCATGAGACACTACGTACATCATGCGAAAGCAACAGTCTGATCTCCAGGTTATGAAAACTAGAATTAAAAAGTCACTATACAGAAAGATTCCAAGTTTCCAGCTTGGTAAAACTTGGGTGCAGTTACATGAAACGTTTAATAAAATGAAAAAGATTTTCCGATGTGTAAACAAAATGACAAGACTAAATTTGTGCCTGGCAATTTCAGTCTAAACTCCATAGCTACACAAAATACACAGACAGCTTGTACACTTCAACTGTTAAGATATAACCTTCTTTGGGGGGTGGACGACAGCAGGCTGCACAGGGCAAGGAAAAGAGAAATATTGTATACTAGACATCTTAGACAAATGGCAAAAAAAAAAAACCTTCAGTTACTGCACAGCCTAAGTAAAAGATAAGCTACACTCTGACTTTGGAGAATTAATTTAGAAGGATAAGGGGAAGAGTGTAAGTAATTTAACTCTAACATGAAAGATGCACGTGTAATAGGATGGAGCACAATGGGAGAAGGGAGTTTGTAAAACATGCTAATCAAAGTATGGGAAGTATGATTTGACATCCCACATACTTCAGACTTAAGTAATAGTAACATGAAGTTTGTTATCTACATCTGGTATTACTGTTGGTATCCCTCATGTTCCTCAAATACTGCTGTTTTTGCCATGAGAGCTTCAGTTTCTCCAAAAGAAAAAGGCTGTTATTTTTTTGATAGGACTACAAGAACAAAAAATAGGAGTAAGAGAGCTTACTAGATGTCAAGTGCTTACTAGAAATATGATTTTTAAAAATTCGGTGTTGTTCAGTATGTAAAACTATTTCTGATGAGCCATCTAAAAATAAAAAGATTAAAATTCACCGGGAAAAGTCTTTTTTCATTCATTTAAAATTCGAAGTTTTTTAATGCATACAGGACCTTTATGGAGTGTACAAAAATCATTTTATATTTATTGATTCAAAGGCCATCAAGACAGGTGTTGTACTTTACAGGCACGCAATATTTACCTAAACACTTTAGTCATGGGACAAATTTTGAATTTGTGCCTAGAGGCCACAAGGTATTATGACTAGGTAAGAGGCAGAGGGGAACCCAAATGAGCACATGACTTGTTTCTATTTTGTATAAAGAACTGTTGTCCTATATGGTGCATACAAGCTGAAAAAAATAATTAAAAAAAAAAACAAAAAACCACAAAAACCCCCCCAACATAAATTGCAAAACTTTTCCCAAGAAATAAAGGGATCAAAAAAGGGAATAAGTGTGTTCAATTAGCTCAAAAGAAAGTTTATTTACTGTTCGATTGCTGATCTGTATGCACCTTAAAATAATCCTATAAATAAAAGTAGACCACATCTTAATCATGTCCCACCAATACCAAAACTTCCCAATTACTTCCTCAAATTATGTCTTATAACCCCAAGATTTGACATTACATTTTAAAGACTTACTGCTGCTTGATGGCAGTTGAAGTAAATATACTATACACTTTGTTTTCAATGTATAGTACGTCACAGAATGTCATCCAATTTGCAAGTTACTACTATTGAAGAGATTCTTCAATAAAATGAAAGTGTATCAGCTAAAGATCTAAAATTAGTCATACTCCAATAAAAAAAGTACATAAAAGTGCATTTCAGGGATTCTTATGCCAGTTTTATCTCAATTTTGAAACAATTCAAACAAATTCAATCAGAATGTCAAATATGGCTACAAATAGTGTTCATGTTTTTAAAGGCAGTAATCCTTCGAAATATTTAATGCAACTGTTGCTAACACATTAATTGTACTCCTGGCTTCACATACTAACCTGGACTTCCAATCAAGCGGCAATTTTAGTCCAGAAAGGGAAGTGCACAAAATATACCTAAATCCACTTGCGATTATGTTCTAGTCTTGCACCCTCCATTCTCCTTTTTTTTCTAGCATTAGAAGACAACAGGTTGAGTTGGCAGATACTGTTTATGGACCCCTGAGGTTGTTTTTACCGGTTCAATCTCAATTTTATTGAATTCTTGATAACAGGAATAGGATTTGCAGGGAGAGCAGGGATATCTGAAAGGTCTGTACTGGGTGTTTTCTGAAAAGAAAAGAAAAGAAGAAATTTAGTTGTATTTTAACTTTGTAGATATTAAAAGAAAAAGTTGTAGAAATTGGTATTAACTTTCAAAACCAAGATCTTTTTAGAAGACTTTTTAGGAATATATGAAGATAAGGATAATTACAAATTAAATACAGAAGCAGATATTTCCTTTGCCTACATAGTCTACTAAAGAAAATGTGTACAAGAGTCTTTGTGTGCATTACCCTCTTTTGACAACTGCAAGAAATTAGCAAGTGCTGCAGATCAAGCTGAGCCTACTAATAACCTGTATTGTAGTAAAATATAATATCCACATAATAAGGTTGCTTGATCAGTGACATCTACTATCTGATCTAAATGTTTAGTATTTAAAAATGCCTTTTAACAATTCAGTGTTAAGTCTCTGCCCCTTACAGATGAGTGATGAAAAGCTGTCCCCAACGCAGAGTATGTGTTTTCATACATTCACATTTCTAACTGTTGAAAATTTCTTTACAGTCAAATTTCCAAATTTTTCATATTGGTTTATATTGATGAGAAAATAGGTATGACAAACTTCACAAAACATGCTGTATGAATGAGTTAAGAATTCCACTGTGATAACAGTTTGAACACTTTTTTCTCACTTAAGACTTAAATACCATTAAGCAAATTGTATCTAAAGCCAACTAAAGGAAAACACAAAAAAGACACTCTCTCAAGACTGGGTGTGATTCATTAATTTCTCACTTGCCTTACATGCCTTTAACATTGGGGTGGGGTTTTTATTAACTTCTAAAGTATTTTCTCTTCCACTGTGACACACTATTTGCCATCCCAATAACCCAGTTATTATGCATTACTTCATGTCGTTTATTGTAAGATGTCTTATGTTATAAACATTCAAAACTAATATAAGGTGCATTTTATACACGGGGAAAACTGCATTAAAATGCCTGCTCTAAAATGTTGCTTTATTCAAAAGAAATCAACTGAGTTAACACTGGCTGATTAGTAGCAAAGCACAATGCAACAGGGACCCAGGGCAAAACAGATCTGACCCCCTGCCTTGTCCCTGCCCCAGCAACCCCCTCTGGTCAGTGCTGATCTGCAGTTTGACATGTCACTATGTTCTGCAACATGGGCAGTGTTTTAAACAAAGCCAATGAGAACACAGAGACGACAGAAGAGGCTCACCATTCTTTTGTAGTTTCCAGATTACTTTTGCTAACGTAACAACTACACAATCTGAAAATAAAAACTACAAAGCTTTACACAATCACCCCTCAACAGCAGGTGAAATAAACTTGGTGTACTTACTAAATGATCTAAAAACTTCCCTGAAGCAGTTCAGAGAGCCCATGTAGCATCTACAGTTTTTCCCAAACTATCTTCTTATCTTTATATTCAGTACTGTTCATATAGTTCAAGACATCCAATAAGAAATACTATTAAATACTATTGCAACAGATCCCCATTTTCAACCAATATATTTACTACACATCATTTAAGGATTCAAATGTGAGTAAAATGCTTTGTGATAATGAAATTTTAATCAGTGGAGCGCTAAGAGAAGCTTAAAAATGCTAGTAAGATGGAGACAGAGATGTGGTCTCTAAAAGTTGTGACAAAAAAACCAACAGAAACAAAAATTTACATGAATGGCACAGAATTCTTAGTGTCTGTTTATCCAACGGACTTTACACTTTTAACACCTGCACTGAAGCGACACAGCTAGCTAAGGCATGACAAGATCACAACTTCTCCCTCATACCAAGTATCAGAATGTGAAGTCACATTTCAGACATTGTCAACCTCTACCTGGATATCTTTGAGCAGCAGCTATTTAAAGCATTTGTTTCCTTGTTAGAAAGGATTATTCTGTGATGTGCAAAGCACAAAGGAATAAACTGAGCCCCTTACTTTGAAGGCACAATTCAGAAGAGCGAATCCAGCTTCGGTCAGTTTGTATGGCAAGCCATACATGTTTAGCTACAATGCACATTCAATAAGATCAATGACCATCTAAAACACAAAAATCGTGACAGTAACAACAAGTTTTCCATACAACGGATTTAGATTTAAAATTTTACATTTATTTTTAGCATCTGGACTCATTTCAATCTCAATGCTTTCACCACAGATTAGTGCACACACATGGAGGTATTGCTTTTAAAAACAGTACCTGAGGAGCTTGCAGAGAAGTTGTCTGAAGAGTTTCTGCTTGAGAATTCACATTCACTTCGGTCTCAGGTTGCTCCTGAAAAAATTAGAAGTATCACCACAGTTACTATACACCACTTCACACTATAAAAGCTACTTATATAGACCTCCACTAACCAGAATGCTTTATACTGTGCATATATAGCAAAAGAAAAAGGCAAGCATTGGTGCTTGCTGCACTGATATTCTTCCTTTTATAATGTAGGAATCACCATATTAGAGAATGTTTCCCTGATTAGGAATTCAACATCAACACAAGCTGTATCACTTCTCAGTTGACACTTGTTTAACCACTTAACACCTTTTATACAGAATCCTATAGGAAAACATCAGTAATTCAACTCACGACAAAAAGTGTATTATCAAGGAAGATCACGTGAAAAGCTTCAGAATTTGTTGGAAATTCAACCACATTTCCACTTCTTTTGCCACTCTGCCAGAAAGGTTTTCCTGCTGCTTTAATGGGTTCAATCAGCTTTCTGAATTAATAGATGAGTATCAGAGCCCGTTTTTCAGGTGAAATAGTGGGACTACAGGGCTAAAGCAGGACAATGGCACATTCTCATTTTAATAAAAACAGTCTGTTAGTTAAAATTGTACCATTTAGTAACCATAGTCTAAAAAAAGTATGCATTTCAATGGAAGAAAACCTACGTTTATGTTAACTAAAAAATTTCACTCCTCCATTTCCTTCCATGCATATGAAGGACAAAAGGTTTAGAAGAAATTGCCAATAAAAGCTAACAGGATTACCTATGTCTTTTACATTGACCTGTATCCAGAGAATCTATTTTCGAAGTGAGGATTAAGTGCTTACATGTATTTCTGCCATCACCTGTCTTAAGTTCAAAGGGATTTCAAGGTGACTACATAAGATACAATTCCTCACTTAAGGGAGTTGAAGCTATAAACCAAAGCACTTTAACATAAGTTCAAGCATATTTTTCAGAATATTCTGAAGAAAACAGAACATGCCTATAAAAACTGTATATGCCCAAGTGGAGGAGCTGCTATCATAAGGCTAAAGAGAGACTGCCACCCTTTCTGTTCACCACTAAGCAGAAAAATCGTCTGCTAAATTACAACATACTGGAGGGGCACACTGAATCTCTGAAATCCCCCCAAAAGTATGCTGTAACTTCACAAAATAATTTCACTGCCAGGAAAGATTTACCATCACTTGAAATATTTTATAGTCTAAAAAGTGAACAAGGCAGCACCCGACTTCGGGATTCTCAGTTACACAGGGTAACTGTTCTTTAACTAATTAACACACATCAGGTTTGGGATTTATGCATACTGACAAATCCCTTACCAGATTTAACAAATTGATATATAAATATCACTAGTTTTTTCACCTCGCATAATAGAATGACCAGCAAAGAAATCACAATCCTATGTGACTATGGACTCAGGCTCAACTTAGCCTGGCAGCAGGTAATGGACTCCAATTCATTAATACTGACAAACATTAAGAAAATAACAATCGTTTTGATATCTTTACTGGAGAGTCTGTATCTCCTCACACCCTTCGTCACTCCTAGAGGGAAACACAGCAGTTTTCACAAGGAAGAGTCCCATTTAATATACACAAAATTATATGGTCTAGTCATAGATACCTTAGCTTCCATTTTTTCATGTTCATTCAAATCTATACAGCTAGTATCTTCACTTATTTCATCCTGCTGAAATACAAACACAAACTATTACAAAACATAATGAACTTTTTTTAAAAAATAAAGAAGACAATAAGGTCATAAGTGTTTCTGAGGACAGAATTAGTTGTAAGACTTAGCATGTTATAGTCTTATCAAAATAACTGCTTTTAAGACAAGAATTTAGCACCTAAACTTTTGTGCTAATGCGGTACACGTGTCACATGATGAATATCAACATAATAAAAAATACTAACACCTTAGCAAGCAAAAAACATCAAGCAGAAATGCAATCAGAGTAGGAAATATCTGAAATCTGAGAATCAGCACTCTGTGGGTGAAATGAATATTCAAAATTTTGAACATTGCTGTGGTATGACTTCAAAATCTCAAATACCTCTTCCATTTTAATTTTCTTAGGAGACTCTTCTTTATGGGGAGATGATGTCCTTTTCACTGCTGTGACAGGGCTAGGCATTTTTGTTGCAACATTTCCTGAAGTTCTTGGTGATGGATTTAATAGATACGCTGAGGGAACAATTCTAGAGATGGTAGGCTTTGGTGGTGGAGAAATGGCTGGTTGTGTGGCAGTTTGAGGAATGCTTTCATTTGAAGTACCTACGGATAAATAATTTAAAGATCTTCAACAAGATGAGCTGGCACAATCATTTCAGTTCAATCACTGGTATTTCTGGTCTCTATTCAAAACCACTGGTATCAAGCAGGCACCAAGAGGTACAGTTAATGGTATAAGCATCCAGTTTGGAAAAGCAGGTGTGCATACACAGCATAGTTTAGTTTCCAGTTCATTCTTGAGCTTGGTTGCACCCTCAGCGAGTCTGCTGACAACATCAAGCTGTGTGGTGCAGCTGACACGCTGGAGGGAAGGGATGCCATCCAGAGGCACCTGGACAGGCTTGAGAGGTGGGGCAATGCAAACCTCATGAAGCTGAATAAAGCAAAGTGCAAGCTCCCACACCTGGGTCGTGGCAATCCCAGACACACCTCCAGGTTGGTTGGAGAAGTGACTGAGAACAGCCCCGAGGAAAAAGACTTGTTGGGGTTGGTCGGTGAAAAACTCAACGTGAGGCAGCAGTGTATGCTCACAGCCCAGAACAGCAATGGAATCCTGGGCTGCATCAAAAGGAACATGGCCAGCAGGTCAAGGGAGATGATGATACTCCCCCTCTACTCTGCTCTTATGAGACCCCACCCGGTGTACTGTGTACAGTTCTGGTGTCCCAACATAAGGACATGGAACTGCTGGAGCAAGTCCATAAGAGGGCCACAAAATTGATAAGGGGACTGGAGCACCTCCCCTACAAAGACAGGCTGAGAAAGTTGGGGCTGTTCAGCCTGAAGAACTCATAGCAACCTTCCAGTATCTGAAGGGGGACTACCGGGAAGCTGGAGAGGGGCTCTTCATCAGGAACTGTAGTGACAGGACAAGGAATAATGGGTACAAATTGGAAGGGGGAAATTTAGGCTAAATATTAGAAGGAAATTTTTTACTGTAAGGGTGGTGAGACACTGTAACAGGTTGCCCAGGGAGGTTGTGGATGCCCCAAACCTGGCAGTGTTCAAAGCCAGTTTGGATAAGACCATGAGCAACCTGGTCTAGTGGGAGGTGTTCCTATAACAGGAGGGGTTGGGACTAGATGATTTTTAAGGTTCATTCCAACCCCTTAACAGTCTATGATTCTGAGGGAGAATTCCTGTACCAGACCCAGGGTAGCCATGTCAGTGACACTCTACTTGGTCTAATAAACCCTGCTTAACAGTAGGCTATCCTAGCACAGGCAAAGCTCTGCACTAATACACCTGTGTTATTCATCGTACCCAAAGAAGTTTTACTGCTTCTGTACTCAGCCACAGTGCATTGCCAAGACTACCTTAAATCAAATCCAAGAGCAATCTGCTACTTGCTTTGTCAATCAAAAACAAAGTTTATCGCTTCTCAGGCTTAGATTATGTGATGACAAATATGAAGTCATCACAGAGCATCAGAAAAAGGACTCATATACATCCTTTTGAAAAATGCTCCATATGATAAAGCTCTATCTCATCAATTGCCTACCTCAAACCAATAAACACACATAGGGAGATGCTCCAGGATGAGCAAAAAATACACTGAGGAAATTTTTCATTAACAACTACCAGGTGATCAATGCTTTCATTAACCAGAATACAAGAATGATAAACTGATATGCTTCCAAAACCAAAAACCAGTCATGTCATTTAACCTGAATTTAGTGCTCATGGACACACTTACTCACATTGATGCACCTGTGACATGACAGAAACCAGAAAGAAGTAAGACTCCACCATCCCACACGTCAAGACTGAAATGAGAGATTTCATCTTGAAAAGCTTACCAGTTGCTACCCTTTCCATCTATTTTTGACTTGCTCCTTGTACACAGCTAAAGCTCCATCAAAAAAAAGGAGTAGCTGAGTCTGCTAAGAGAACGTTTTCATCAGACGCTTTTATTCTTTGATTAAAGAGTCAAATTTTTAATTTTTTTTTTTTTTTAAGTAAAGTGTACTTTTTCTTGAAGAAAATGGAGGATAAAATCAGCACACACAGTGGGACATATCTGAACAGACATCAGTAAGGAACATGTGTTCTGCTTACATCTGAGTCTTTTTCATTCCTAGAATCAATTTCATGAAGCACAAGGAGCAGGAACAGGGAGCACAGACTACAGACAGTACAGATCCATCGCGAGTATAACTACAAAATGAATTAAAAATAAATATAAAAATTGCTCTTCCAGTTCTGAATCGTTTTTCCTCATTTAACCAAGTGAACTACAGACCTGCAATAGGTCACTGGAAAACTACTGCTATTGTGAACAGTAAATATAAATCCCCAAGAATACAAGAAATAAACATAATGGCATAAAATATTTTAGCATGATTTTCTGAGTCCTAAAGAAATTAGTTAAATCTGTGCATCAAAAACACCACGTTACAGCACGTGCTAAGACTAGGAGACTCAAATAGGAAGAAAAACTGCCATATAAACTTTACAAAAAAAAAAATCAACAGAAACAATATGCTATGCCATTTTACTTACCCCCTGAGCTTTCACTGGAATTTATTTGTGGCACAGTGACTTCAGAAGCCTGTGTGTTGGTCACAGATGCTGCTGTTACAGCTGGCGCAGGACTGCTTCTGCTAAAAAGAGACAATTATGAAATGCTGAATGCAGTAGTGAAGCTATGGTGCTCCATGGCCTGTCTTGCGTGGGCAGCAAATGTAGCTGATATTTCACCCACATTACAGGTCAGAACTTACTAAGTCAGTAAAAAGATTCAAATGAGCATTGGCAATCTACTACCAAACTCAAGCAATGGAAGCTATTTCAAATATTTAATTTAAATCACTTCAATGATAGTTTTTTAGACCAGGGAAAAGCTGCATTTTTAAGAAAAGGCAAAAATTAAGGCAATGTCTGCCCAAATAAGGTATGGGGGAAAACACAGCAACTATTTCCTGAAGGATGAAACAAAACCAGTGTACAAGGACTAAAACAGAAGGTTTGTTTTTAATCTACACACACCATTACAACAATGATTTCAGTCTGGACTTCCCAAGCAAAGGTCTTCCCATCACCAAAAAAAACCCCATTCTTTATTTAATTTTTAAGAAATTAGGAAGCAGTGTGTGTCTAAAATCAACAGGCTAGTATCCACTTCAGTGTGACATCCTCGATATCAGACTTGTTTTAATAGCACAGTAAGTGTTTACCATTTACCACTTTATCATTTATCAAGGAAGACTAACTAAATAAGCACTGGCAAAAGTACTAAGTTAAATGAAGTGCAGTATTTCATCCTACACAGTGTCCTACAGTATACACGTAATACTTCATAATTGTAGGAGACTGGTAAGTTCTCTATATAAAAGACGAACATGAGACTCTTGAAAGAAGAGAGTAAATGTCATTTATTTGGGCAAATCAGAATTTAGGCAGGAAAAGACTTCATACAGAAAGTTAAAGAAAAACATACTTTGAAAATACGATGGAAAATTACGTTCCTAAGTCTAATTTGCATAGATATTATCAGTAATAGCAGTAGTACTACTGACTTCCAAGACAGAAAGACTAACTTCTTTACTGTCTTACACTTGGATCCAAAACTCATGTAACACTTCCTCTCACCTCAGTTTCCTGCTCACTACCTCTCACAGCCTCCTACTGCAGCACCCAAGTTTTTAGATCATTGTGCTTTTCTAAGCATTTTTACTCCATTTTATAATTCCTCATCTGAATTATTATTGTTATTATTGTTGTTGTTATTATTATTTTTCCAGTGCCATGCTAACTATCCCCAAAATTTAGTCCTGCTCTAGTGCTCCAATTGGAAATAAGAGTGTCTGTTGAATTCAGTTTGGAACAGTCACCACCTGACAACCGTTCTCACATAGGCAGTATTTGCCATGCTTTTAACACAAGGAATTCAGGAACTGAGAGCAGCAACAAGACTGAAAGTTTCCATTACCCCTGAGAACTTCCGGAACTGTTCAATGGACTCGTCTTCATAGCACTAGTAGGCGAAGGCACAGACGTGCTGTTATCACTGTCCATAGACAAGTCGAGGCTGCTGTCATTCAGAGCTGTCAACCTGATCCCTTCTGTCGAATGCTGCAATCCACAAGGCAAAGGAAAATTCCATTAGTCTAACTAAAGGCTTTAAAATCAATGGAGATTCAGGTAATTTCAAAATACAAACATAAATAAACAGTTTTCAAATCCTTTTACATGTAAATAATCCACTATCCTGTCACTACAAGCATTTACTTTTCATATTCACAGCTCTGGTACAGATTTGTCTGAACCAAACATGTTCAAAACCAGAAACTGCTACTGTATTTAGTAATTGTATTTTCAGCTTTGTTTCAAGTTTCTTTGATTTTTGTGAACTTTTATTAACTTTAAAGTAACTGATGTACATCAAAACCACAATTAATAAAAATAATTTAGAGAATGATTTGAACTTAGTCTGAAAAGCCCTTCTCTGACACAGTACTACTTAGAGATGTATTATTAAATATTTACATTGTCCTCTGAAAGAGATCTACACCGTGTCAATAAAGACTTCCTGTTCTTTAAAACAGCACTTGATATAAAACAGCTATAGACAGAAAAAGCATGTTATTCAGATAAATTTAACACAGAATATGTAACACTGGTTTAGCTATCCAAAAAAACAAAGAAACATGTAGTGCCCTCAGATTAAACTAATACAAAGCAGCAGGGATTTTGAAATAGAGTGAACTGTTCAATTCAGTGTTCCAATCCCTTCTTCCTGGCTCCACTGAAAGTAAACAATATAAAGCACAGCACCTTAATTAAACACCATTGCTACCATTCTCATACATGGTCACAGGTCAACTAAACTATACTCTGAGGGAGCAAATCATCCCAGCCAGGCAATGGGCAACATTCTATGTTAAAACTGTTATTTAATCTTTTAATTAAAAGATCATATGATACCAAAAGCTGCCAAGTTGCAGGTTGAAGAATACTTTCCTTGAAATTATCCCTAATGATTCAATATCAGTTACAGCAACAGACTATTCTCTTAAAAGACAAAAAGGCAGCAACCAGTTCAACGTTCCACTCTGTTTCTATTTGATGATTTGCAATTTTACTTTTAGGGAGGAGCCTGAGAGAAAAATCTAATATAAGAAGAAAGAGCTGGAGATCTCTTGTCTGGTTGTTCTATTGTACTGTTACAGATGCTTCCTTTAGGTAATCTGCAGGTTAAAATGCTAAGAGAGATTTAAAACCTTATTAATTACACTGTATTAGATCTGTTAAGGAAGGCAAACAAAATATAGTATTTCAGCCAGACCTGAAGATACTATCCATGTCGTTGATGTTCTGGGAAATCTAACACTGTATTTAGTGCATGTAGTAATACCACTACGGTCAAAGGAGATCACATTGTAGGTAAAATTAGGATTTCAAAATGTGATTTTAGTTCTCTGATTAGAAAGTCTAAAAAGCTGAGCTCTCAAACATTAGCCAAGTTTACCTTTTTCTTTTTTTGAAGCACGTGATTAGGTAACAGTTGGTGAAGTTGCTTACGTTTCACATGCCTTGCAGCAATCTTCATATCCATCTCAAACATCTTGCTGTTTATTGCTTGCCTATAAACTACACAATTAGAATAACATTATGGCATATTGAAGCATTTTGCAAAGTCCACTTCCTTGCCCAGGCAGAAAAAACTTGCATTTAAGAGCATTTATTACCTTCAAGAACAAGGAAAATGTTTCCTTGTTCTGGAGGAAAAAAGTGAACTGCCTACTATGCCAGCACTGACTGTACAAACACAAATGTTCCTTCACAATCAGGTGACCTGTTTTCAAAAATATCTTGCAAGCACACAGTTCTCTAAACTGTACTGTTAGTAAATTTTATCAGTTAGAGCTCTAAAGCAAACTGTTCATTTCATCTCAAAGTGACTAAAGATAGAAATAAGATTTCCTCATAAGAGTTACAGTATTTACAAAGAACTGTTTTCTTCACAGTTGATTTTATTAACGCAGCTCCTGCAACCAACAGGTTCTAATTCAGGCGTTGAATGCTTGTGTGTCAGCTAATATACTACAAATCACTCTGGCTACTCACATACCACTGCATTTTTATACAAAAGTGATTTATGTTCAGGTTTTCTTCTGTTTAGTTGAGGTTTTTGTTGCTTTATTTTGGGTTGTTTGGTTTTTGTTGGTTTTTTTTTTTTTTCATCTTGTATGGTTGCTTTAGTGGTTTTGTTTGTTTCAATTTTATCTACTGTAATAAGCCATTTCTCTTCACCTCAGAACATCTGGTGAGTCAACATGGTAAGTGCTAACATGAGAACTGCAACCCAGGATCCTGGGTTCCAGTAAAGTCAGGTAAAAATGAAAAACCTGATCTTTCACACCAACTATCTACACAACATTGAACAAAGCTGTGGCAGATGTATGAATAAAAAATTCATTCTGTAGATCTTAAATTCAAAAAATTAAAGAGGTATCTCCCTTATTCACTGTCTAGTTCTACAAACATAAGGAATCTCAGTGAATAGGCTGTGGAGGTGTAATTATAAAAGTGTTAAAAGACAGGCACACAAAGAGCTCAATGAATATTGCGCATTAAAGAGTACTACACTAATTCTTGGTATTGAAGCAGCTTATAAAGCCTCTTTGTAAAAATTACGTAATTACAGTTAAGGTAGGAGCACACTCAGCAAAAGCAGACATGGCTAAAGCATTTCATGTTCCTGACATTAGGTCTTACCAAAGTTTCCATACCAGGAAAACCTAGCCCACTCTTCACATCTCTCTTCCTCCCCTTGTTCTCACTAAAAAAATAACCTATTCCCTAATTTTATCCTTGAAAGTGTTTTGTTAGTTTTAAAAAAATCTTGGGGTCCAATCCAAAAGAAAGGGCAAGGAAGTCTTTAGGATGAATTAAAAACAATAAAGAAAGATCCACATTAATTTCAGATTATAAAAAACCCCACCAACACAAACGGAAATTTGTGTTGAAATAACTGGATTGTTATTTCAGGAAGAGTATTTACAAATTGAAGAGAAAACTAAGCATCAGTCTACAATGATTTTGATGAAATGCTACTCCATTTAAAACTGCATATATTTAGACAATCTTCAGGAATGCAGGGCAAGGAAATTACATTCAGAATTATAAAGTAAGTTTAGTCTTTTCATATCAAAAATCCCTGACAAGCATACGATTGAAATGTCTGTTTAAAAACAATAAAAGACCTGAGAAACTGTAACTTCTGGCTTCTTTTACTCCTTCAAAGCAGCAGCCAAGCTATTATGTCTTTTCTAAATTCTCAAAAATTAGGATACATCTATAGTTTATTAGATGAACCTGCCAAAGCTATTGTTCCTTACACCTGAAAAGTCACATTCTCCAGCTGTTACCAGTTCTTTGCTTACAAACTTCATTTGTGTGTTCCAAGTTACTTTTGTGAATCAAAAAGTAAACAACAGAAAAAGTCAAAAAGTTTTTTTGCACTGAGTGTTGAGCATGAAAGTAAAAGTTACTGAATCAATTATCTAGCATAAAATGCCATGGAATAAAAGATGTTTTGTTAATCCGCTGATAAATTAACAAAAACATTTAAAACTATACTCAAAAATTTTGAGGTTATGCTTGTTAGTTCACATATGCTAACTACTTTGTTCAATAGAGATTACAAAATAATGTACCACTTTTAGAAGATGGGTGCAAAGTTTGTCACTTTGAATGAAAACAAACAGAAAATGGTTAGTCTGAAGTGTCTAGAAGCATTAAGAAACACATTTTCAATGAGTTTAAATAATACCCCAAACTCCTTAGCTGAATCCTGCTACTCTATGTCTAGATACAATTTTGCTACTATTGTGAACATTATGAATAAAGACTACATTTTGAACAAAGACAGTAACTTTAACAAGTTTATCAACACTAGAACATCTAGAAAGCAAAACTCACCTGTGTCTGTAAAAGACTGAATGTCGTAGGTAAGATCGACACTTAAATTTTCAGAATTTTCAGTTTTCTTAAACACCAACCCAATCACCCACATTGTACGGTATTCTTCCCTGAAAAAATTTATATAAAAGTCATGTAATACTGACAGAATTAAGTAATTTAATAACTTATCTGCTGCAAGAGACAATAGTTGTACATTTTAGCTCCACTAGCAACAGGAAGCTAGCCACAAAAACACAAAACCCAAAACTGATTCAACAACATGCCCTTTTCATTCATGATATAAAAAAAAGTCTTGAAACGGTGACATTTACCCCCAGCAAATGAACTAAGATCATCAGCAATATACTTCATTCAACTGCGCTCCTGTATAGATTCTCTCATGTAGCTACCAGTCATTGCAACTATAAAGAGATCTTCAAGTAATTAGAATCTATTCCCCAAATAAGCAACTTCCATTTTGCCACCTAAATGTGTCCTTATTGCTTTAATTTCTTAGTTCTAATTGCCCACAAATTCCCCTTCACAGGGGAAGGTGAATGAACATACTTATTATACACTGGGAAGATGACCTCTCCAAAAGTGTTGCTTGCATCAAGTCCTCTGAAACAAGAGCTAACTGGAGCCTGGGATTATACAGCCAGTTGTAGATGTATTTACCCACTAAATGGTGCTGAGGAGGTACTGCCTGCTTTTGTTCAGTTTCACTTGGAATGTGCATGTAATTTATGTATATAACTTCTAAAAAAAAAAAAAAAAAAAAGGCAGCACCATCCTGTCACTTGAAGCAGTTGATGTGTGGAAAAGGCTGTGTGCAAGGCAAAGAAGGCTTTTCACATATCCCAATGAAGACAAATTTCTTCCCCATTCTCACACTTCACACAAAAATATGATTCCTTACAAATTAATTACACCACCATCTAGAAATAAAATAAATTCTTAAAGAAAATCTGCCCCCACACATCTGCAACTGCTGTTTTGAGCGGGGGAGGAGAGGGTGGCAGAGTGGGGAAGGAGTCAAAAAAAAATTTAAATTTAAAATCCTGAACAATCTGAATATTCTCTTCACTGTTTCCACAACCTGACAAATTCTTTCATCAGTCATTATGATTTCAATTATATGCATCTCAACTGCTAAATTTTGTAACATTAAATATACTTAGTTACTCAAGAGTTTGGTTCTGCAGTGCCTATGTTCTGCCCAGTTCTCAGTGCTGCCTTGTAATTAAAACAGCATCAGATAAACAGCAGTAACTCATACAGGTTATTGGCAAGAAATTATTCAATTAATACAGCTACTAGCAAAAAATACATTTTTTCTTATTTCTTTGTTTAGAAACATTCTTTTACAGAATAGAGTAGCTAATTCCACAAATGATACTTGAGAAGAGCTTAAGACTGTCTGCCTTTAGATGCTGTCATTAAAAATTAATACTTTTACAGTTCTAAAAAACATTAATTTTTTAATGAATTTGTATTTAAGTTAGCTCCTCCCTATTACATGAAAAAATGGCTTTGCTTACTTGTCAGGATTCTCCTTGGGTGCTGGGAATGACTGTGGATTCACATGAGCCAGTGTAATGAACTCATTCTTCTCCAGGTTTCCAACTAGAATACGGATTTTTGATTCCACCAAGCCCACCCTGTATAAATGTCATTCATTAGCAAGATCTCATTAATAGGGAATAATAGGATATCCAATATCATGTATCAGGATAAAATCCTCAACATTCTCTTTATACTTATATTTGAGACTACTAATGAACTAGCACATACGTCAGATTAATTCAGATCAATAAACCCAGTGAAGGTGTTACAAAAACTGATGCAAGCGAAGCTTAAGAATGCCCTGCAGCTCTCTCTATGGCCTGGTTTTACAAATGGAATTAAATAGCAAGACATGATGCATCAAGTAAAGGGCAGTCAGCAAGAAACTACTACGTATTTATCCAGTATTCTTTTGGCTTCAGATGAATTTTAGAGCTGAAAAAATTCCCCAATACCTGCCCATCTTAAAATTTCACTAATAAAAGAGAGCAGAAATATGGGTAAGGTGAACTTCTGTTTTGAGAAACAGCATTTCAAGTGATTGAAAACATATCTCCTCATGCTGCTTATTAAAAAAAGCACACTAGGCATTCATAAAATAAATGTGATGGTGCTGTTAAGCAGAAATTTGAGCAACAGCCTTTATTTCCTGGTTTTTCATTCCTACTGTCTTTTTCAGAACTCTACACTCCATTTAATTTTGAAACACTGAAGCTCCACTTCGTTTCACTATGAAGACACTCCATGCATAAGATATTCCCTTGTATCCAAGGTCAGTGGGAGGAAAAAAGTGGTGTTTTTGTTGTTTGGTGGGCGGGGTTTTTTAAGTAGCAACGATTATACTCACCATTCTAGTCGCTGTTTTTCTGTCGGTGCACTTGCTAGAAGTACAATATAATGCCTTTGGAGATAAAGACAATATGCTATTCTATATATCTTTCTAAAACTAGACATTCAAACCTTAATATTAAATTGCAGTAAATTCTACATTGAAGAATATAATTATTATCTTATGTATATACCCTGCATTAAATTAAGCATTGCTAAGTAGAAAACAGGGCTCTGTCCCAAGTGTGTGACTAACAGACTTATCAAAACATTTCAGAGTTTAGGGCCATTTGCAACTACACTGTATTACCAGTAACCTTAATACAAGGTTAGGAATGCAGCACTGGTTGAAAAACACTACTGATATTTCAATACCTAATGAGATCAGGAATTTAACTGACTATGAGTCTAACCAAAGTCAAAAATAACATCATGAAACGTGGTTTAAAAAAATTTTTATCTACATTTGAGAATTGTCTGAAGGCACTTATCTGAAACTTCATAAGGAATGTTTCCTCTGATGGTAATTCTTAAGCTCTGAACTATATTCCAGGATAAAAAGTGTATACCCACTGAAAGTAGATTTCAAAGAAACAAAGCAAGAATGGTATTTTCAACAAAGAAGCCCAAGAACAGTGGAATGGGAGACCATTACTTATAACTTGAGTTTGTAATGAGGGAGATGAGGGAACCTTACATGCCTACAGACAGGTTTTTCAGCTTAGCTGGGAAGTCTTGAACAACCTAAGTCATCCAATGCAGCGCTCTATACTGATACAGTATGTTTAGGACCTTCAGAGCAGGCTTTAAAGAACAGGGGTAACATGAGGGATTAGACCCTAGTACATAGACCTCTCATGGAAAGGAAAGCAAGGTCAGCAGGGGTCAAAAACTATGGAGCAGAGTCCTCTGATGCTATTACAGGCCTTCAAATCAACAGCTACATGTTTCTATACTTATCTTTAGGTGGCAAGAGACAAAACCCTGATAAAAATTACAGTTCTCCAGATTCAGTTACAGAATGTCAGTAAAATGAGAAACAGAAGAGACATTTGGAGAAACTTCTTCCCTGTTTTGAGCAATACGAAGATAAAATGTCCTCTTCATTTCTTGCATTTTGTCAATATTAACTGCTTCATAATAAAATGTTATGGAAAAAGAGAGTAAGGGTCCTTTACTCAAATTCTGTATGAGAAGTTACTGGTTTCTACTATTGATTTATTCTAAGGAGTAGCAGACCCTCCCTAAGATTCCTACATCATACATGCAACACTTGCAGAATCTTTAATTCTGTAAGTAAGACATTTAAGCTTTTTATTGTTTTTAACCTTGTACAAACTGTAACAGATAAATCTCAAATCTGTAAGTATTTGAAGAAACCAATTTTCCAGTTACTTATTAAAAGCAATTCTCTGAAACAAAAATCTGAAGAACCATTTAAAAAAAGATTAATTTAGCTATGTCTGAAAGTCTCAACTAGTTAGTAGGCCCCTAGAAAAAAAACGCTAAACCTTATTTATGAAAAAATAAGTAATGATTAACTATTTTTGCTCAAATAGTGCTAGCTGAAAAAATATAAAAGATGCAATTTCTCCCCATTCCCCCCCCCACACCTGTTATTGCTGAGAAGGAATTATTCAATGGAAATTTTCTACTGCCTCTTTCAGTAAAAGCTAAATAGCACGAGCTGTTAAAAATTAAGATATATTTAGTTTGAAGAGTCCAAGGGATCACTGCTAAATTTCCAAAGATAAGACTTGTTATCTGTTCCTCATCTGTATTGTTATCACAAAGCATATGTCTAACTCAGAAGTATCTATCACTGCATTATGAAAAAGGTCTTAGGTTAAGCTTCTACCTCTCAGTGGTGACTTTCAGATGTCGTGTATTATTTTGAGGTATATGGGGTTTGGTTTTTTTTTTTGTTTGGGGTCTTGGGGTGGGTTTTGTTGTTTGGTTTTTGTTTGGTCGGGTTTTTTTAGAAATTGATGGTGTTTCTCACTGTCTCCCTTTCAGCACTGTTTTTATAAAAATAATCCAATCCCTGAATATGTTCATTTCAGTTTTTCTTTATTATCTGTCCAGGAATTACACTTTATACAGTATTTTTAAGTCCTATAAAGCCAAGTGTTCAAACAACCTTTTTTAAAGGTATAGTTATATTCTATTTATTTAGCAGTGTTATCTCTTTATTACAGGGAAAGAATACGCTACAGCTCACTTAATGAGTGCTATTTCTCTCAAAACCACATTGCCCTCTTGGTCCTAAGCTATAACCATTTCATTCTCACGCAACACTTGATACTCATGTTATATTCACTTGAAATTATTCTTGTCACTTCCATAAAGTGTAAAACACCGTATCTAGCAAGTGTATGTTCTTTGTTGGTTTTCCCTGAATCTGAGAAGTTTAAACCTACATGAAGAGCAGATAATACATGTTGTAACTCCCTAACTCCAAGTAATTGCTGATGTTTAAAAAATAGGAAGAAATAACTAAAAGCAGATTTCCTCATTTTCCCAGTTTCTAATCTGTTCCTACCATGCAAGTATGCAACAGCCCCCAGTTTTCCTTAGTCACCGATCATCGAAGTTTATTTTAAACACAGATAGCAAGTCAAAAGTGTACATGAAGGATATTTAGCAACTAATTGCCACTGAGAGTGATACAGATTATTGAAGCTATGCTTTCAAAGATTAAATGTTTGTCTAGAGCAAGGATCAGATGTTCTCTTATCCGGCAGAGCACTATACACTGCTATGAATTTCAGCAGAACATGCCAAGACATCTACAATTTAAACAGGAGAAGAGTGCAAAGAGGGGAGAAAAAATTCGAAACATCCAGCTTTCAGATGGAGATCTGACCAAGAGAGCCACATTTGCTGCATACAGATGACTGAATATAAAGATTTATTTTGTAAAGGTTACTAACTAAAGCTTTAAAATTAACCTAAGGGAAAACAGAAAATCTTCAGCAATTTAAGTTAAAGCAGGTTCCACAATACCATTCCACAGTTAAAAAAAAAAAAAAAATTAGACCAAAGACATTTTGTGCAAAACAGAAAACCGGGATATATAATGTTGAGCAAGAGAAGCTTTTATTGCTAAAACTGGTAAAATGGCTAAAGCTGGTACACAAAAAAACTATTAAAATAGAGATTATTTCAAATGAAGTTAAATGCTTCCTATTTTTTCCTAGATTTGAAAGAAACAAAGAAAAGGTACAAGGGAACTTAGTAGCAAACTATTCAGCAGAAACTGATCTGTCTGCAGATTATTTTTCCTTCAAAACGTAATATAACTTAACAGTGCTCTTTTATGTGTTTTCAAACTTAAACTCCAAAGATCAACATAAAAGCCATCCAAATGTTTTAAAGTTTTTATCATGCAAAAGGTATAGAAACAAAACACAGACACATTATGAAGGTCATCAGTCTCTTTTAATGGGGGAACTGTATATTTCAATCTTTTTTAGATTAGTACAAAACCAACCAACCACCCAACACAGACAAGTGTAAAATATATTGGATCTTGATTCAAGAAAAATGGGTCTCCAATTTCAACTGAGGGCAAAGAAGATGTAGTCCAGATTTTAATAATCCATATTTATTGTAAAAATACAACTTTCAGCAAATCCGTATACATTTAACAACCTTCTGCCCCACAAGCATATTACTAGAAACCCTAAAAATGTGAAGTGTGAACTTCATTATTTCCCTTAGAGACATTACAAAATCAGAAAAGCTAAGTGTGAAAAGAATTAATAAATATTCAAAAGCCTTAAGCTTTAATGAAAAAAAAAAAAACCCTAGTAATAACTACTAGTACATCTGGTAGTTAGTCAACACAATTGCAAAAATATCTTTTATTATCAGAGTGAACTGTTGACTATATTGACAGAAGAAAGCACAGTTTCACATACTTATCTTAAATATTGATCTTCAAGATAAGTTCTTTTAATATCTTTTTTTCCTGTGAGGTAAGACCCATTTTTAGAATGCTTACTGACAGCACTTAAGAACATTTGTGTTAGTCAGACCAGCTGATACATCTTCAATTTTACTGGTAGCATACCAGTTGCTTAGTTAACTGCTGACATTCTAAATATCTGGTCAGGGACTAATAGGTTCCTGAAATACATGCTTAAGACACAAAAAAGTACCTGAGGAAATTATTCACTTTCTAAGAGAAAGGACAGTAGCACATTCACTCTCCCACTTTATAGAAAAACCCTAACAAAACACATTTTGGACATCTACTGTATTTATAGTATATAGTATATTTAAGATCCTGTGCAACAGTGCATTATTAGGTATTTCATCTGATAAACTTAAAATATTCTGCCATGCCATAAAATACATACTTGTACTTCTGAAAGAAGTTTGGAGCTTCAAAAAGTTTGGACCACTCTGCCTTACTCAGCAATATTTCATCTGTGATAGCAAGACCTAAATTATCAAAAAAAAAAAAAAGAAAGAAAATTTTAAACTTTTTTTTTAAAATACAGTTTGATACCCAGAGCAAAGACAGTTTATTAACTTGGAAAAGGCTACTACGAATTATTTCCTTCCTTCAAATTCACAGCAATTTATCAACAAGCTTTACAGTCCAGTCATACTTTAAGTGGTCATTAGTTAAACAAATCAAGTGATTAAAAAGACCTCCATAAGGTCTGTATAAGAAACATATATTAATTCAAACTGATAATTTCACATATTTTTGTTCTGCAGTGTAACACAGCTCAACTTAACCTTTTGTATATGCCACAGTAACTACTTAGTTTAAAGAAGAAAGACACCTTTTTCTTTATATTATTTGAATCACCCCTTGTGCAAGGCATTGTACAGGGCAAAGAAACAGTGAGACAGTAAAGTACTGCTCTTGCTGAGAGAACTACTGGTAGTTGTTCTCTGCATCAAATCTACTTCTTTCTTTGATAACATCTTCTCTTATCTGCTATAATTATTCAAGTACATCACCAGGATAAATCCAGAGGACTGAGAGCAAATATAATTTCTTATATTAGGCCTAAAAACAGGCATAAACTGGAACTACTATGGTTATCATCCATGTGGCACAACACAATCTAAAGCCAGTAAAATAATGTTTTTGTACAATTAGTTGTCATTTTCAGAGCACAAGGCATTCTATTTAATTACCCTCAGTTTCTAAGAGTGAAGGACAGATCTGCAGAAGTATCTACTAAATTTACAGCTTTGAACATTGTTGAGCCTAACGGGCAAGCTCTACCTCCCTTGAAGTAAGAGTCATGTCAATAAGTTATTTAACATCCACCCATCTCCCCCCTTGCAGAGCATACCCACAAAGAAACTATTTTAAGTCTGTCTGAAAACATATAGAGAGCATAAGATAATACTCACCTTGCTTAAATTCCTCAACCATGACCATCCGTGTGGAAACGGACACATTGTACGTGGAGTTCTGCTGTGGGTATGCTGGTGTAATTATAGGCATAAGATGGTACCTATCACTGGGGTTTACCTACATATAACAACAGCCAATCAGTTTTCTTCAAGCATACATAGCAGTTAACAAATTTGGATTTTTCCCTTCACTACAACCAAGTCTTAAGTTCTAAGAGACCTTAGTTTGCAAAGCAAGAGTTCAGAGAAAGTTTAGAAAACAAGGAAAATGCTTTCACAAAAGACCTTATTCTGAACCAGCAGTGATGTGGGAGGGCAGTAACCTATCAGCACATCAAGTTGCAGGCTTTTCAGAGTCCTGGACAGAACAATTTCCCTCTTCAATAGAAATTAGCTTGTGATCCCATGAAACCAAGGATACCTTATCACCATATGAGCACCTTCTGCAGAATGACTGTCTTCAGACCTTGCAAAAGATATTTTATACTTTATTTCTGTAACACTACTGAAAATTAAGAGCCAGTTTAAGAAAAGAGGCTCTAGGCAACCTGACAGAAGCATCACTTGCATTAACGTATCTTTTATTAAACAGCACACAGGGTAACAAGAAAGAGACACAACATACACACAAAAAATACATTAAAAATATCATTAGGGTAGCAATCTTGTAGAAGGTAAATAAAAGATAAAGCCACCATCAATTTAGCCCACTTTCATTAGTTACTACAACACAGACAGTTCTGGTCACACACTGACCTCAAACCCCCTATCTCAGGAATAACAGACTCAAGAACAAGTTTTCAACTGTCTCATGAATTTAAAAGTGAACTTTTGTCAACCAGAAAAAAAACAGATTTGAAGTACAAAGGGGCATACAACTCAATCTCTGATGCTTACACTGGTCACCAAAAAAAAGATTAGTTGAACACCAACTATTCTATGATTGACAAAACAGCATTGAACACACTCATGCTATGCCCTCCTGAAACCTCAGAATGTGAGCCGTGCATCTGCTGCAAGCTGTTTTATTGACTGCCTGAAGGACATTAATGCCCAATGTCTTTAGTGTAAGTGCTACAAAGATGGAGATCAAATACTATAAATAATATACCAAGCAACTAAAATACTTCAAGTTAGGATCTTCTTTGGTGCAAGATGAAAAGACACATTGCTACAACTATATGCAACCAAACCTATTCAGGTGTGACTGTTGCACTAAAGTAAATTCAACATATTTGCAAAAGTAACAGGTTTCAAGTCATAAGCAAACCATTTTAAGATTAGCAATTTTTAAAAAATGCATTGATTTAAGCCATATATATAATTATGCCTAATTTTTATTAAGATTACTTATTGCAAAAGTTGGGAGTAAACAGTACACGTTCAGCAAGTGTGCTTCAAGCGGTCAGTTAAGAAAATTAGGGTAAACTTTGTTCTGTATTCAGGAGAACTAGAGGTTATTTTTAAGAAGATATAACACCACAACAGTAAGTTTAATAAATCCAAAACGAAGTTCACCTAGGACTCTGTAAGCAACTGAATTTATTGTACAGTGTGACTTAGAGGGGAAAAAATAACACACTAACCCTTGGGTCCCATACAGGCAAATTAAGATTGCATTCTTCTGGTTGTTTCAATAGCACTGGATTTGGCCATTCCCTGTTCAAAAAGATTGTAGCACTGAATAAGACTATTGGATACAACCACGTACGTTCAACAAACAATTCTTTTGAATGCGATCCTTCTTAACTCCGCTCTCAACATAAAGCACCATTTCCTCAAGACTAGGCTGGTCTAACGGGGGTTGTTTAAACAAGCTGTGTTGCTGAACTAGAACGCAGCAGCTATTAGCTTCTCCAAGGCACCAGAGCAATGAATTTTTTGTAGTTTATAACTACTGGTTTAGGAAACTAAGTTAAACTCCTCTAAATTCTTCCTGAAATATACCAATCAAAGAGAAATTGCTCTGTGAAGACTGACATTGGGTCCATCTTCAAGCTAGCTGTTTCATAGACAAACTACAAAACAAACAACCAGCACATTTACAGCATCATAGCATCATTACAAGCCATTTGTATTAAAACAAAATTATAATCAAGACAAAAAGAAACCATGTTGAATGAAACACTAAAAATAACCATTCTGTTCTTCGAGTTGTCTTAGCCCCCTGAATAAAGCTGTCTTCCTATAAAGAGTACAAGTCAGTTAATCTCTTGGAATTTGTACATTAATGCTCCTATGTTATGCATGTATAAAATGGCCAGAAGTAAAAAAAAACATTAAAAGGATTGCAACCCACTACCCTCTACTACTTAATGTGGGAAAAATATTACTTAACACTACGTACCTCAAGGAGGCTATAAAGCCTATGAATTCAAGACAGTGAAAGTGTGCAAATTATCTTCACATTAAGAAGAAAAAACACTATACTTGAAGTAAAGCAACACCTTGGTAGAACACCTTGGGACACGTCACAGTGTCTTGTGAAGAATATAGGTATCCAGACATGGTCTTTCAAGGAAAACAGTATTCATTTGTAATCTGCAAAGTTCACTTTTGTCCCAGTTATTCTAAATTTATTTAGAATGTTCCCATCAGTTATTCAAAAGATCTTTCTGAGGTAATTGGCTCAAGAGTATGAAACTACGTAATTCTGAAACACCTGCCACTCCGCACTGACAAGATTAAAAACCACATTTTTGCCACTGCTCCTCCTAAACTGCATTTAAGCTATGTGCCTAAACCAGATACTGGCATATATCCTTTATCAATTCACCCAGTTATCCAAAAGTTAAGAGATTTTAAATTTTGGGGTCTCAGCTATTATTCTGAACTGTATTAAAAATTTTACCTGTAGATTAAAGTGAGTTTTAACAAACACTTGAGAAAATCTTAATTAAGAACTGGGTGGTTTTAGTTTGGATACTTTAAGAACAAGACATGTTGGATGACTCACTGAAAATCTCAAGTGAAAAACTTTCTAGTGACAAGAACAATGCTTCTAACTATGGTCTTAACCTGGTAACAGCTAAAAATAGTACCATAAAAACAGGACTAAAATTTAGTGTCTACAAACAATTTTATTTTAGTTTAATCTAAATTAAAACAAAACAAAAAAAAACATACCATTTAGAAAATACCAAGAAAAATTTATGTACAAGAGTTGATGCTATTGCATTTGGATAAAGCTGGCAAGTTCTTGCTACTAGCATAGCCCAGGAAACACCGCCAAGGAAACCTAGTATATTGGAATAGATGTTGTGGCCTGTGGATTGAGAAGGAAAGAGATAAAAGGAGAGATATCAGTAACCAATAAGAGGTAATGAAAATTTCACAAATTTTGGAATAAAACTGCTTACGTTTTGCCCACAGTTTGATAGCTCTCAGTGTCAACCTGAAGTTGTCAATGTTTGGTACTAGATGCAAAATTTCATCGGTTACCCGGCAACCTGCAAAAGAAAGAATCCATTCAGACTGCTGCCCCCAAAGTTTTTTGCTTGCTTATCCTCCTTCACCTCCAAAGCTACCAAACTTTTTAGATCAGCATGCTGGAAACTCATTTCATATTTGGATTTCTTTTGTTTTGAATTAGAAAGCTTAACATATTTTCATTTGACTTTTTTTGATTTTTACAGCAGCACTCAGGTAGACAATTCATGTGTGTGTAACAGCAGTTTTGGACTGCTACTTGACTTTCTGCTACTATAGTATAAGCTGACCTCAAACTGACAAGCATTTTAATATGTCCAATTCATCACTAATGACATTTCATGTATGTTTATGCACAATAAAACACATACAAAATAAAAATCAAACACATCTTTATTTACAGAAATAGGTAGTGCTCCATACAAAAGTCTTGCAACTCCCATTAATTTCTAGAACTATTTAATAACCAAATAAAATAAATATAAAGTCTTCTCTCCAAAAAGATACATACAACTGTCTACAATTTTATTTCTAGATATGAAGCTACTTATTTTCAGTCAAGTCCATAACTACTGTATCAAAGAACAAAAGAATTATTTTAAGATTAGACAAGAATTTGATACACAAAACCATATCCACATACCATTAAGACTTCGTATGCATCTAATGTCTAAATTTTTAAGTAGGCTGTCATCTCGTAGGTCTAAGTCTTCAGGAATAGTTTGCAGTGCTAATCTTGCAAACAAAATATCAATCTTAAAAAAACCAAAAGAGAGAAGACATTAGAAAACTGTTCTTTGTTCTGTAGAATTAATTCTATAACTCATTTTCATCAAGTTTACTAATAACAACAGTAGTCTTCCTAGTACAAAGAATCCCTTTAAATAATACATGCTAACACCTTTTACAGACATTAAAAGAAACACTTTCAGATGCTTCATCTATCTTTTGGCTCCTTTCCCAAGAGGATAACATACACATTAAGATTTATATAGAACCAGGACAAACAAAAACTATATTGACTGTTTTTATGTAAATAAAAAATCCTTTGGGGACAAGCACCACTTTTAGGTCCAGAATATAAAATTCTACCTCATCAGAGCAACACTTGAAAACATAACCCTAGTTTTAACCTAAATATTCTCAAATATTCCAGGGAAGAATTCTAGAGAAGACTAAGGGGAGACCTCACTGCAGACTTCAACATCCTCATGAGGGGAAGGGGAGGGCGGGTACAGATCTCTTCACTCTTGTGACCAGTGACAGGACCTAAGGGAATGGCATGAAGCTGAGTCATGGGAGATTTAAGCAAATGACATGAAGCTGAGTCATGGGATTAAGCTGGATATCAGGAAAAGGTTCTTCACCCAGAGGATGGTTGGGCACTGGAACAGACCCCACAGGGAAGTGGTCACAGCCCCAAGCCTGACAGAATCCAAGAAGCATTTGGACAACATTCTCAGGCACATGGTGTGATTCTTGGGGTGTTCTGTGCAGGGCCAGGAGCTGGACTCGATGATCCTTATGGGTCCCTTGCAAATCAACATGTTCTATGAGTCTATGAAAATTATCACTGAATTACAGATAACGTTGGAGACCTTTCCCATCTAGCCCTGTAAAGCACACACATTAGTAGTTGCCTCTATATAGGACCAGTATCTATGAGGAGTCTACATATCTGATTATAGAAAACAAAGGTCTGAAAATTCAGCAAGCTGCTGAGCAAGTGTATACATTTTGAAATGATTTCCAATTTCTTTGCTATTACTTCTAAAATACTTTACACCATAACAGCTTTTCTAGGCCAAGAACATCTGAAATACTATTCAGCTCTGAGCTAGAGTTTTATATTGCCCCATACACAAGGACACTGCACAGAGTGGAGAAGTCAGTTTGCCTTTTTAACAGTCAGTTGATAACAATACAAAGCATATATCAGCAGCCTGTCTGGTAGACAAGGGCACTTCACCAGATGAGGTTTTTAAATATAAACTGATATCCCTTGACCTACACAACAATGAAATACCTAGTGCTATTGCATCAAGAACAAAACTGGTTTAGTTACATTATTTCAGTTAAAATGAAGCTGAAGATACCTTAAAGACCTTTTTATAGGTACTTAAAACTTTGCATCTGCCTGTTATAAACTATGAAGCACTTCACAGAAAAGTAATATCCAAAGTATTCAATGCATTTCTTATTTCGAAGTCCTTTATAGCTGGTCTTCTCAACAATCTGCATTGCAAGCAGAAGTTCCTACTTAAGTCAAAAGTACTACAATGTAAAACAAGTTCAAAATTAACTTCCACTTGAAGTTCCGCTCTGATCTCTAGAAGGTCTAGAAGTAAAGATTCAAAGCTCATTGACAATAAAAGAATTCTTGAAATAAAAAAATTAATAGTCTGTCCTATGTAACTGGAGGGAGAGGGGGAAGCAATCAGTATTCTACATGAAGAACAAAAAAATTCAAAAAGGCTGTTGTTTATTTTAAGCAAGAACAGAAAATCCATTGTAAAAAACTTCTGAAGTTTTACCGAAAGGATCACCACAAAGCTAAACTCTTTTTCTCAGCTATAACTCCTGACACCTTTTGTCTAGATTAGCAAAAGGGAAATTAAATTAAAATCTTTTGATACTGACAAAACTACAATCATCAGAAATTGTGGCCCAGCAACACTACTATATACAAAGAGTGTGCTTGCCATAAGACAGCGTTCAAGACTAGAGAACTCTCATGCACTGTCAGCAATGTGAGTTAAGTCTCAGTCATAAACCTAAGCCCATCAAAGCCCATCATAAATTACTATACTGGAACAAGATACTACTTTTAGAGTAAACAGTCCCTTTTTCCCCTATTTAGGCTTGTATTTTGAAGTTCATTTTTTTCAATAGGAGAGACAATAGTGACTTGAATGCTGGGGGGAAAAGCAGCAAATATACAACAAAAAGAACAAACTTAGCAGCACAATTATGGCAAGTTTCGACATTTAGAATGAATACATTAGCTATGTAAACAGAAAACAGATTCTCCAGAAAAATGTTCCTAATACCCAACTGTGGCTGGACAGTAATAAAATCGCTGACTCAGATGCAGAATCACAGGCGAGGTTACTGCACAGTATCACATTTCTCTGCACATGGCTCTCATTGGGAGAATACACCTCTCTGCCTAAGTGTCAACTAACACAAATGTTAACGAAAAGACAATAAAGTTGGATTAATGAGGGCCAAGGTTCATCTTCCCAACACACAAAAATTGCCAGTACCCTGTGGCCATTATAACTGGAAGGCAGAAATCTAACTCAGTGGGAGAGAAGGAACTGTCCCATCTTGCGTACAATACTGCCCCGTGTCATTTGCCAGCAGATTAGCATGGGAACTCTTTCCCCACTGAAAAGTGCCCTTCTTACACCCACCAGTTACTGCTTGGTGTAATTCAAGTACAGGTTTGATGAACTGTGAGTGTATGAGTAGTCCGTATGTTTTTGTCTTGTCCCCAAAAAAGATGACAAGTTGACTACATAAGTCTGAGAACCATTAACAGAGAATGTTTTGAAAGCATCATTCCTGTTTTCTTAGGAAAAAAATCAAGTTAAGCAAGTTCAGCACTCTATGACAGATGATCAATCAGGCTTACAGGCACAAAATCCATTGTTTTGGTCGTGTGTTTAGAGACATGTGAAGAGATCAGGGCAAAGGGGCTACCCAGCTTGCCTTCAGCAGTACATTTTCGATAACTAATTAAGGATCACAACTTCCTATAAGATACTGAAGCATATCTTTCATGCTTTGACAGTTAACTATCAGCAGTCAAAAAATTGAGGTCACACTATGAATATAATTTCTATTCAATGTTAACTCTAAATAATGCCAATACTGGTACTCCACAGGTCAGTAAACTAGTCAGTACAAGTGGGTAGCAGTGCCAAAAAAAACCCCCAAGGAGATATTCTGCTTGCAGCCTTAAGTCCATCAAGAAAAAAATTCTTTCAGTCTTAAATCTCCACACAGCCGAGGACTAATGTCAAGGACTTCGGTATGAACTTTGAGTCACTTAAATAACACTCATATTAATAAATAATATACGAGTCATAAAGATCTTAAATTTTGTTTTAACCATGTTCCATCAAAACAATTTAAAATATGATCTTTACCTCTATTCCATCAAAGCAAAGTTTAATAACTGGGACAAAAGCTTCTTCAACAGCCTGGGGATAAAAAAAGTTGTATTTTATTTTAAGTATAGAGAACATTTACAAACAATAGCTACCAGGTCTAAACAATCACAACGAAATGCTACTTATATCAATTCTTTTCTGTTTTCAGCTTGATTTTTGTCAGCAATGTCTTTCTCCACTTTTGAGGATTTATGCAGTAAGCACTAACCTACTACATGCTGTAGCTGTCAAGATGTTCATTGTAATCCAAACCAACCAGCTCTGATAATGTTACCCCAGGGTCCAACCCTCTTTCTCCCTACATACAGGACACAATGAAGTATCTTCCACTCCTCACAAGTATCTCACAAGTATTCCAAGGCCAAGGTATGCGGATTCTTAGTCTAAAAGGCCTCTTATTTCTGTTGCTACAGTCATTACTTTATGAGAAATGAGAAAACAACTGTGTAACCACGGAGTCTGATTTGAGACTAGCTGGGTTGGTTAGATCATGGTGGTAGTAATACCAAGGTTGTGGGTTTGATCCCTCTATGGGCCGTTTGCTGAAGAGTTGGACTCAGTGATCCTTGTGGGTCCCTTCTAACTCAGAATATTCTGTGAGTTGCAAGTCACCCGTTTCCACAGCTTGAGCATCTTTTCTGAACATCGTCAATAACAAGGTACTTTTACAAACAGTATCCATGATGAAACTCTAGGACTTGACATTTACTCTGCCATCAGCTATGAGCACCATTTTCCTGAAATGAGCATCCAAACTAAACACAGATCTGCAGTATACTGGTTTTGTAAAAGCAAAGAATACTGCCTACCCCTGAATAAGAAATACTATGAACCAGTATAAAGAGTCTTTCCATTCTTAACAAGGAGGAGACAACCCTTGCTTAAGGTTACCTTAATGTTACTGGTTGGCAGGATGAATTCTAAGCAAAACACCAAGTCCACAAGTCTCTCAAACTCACTCCCTAAAGCAACCATTAAGAAAGTCTATCCCCAAAAGATGGAAATGTACAAGCTTTCTTAGAACTAGACTGAATGATTTAAAAGCGTTATGACTCCCTGACCTAAGAGTTATTTGCATCACTGCAGAGCTACACTGAACAGCACACATACCTTGCTGCCAAATCAACTACATTACCTGGAGTTAGAGTTTACAGCACAGTTGAATGGAAGTCTAAATCCTCTCAATTATAGCATGTGGATTTAAAGATTACTAAAAGTGTTCAGATAATAAAGTATTCAAAATAGTTGTTTCACTGCATATAGTATTACCACCACATGTTTGCACTACCCTGGTAGTTACCAACCACAGGATGCACTGAGTGGAAGAATGTTGCAGACACAGTTCCATTTATTTTATGAGAGCAGGACTAAATCAAAGACTTGTCAGCAACTATCTAAAAAAAAAAAAAATTGGAGCACCCAAAATTTACTCTGAGCCAATACTGAAAAGGTCAAAGCTACCACCAGTTAGCCTAGTGAGGCTTGTCATTTAGGTATAACAGAAACAAAATACTGTGTATACTACTGTCTTCCACTGCTGCAAAGAAAATCTTCATTTTTACATGCTAAAAATCTTGCACAAGCATCAAATAATGAGACACTAAAAATATAACTTTCCTTTTCAAATGCACAGCCAGTATCAAAAATTTAGTTAATATCAACCATTGTAACTGTTTACAAGTACGAAATTACAAGAAAGCAGCATAAAATCTTCATTAAACACACACAAGTTTGGTCCTGATCCTTTTCAGGCTAACACCTACATGCGTACATGCCTGCTGCTAGAGGGTAAGCAGAAATTTTGCCATACTAACACACATGCTAAGAAATGGTTCTGCCATCCAGATTTTTAAATGAGTGTCACTATTAAGTGGGAGCAGAGAAAATCTGGAAGAATCTCTATTTATTTCAACTCTGGTGATAGGCTTTGCTGCAGGTAATGTAAAAATCCACTGCAAGCCTTAATACTAAAGTTATAGTTGCTTATTTAATGTATCACTATCGACTTTTCTGCACCCCCACGTCAGTGAGCTGTACCAGGCATTTCACATACCCTCAGATCTTTCACTTCTTCCTGTTGTTTTAGTTTTTCATAAAACGATGTGAAAAAATCACTTCTTTCAACATGTCTTGGTGCAACACAGAGGGCATCAATATCAGCACCTGAAATGGACAATTAGCAGAAGTAAATTACTCAACACTTCATATGCATGGAATGCCAGCAATAGACAACTATTTTTTCTTCAAATTAAACAGGAATATTTTGTTTCTCATCGTGTGGAATGTTTTTTCTTTGGAAATGCTAAGTCAAATGAAAAAAGTTTATGTCCATTAAACACACTGAACACATACATACACTCATTTCAATTGTGGAACATTTATAGTAATTTTCAAAGAACAAAACATGAGAACCTAAATATACAACTTCCTCTATTTTTAAGTAGTTTCCAACTTTTTTGTGTTTCTCAATCCACGATAAAAACATAATATAGGAATATATTTCTTTTATTTATAATGAAGACCACATGGTTGACCAAAAAACCAAAGAAATGTAACACCACCTCAAAAGACAGCAAGATTAGTTATTAGCTCAAACACACAGATTTTTATCATAAAAGTAAATGTTACCTTTTGTATGAACCCCTAATCTATAGGATCCAAATGTAAAAATTTTTCCTCCAACGTTTTCTATTACAGACTGTGGAAGATTCTAAATGGAGCAAATAAAATTGGTTATTTTACCTTAACAAGTTGTAACAACACAAACAATTTATTTAAAAACAAGAGGAAAAATATTCCACAAAATTTATGCTGTTTAACCACTGAAATAATTACCTCAGTATTTACAGGAAAAAACTGAGGTATGTTTGCCACTTAGGAACTACTTATATCATCTCAACTACATTACACATTACTGCCTCAAACCTTGTAATTTTCTACCAATTCTACACTTTAGGTGCAACAGTTTTATAAAATTACAGAGATCATGTTTTGCTTCACTCAGGCATTTCAGATTGACTCAGAAATTGATGATGGATATCAATTTAGAGCAACACAAAAATACTCTGTATAGTATCAGTTACTTCCAGAGACACCCATACTATACATAGTCTTTATGTTAAAAAAAAATTGTGTTTGGGAGAGATATTTATGTTCAAATCATTCAGGTTCATCTATTGAAGTTCCTACACTTGTATCATCTATAAAAACCTGTTGAATCCACAGTATTGTGGGCAAAGAGAGTTATCCTTTCACAACAGGATACAGTGCTACAATCTGAGACCCTACATAAATGGTTACACAGCAGAAGATAAAATAAATCAAAAATTATATTTTGCAATGTATATTGATTAACTTTAATAACTTCCCATCTTACACCAGTCATGATATTCTCACTATTTTGTTTTCAAGGATCAAGACTAACATAGCAGGGCTGTTCCTGCCTGTAATCTTGTTCAGAAGTGTAGAGAATAAATAAAATCCCAAATATACTCAGAGCAAATTGCTTAAAAATTTAGGCTTTTATTCCTAAAAAAAAGCCACTTTTTTGCAAGTCTATAATCATTAAAATAAAATGTGTGTGGGGACAGGGGTTACTATAACCTGGCAAAAACACTATCCATATTATCAGTCTACAAAAGTAACACCATAAGATTCACATTAAAGAAAAAGACCACAGACCGTAAAGATGCAAGAAGTACATTTTAAGATCTAATACTGTTTCACAAAGCCAAACAATCTAAGCATATAATTAATACAGCACTTTATGCATGAATTTTGACAAAAAGTCAAGTTACATCTATCAGTTTCTTTCTTTGACAAGGTTATACTTTTACGGGACAATGCTGCCTGGTAACAAAAGAAGCTACACAAAGTTGGTATTCGTTTTCAACCCCAAATCTAAGGTTCATCCTATTTAGACCAGGAACGTATTTTAGAATTATCTTCCTAGAGCAGTCTTAGAATCGCAGTACGAGCAATTGATGTAAAATACATCCATACCTTGCTTTCACTGATTTCCCGTATCCATTCCTTTACCAAGTTATTTAATTTTCCCAAAATTAGAATCCTATTGATAAAACAGCAGAATCACACGTCATGAACTTAGATCAAACCAGTAGTATTTTAGGACCTTGATCATCATTACACAGTAAGTCAACTACAATAAAACCGCAGATCTAATTACAAATCTTTTTATACATATGTTGAAACAAAGTCCCTTTTAGAACATTCCCATCATATTCCCCCCTTAAAAATATTCAAGAGACTTAAGCTCAGAAAAAAAAAAAAAAGCAAGCATGCAAGGCATACACACATTTTAGATATGTGAATTCTACTCTTCAAAGTAAAACTTTAATTCATATAACACATACATCTAAAAGAACAATGAGAAGAACTACCGTGAGGAAAAAAAAACCCTCTAGAAAGCTTAATAAGTATAAGGCCCACAAAACAATGATGAAGGGGGAAACATGCAAGCCAGCCTCTAAAATTTAATGGTCATTTTAATTCCTTTCTGTGTTTTGAGGTATTCCTCTTAAGGTGAGAAAAACAGAGCTTACAATTCCACTAGGCTGTTAAGAAAGCATTTGAAAGAACCCAAACACACTTGGGGTTCAGTAGTTAACTACATGTACCTCAAGATAGGGAAAAAAAATTGTTAAGAGTGTTTACTCACCTGCGTTGTAGCTCTTCTTCCTCTTCAAATACGCCATAAGGTTTTAGGGTTTCAATTAATTTCTGGGTAAGCATGCAGTCAAACTCCTTGGGGGCAGCTAAACTGATAGGTGAGGTAATGCCATAATGCTTCTGTAGTTGCTGTGTTTGTGATCCCTGGGTTGTAACGGGACTAATAAAGGCAATTAAATAAAGTTACTGACAGAAACCAACAGAAAAAAAAAATAATCTACTTTTTCTCATCAGAGTAACAGACAAGAGATAGATACTAAGAAAATTAAAAGTTAAGCCTAGTGTTAACATTTACATCCCAAATCAATCTGTGTTAAATCTGTGCCATTAAGGACACCAATAGAATTACCTTTCTCCAACTCTTAATACTGATTGCAGGGTTACAAGTTGCTATGAGTCATTTTCTTTTACATCAGCTGACTTCACACTCCCAAAACATTCACCTAAGTAAGGAGGCTTTAGTATATTTTGAGTCCATCAGCATCATACACTGGTTTTAAGCTGCCTTCTCTCATGAACAAAACACATCAGCTCAACCTATGGTGGCAATATTACATATAGCCTTGCTTCATGGGGGGCTGCGTGAAGGGTATTTTCAAATTCACATTATGCATTAACTTTTTTTCCCTGGATTTTTTGTTTCATTCTACTTGGGCAAAAGTTTTATCATCGGTTTAGGTTTCTTTAACTTTCATTAAGTCTGAAGCAAAGAGAACCCTTCATGTCAAAAAGTCAAGCTGACAGAGTAAGTGAAAGTCCCATTCTTGGCAGGCATAACATTCCTCTGCATACTGCTGTAATATCAGCCCTTTGTGTTTACAAGTATTATTATAAGATTTCTTTCATACATAATGAGAAATATTTTTATCAGGCTAACTACGTATTACATGTGGAAAAACTACAGTATAACTTCACTTTTACTTTCACAATTTGTCACCATCATCTCCTCAGGATTTCATTACACATTTCCATAAAGACTAAGTATTTTAAAAAAAAAACACAAACCAAACAAACACTTAGACTTAAAATTGATAGGAATCAACAAAACACGATATAATATGCCACAAGTTAAATTCATTCTAAAATGATTCTAAGTACTATAGTTTGTTTGCAATCAAGAATTCAGTCACAACACAAGTTTCTCACAAAGCAAGTTCTAACACATCTGCCTCTTTGCTCATTAGCAAAAAAACCCACAACACATGAGGAAAAATATGCTAAAAAAAGTGTACATTTAAAAAAACAACCCCAAGTAATCACGGGGGGTGAGGCAATGTCTGGGAACATTATTTGATATTGTTTCCTTCAGCTATGAGCTTTTAGTCACCTAATGAAGAATTTGATAGCAGTTGAACAAATCATATAGACTTCAGGAGTTAAGGTATCAATGAAAACATTTTTTAAAAAAGCTGTTCAGATGAATTATATAAAACAGTAATTCAAATTAAGGACAAAGGAAGCCACTAAAGCATCTTTTTCTCTTAAAAAAATTTTAGGAATGTCAACACAAATAGTTGCTTCAGCCACATGGCTGCCTCTAAAAAAAGCAGTCAGAAAACAAAAGGTCTCAGTATATAAACATCCTTTGGGTATCTTGAATATTTTTACTTATACCGCAAAGCAAGTAGTTAAATTTGAACTACAATTTCTCCCCTTTTGCCAATTGCTAATATGATAAAGTAAGTTTCCTTTTAAGATTTTTCAGTTTACTTTTACAGGTTTTTTAAAGCACTGATTTAAAGCAATCAGTATTTCAGCTTTGTGTAACAATTTCCTGATGGTCTGACTACAATTTTCACACATTCATAGCTAGAAAACATATCCAATTCAACAGATATTAGACTTCATTACAAAGGCTGGTAAAACATAGCCTGGCAGAGCCTGTTACTAGATTTCAAAAAAGACTTAGTGTCACTCAAAACCAGATTCTGTGAAGCTGACTCCTCGAGTCCACAATGCTGACAGTGGCCTCTTCCACCTGCATGTAAGGGCCATAATTCACCAATTCAAGAACTAATAATTTAAAAATCATCTTTTATCTTGCCTATAAGATTACAGTACATAAAATCCAACCAAGCAACAGATCTCTACCCTGATCTGGTGTACACAGAACCCTGGCAGTGCAAGGTGCAGCTCTGCCTTTGCAAACCACCACACTGCCATGACTTGAACTCCTGCAGGACCACCAGAGCTGGCCAAGGGCACAGACAAGCTTTGAAACTGTTCTCTAAATAACAGCTTTAAACAACCAATTAAATCAATCACCAGATACACATCTTTGGGAATTGTAACATAAAAACAGCTACAGTTCTTATATTTACTTTTATAATAATGGAACACAGTTGCTGTCAACAGTCAAGAACTTCCTAAAGCAAGTGTTTCACCTGTGTTTGAATTAGTAAGAACATTTTCTCTCAGACAGGATGTAACACTTCTCAGCACAGCTACCTTCAAGAAGGTTTCACTGCCGCAGGGGGCCTGATGAAGCCTACATTTTAACACAATCCTGAAGAGAATATAGGTTATTTCCAGATAAAAACACTTAAATTCAAGCTCAGTTGTTTACACCTGCTGAAGTTAAGTCTAGTCTAAGGTTTCTGTAGCACACCAAAGCATATTGGAAAAATTCCTTTGGAAAATGACAGAAAAAAATGGTATGGCAAGAGTTTGTTAAAATCAATTAAGGATCAAATAAAGTAACTGTGCTAGGTAATCCATGCTTATGTATTAAAAAGACAGCAAGTCCTGAAAGTTACTATAAACAAAAAAATAAAGGTTTATCTTCTCCCTGCCCCTATCTCCCACAAAATAAAGAAATTTCAATTAAAACATTTGCTAGCTACTTTTTAAACTAAAAGTAAATTACCTGTGAGAAATAAACTAAGTGCTTATTATTCCAACTTCAATGCTGTATTTTCATGTTACATTTTAGCCAGAAAATGCTAATGATCAACACTTCTAGACTCATCTTCTATCTTTCCTAAAACCATGAAGATCACCCCCGTATTCCAATATCTTCCCTCTTGGTAAGACTTACGGACATTCTTGTTTTTACCTGTGACATGTCCAGAGAAGAGCTTAAACTCCTGAATTCATTCAAATCAAGCAAGATGAAAAGTCAGGGAAGTATTAGAGATAACCTTGTACTCAAGAGGATTAGAGATGTTAAGGCCTTGTTGGGGGTCAATACCTTGATGGTGTGTCACATCTGCTAGTCACTGAAGTTAAGCATTAATGAAAAACAAAGTATTAAACAGCAACTGGAAATCCTATTCCAACCACTCAATCCTGACAACAGCAGAGGCAGATTTGGCAGACGCATCAAGGTCTGACACAACTGAAATCCTGAAAAAGCTTGTTTGGGGCTTGTTTCTTTAAAAAAAAAAAAAACAAAAAACCAAACAAACAAAAAAAAAACCAGTAACAGAAAACCCAAACAAAAAAAACCCAAAAATCCTCAATCTTTTCTTTTAAGATCACAAAGAAAATTAAGACACAGTTCGGGGCTTTTTGGTTTATTTGTTTTTAGTCAACCACATTGTTGAAGCTCTGGTTTAACCTGGATTTTTGAAGAGCATAGACTGACAATTTAAACCATCTGCAACTTGGACAGTGGTTACAGTAGATTAATTCCAAATTGTTATGATCCCATATTTCATATTCAAATATTAATTAACCTTATCTCTAAGAAATGCATGTGTACTTTTCCCCCATATAAAAGCACAAACAGACACAGCTCTAGTCTGTGCTAAGCTGACAGCAGTAGAGCAGAACTACTTTTTCTTTACAGCACAAAGTTTTGGTAGAACTACCTTCTTATATTGTTATCAATAACTACCAAATTAAAAAGAGCAGGCCCTGGCAAGACTAAACTGCTGAAACCAATTCTAAACAGAGTGAAAAAGTGGAAGGAAAAAAAAAAAAAACCAAAACTCACAAAACAAATAAAGCTTGTAAGAGGCTTTATAGTTTCCAGAGCATACACCTTTAAATTCCTCTAAATGGAAGAGAGTGCACGTTTTTCTAAGGTAGAGGGAGGGTTTACAATGCATCTTCTAAAGATCACGTTATAGCCTGAACACACACAGGTAAACAGAACACAGACTTAGAGGAAATACAGGTGTATCTACGGAACACTGCCCTATATATAGCTAAGAGTTGGATACAAATTCTAAGTTCTGTACTACTGCTTTCTTTTACAACACTAGAACCCTTCTCCATCCTCAGAAGAAACACCAATCCTGTCAAGAACTTCTTTGTCAAGAATGCTTTGTATTTAACCCAACTCCTACCCCACATGAAAATCTGTCTAAGTCCTTATTCCTCTTCACATCCAGTATTCTACCTCAGTTCTAATAGTAACATCTTTATCATATTATTTGAGTTAAGATTTTACATTTCTTATCACAAGCAAAATACAGTTGCAATCAGCACCACACTACCTAAACGTCATGCTCCTGAAATCTGGGATAGTTCCCAAAAATAAAAGACAATGCAAACAACAGAAATCTTAAAGACACACAGCACAATACTGAACAAATTGTAACAGTTTAAATCCCACTGAATTTTCAAACTTGTTCAGATATTAAAACAAAACACACAACTTAAGGAATCTCAATGACTATCCTCACTTCTTTATTTGCCTCTACTGATTACTCAGTAAAATTTATTCCTTCTTATTTACTGATGTAAGACACCAAAGTCAGATTCCCAAAGCAATACTGGTTAATCAGCTGGAGCTAAAATCACAGAGCTCAAACTCCACTGTGTTCAATTTCAGAGGAAGTCTGTTGAAGGGTTTTGTTTGCTTCTTTTAAAGTTTCCTCCAACAACAACTGAGTGGCAATTTCAGACTGAAATTTCTCCACACAGAGTTTCAAAAATCTAGGCAGGAAATCTTAGCCAAGTCTGTGCAAATGAGGTACCGGGGACTATACATTTTAAGTGGTTAAGGCAACCCAGCTGTCCCTCCCGAACTAAAGTTTTAACATCTAGCAGAAAGCCACTGGAACATTTAGACCGTAAATTAAGTTTTCAACTGTCAGCATGAGATGTTCAAGACACACAAAACTAATTTGAACACAGGTATTGGAGCAACAGGCAACTAATCTACAGAAGAGACTCACCTATGGCAAAAGGAAGACCATTCATACACATTCTGCTAACCTTGGACTCTCCTGAGGTCCCTGACTCTTCTGTTTGCAGAGGCAGAACTTCTAAACACAAATCCATCCACAACATTCTTAATAATGCCAATTTCAAGAGAAGTTTAAGTTTAAAGAAAAGGAAATGCTACTGAACTGTACAGGCAGCACTTGAACCAAAAATAATCTTTCTTGCTATTCTGGGGAGAAAAAACTCAAAAGGTTAGTGGTTCAAGAAATCGAAAGATAAGAAGTATAAAACCAAGAACTAGGAAATCCCACAGTGTTTCACCGTAGGAGATTAATTTGTCTCAGCGGTGATATCTGCTCTGCCCAAATTAACCGGGGTTCCAAGTTCTGTGCAGTACCTCTACATTAACAGATATAAACTCATTCTTTTTTTAGAAGACTGAAAGCTATTGCAAAACCACACATCCTTGCCATCTAGTTCTTCTGTTCTGTATCTAACAAATTAATCCTCAGTATAGATTTTTATATTAATTGCTTCTCGATTAAGAAAGCTATAACTTTATATTAAGGCAACTACTCTTCTAAAGTTGGCCCTATGCTTTACAATGTTAACAATAATTTAATTCCTTTCCCAACAACCTAGGAAAATCCGAGATGTCTGTTCAGAAACACACTATTTATCCACTCCCAGCTGGTACAAATCATTGCAAATATAGTGCTGTACTTCTGGCATGCAAGTTGACAGTCACTAAAAGTCAAGAAAATGACTTTGTATATGTCTAAAGCAAACTTCAGTGAAAGAAAACATTAAGTCTTACTTCAGAAGTGAGAATAAGCTCGACTGTCTACAATGAATTCTGGAAAAAATAATTACTGATGACATTCCAAAACTGTAATACAGAAGTTACCAATAGTAAAAATACTTTAAATTTAGAGTGCTTATAGCACTTTTAAATGTTCAGATACATGGCTCAATGCAGTCTTCCACTTCTGATTACAGAAGAAACCAAAACAGACCAAAAGTGTTTTGCAATGATTTCAGCAGACACAGAAGTTCAATAGCTTACCAAGAAACAGATTCATGGTGCTCTTTCTCTATTTGGAGGGTCAGAAGGGCCCAGGTTACATAAGACTATATCATCATTCACATAAACGTAGCTGCAGCTCCACTGAGTCAGTACTCTTTCTGCATAAAGCCCAGACCCGACCAAAACATACAAACAGCTCATTGAGCTTCATTTTTGCCTAGAATCTTACATTTCAGCTAACGCACAGGAATATTCTGTACCTAACTCTTGACTAAAATGTATCTTTATGACAGTGGAAGAAGTCATTTTGTTTCTAAACAGCTTTTTTTAACAACTGAAAGTTAAAGACTTTTTGCTTGTGCAGCTGCTACCTCTTCACTCACGACAATTGTAACAAAAAGTCACGTAAGTTTCCAGGATAAATTTAGTGGGGTTTTTAAACATTAAAAGGCTTCTGGAAATGCCAGCTATCAGCATCAGCAGAACCCCAGTTTGCTCTCTTATTACTGACATGTCAGGTAGATAAAGAATTTGCTTAGTTTTATAGCTTTGTACCATACTGTTAATAAGCACATATACACAATCAACACTGCTGTAACCTTGGGGAACCCTGGACTTCCAAGTCAAGAATAAGAACAATCTCTGGTTGTATGGGAGATAGTTCTGTCTAGGCCTGTCAACTGCAAACGCCACCCTTGAAAATTAAGTTTAAAGGACGTATTTAAAGGTCAGCCAAAAAAAACCCCACAAACAAAAAAGGCGGGGTGAGGGGGCAACACTTGGTCATTTTGAAAGTTGGGCAGTGATATAGGGTTGTTCCACTTTCATTCTAAAAGATTGTCATCCAAAAGCATGAAAGCATCAACTGGAAAGACTTATATAGAAAAGGAACTTCCTAAGATGCTTTTTTCTTCCCCCCCTCTAAACTTAAGTCAGTGGTACCACTTCATAAACCGAGGAATCAACATTACTACCCTTTTAACTTATTAGCATTAAAATGCTCACTTTGAAGTCCTGACAGACTGATACAAAATCAATAATTTCCAACATATAAATGACTGAACAAATGCATAAACTGAGAAAGCTTCACTTTGGCTAGCTACAATAACCGTCCTGTACTAGTTAAGTTGCCAAGTGATGTTTATACAGAAAATAGCAATATATTAGTGCAAATATAACTATGTAATGTTATTTAAGAGTTTCTAGTTAAAGTATCATAAACACTTATATAAGGAAAAACTATCAAGTCAGTCCAAACTTTTCAAAGTCGAAGACTGATATTACTGCAATTCATACAAGTAGCCCAAGCTTTTAAATGTTGTTACTAAGCATTTGGAATTTATGTAGTCACAACAAAATAAACTAAGAATGAAAGCAAGCAGAATAAACACCCTCTCATTCTCCTGAGGGTGAAAAGCCTAGCCAACTTCAAAGCTGATTTCTGGTAAGTTTTCATTGCCATAATGAACATGTGCAAAACTGATAGGTATAAATACATTGCATCTTCATTATACAAGTATTAGAACCTACTTGGCATAATCATTTGCCTTCCTGGATTCACCCACTGTGTTTTCCCTGCCACAAACTCTTTCAGGTAAGTTTCTACTGTGTTATCCACCCTATGACTAACTTACCGGTATTTTAGACTGAATTAAACAACCACAACAGGCAAGCATGGCTACCCTTCACTTAAAGTTTACATACTTAAAACAGTGAATAAACCCAAGTAATAACAGTGAAAAAAAAAGCAAATAATCCCTTTTTTTCCCTTCAATAAAAAACAAACAGACCAACTGAACCTAGCATATAAACATGCCTGATTCTTAAAAGTCACTTGCCCACCTACACATCACTGGTTCCTTCGATTTTTATAGGGTAATAAAATACTAAGATTATGAACTACAGAAGTGAGGAGTTGAAAGTTTTGTCGTCTCAACCAGGAGTCGCCAAAACGTCAGCAAGTTTAAAAAAAAAAAAAAAAAAAAAAGGAAGAGGAAAAAAAAAACCGCAGGGTGTGGGATTGATATAAATCTGTGAACAAACTAGGATGAATAATGCCACACTTGGTCATTCCTGACTGCCGGCAGGGTCACGGCACGGCAGGTCCAAAGCACGAGCCCCCGGGTTCCCGGCAGGGATGGGGGGGGGGGACACACGGCCCCGCCGCCCGCGTTGCCGGCCGGGGGCGCTGCCCGGCCCCGCCGGCACCGGGGGGTTCCAAGGGCAGCGGGATACGCTCGGGGCGGCCGCTGGAACCGGCGGCTCGGGCTCTGCGGCCCCCGGAGCGGGGAAAAGCCGCCCGCGCGGCTGCGGGGGTAGAGGCTTCGCCGGGGCTCTCGGGAGAAAAAGCGCTTCGCCGCCGGCGGGCAGGGCGCGGAAGGGACGAACACGCGGTCTGGCCCCTCCGTGCGCCCCGACCCGGCGGGGGGCGGGGGCGCCGCACGCGGCCGCCCGGCCCCACACGCCGCCGCTGCGGGGTCGCGGCGAAGGCGACAACAACAACAGCGCAAAAGCCAGATCAGCGTGTCCTCCGGGGCCCACGGCCACGGGGGGGCCGGAGGGGGCGACAGGGAGAGCGCGGCGCTCCGGCGGGGCCGCAGCGGCCCCGGGCCCGCACACTGCGGCAGCGGAAGCGGCGCGGGGGGAAGGGCCCGAGCCCGGCAGGGAGGGCCCGGGCCGGCACAGCGGGGGCCCCGAGCGCGCCCCGCGAGCTCCCGACTTACAACGGCATCGTCTCTCCGGCCCCTCCTCCTCCGCCTCCGCCGCCGCCGCCACCACCGCCGCCGCGTCGTCCCCTTCTCCCGCCTCCTCTTCCTCTGCGTCCTCCCCCACCGCTGCCGCCTGAGGACCGGTCACTCGTCCCGCGGAGCGGCGGGAGCCGCGACCATGGCACGGGCCGGGGCCAGGCCCCGGGAGAGGAGGGAGCGGCTGTGCCGGGCCCGGCCGCCGCCGCCGCCGCTTCACTCGCCTCTTCCCCTCCGGCCTTCTAACATGGCGCCCGGGCGCTACCACAGCAACGTCCCGGACCGGGGGGGGCCTGACGCAGCGCCGCGGACACCCCCGCACGGCGCGCACGCTCGCCCGGCCGCGCGTGCGCAGGCGGGAGGGCGGCGCCGCGGGGCACGCTGGGGGTTGTAGTCCGGGCTGCGCCGGCCGCGTTTGAAAACAAAGCGCCAACGGCCGAGGGGCGGCGCGTGCGCGGGGCGGGCTCGCGGCGGGCGGGCCCGGAGCGCG
>JAYRBT010000177.1:50131914-50162820 GCA_036023395.1 Myiotriccus ornatus | reverse complement strand
CCAAAGTGCAGGACCTGGCACTTGGCCTTGTTGAACCTCATCCTGTTGGAATTAGCCCAGCTCTCCAGTCTGTCCAGGTCCCTCTGCAGAGCCCTCCTGCCTTCCAGCTGATTGACACTCCCCCCCAGCTTGGTGTAATCTGCAAATTTACTAATGGTATGCTCAATCCCCTCATTTAAATCATCAATAAAGATAGTAAACAGAATTGGCCCCACACTTAATTTTTATTTCATTGATGGTTTTGAGGGGTTTGAGAGTTAGACTAAAACCACTGTGATTTACATTTGTTTACACCAGCTAAATTTATTCCCAAATTCACGTTAAATCAAATACAATTATTACACTCAAAAAATAGGAGGAGTGAGGAAATAAAACTGCAGCAAATTTCTCTTTCTTCCATTCAAGAGCACTTAGTAGCATGCATATTTGCAGTAGCTTTAGGCAAAAGATTATTCCAACTCATTTCCATTGTCCTCTCTTCTCACATTATATTCATCAGTAGCCTGATGTATATAGATACAGCAAACAGAGGATATTCTGAAGACTGCTTTTCTATACGCAAGGTGCAACACAAAAGCAATGTTCAGATAAAACCCATGCACTAATCACAGAATCAAGGAATATGCCAAGTTGGAAGGGACTAACAAGGATCATTGAGTTCAACTCAGCCCTGCACAGGATCATCCCCACGTATCACACCATGTGCCTGAGAGTATTGTCCAAACACTTCTTGAATTGTATCAGGCTTGGTGCTGTGACCACTTCCCTGGGGATGCTGTGCCAGTGCCCAACCACCCTCTGGGTGAAGAACCTTTTTCTAATATCCAACCTAAACCTCTTCTGACACAACTTCAGGCCGTTCCTTTGGGTCCTATCACAGGTCACGAATATACAATAATAATATACATATAATAATATGTGTATAAAATAAAATATTTACTTTATTCACCCAATCCAGGAGTGCTATTGAATAAATCTGGCAAGTGGTCTTTGGTCACTACTCAGAGACAGCAGCTAATCTATAGTCTCAGCATCAAATGAACAGTTACTTACATTTCCTGAGCACCTGACTATCTAAAAGGATAATCTTAAAAGCACATTTTATTTAAATACATGGTTTAGCTTTGAGTAATGCACAGTTCGCTCTATTAAAGGTAGATGCCATTGGACTGGTTGTAGCTAAAAGTGTGTTAACTATCCCTAAAAAATTTACAGAGCACAAAATGCTACTCAATGTTGAATAAAGCTGTAAATAAACACAGAGATAACAAAAAAATCCTTATTTACAAGTCAACATCAGAGGAATGTAAATGGTTCTTTAAAACTGAGTAATTTCAGTGTATTATTTCCCCATAGGTGCGTATGGACACTCGAATATAAGAAAAGGAATTATCTGTGGAATGATCAGTTTGGTTTAAAATAGCTCTAAAAGAAAACAATAGATCTGCCTTCTGGGAAACAACCTGACTCTGGGTGTGAACAAGGACATTCTTACAATATGCACTTCGGGTTATTTACCTAAAATGTCCCTAGGTGTGGCAAAGTAAATAAGGAGAAAACATCATGTGCAAATCATGTGAGGCCCAGTCGCCTGAATGCCAAGTACTTATTACATTATTAGCCAACAAAAATCATCTTTCAAACTGCATCAGGCAGTCCCTACTGAACTGAGGACTCAGCTCTCACACATGTTCTTGGAGGCTCAGGAAACTTTCTGCAGCACAGACCGGAATGTTGATCAGAGTTAAGTTAAAAATTTTGTTTGTTAATTAAGACTTGGCCAGCTGCTTAGAAGTAAAATGAGTAAAATGCAAAAGTCCTAGAAGAATTGATATGGAAAATTACCATTGATTATAGTAGATATTTATAAATGGTAAAATATAAGAACTACAGCACAGCAACAACAAGAGTACCATAGAAGTATTTTAAAGACATAAAAAAAAATGTTATGTCTGTAATAAAAAGAGACTACATTCTGTAGGATGGGGTCCAAAATGCACTGTGAAGACAGTCTACCCCAGATCTGAAGTATGATACAAGGCATGCATGATACAAGGCATGTATTATACATACATGCATTATATGAGAGAATGAAAATTTATGCCATATTTCTCAAGTCTATTTACATAAAGATTTCTTGAAATCATCTAAAACATACAAATAATAGCGGTTTTCCAAAAATATGTATTAACCTACCCACTCTTCCAATCTTGCCATCCTTTCAGCGTTTTCCTCAGCTTCTTTACGCTCTTGTTCAGCTTTTTCTTGAGCCTCTTTGGCAAGGCGTTCCTCGGCTGCTTTGCGTTCCAAAATCTCCTTTTCTTCATCTGTCAAGCCATAATTTCGAGGTTCTCCAATTTCTTTGATGATCTTTTGCACAATAAATCTGTTCTCAGGATCTTCATATATGGGTACATCTTTTAAACAATGCAAGAGAAAACATTTCAAGGTTTTTGTCAGTTATTAATGGATATTAGTAAATAACTGCATGACCTAAAAATACATGGTGCTCACATTGTTTGAATTTTCAGGTAAAAGATGTTGTTTTCCGTTGCTTATAAATGTAATTTTTTTGCTACACAGAATGTTTTCTAAATCAGATTTTCTTTACTAGCTTCAGCCAAAATAATTTGCATTTTAAGATGATGTAAGGAAGAAACATATTAAAATAATTTTTACAACTGTCATTTATCAGTTGCAGCTTGCCCAGGTTTTGAAACATGTGAATGAGCTCAATCAATTATCAGAGATGTTCCTGACACCAATCCTATGTCAATTTATCCAGATGCATAAAAACCATCAGCTTTGTCCTTGTCTGCCCCCAAAGGCTACAGAATAGGTTGTTAGGATTTGGCACAAACTCCGAAGTTTCTACTCATACAGATTTACAAATATACAGACCTATCTCTAGTCCACCTCTTACTATGTTATATTTACAAAACAAATCTGTAGCTTCAGGTAGGAACATGGAGACTGAGCAAGACCTTCTCTTTCATTCTATTCCTCCTCCCTTTTAATTGCTGGAGGTTACTGGCACATTAAACTTGACAAGGACAAAGGAAAAGTACAAAAGAACGAAGACTTTCTCCAGAGCTTTCTAGATCCAGTATGGAAAGGCAGAAAAGGTACAGAAATGTACATGGAAAAGAGGAAGAGTGAGCATTTGAGGTAGAGAATACATAGATAAAGGGCTTGTTCCGAGGCCAGAAATGGAAGATGTAAAAGCACAGAAATGGTCAAGGAGAAGCGGATGAAGGGAAGAAGACAGAACAAGTAGAATATAGAATTTAGATGAGAATTCAGTAATCCTTGCTTCACAGTTCTCTGCTTTAGGAAGTTGTTTTGAAAGTTATTGGCAAAGCGTTCTTCCCAGTTCTTTCTGATCACCTATTCAGGCAGAAGACAGCTGTCAAATACTAACACCATTCTTCCAACAGTTGAAGTGTTTGTGATTTGGAACTGAAGTCCAAACTCTGCCCGTGAATTAAGGAGAAAGCTAACATAATTTTAAATGATAAAATTCTTTTACAGCTCCTTCTTTCAAAAAATCAGGAATTGCATTCCTGAAGGATTTCAAATTTAAGAAATTTGCTATGACAAGCAGTCCAACGTTTCCACAATTTTAACTGCACCTGGATATACAAATTACAATGAAAATCACTTTTCTATTCACTGATAGTACTGCTAATACCAGCGTTGAATTTGAGGTCCTAAAGACTACATGGTTTTTCTTAGACAGCCACAGAAGTGTACAATGCACATATTACAGCAATCATAACTACCTACATTTATACTCAAAAATAAATGCCTTTTAAATGAAAGATTAGGCTAGCACTGATGCTAATGGAGAGGAAAAGATCTTCAGAAAATGAGTTAATAAATTAAGGTCTTCAAATTAAATTGCTGTTATAACTCTGACATGCCTTTCAGAAAACAACATACAAGATAACCAACTTGCAGCCTTCATGCAGTGATTCATTGTGGCAAAGTAGGATTTACAGAATCTTGAAGCCCACTCCTTTGTACTAATCATATTTCAAACTCAGAAAAAAATAATAATCATAAAAATGATACACAAAACCATATGCTACGATTTGCTAAAATTAAGGTAGAAGAAAATTATTGAGTCAATATTTAACAAAACAAACACAATTTTTTACCCCTTCTTCAGAACATGACTGAGAAAGCAGTTGGCTCTCTGATTAAATCCAATGCTACTTAATTCTGTGCATCTGATAATCCAACTGGAACATCAACTAGAACAGAGGGTTTGGGCTGAGCCAAAAGTTCCTCAGTGATTATCTTTGTAATCTGTCCTTACCATTTTACAGCAAAAGCAACATGCTTGAATACTTCAGTGGGTAACAACCAGCAATGTGAATTTTTTCCACTGCTATGTTTCCTAACAACACATATATTATTCTCAAAATAGTCTCAATGATTGACATTAAAAAAGAAACTTAGAAAATAAGTTATGACTGATGCTGTTGAACAACTAACTTCTCATAATTCATCTCAAATGGACATTCCAAATACCAGCAGTTTGATTTTAGCTGCAGGGTTTTCCCCTTGTTTGTTCTTTCCTCTCCCCTCCCCCCAAAAAAATCACTTTTTCTTTAGAATGCTGTCACCCTGATCTCACTTGTTTTGAATAATTAGATTATAGTAACCTTCTCAAGATTTTCCAGTGATCACAATTTGCTAGATAGTGTGCAGGGAAGAAAAATTTTCTCACATACAGGTATAGTGCAAAACAGATTCAGTTCTAGCTTTCCGCCTTTAATCTCTAATAATTTTCTTTAATGCTTCACAATTTACAGATTATCCATGGTGTTGCAAAATGGGAAATATGTAAAAATTTTCTTGAGAAAGGATGTTCTTTGATGTTTGATCTTTATTTACTTTCGAGTGTAATCAACAAGAACAGAGATTTAATCTGTAACACAGAGAGCCACTCACAAGCAAGATCCAAGTGATGTCCATGTGTTAGAGAGACAAATTGCTTGTTGGTGGAATAGCCTTGTTATGGTTTAGGACTGGACATGCTTCAATCTCAGACACAGCAAGAGATTAACAAAGTTTGGGGAGAAGGCTATACCACTGATAGAGGACACAAAGAATGCAGAATTCATGGACCACAAGGACATCCGGCAGAATTCCCCAGATGAGGAATAAACTAATAAAGCCAACCTAGTAATTGTACTGAAATCAGCTCGGACTGGGTAAAAGGTAATTCCAGCAGGAGGAGATCATGAACATTCACTCACAGCCCACTGGCCCAAGAAACCCATCAACTCGAAGAGAGAGACTGAGCACTGGACTAATTAGCATGAGAAGTGAGAGAATCATTAACCAACAGAAAACAGAATACTAATTAATAAGAGAACTATGTAAGTTTTAGCCAATGAACACTAATTCCTTGGTTTGCTAAAATGTATAAATAGTAAAAGGTTTTGGTAGTTAGAGTGTTTGGTTTGTGGAATACTACTGAGCATCCAGGCTTGTGCAACTCAGTGTCTCTTGCATGTGTAATTACTGGCTTGTTGCACACCAGGTAACGAATCTGATTTTTGTGAACAGCAATGGTGTCTGAGGATAAGTCTAAAGAAAAAACATAAGCAACCATAATATTGAAAGTCCATGAAAATGTACTATTACAGCTATCTGGAAGGATGCAAGTGCAGAGGTCTGTAACCTAAGTCGTAAAATTGCTTAAATAATTTAGATTACAAAGATAAATAACTAAAACTCCAATTTTTAAGAAAAAGTCTAACTGTACAATAACATTTTTTGCAGATTATACAATTAAATGTTTGTTGTATATGCAATATGCAATGTTAATAAAAATATTATTTATATATGCACACTTATATGATTTTTGCAAGTGTTAAATTTGCAACAACAAAATTTTTTGGTTCATATTTTACCCACTAATTTTATTATTTCATACCAATAAACTGAGGATGTATTTCAAGTTCATCAAAATAGTTGAGAACTGTCGTATCATCTGTGTTGGAATCTCGGAAGAGTTTCAGAGATTGTGGGAACCTGTCCTGGGTATAATGAGTCCCAGCAACGACACTCTCTGGCAGATTTGTTATTCTGTTTATAAGGAATTCATCAGATGCAGTCAAAGAAAAAACAAATTCTGTGAAGAAGAACATAGTGTTTGAATATAATCAAAATCTCCAAAGAAATCAAGTACTAGCAAAAACACCAGGATGAAGCAATTTCTACATAGATGAAAACCACATCATTTTAATTTCCAACATAACTGATGCATTCCAATAAATTTGGGGAAAAAAAAAAAAGAAGAAAAAGAATAAAATATCTACAAACTAAAACAACCCCTTCCGTTTGATTAAGAAAGATATATTCACCAAAAGGGTTGTCAAGCATTGGAACAGGCTCTCTAGAGAAGTGGTTGAGCCACCATGCCTGAAGGTGTTTAAGGGATAGGAAGATGTGGCACGTAGGGACAGTGATGGACTTAACACTGCTGGGTTAACAATTGGATTTGTTGTTCTTGGTATTTTTTTCCAACCTAAATGATTATTTGATTAATTGTTCACTCTCAAATATGAGGGAAGCGGTATTACATGAAATAGATATTTAAGTTAAATTCAATAGGAGCAGATGGAGCGATATTTTAGACTTCTCGTTGGTGGCAGCAGTATTTCAAAACTCCTCAGTTTATTTAAAAAGAAATCCATCAAACTTACCAGGTGTGATTATTTTATGACATTTAGGTATTTTGCTTTTTATTTCTTCTTCTTCCTCTTCATCTTCCGCTAAAACAAAAGTAAGAAATGATCAATATTTTCATTTGAAGCAACAATATCACTATATTTGCTAAAAATATGTCCAGTACAAACACAGGTTTGTCTATATCCTGATAATATTAATAGCTGGAAATCAATCTAACCTTGACACCAGTTTAGAGAATTCAATAAGTAATTTATGTTTCCAGCCACCGCAGAATTCTACCAGTAATTGTTTTACCTACACAGCAGCAGCATGTACATGCATACACAATTTTAAAACGTGTTCAACTACAAAACTGCCGTCTTGTCTTTGGGCTCTCCTCCTGCTAAGTACATTATTCTTCCAAAAACAGAGGAAAGGCTCAGAACAGTGAGTAGAAATGTTTTATAGTTGTATGTTTAAAATGCTTCCTGCCACTTAGTGTCTGCTGTTCTTAATAGTCAGTAAAAGTGCCTGAAGAGCATCAGCTGAGCATGACCGCTTACAGAACAGCATACTAAGCTGAACAAGACTGTTTCTTCTTTTCCCTCAAACCTCGTGTTGTAATTTAAATATGAAGATAATTCTTAATCTTGGTCTTTATGTATGGACAGCACTTGGTCACAGTTTGAAAGGTATGTTGCAGAGCTTCTCTGAAGTCATATCTACTGTAGTTGACCTAATAAACCCACTCTAACCTGGCTCACAAAATATGTATTGGTGCACTGGCTGGATCCCCTCATTCAGTGGCCCTTTAATATTATGAAGAAATTTTCTGCTGTAGAGTTTGCTTAAGCAGAGTAGACCAACAAAAACCATAAAAACATCTTCCTTGTTTGTGCATTTACTTATTTCTTTTTCAGGAAAGAGAGCCTGAAAATGATCTTGTGCATAAATTAAATAAGGCGGATTACATTATTTCTTGTACTCTAAGAATCATGTGTAAACAACTTTGGTTTGTATCCTGCACCGCAGTCATTACAGTGCTGATACAATTCCCTTAGTATGGCACTGAGAACAATAATAATAATGAGAATATTAGCAGCAAAAAAAGCAAAGGCAGCAACTAAACCAAAATCAGCAGTACTTACCACGAAAAAGTTCCATTGCCTGGCTATAGGTCTCTGGAAACCCATCTAAAACATACCCCTGATTCTTGCAGGGCATAGATTTGAGCTTATCCTTCACAATTGTAACAATAAACTGATCATCTAGACGACCTAAGACAAAGAAGCTAAATAGGTACCTAGTTTATAGAAACAAGATATCTGAAATTATTTTACAAACATTTAAATTCATTTATCAGATAAACTTTTTCTTAGACCCTAAAAAAGTCATATATTTTGAGTTGCTATTTGTATATTATGTGTTGACAATGATTTATGGAATACGAATATGTAGCTACAAAATAAAATCACATTTGTGTTTACAGGATATAAATATTAGAACTGCAGGAATACTAAACAAGAAATTAGTTCTATTTAGAACAATACAATCAGATTTTAATAGAAGCAGTAAAGAAATATTTATAGAAAAAATTATGAGACAAAGCAATAATTTTCTATTTACATTTAACAGCCTTAATGATAGTTTTGCAAAAAAGGGAGATTGACTTCACAAATTTCATTTTCAGATTAATATACTGAAATATGAATTGGCTTATTAATTTGTCCTGCATTGTTGAGAAAATATGTGGAAGTGAAAAGATTGGTTTGACCTGAGTTTTTGTGCTTTTGTAAACATTGATTCTAGTTTTCTACTTTATTTTGCTTTGGGTATTAGAAGTCTTAGATATTTATAACCATAGAAGTATGTTATTATTCTAAAAGTCATTATTATTTTAAATAACAAATCAAAGCATGTAGAAGAGATAGGTAAACCTTTAGTGATAGAATGCGTTTTAATAGGGATCACTTTATACGACATGGAAAATGTTAAGCACTGAGTCAAAAACAGCATGACTTTATTCATGTATAGATGATAACACACTTTTCAGTAATGGCAATTGTATAGACCTTTCTCAATCTGCAGACTTTAAAATTGTTTCCCAGCTTCAGTAAATACTATTTACTTTCTAATGATGTATAAGGTACTTAAATTCCCTGCACAATCTTGTATGACTCTGCACTAATGCCGGCCGGCTCCAGGACAGAGCAGGCACTGGCCAAGGAAGTCAAGAAGAGGTGATAGTAACACCTCTGTGATAACACATTTAAGAAGAGAAAAGGTCATTGTGCAGAAGTTAAATGTGGCCAGAGAAGAGAGGAGTGAGAACCTGTGAGAGCCCTGCAGACACCCAGGTCAGTGAAGTGCTCCGGGTGCAGCCTTTGGTGAAGGCCATGGTGAGACAGTCACCCTGACCATGGAGGTCCACGGAGGGGGCAGAGATCCATGTGCAGCTCGTGCAGGAGGCCCACAGGGAGGAGGTGGATGCCCAAAAGAAGGTTGTGACTCCATGGGAAGCCCATTCTGGAGCAGGCTCCTGGCAGGACCCATGGACCCATAGAGAAAGGAACCCATGCTAGAACAGGTTTGCTGGCAGGACTTGTGACCCCATGGGAAACCCAGGATGGAGCAGCCTGTTCTTGAAGGATTGCAGCCCTTGGAAGGGGCCCATGCTGGAGCAGTTCATGAAGAACTGTAGGCCAGGGGGAGGCACCACGATTGAGAGGTTCATGGAGGACTCTTGCCTGTGGGAGGGACACCACACTGGAGCAGAGTTAGGACTCCTCTCCCCAGGGAGGGAGCAGCAGCAGAAACAACATGTGGTAAACTGACCACAGCCCCTACTCCCATGTGCTGCTTGGGGAAGGAGGTAGAGTATTGTGAATAAAGTTAAATATGGGAGAGAAGGGAGGGCAGGAGGAAGGTATTTTTAAATTTGTTTTACTTCTCATCGTCCTGCTCTGATTTTGATTGGTAACAAATTTAAGTAATTTCCCCAAGTTGAGTCTGTTTTGCCCATGAGAGTAATCAGTGAGTGCTCTCTCCCTGTCCTTATCTCAGCTTTCATTATATTTTCTCTCACCCTGTCCAGTTGAGGAGGGGAGTGACAGAGAAGCTTTGGTGAGCACCTGGCATTCAGTCAGAGTCAAACCACCACGTTAATGTATAACATAAAACATTGTATTTTATTTTTAAATAAGGTATGTACAAATGGAAAGGACATGATTCTTGCTCTTAATAGGAAGTAAAAGTTCTAGAGCACAGATTTGTTTCCTGATTTTCCATCTGCATAGGGTTGAGTAGTTGTCTTTAGTATAGTAACTATAATTTTGTATTTCCTACCTTTATTCAGCTCCATGTTTTCTTTTATTCCATCTAATAACTCCAGTGCTGTTTCTATGTTTTCACCTTCCTCCTCTGCCTCATCTCCCCCCTCCTCTACTCCAGTGTCCTGTTCTTTAGCCACAATTTTCTCCTAATGACAAGGACAGAAATATGAATAAGCTCAGAAATTCCATAGCCAACTTATTTTATACACAGATGTAAAAAAAGAAACAAAAAATAAACAATTCCTTTCACGTATCTCTTGGACAGTGAGATACTGAGCAATCCTGTCTCTAAAAAGAGTTCAGTGCAGCCCCAGAAGTGATCAGTATGTCAAAAGATATTTCCATTATATAATAATGGGGTTATAACGAATTTTTTAATTATGCCAAACATTTTAAAATCACAGAAATTAAAATAATAGGAACATTAGAAAACAACAACTCACCAGATGTGCAATTTTTTCAGAAATCACATCATCTATCTTAATGTAATGTAGCCTGTAATGTTTGCAGAGCTCCTCAGCAATGGTGGATTTGCCAACCCCAGGAGGACCATGAATGTAAACTTTGAGAGGCTGGAAGAAAAAAGGTGAAGATATGACATCATTCAAACCATACAGATGTTTTTATGTAAAAGAAACCATCTTTTTAATAGAACTAATAGCAATAATAATTAAAAGTGAAAATATATTTTGGTTCTATCAATTTATTTATTTATTGCTGAATATCTCCTATATCTCCCACAGTCTCTGAGTAAGCCAGTTACTTAAATGTAGAATTTTACTGTTGGAGAGAAAGCACGTTTCTATTCAGTAGACTTACAGACCAGTGTATTGTGGCTAATTAGTGTTTGAATAATCCAAAGAGATGAAATACAATCCCACAGATAGGATGCAGTGAATTTTGAAATGAGGTGACAGATATTATATTATAAACACGCAATAGTTCTATTTCCCAACTATTACCCAATGTGGTAAATTTGCTGTCACCACAATGATTATTTTCACCTCAAAAATTTCAGATCCATCACACTCTGGAGATATTAATGATTTCTAATTTCAGTCAACCAGCCTGAGGATGAGTAAGTGTAATTAAGATTCCAGTATACACTTATTAAACATGTTATGCAACAAACTCAAAGTCATACATAATTAACTGCCTCTCTTACTTTAGTAAATCTGACAGCACAAACTCTGAAAATAAGACTAGTGACAGGGACAGTCTAGATAGCCTTCCCTCTCTTTGTTACTTGATAGGTCTATATTTTATACTGATTTTTTTTAATTAGATCTGTATGTACTCAGATGCAGTGGTTTAACCCAAACATAGATCTGATAATCCCTTCAGAGCTATGCAGGGACTTTAATGAACAACCTTGAACAATAGTAGCTGTATTTTGTTTTACATGCCCTGAACTCTTGTTTGAAGTCTGAACATGATTTAGACGTGCTGAACACCTTTATCATACCAATCAATATTTCAGTGTATACAAGCGTTTTCCTGCACTTTTCAATAAGCCTCCCTATAAAGTTGAATGCAGAAGTTCTAAATATCAACCTAACACAGGAAACAGCAAAGTTGCCCAGTAAATTATGCAACAGGGCAGGGTGAAATGGAGGCTGCATTGCAACTGAATATCCTGATTCGCTAAATATAAAGGACACAAAATACCTAACTATTGACTACCATAAAAAAGCTTAAATAAAAGATACACTTATTGCATTCTTGAAGCAAAATATACCAAGAGCAGCATTCCATAAAATAAATTACCTTCTCAACATCAGCTGCTCCATCATTAAGCTAATTTGCACTTACAGAATTTCAGTTTTAGGCATAAAGGAAATAAAACTTAATCGTTGTTTTAATTAAGATTGCCTCTAACTTCTACAATTTAATTTTTGGGTTTATGTTCACTTATTTTGCATCTGTGACAGTTTTCTATGTATTTTTACTTAAATAAATTAAAGCCTGTGTTTATATAACCATTTCTCTTGGGGAGAAAGAAAGAAAGGTGCACTTTAAAATAGTGTTCAGCAAAGCATTACCAGCAATCCTCGACTTTCCTTGTATTCCTTGACAACTTGTTCAATGTTCTCTATCAGTCCTGTCTCAGCAACCCAGATAATGTTGAAAGCCTCTTTCAGAACAGTTGATTCTAATTGCAGGTTCACAAGCAACATATCCAAATTCATTTGCTGAGGGAATAAAGCTACATTTATTTACAGACATAAACTATGCATGTTAAAAGAACAGTTAGCTGAAACTGGAAACCAGAATGGACAGGGACAATACAAACAATCAAAGCATATGGAAAGAAGATTTATGTATAAAGCAAAACAGACAATTTAAGCTCTTTAAAAATATAAATTTTCAATATATAGTTGTATTTGAGTGTTCTCATGAACTATTAGAACATGAAACACTAAGCAATTATTGTGTACAATGTAAAGGTTTCATGTAATTGCAAGGAATCATCTCTTTCATAAATTTATCAAGTGCCATCTTAAAACTACTTGGATTGTAATTTGTTCATTTCTCCTATGAACAGTTAATTCCAGATAAATAGTTGAACACAATACAATTTATGTATGCTGTGTTCATCACCTTTACCAGCACTTTATTATTAACTAATTTTGTTGCTATTTTTATCATTTGGTGTAGGTTTTGTCAGAGTGCTCCAGTATGGTAAGGGGAACAGCAACATCAGTGCTTTAGTGTTTTGTTGGTTTTTGTCAATCAGACTGTAACACCTTAAAGTAGTCTGTTCTATGATGGTTAATTTTTTCTTTGTCTATTTTCTAAATTTAAAGTATACATTTTTAGGCATATTTTGGAATTAAATTTTTCTGGTGAAATAAAAAAAAGAAATTATATATTTCATGACATTTTACTTCTAAGTTTAAATACTTTACTGAAGTAATAAAAGAAAGAAAAGTACTGACTGTTAAATCTTTGCTCAGGAATGCATTTTCTTTAGGAATCTTCTGAATTTTTCCTGGTCCAACATTTTTACTGATACACTATCAAAAATAAAAACAAATAAACAAACAAAACAAAAAACATTTAACAAATCAGATTCTTAGAAAAAAATTCAACAGGATTTTGTGAATAAAATGTGTGCTTTAAATTTTATGTTACTCTGTACCTGAAAAATCAGAGTACTGATTTGAAACAGATCTAAGAACAGTATATTAATTTTAATGTTAGTTTTAAATAGCTTTTGTTTGCTGTATGACTCTTTCTCTTTAGTACCTGCAATAAAAAAAAAAAAAAGAAAAAGAAAGAAACAACCCAAAACCACTGAAATGTCTGATGAAGTTCTTAAGTCAATGTACAACTTCCTAGTGCTTAAGATCTATTTTGAGATCTATATTATTTGCCAGCACTTTTCACTTCAGGTTCCTGAGGTGTTTAATTCTGTTAACACCCAGGAAGGGTTTTCAGATCAATGCCACTGATAACTCTCCGTATATCATCTGCATTTCATCATTAGACAGAAATTGTTAGTTACTCTTACAGCCCTTTAAAATAGATTTAAACCCCATTAGATTCCATAAAATCATAAACATTGATATAGACCATCGGATCAAATCTACATATATTCCAGCATTCTGTCTCCAACGATGTCAGTTAGTGGACACCTAAATTAAAATAAGCATGGGAAAAACATATATGATACTCCTTCCAAATACTCTTCTAATCTTCAGCTATTTTCAGCTATAATTCTCAAGGTGTTTCTCTCCCATGTGCCTTTCCAGTCTTCCCTGGGCTGGTATAGATAACTCCCCTGCCAAGATACCTCTCTGCAGCAATCTCTCCACTGGCAATTTCCCATCCACAAAACTGGCCACTTATTCCTGCCCTCCATTTCCCATTTCTAAACAGCCACGTACCCATGAAAGGACACAAACCCCTCCCTTTGGTGTCGAGCTGCTTCTCAACAGCTTCTTTGAAAGTCTTTGGGAAAATCAAGTAGACTACATCATCTTGGTCACTCTTACCTACACTGGCTAGTTATAGAATAGAACTCCAGGAGATTTGCAAAGTATTTGAGAACACCTTTTTGGAAAGTATTTCTTGTGAAAGCATTTTACAAAAGTCGCAGTGGCTCTTCCCAAATAGAATCATATGTATCTGGGTATCCTCTAATGTATTTAATTTGTTATAATTTCTTACAATGTATCTGGTTGTTAGCTGACATTATTAGGTATACTGACTTGTAATTCCCAAAATATTTCAGGAACCTCTCTTTTTACATTGGCACTGCATTTATCATCCTTCAAGTCTTCAAGTGCCAGGACAGTGCTAAACAGCAGGTTGTACGTGTGCATTTGCAATTCAGAGGTATTTCATCCTGCTTGAGTCATCTTCAGTGAACACCAAAAGAATCTGGTGACTTCTTTGTGTTCATTTTGCCAGTGCATTTCATAATCTTTTCTACAGTTACTTTAGTTTTATACAGATCCTTTAACAAGTTATCCACAAACAAATCCTAAAGCATTCTTAGGCTTCCAAATTCTTACCCCTATTACAAAGTACCTCTGCTATGTCCTTGTCTTCCCTAAGTGATCCTTTCACACCATAATCATCAGTTTGCCTTATAGATTTTCTGGCAGGCTTTTCCAGTTCTTTGAAAAAAATAATTTTGAGTCTTTCCTGATAGTTATGTTTTTCACTTATCCTGCCACATTTCATGTTTGCTTTTTAAAAAATTATTATTATTTATTTATTTATTGTTTTATTGTATTCATCTGAACTTTTTGAAGTCTGTCATCTTGTTTTCCTCAACCTACAGTTTTAAGTGAAAGGAACTTACATGGCTAATAATGTAAGTTCCAATAGTCTCTACCCTTCTCCTGCAAGTATTTAACATTTTTTATTTCTTTTGTGATCATTTTTAAATATAATATTCTTTCTCGTGATTGACCGCAGCGTCAAAATTTATTTTGACCTTTGCTTCTTTTGTAGGAATGTGGACTAACTGTACTATGGTCTCTCTTATACAGTGGCTCTTCAACTACCAACTTTTCAATGAGACCCTGTGTATTTACCCAAACCAAAGCACAGATTTCATCTTCTTGTGAGTTCCCTAACACTGTGTTCCATTAAACACACTTTGACACAACAAAAAAATCGGGCTCTTATGTTTGGTCCTCATGTAGCATTTGCCCAATCTACACGAGCAAGTCTCCTGTGAGTTGACTCTCACTATCACAGTGTATAGTTCACATACTTCCAGACTTAACTTTAAAATGTTTGTCAAAAAAAGAAGGTATCGTTCATAAAACAAGGGGAAAAACATTGCAAAGATTTTGAGTATCTAATTACAGTACTGTGAATCTCATAAAAATTCACCAGAACTTTCTTAGGTAAAGTTTCTTCTTAAATTAATGATAATACCTCAAAAGTTAATTCTGCAAAAACAGGTCCAAGTAATGTATTCTGTTCAAAGGGCAGAAGTCTTGAAGGATTTCAAAATAATCTTCTATGTAATTTACTGCATAAGATAATTCAGGAAGACCTTGGAACTTCTACTTCATTAAAATGTATAGTTTTTAAAACCTTACAGATATCTTAAGAAGAAGAAGAAAAAAAGGATTCAAAATCTCATACCTTTACCAAATCTCTTACCTTTACTAATTCTTCAAGTGTGTGCTTGGATGTATCCACTGCAAGCATATACTGAACTTCTGGTCTGTGGTCTGCTACATTTTGCAACACTCTGAAACACAGCGAGTAAGGCCAGGGCCGGTACTTACAGAAGCATACTTGGCTTTTTTAATCAAATAAATTTCAGGAACACTACCAGGAGTCTATAAATTCCTGCAGAATGTTTCAGAGCATGACATTTTCATATATATTTTACTTAATAAAGCAGAGTTGGATATTTTGTTTGGAAAGAAGTTGCAAGGGTAAGAAGCAATATCTGTAGAAGGGATAATCACAGCCTGCTGTAGGGTACACAATCCATTTCCAGTTCTGTGCCAGTTAACTGGTATCACACTCTAGACCGAGTAAGGCTCATCATTTCTTAAAAGCACAGCACCAGTGCAACAGTCAGGTAAGGTTTCCAGAAGGCACGTCTGGTACTGAAGGAAATGAAGGCTCTGTTTGACTCGGTAAAAAGGGTCAAAGAGTGACCTTAAACCAACCCACCCAGTTTAAAAGCCAGGATACTCTCTCATGGATTTGGATTTGTGATCTAGCTGGTATTAACTGTTGCCCAGGGGAACTTTTTCCACTTACGCTGCTAAATCAAGAACATGAATGGTTGGAATATAATTCTTTCCATCCTCAAAAACAGGAATTTCAGGAGTCTCACTAAGCCAACACATCTGAAAATACAGAGAATGAAGTGAGGAGAAGAAGGTTACTTTCAACTAAAGCTAAAAAAGGAGCATTTATTTCCTAGGGGAATCTATATATTCAGGATTTAAAGTTCAGTTTATTGAGTGATTAATAGAACTGCAGAAAAGAAAACAATTTTTGGAGAAATACTGATTGGTAGCCTACTGAAACCAAGAAACCCTTTTTTTTTTTTTTAAGAATATTCTTTCATCTTTAAAAATATTATTTTGTATCCCTCAAAGAAAATTGCTGGGGGTAAAAAAAAAAAAAAGAGACTGTAGTGTTGAGAAGAAAGACATTTTTCTGGATTCCATTGATATGACAGACATGTTCTCTCTGAAAAGTACATATGGAGATACTGTCCAAATACTATAGAAAAATCTAAAATAATATAGATCCAAAAAGGTGAAACCCACTTTTGCTGTAGCTAAAATATTTAAAAGGGATCAGATAATCAGTTCTGCTCATGAAAGCATTAACCTTATGATACCAAAGCTGCTAAAGATGCATTCAACTCCAGTTCAGTTTGCCCCTAGAAATTAAACGATTCTTCAAATGTCTACCTTAAAAAAATAGTGGAAGACTCCTTCCTCAGCTCCGTATTGATGTCCTGAGGCAACAACATAAGTTGAAAATTTATTTTTGTTCTGTGAAGTAAAATCAGCAAGAAAGTTTTTATTAAAATCTGGTAGTGCAGTTGGGATACAGGCTTACACTGAAACTTGATTACTTGTACTAAATACACAAAGTCTGTAAACTATATTTCTCAAAGTTTGTAACTAGATCAATTGTTGCATATCCTACAGTCTCATATTTCCTTCAAAAAAAGGCCCATTGCTCAATCAAAATTGATCTGTCTACCTTTGAATGGAAAATCTAAAAAAACCCTAAGAGTTAAAAGAACTGGAAGTTATGTAAATCAAGTAAATGAACAGGATAACTCATGTTTCAATTTTCTATTTCCAAGAAAAATAATTCTGAAATCCACTGAAGCTATTTTTTCAATTGCAGTGTATTTGCATTTATCCGCCTAAAGGAGTGATAAAAGCTGGGTTAACAATTTTACAGTTTCTTTACTGTCATTTTGTTACACAATTCAAAAAAATAAATCTGTGAACCATTTAAATGTTTTCTGAACTACACATCATGATTAACCCACATATTTTTGCTGACCATTATTGTGTAATACCATAAATGTGCCTGTCTGCTTGGATCAATGGTGAGAATGGTTTTAAAGAGAAAAAAAGAGATTTTTAAATCATTTAAAGAAGAAAAACTTTCAAGGAAGTCTTTTAAATTAGGTCAATTAACTTTGAAATTTTTAAGATAAAACAGCATTATTAAATAGTTGTCATACTGTAAAGATCCTAGACATTATATATTCCATCATACTATGTAAAAGGTCCTGCATTTACCAGCAGTGGGAATAAATGCACAGAATTGGGATCTACATCTTTTTTTGGTGAAAAATGAACCTTTTGTTATTTTATAATATTTAAGAAACATAAAAATAAGGAAAGTCTTAGCCAATCCTTAATCATATCAGCAAAGCATCATATAAAGTGATGACAAGTTGTAACATCAGTTCATTGTATCTGTGTGTTTTTGTCTAATCTACTTAGGATGTAAAACTTTGTAATAAAAACGACCTCAACTCAGTTGAATTCAACTCGTTATTAATCATAAGAAACACTAAAATTAGATGACATTACAGGCAGCATAAGAGCTGCCACACTGTAAGGACTTATAGAGCACAGTTGCCTGTCTCAAATACTGTTAAGGCCACAGAAGGACTTTGCCATGCGATAATCACAGAAGGGAAGGACAGGATGACACTAACTCCCAGCCTGGTCGAGGTCAGGTCTGGTTATCTCATCCTGGTTAATGCGTCTGGACAAAAATTCCCACTGTGGCAAACTGTGTAAAGAAGCAACTGCTCACACATGTATCAAACAGAGATCAGCCCAAGTTATGGGACAGATGGCATCAGCGGCCACCAATGACCATGGAAGCCCCTCCCCAAATATGCCTCTGTGGATACCTGGAACTTGGGCTGTAAATGAAGCCACCACAGCAGGAACCTGAGATAAGATAGAAGCAGTGCTATTGTCTGGGTGTTATCTCCCCTCCTAGGGGGAGGTTAGCAAAGCCTGGGAGAAGAATGTGTCACTGATAATGGACACAGAGAACACAGAATTTAATAGCCACAAGGAAAACCAACTCAGCGACTGTGCTTACATCAGCTCTGACTGGGTAAAAGGTAATTCCAGCAGGGGGGATCACAACCACCAACTCATGGCCAACTAACAAAGAAACCCACCAGAGAACAACTGAACATGGTACTAATTAGCATTGGAAGCAGGGGAATCATTTAACCAATAGAATAAGAGAACCGTGTAGCCAATGAGTATCAATTCCTTTGTTAAAATGTGAAAAGTTTTGAATGGCCTTGGGACCCCATCACCGAGAAGCCCAAGGTGAGGAAGGACCGCTGAATCCATGGGTGATGAGTATCTTTTCCTTGATCTCTCTGTCCCTCTCCTCTGTTTTCTCTTGCTTTGTCTCTACCTCATATTCATTGTTAAGTAAAATGGTGTTATTGACCTCGCCATATGGTCTCGTTTGCACCCAGGTCTGAGGAGAGGCATCTCTCAAAAATCAGATCTTAACATACACCGAGTTTTCTTGGGTAGTACCATCATAGATACTGTTTGTACCCTAAGAGCAGCAGCTCCCAGAGTTGCTCTGCAAACATGCCCCAGAAGACAAGTAGTAATTTTCATTTCCTAGCAGGAAAAATCTGCTTTGTGTGAAAGCACAGGAGTTATTTCTCATTTCCCCTAAAAAAATGTAACGCGGGATTTTCTTCTGTGAACCTTGTGCTAACTTCTGCCATTGGTGGAGAGAAAACAGTTTGACACCAAGTGCTATACTTCGCTGAAATATAAACCTCTAAAACAGGTTGAAGTCTTCTAACAGTACTTACTTAGTGTCACAAGTCACACATATGAGAAGGTAGTCCTTGGATATAGTTAATTTAAAAAATGAGGCGATTCTTAGGCAAGCTGCAGTTCCACTCAGCATATTTAGTTCCAGGTGAAGTGTCACGTTCTCGTGTAATATTCATTAAAGCCACTAGATGTCACATTCTAGCTGGAATCATCCATTCCAGGCTGTGCTTATTTTATGTTTGTTTGCTTTTTTCTAATAAATTGCTTGAAGTGGGAAACAGGTCTAAATTAATGGATTTGGGAACAGTGAGAACAGAGCTGAGAGTTGAAGAGCTTTTCTGTTTGTGGTAGACAGATATTTCTCTAAAGATTCTGAATTTGGCAGGAACCTAGACTTAGAAACTTCTGAGAGAAGCTACACAGCCTGTAAGCTCTGCCACAAAGGTAAAAGGTAAAAAATTGCTAGTGGTAAGCAAAGACTTCTAGTTCACAACTCTTACTGAATTTTAATCAAAAAATAGGTGGAAGATACACTAACATAGATGAGTGAAATCTTCCTTTGACCAACAACAGCCATTAAATTGCACTCTGAACAGACACTAAGGCTAAGAAACCCTTCTATTCTTGGTGCAAGGTCTTCTCTACCTGACTGACGAGACTGATGAATCCTGATGTTGAATCCCCCTCTTTGTGGGCAGTGGTAACACTATAATTTCTTTCATTGATGGCACATTCCCCAGATGCCACTCAGTTTAGAAATGAGTAGGAACTGTAATCCAGAAGTCTTGAACCATCACAGGAAGATAATGTTGATCTCCAGGGAAAAACAGAAGCTCTGGGGCCTTCCTGTTCCAAAGTGCTGACACAAACTACCCAGGGGCACTGATACCCATTGATGCTGACTGGAGTTCTGGACGAAAAGGGGCTCCTTTTGAAAGGCCTACAGCAGGTGTGTATTGAAAATATTCAAGTTGCCTTTATCATGTACAGCTACATATTGTTCCACTGTCTTCTCAGCAGATGTTCAGCCCAACAAACATTTAGAAGTTAAGATTAATTATATTAATGTTTTTGTTGTGCAGTGACTCAGTGCTTTGGACTAGTCAGAAAAGTAGAGTTGATAGTTCATCTGGGTGTTAGCTGTGGCAGAAGTTATTGCAAGGTTTGATGTACATTTACAATCTTCATGTTTCTAACATCACAAGTGTGAAAGTTGTTTCATGGTCTTGTAACTCCATGTTAGCACAGTCAAAGAAAAACCAGTTCACCACCACATAATTTTTCAAGTTGCAAACCAAATTTTACTGGTATTCTACACTGTTAGACCCATGTTAGAACAGAATATAATGTCTAGTGCTATTTGCTCAGCAGGGCATAAGGTGGTAAGTGTATACTCAAATCAGAGCAAAGTTTCTTCTCCCTCTATTATTACCCTGACAAAGTTCTGCAATGGACACTGAATCATATTGATTAGGTGAGACTGCTAACACACGTGAAGAATGACCAAATGACACATTCACCACACAGTGTATTTCACTGACTTCCTAACCTCCACAGTACTCCATCACTAATGATAGCAGCATCCATTTTCCTGGATTGTGAAGCATAACCTGAGCCACTGTTGGTATTTATGTAGTAATAGTTCTTAAATAAAAAGTTCTTAAATACCAAAAGCATGGTCTGCTCTCTAGTAAGATTAATAATCTAATCAGATCAAAACAAACAAAACTGAAAGAAGAGATTTTAAAACACATATAAAGTGGTAACATATATTTTAGTTTTTCTGGGTCAGCTCTATGGCTATGATTTTAAAGTGAATTATAGGGTGGAATAAAAGTCAATAAGCCCTCTGCTCCAAGAGCACAAACTATCCAGGAACAAGCTAAGTGTGGCCAGAACATCTTTTGAGTATTTAAATGAGACATAATACTAACACAGCTTGTTAATATTTAAAGATGCTGCTTTTATTTAAAGCTGTACCAACACCCCTTTCCTTCACAGTCTTTCATCCTCAAGTCTTTCCCCACACGAGCCCCAGCTTTGATTCTCTCTGATACCAAAGAAACAGTATCTTTTTTAGAGTAAATAAGCCTGATTTACTCACTAATGAAAAAAAGACAGAATTTGGGATTTACATTATGCACACACTTAGATTTCAAAAGACATTCTAGTATTTTTTATACTACTATATTTTATTAATTATCAATGTAATCAACTTTTTTAAAGAGAATAACATATTCTTAAAATGTATTCAAATTATTGGTAATTTCCATTAGTAAGATAAAACTGTAAGTAAGAAGACAAAGTGATTTATTTTTATAAATACATTCTTTACATACAGTTTTTCCAAGTTTCACAATGAGTTTTTCAGCATTTGTGTGATCCACAAAGCTCGGATGAGATTTTCTTTTGCGATAATCTTCATCAGTAAGAGGAGCCTCAGGATTTTCCTACAAAGAAAAAAAATGTGACTTATACATTTCTTAAAACAGAACAATTTTTAAAGGCCTAGATGGTTAAAGTAAGTTCTTTAAAAGTATTTTTAAAATCTGTTTTAGCTTGGTTTTCATTTGAAATTCTTAAAGTTTCTGAATCTGATGCCTGAGGGTCAACATTTTGAAAATACCATTAGTTCAATTTCAATTTTCACAGATTTTACAGAATATTCTGAGTTGAAAGGGACCCACAAGGATCATCAAGTCCAATTCTTAAGTGAATGGCCCATATGGGGATTGAACCCATAACCTTGGTGTTCTCACAGTAGAAGATTTTTAACTTTCTTATATTTTAAAAAGCATTAGTTTTTATTGTATGTAGCGTTACACAAGGTTGAAAAACTCTATCTCTGTAACACTGAATTTGAGAATTGCAATAGCATACTCTAAAGTGCCTAGTATGGTTCCTGACAATACTTAACGTATATAGATATAGAGATGTATCTATTGATCTGTCTATACACTGTTTAAAATATGCATTTTATTAACTATATAGGGTAAATATGGGATTTTTTTTAATGATGAAGGACAGTGCATACTGTTGTTAGCATAGGTCTTACCTCTTAACCAACCAGCCCCCTATATCTTTCTGTATCATTGTATCCCAATGCCTAAACTTCTCTGTCATTGGAATACATTTAACAATTTTGGCAGTAAGTAATGATTCAGGGAGAAAGAATCCTAAAAAAAAAGCCTCACTTGCTGACACTAACTTTATTAGCTATCACTGAAGTACATACCTGAAACAGATTGGATAACTGATTTTGATTAATATTTTCCATTAAATGGCAATATTTGGTTAAAAAAAGTTTAATGTTTTCATACTACTTACAGGGTCAGAGGGTTTTGTATTTGCCCAGGTCATTATTGTTGAGATCAGGATGAACAACTTTGGTCTTGCAAAATTCTCTATTTCCTTATGTAAGGCTGTTAAATGAAAGCAGGGGCTTAATTTATTTTAAATTGCATTATTCAAACTGTATTTTTGCATTTATATAAAGGTCCTGTATAGACATTCATATCTTAATGGTCTATGTGATATGCGATTTTAAGTAAATGTTCTTTATTTAAGTTAATATAGAATAAAGATAATAAATTAGGAACGAAAAGAAACAGAGAAATAACAGTAATAAATAATCAAATTATTTGGAACATAATCTTCACAGAACTACATACTATGGAGAAAAAATCCAAACAGTCTATATTAGGAAATGATTCATCATAATTGACTGCTGAGATACTGAAAGGAAATAAAAAGTGTACGTTTTTCAAGATAGAAAAAAAGAAAGAGCTACTGAATGCAAGCAAATTTCCTTATTTTAATATCAAACAAAATAATTGTTATGTAAATGATTCTCTTATCCAAATACACTATATATAGCTATTATACAAAGAATAATATTGCACTGTCACCATAAAAGGATTCCAGATGCCTATTAGAATTTGGATGTAACAATCAGGAGAGTTTCCAAAAAACTGAGAGCAGTACTTTTTTATTGGACTTTTAAGTCAAAATATACTCAAAATCATTATATAAAACATGAAAACATTCTTTTAATATCACAGGAGCAAATTTTCTACCCACCTCTCAATGCAAATAGATGAGATGATGGTTGACAGTTATTTAGGGAAATAACTGCCTACACAGCTGTGTCATTTAAAGAGTTGGACCATACCAGGACATCTTCTCTCCTTTCTAGACATGAGAGGGCATTCCATGGTTCCTTGCTATTTAATCAAACAATTCATGGAGCATTTCTCCATCAAGGAACCCACTTTTATATTACAACGAACTATAAATCCCTCATAATTTCATTACATTTCTGGCAAATTTTGAGGGCTGTACAGCAACCAAATTTCTGTTCAAGTGATAGCTATACTAACCAGAAGCAGCCCACGTTGCTTCCTCGATTTGATCTGCATCCTCGGTGATATTATATAAAACAACCTCACACTCAAGCAAGTGATTTAAGAGTTCATCTCGAGGAGAGACCTGAGGGAAAAATAGTTACATTCTGTCATAAAAAAAAAAAAAAAATCCTTTTCAAGTGTAACTTTCTGGAAGAACATGGTTTTCTAACACTACAGTGTTGGAATAATTCATAAGACAGTTGTCAAACATCATCTGTAAGATACAAGGAAGCTGATGAAATGTAAATTAAATGGTGAGACTTCTAACTTAGAGTACACATCAACATAGTTCAAAAATATAGACATTTAATGGTATTTTGGGATCCATATCTTTAGTGCAATTGTGAGTATCAAAAAATATCTGTTACTTGTACAGGTATTTTAAACATGTATCAGTTGGCAGAATGAAAAAAACATAAAAAATGTCCATTTCCTTCCAAAATAGCATCCTGTCATTTTTATTAAGTGAATATTGTCTGTATTACTTGAGCAAGCCCAGCAAACACTTTGGGCAAAAGAAGCCGTTAAAATTAAACACTGCCAGCCATAATTTTCTGATTGAACAGCTCAGCTGTATAGACATTTGAATGAAAACTTTCAAATGTTTGCAGAGATATTTCAATAAGAAGAATAATCAATTTATAATAAGCAGTTTGAAACATGCAATTCTAATCAAGCAATAAGCAACCATGTTCTCAAAAGTATGCCTCCTTTAGTTAACTAAACTCTGGACATACACTTCATACTAAGATGTGCGTTTTCAGCACAATTAGTGCTAGTGAAAGCTTGATTTCAGTGAAGGGTTAAGGAGGACACTGATTCCAGCACCACTACCTTTAAAATGGTGATAAAAGACACAGAGATGAGAAATACACTCTGAGGGGAAAAAAAGCAGACCTATGAATCATCAAGATAGATGATGTCCCATCCATAACTTTTAAAAAAAAATCTATTTTGAGTCTGAGTTCCTTCCTTTTACTATTTGCTGTATCAGACCTAGAAGAGAGGAAACTGGAGAGTGTGCAGGAAGCAGAAGGAATAATAGACGTTTACAGCTTCCAGGAGGAGCATAGGACCATTTCACTGCTGCAGGTCATTTTACATGACTTGCAATATTTCTAATGTTGTCTAATGGCAATCTGAAATAAAACTCCTACTTACTGCATATATTTCATGTGCAAAACGTGGTTTTGTACTCCCTGGTTTAGAAAGAGTACCCACTATTTCGTAGACTTCCTCTGGGCTACTAGGAACCTCAACAGCTTTCTCCTCTTCTTCATCTTCCTCCTCTTCTTCCTCTTCCTCTTCCTTTTCAAGTGACGCCCCAACAACACAGCTGGACAAATACTGCAAATATACAAGACACGCAATTTGTATGCAAATATCTATCGAGCCCTACACAGCTTCTTATGATCTTGAGAAGACAGCAGCACCGCCTGACTAGCCCTGATCCTGTTGTTGGCAAGGCGGGTCAGGACACAGCTCCCCTTTGAGCAGGAAAAGGCTAGGGACTGCTCAGCCCCGGCTGCAATGTTTTGTCTTGACTTGTGTTCTACGCCTCAAAGCCGAAGGTGCTGGCGAGTCCCTGGATGCCTCTGCTCCGCACCCTCGGATGCCGATGCCTCGGCTCCCCTCAGGCAGGGGCTCCCTCAGAGGGATGTTAGTTCTCTCTAGTTATCTGCTCTCACAGTGACCATCTGCTGCCTGAGCTCTCCCGACCGGCTCTACGCACACCTCCTGCTCTTAACTCCTACTTTTTCTCCTCATTATCTTAACCCTTTCTTGCCCCGGTCCCTCTCCTCAGCAGCTATTTTGGGTGACCCAGCTGTCCGCCCGGCCGAGCTCCCCGGGGACCAGTCGCGGCTCCCTGCCGCGCTACCGGCCGAGGGCGGGCGGGAGGGAGGGCAGCAGGCCGCTCATGCACCAAGAAGCCGCGGCCGGGAGCAGCGGCGGGCCGGCCGGGCGGTCACCTCGCCGATGGCGCGGCCGCAGTAGGAGTCGAGGTGGTTGAGGAAGACGCGGCGGCCCCGCGGCGGCTCCGCCGCCATCGCCACGGGCGGCCCCGGGGACGCGGCCCGTTGCCGCGCGACCGGCGGCGGCTGCGCAGTGGCACCGGCTGAGGGGCCCGGGCGGTGGAGACGACGGGCAGCGCCGGCACCCTCCGGGCAGCGCCGGGGGAACCTCCCCGCGCAGAGGCAGAGGTGCCCGGGGTCCCTCCCTGCACAGAGGCAGAGGTGCCCGGGGACCCTCCCCGCACAGAGGCAGAGGTGCCGGGGAACCTCCCTGCACAGAGGCAGAGGTGCCCGGGGTCCCTCCCTGCGCAGAGGCAGAGGTGCCCGGGGAACCTCCCCGCACAGAGGCAGAGGTGCCGGGGAACCTCCCCGCACAGAGGCAGAGGTGCCGGGGAACCTCCCTGCACAGAGGCAGCAGCGCCCAAGCGCAGGGACAGCAAAGCCTTTCCAGTCATCCTCAGCTACCCAGACACGGTGGAATGACATGGCTGTCCCGCTTCTGGGCTAACCCTGCAACGCATTTTAAGAAACAACACAAGTTTCTTCTGTCAACACCTACGAAATGCCCGTTTTGAAAGTATTATGTTTATAATAAGCACACGAAATTACAAAGCAGTCTAAAGACGTCAACCCCCCAAAAAACCCATCCAAAACAAAACTTCGCAACGTAACATTTAGTTTGGCATTTCTCCACTTGGATTTCTAATTCCCTTTACAAGTCCCTTTTTACAATCACCGACCTTGTTTTTTCAGCACAAAGTTTCAGCAGAAACAAGTTTGCAGCCAACGTTTTCCAAATATTTGACACCTATTTGATACTTAAGATTTTTCTTAAGGCATGATGACTTAAGTTTTTCACTCCCTCCCCCTTTCCAGTAGCTCCACCCCCCACAAGAAACTACAACACACTGGTACATCTGTTTAATTCTTTAGTCATTGAAATTGAACAAGTAAATTAGTTGCAAGGAAAAATATTCAAATATAAATTTGCTAAAGTACATTCTCCTCACAGAGGACTAACCACGTGCCACAGACCTGTGTGCAAAAAAGAGCCTATGAACAATTTTTGGAGCATGGAAGCATACCCTAGGGCAGAGGACAGTATCAGAAGTTTCAACACAAAAAGATAACAATCACAAAATTAAGCTTTTGAAAACAGAAGCAAAAATTACAGTTGTCTTTTCAGTCACAGTTGTACATCATTAACCCAAAGCCATTACAAAAGCTCTACTAGGATTCTCTCATCAATATGGTTAACCCATAGCAGGTAGAAGTCAATATAGCTCTACTGAAATCACTGGAATCTGTGAGAACTGATATACCTCTAAATGTGGCTCCAAAAAAGCTACTGCATGTACTTGTCATAAAAGCATAGAAGAATATGGCAGGATTGTTTAAATAAAGATACACAAATATAGAATAATAGAATACAAAAAGTATGAACATCACAGAACATCATTTCAACTGCACAGGCATTTCTACCCAAATGTAATTTTTAAAAAGTCTATGATTCAGTACATACTTGAAAAGTTATAGCAGAACAATATATTTATAAAGAGAAGTGTACCAGTTTTCAAGTAGAAAATACAAGTTATATCTTCCAGTTTGAATTAGTCTTAGCAAATTTCATACAGCCTTTGGTTTCAAACCAATACAATGCAATCATCACTACAGTGCTTACTTAGTATTCATTAGGAGAGGACGCTGTACAATTGAGGGAGAAAATGTGAAAATTGGGAGTACCAAAGTACCGTATTATAGAAAGTAAAGGCTGAAGCAAAAATATTCTTGGGTATATCCTGTACATCATGTAAAAACACATTCACAACAGTAAACAGGCTAAAATGCCTTCCAAGCCTCCCAAAGAGTTGCAATATAGCATACATGTACGTATATATAGCATATATAACATCATCTTTAGGAAATGTGTAGCCCATTAATTCTGTGCTTAATCATTTGCAATTCAGACAATACATTCATATATTAATAGTATATCTCATGTATTATTTGGAGCTTGCTGGTTGCCACAGACAAGGGCAGATCAATTAATGCTGAGCCTTGCTTTTAACTCAGATACTGCCACTCTATAAGCAACACTCAACTGTTAAAGAATCATCTTTCTTGTTACCAAAGCTGAGAATTGTCAGATTTATGTACAGCAAATCAAGCTGAAATTCTTTGCAGAATAGTAGTTTTCCCAACTATTTTTTCATTAATCAGGTACAGCAAGTAGTAAGCTTCTATTTTAAAAAGCAGATATGAAAATTTTCAGTAAGCACACAAAAAATTACTACTTGTATATATAACATTCAGCCTCTATTTTTTTGTAGTTTTGAACAGTAACACTTTGAAAAGACCAAAGTTTTTGAACTTTGTAAGATGCAATTTACTTGCTCACAACAAAAAGTAAAATTAAGAATTTTTTATGTTATTTATCAAAGTGGCTTTTAATAGTATTGTGACATACGCAAATCCACGGTTGCAAAATGTTATGTACTTGTAAGAACATATAGATATTATATAATAATATACTAGCATGAATTAGGCCTTAATGCAAGAAACTAAGCTTAAGCCATCTGTAAGGAAGATCTCAGTGCTTCACCCTAAGAATTCTTTCTGGCACTAAACCTTCCTTATATCTGGGCAAATCATGACTGAGTTTCTTTTTTCAAAGCTTCTAGTCTTTGTAGTAACGCATTTCCGAACACCTCTCGATATGCAGGGCTGAGAGAGTCCAATAAGGAGTAGACAGTTTCATGGTATGGAGTTTGCAGTCTGTCATCAGTCTGATCAAAATCATAAGCTACTACCTGCAACAAAGAAATGGGTTGTTAAATTTCTGTGGTTATGATCACCTTGCAACAAGTATCACAACATTTAACTTTGCCAGTCACAGTAGTACAGTAATGTGAGAACAAGAGATACTGGATTTAAATCACAGTCTGTACTTTCTACTATGGAGTTTAATAGTAATACAGTATTTAAGACAATTTCAAATACCTTTTGTACAAAACTCAGAATATTACCAAAATATATCATTATGGTTTTTGTCCACGTGTTTGCACAAAAATGCAAATGGTACAAAATGGAATTGTATGGATGCTGCATTATTGAGTGCTTTGGGTACCTGAGAAAACCAAAGACTGACACATCTATAATAAACTGCTACTTCAATCTTCACCATTTTGTGTCTCAGATAAGTGATTGTTTTTTAATTAATATTTCTTGCTTTGTCGGAAGTAACTAGTTAAAGTTCCCTCTTATAGGAGAAAACACGTAGAACAGGCTTTATAAAAGTACAAGCAGAATATGTATGCTTTTTTGGTGTCAGTGAAGTATTTTTCTAGGCACCTTTTGAACATGTTCATTGTTCAAAACAAAAAAGCTTAAGAAATTATAAATAGATTAGTTTACCCTGAGTCCTGCTTCAGTGAGCTCCAGGCAGTACCTGTTCCTTTCCCTGGTTTCCACATTGATATATGCCACATCTTCTGCACAGGGAAGGGTTTTTGAGACAAACATGTTGCTGACAGCGAACAGAACATCATTCACTACAGCTTCAGCTTCAAGTCTCATATCTTTCACTTCTGTTCCTTCAAAGTCTGTATAATCAGAATCCGCTTCAAATCCTGCATTATTGGGCAACTCCATAGGATTGCAATCAGTCTCCATTCTGTATATGGAAACATTTATTTGAGATTTATTATACCATTACACTCAATATTTATTAAGACCATAAAACACAAGATACATTTTAAGCAGACATATTTAACGTTCCAAAAAACCTGCAAACTATGAAATCTCAATGACAGCCTAGAGAATTCAAACCCAAGATGTTGAGGACAAGTGCTGAAGAAGGTTACATGAGCAAATAGAAGGAATATCAGTTTCACTGAAGTTAGTTTTTCTCAGGCAAGTTAACCCGCATTCTGTTGTATAAGACTGTTATGATTCCGCAGTCATTAATTCTGCCCTTTGTTCATCCAGAATGCAGAAGGAAGGCAAGTCATGCCTCAAAAAACTGAAATCAACAGCTGTAGAAAATAAAAACCTACTGCTGGTGAACTTAAAGATGATTTTAAAAAGTCTGTGACCTAAATGGGTTATCGGTGACTAAAAAGACATTAACGGGAGCTTTTTGTTTACAGTCACTTAAGACTAATGCTCTTGATCATCTTTCACGCCCAGCTGTCGGTGCATTTCAGAGACATGAGCTTCTGCTCTTTGTGATCAAGTGCTACCGAGAAGGGTCAGACCCAGCGGTTACCGCAGGGGCCTCTCGGGTACCAGCGTGGCCGTGAGGCCTCAGCTGACACTCGCAGGGAACCTGCCCGCAGCAGCAGGGAAAGAGCCCCTTGGGACGCTGCCCCGAGAGTTCTGGTAGCCGAGCCCTGCAGCCAGGAGGGAAGGGGGGCTGCCAATCACCGATCCGCAACACGCCAGTCACTCACTCCACGAGACTTATCACTTCCCGCCAAACCCCACCTCGGACCTACAAACAAATTCCCAAGACTCCGAAAGCAACAGGGGTGCCGGACACCGAGCCGCGCAGCCTCCCGCGCCCACGGACCGCGCCCCGGAGCGCACCCACCAGCGCCGGCCGGCGGCCGAGGCCCCGCCGCCCGACCCCGCACGGCTCCGGACGCGCCCGCCGCTCCGCTCCGCTCTGCTCCGCCCCGCTCCGCGCAGCGCCCGCCCCGCCGCTGCCCGGGCCGCTCCCCGCCCAGGCGGCCCCAGCGCCACCGCCGGCGCGACTGCTCCGGCCTCACCGCCCCCTCCGCGGCCGCTTCCGCCCCCGCCTCCTCCGCTCCCGACGCCACTTCCCGCACGTCACGGAGCGGCTGGCGGCGGGGGAGCCGGGAGGCAGGAGACGAACGGCCCCGATCGGCCTGGCCGCCCTCGCTGGCGGCGCAGAGCTGACGCGGGGGGCGCTGCCGCCCGCCCGCCGGACCGCGGCCCCTTCCCCGCTCCCCGCAGCGCGGCTGCGGCGGCCCCTCCGCGCCCGCGGCCGCCGAGAAGATGGCGGCGGTGTCCGAGTGAGGATGGAGCCGCCTGTCAGCGTCTCCTCGCCCTGAGGGCGGGCAGTGCCGCCCGGCCGGGCCGTGAGGGGCGGCGGGGGCGCCGCCCGGCAGCGGAACCCCCGCGGCAGCCCGCGCCGAGGGGCGAGGCCGGG
>JAYRBT010000177.1:50099932-50122826 GCA_036023395.1 Myiotriccus ornatus | reverse complement strand
TGCACTCCTTTCGCACCACGCTGGTGCTTGCTGAGTCCTAAGGACTCATTACTTATTATAATAATATCATTGCTACAAAAACTTGCTCCTCTTTTTTGCAAAAGCCTAAGGCTTCTCATTTTACATGCTTTGTTTTTTTCACAGTTATCAATACATGTTTTCAATGCCATTGTCATATTTACAGTTGTTGTGAAATGATTATTTGTGTGATATTCTTATTTGAAATGCTTCTGTTTTGGTTTTGTTTTGTTTTTCTTTCTTAAGAAATGAGGTGCATTCTTACTCTTTTCTCTGTAACATTTTAAGGCAACTGAACCAAAGCTTTCACCTAGCTGGAATCCAAAAATCATTTATGAGCCACATCCCCAGTTAACAAGAAACTTGCCAGAAATTACTCCTTCTGACCCTGTACAGATCTGTAAGCTGACTGGTAGAATGGAGTTGAGCCTAACATTAAAGCAAAATGAAGTACTTCCTGGAGCTAAGGTTAGTCATGCTTTCCTGGTCTTTAACTAAATTAATAGTTCTGTAGAATTTTTTTTTTTCTACTACATCCAAAAGTTGGTAAGATTCTCAAGGGAACTGAATGCACTTAGTTTTCTTGTATATTCTTTGTATTCAGACTGAAATCCATTAAAGGGGAATTTCTGTATGTTAGAGACTGAATTTAAGTGTTCAACAAAAGAAGTAGATGTGGCACTTTGACATAGTTTAGTGGGTGGGGTGGTATTCAGTTGAAGGTTGGTCTTGGTGGTCTTGGAGGTCTATTCCAACCTTAATGATTCTCTGATTCTGTTCTGTGAATTTATATGTTTGAGTTACTTCTGAGAAAATTATTTTGTTTTCATGAAACTCCCGCTACTGTTCATTTGTCCTTTTTTCTTGTAGCACTGTGACTGATTTGCCTACAATTGTGTGCAATGTGTAGCTGGTGGTTGATTAAAATCACTTCAACAATTACAAGTAAACTGTAAATGATTAATTAGGTTAAATAATTTCAGAATTGAAGCATTATAAAACTAACATGAACATTTCTGTTTGTGAATTTTTATATTAAAATCTATAGTAAATCAAATAATAATGCCATAATGAAATACTACAAATTTATATTTATATAAATATAGTATTTATTTTACATAAATATGCTGGAAGCAAAGCAGTTGAAAATGAAGCCCTATTTTCCTAAAAAAGTGTGAGTATATAAGTAAAGTTGTGTAAATATATTCCCCTTGTCTCCAAATTTAAAATCGGCTATTGACCTGTCTTGTATACCATACTATATTTCATGGAAAGCATAAAGTTTCTACTGGAGTAGAAAAGTTTTTTTATGTCCAGCAATTTCTAGTCAATCTTTAACTTTTCTTACTAATTCAGTTAAGGAGAGACCTTGAAAAGTTAAATATGATTTAGTTTGGTGTGAAGTAGAAAAATGCTGACTGTTTCAAAAGCATGAATAGTTAAAGCAATTAACACCCTTAAATTAATTGATATCCAGATGTTGCTGAGGATTTTCCACTTTTATATCATTAGATGTATTTTAATATCACTGGCAGAAAAATGTCAAGGGCAGAGTTGAGAGTAACTTTTGTTTTATATGAAATGTTCAAGGCGGAGCAGCCATCTCTGCAAGTTGATCTCAAGTACAGGTAAAATGCTATTAGGTTAAATAAGAGTAACATCTGAACTAGTGAATGGGTGTAATATGACATGACAAAATTGAAGAAGGAACTGATTTTTGATTTATCAGGTAGAGTTCATGCAGATTGCAAAGAACATAGATACAGTATCTTACTTAGTCTAGCTTCAACTTTTTTTTTTTACTCTGGAAACTGAATTATGTTACAATAGACGTTTCAAGCATGTAAAATGCAAAGTACACTTTGTAGCTTCATGTCAAGTACACACATTTCAGTAGTGTTATTTTCTTACAACTTTCCAAAGGATGAAAAAAAATAGGAAGCAGTATACAAAACTAAATGGTCATTTCTTTTCTCCACTTAGGTAAATATTCCCTTAAGGTTTTTATGAGCAAAAGTATATTTTCATATAACTGCACTCAGCTGCAGGCCTGTTTGTTTTGTTTGGTTGTTCCCCGCTGCCCCCACCCTCCATGAGTGTGGTGGCATGACCTTGGCTGCCTGTCATACACCTATCCAGCTGTTCTCACTGACACTTCTCTATGGACAAGGGGAGAGAATGTGGTGAAAAAGCTCATAGACTGAGATAAAGACTGGGAGGGCACTTAGCAGTTACTGCCATAGGCACAACAGAGTCAACTTGGGGGAAATTAATTGACTTTATTGCCATGTAGAATGGAGTTGAATGCTGAGAAACAAACTAAACTAGCTTTCCTTCACCCATTTTTCTACCCAGGCTCAACTTTGCTTCATCATTCCCAACTCCTGCCTCACCGCCTTGAGCAGTGCAGGGACGATGGGGAATTGAGGGCTTGCAGTCAGTTCATAACAGTTCCTTTCTGCTGCTCCTTCCTCCTCACTCTTTTTTCCTGCTGCAATATGGGTCCCTCGTGTTGCAATCCTTCACAAACTGCTTCAGTGTGGGTCCTATCCATGGGCTTACAGTCCAGCAGGATAAACTTGCTCCTATGTGGGTTCTCCATGAATGATGGTTCCTGACGTGAGAACCTGTTCCTGAGTGGGCTTCTCTCCATGGGCTGAGCACCTCCAGGAACCTGCTCTAGTATGGGCTCACCACAGGCTTCCTCCAGGGCACATCTGTCTGCTGCAGAGTGGGATCTTCCATGAACTGCAGTGGAGATTTCTGTGATCTCTTCCAGAGGCTCTGGCAGCTGACGCACCTGCTTCCCATCTTTCTTCCCTGACCTTGGTGTTTGTAGGATTGTTTCTCTTGCTGGTTTTTTTCCTCACTGCCCGTGCAGCATTTTGCCCTTCCTTAAATATCTTTTCGAGGAGTCACCACTAGCTTTGCTGGTAGACTCAGCTGTGTCCTGAGGTGCATCCATTACAGGTTCTGTCCTGGAACCAGCTCTAGGCAGACCCTGACCTCTTGGCCCTGCAGCAAAACCTCACTGCCATTACCTTGCCACACCCAATACAGTGAGTAGTAATCATGAATAGACCAATGTCTGGGAGTACAGGAGTCTTGAACTGAAAAATAAAGTCTTTTAAGGTAGTTTTAGCTTGGTTTGTTATCTAAAGCTAAGTGGCTTGCTCTGTTGCATACCATCTCAAAACAGTTAGACTTCTATAAGCATCCCACTTGTCATGAAGAAAGTATGTGAATTTATTCATCTGTATACTAAAGAGGAGTCCTGAAAAGAACCATTATAGTTTTAAGGGCTATTTCCGAAGCTGCTAGTGTCAATATTTTATAATTAGTACATAATAACTAACTTTATATAGTTGATTATTTCTGGAATTATTAAAAGAAAAAAATATTAGCAGATTAATGAAATTCTTGAGGTTTTCCATTCTGAGATTGTGTATTTATTTTAACCTAATAGTGACACATTTGCATTTATCCTGCTGAGCTACAGGTTGGAAGCAATACACAATTAAATTTCTAGGTGTTGTGCAGAAAATGAAGATACTGCTGGAATGGCTGTATTTACATCAAAAGCATCAAAAATCTGTTATCAAAATAGTCGATTCAACACTTGTAAAGAAAAATTCCTTCAGTGTTCTTGAAAGTCTTCTTTCTTTTTCTTTTTAGTTGGATATAGATGGACAAATAGACTCTGTACATCTATTTCTGTCACCAAGACAGGTGCATCTTCTCTTGGACATGGTAGCAGCTATTGCTGGACCAGGCAAGTGAATGTTCTGTAATATTTAAATATGTATTGTATTGAGCAAAAAGTGAACTTTGCGAGATAAATGAATTTCCTTAGTGGAAAAAAAATTTGTGGTAAATTATTATGAATGTTTATCAGGTATTAGCAAAATGTTTTGTAGCTGCTCTGTATTAGGCCTGTGATCAATTTATTGATTTCAGTTGCAAATTGTACATGCTAGTAATGGAAAAAAAAAACCAAATAAGGCTTGACAAGTACTATGTAATGGGACAAGAGGCAAGAAAATTCTAGGTGGAGAAAATCAGGAGACCAAAGCAATTGTGGTTCTTGTAGTGCTGTTACATGAGAGAAGCTTAGCTTCCCTGTTCTGTGCTTCAGTGACAGGCACAGAAAACAGAGCAGACAGTAACTGAGTCTGTTTGTCCATATTGGTGAAGAATTAACAGCAGTGTTTCATCTACTGCATCGGAAGGACGAGGGTGTTTTAGTTTGTTCCCCCATCTACCTCACGTAATAACACTTATTATGTTAGGTAGCTAATATTTTCGAAAAGATTTCCCAAACCTGAAATTTTAAAAATTCCTTAAGAGATTGTGACCTTAGTCCCTAAAGCTGACTGAAAAATGTATGCTAATATTACATGTGACTTGCATATATGACCTTAAAATATTTTCTTCAGACTTGAAGTTAATGAATACTGGGGAGAGAGTACTCTGTTCTGGACAGGTAAAATCTTAAACCAACAAAATTCACATAATACACATCTGATGTACAATAGGCATGTGTTTGTGTATGTATGTATATCTACAGATACATATATATACAGCAACGGTTAATTTTGAGATTAATTTTTGAATATTCTTATGGATACTGTTAAGGAAATTACAGTGGGCTTTCTGTCCTTTTTTTTTTGAATGCAGAGAGTCTAAACAGGATAGAATTGTCAAATAAAGATAGGAAGAACCGACCAATGCAACAGGAGGATGAGTACCGGATTCAGATGGAGTTGAAACGTTATTTAAGAAAAGAGTCTTTGTCTGCGGGAGCATCATCTGAACAAAGTTTCTATGAGACAGAGAGTGCCAGAACACCTTCTAGTCGTGGCAAGTATAAAAGACGATGCAACATAGCAAATAATCAGTTGTTAAGATTGGTTAAATTGACTGTTCATCCTTCAATCTTACCAACTTATATATTAAAATAACTTTGACATAAAATAATTGTAATCCTATTTATTGTAAAGTTGAAAAAGAATTAACTACTTTAGGTATCAGGCTAGACTTGATTCAGTGTTTCATTAAAATTGTTCAGTTTACATTAGTGTGCAACACAGCAAATACACATGCAGTGTAACATCTTTTCAGATGTATTGTTGAGGAAATTACATCTAGAATAAAAATTGCATCTAATAGTTGTATTTCCCTGATATTTTTATTTCGATGTTTTTTTGCTAATTATTTCTAATGTGAAAGTATGAACTTTGATTTGTCAAAAGGAGAGTATGAGTTTCTATAAAACATGCCATCTTGAATATGAAAATGAGGCATTTAACTGTTTTAGTACTCATTAGGGTTTTTTCCTTTTGGTTTTTATTTTTATTTAAATCTCTCTCCATAGACACTTGTAGTCTCAGCATCAAGAAACCTTGGAACTTCTGTAAATAAAGTATTTAGCTGCTTATTCTGTCTAGCAGTTAGATTTGTAAACTTATGAATACATTTCTGTTAAAAGTAAAGTGATTTTTTAAATTAGAAAATAACTCTTTGCTATCTGTGGTTCTTATTAGAAGAAGAAGTTTTCTTCTCAATGGCTGAAATGGACATGTCTCACAGCCTTTCCTCCCTTCCACCTCTTGGAGACCCTCCAACCATGGATCTGGATTTGTCTTTAACCAGTACATATACAACTACACCAGCAGGATCGCCACTGAGCACTACAGTGGTATAGTATTAACTGTATTTAAAATCTCTTTGAAATTAACAGTATTGTCTGACACTGTTGCGTAACTGTTGCATTCTTTACCATATCAAGAACTATTGAAAAATTCTAGAACAGTTGAAAACGTTTAGAGCTGATAATATTCCTTTTCTGCTATGGAAATTGAAATGGAATGATTCTCATTTATTTGGCCACTAAGCTAGGAAACATGTTTTTGAATGCCTTAAAGCTTATGTGGGATGCTTTGTGGTTTATTTTCTTTTTAATAGCTGCATGTTTGTCATCTGGGTTTTCATTTAATATAGACTACACAGGCTGTGACAGTAAAAAGTACAAAATTGTTATGTTATTCCTGAAACAATGTAAAAACTTAAGTTATCACCATCTTTGCTAAATCTGTTATAGGCTTAGTGTTTTGTTTAATGAAAGCCATTGAGAATAGTTGAGCATATATTCTCCCATTTCTCTGTAAAAACCACATGGAGAGTGCAACCTCAGCTTTAAAAATATGTAGGTGTAGAAGATAATAGAATTAAAAAGCATACCTCAAAGTGAAGCAAATCTACACCGATAAGTTGAGCACTAATACTCCATGAAACGGCAAGATATTGATTATACATGTTGGGTTTTTTTGTTTCTTTACCTTATTATTTATGTTTGATCTAATGTCTAACAACTCTTTGCAAATTGAAGGCCATATGTACTTTTGTTCTAGCTTCAACCAACTTGGGGTGATTTTCTTGATCGCAACAAACAAGAATTACAGCCTCCAAGAGGTTCTTCACTAGCAGCCAACGTGGTTCACCAGACTTCCTTAAGAAGGACATGTAAGTAACAATAGATAGATAATTCTGAAAATGAATTGTCATGCAGCAACTTGGTAAAAAGAAATAAAAATCAAAAGTACGATGATTGTATAAATGTGTTATTGCTGAAAAATTACGTGACCTTAATTTTGTATTTCAGCTATTCCATCCAGATCTGTTTCTGTGGATGAATCCAGACCTGAGCTGCTTTTTAGACTGGCAGTTGGAACTTTCTCAGTGTCTGTACTTCATATTGACCCTTTACCCCCACCTGAAAGTTCACTGAACCTTAACCCATTGACACCAATGGCTCGGGATTTCTTTGCCCGAATAGAAAAGATTGAGCCAATTAAGTTTTCAACAGAAGATTTTCTGTCCTTCCGAGAAGTATTTGCGGAAGCTTGTTCTCATGATCACCTTAGGTATAACTTTGCTTATTAATAAATATAATTAACAAAAATATATTTTAAGTAAATTTGAATTAAGTAAGTTTATTTCCATAGGAATTGTGTCACTTAATATTTGAATTGCATTAGACTTCTTTATTAATTTCAAAATAGTCTTGAATTTTGACATCTGTTGTCCAAGACTTTTTTTTTTTTAATTAAAAAAGAGAAAATATAAACATTAAAATCACCTATCTTTTTAATAGATGAATTAAACTAGGTGCAGTTTCTACCACAGAAGTCTAGAGTCAAGAATCATTAAGTTTATTATTTCTTTAGAAAATAGCTGTGTTTAACAGGACTATTTTTATTCCACAATAGTGATTTCTGCTTGAAGGAGCTTAGGAATTTACTTAGTGCAAAATAGGGATTAAATATAAGTGAGAACAAAATCGTAAAGTCAGTCAATAGTCCTTTTTTGCAGAAGTTTTTACCATCCCAGTACAGTGTATGATGTAAAATATGTAAGGGTGTATATACCTTTTCATATCTTATGCATGTAATTTAGACTTTTGGAGACATTTAACTTTTGCATTGTCCAAGGATGTTAGATTTATGTGACTTGCACCTCAGGTTAGATGTCTAAAATGTTCTTTACAAATTTCTCTATGCTGACCATTGCTGAATGTGTAACATAAGTGAGCTCCATTGTCCTTTTTGTAAAATCTGTTATAATTAGATATTTTCATATTTTTGAAGAAATTATGGTTCTTTTAATGATTTTAAAAGGATTATAGTGATGCTATTTTGCATATTTGTCTTGACTTTGTTATTGACTTTGATATTGTTTTATGCTACTTTTCATAATTCATTATTTTAATAATTAGGTTTATAGGTACTGGCATCAAAGTGTCTTATGAACAAAGACAAAGGACTGCCTCTCGAAGTTTTAGTACTGATTTATCCATTGGTGATATGGAGTTCCTGGAATGCCTTTTTTCTACTGACTCTCATTCCAAGCAGCCTCACTATACAGAGGTATGTAAAAATAGAGAGAGTGCCATAGAAAAGAAATATTAATTGTATAACTGACAATGCTAGATTTTAAAATGGTTGTAATTTAAATTTGTCTTAATTTTTTTACTATTTAATATATGTTACGGTTTTAAGATACAACTTATATTTTAATTCTGAGCTCACATAGTGAATATGGCTGTTGTCATACCTGACAGGGATAGCAACAAGTAGCCAAACTTCACTAGTTTACTTCTTTTATATCTGCTTAACACAGTTTGGGAATTGGAGTAAATGTTTTCTAAAAACTAACCAATGGAGTTGAGCAATGCAAAGGTTTCTTTGCGTGATTATTATTCTTCCAGCTCTTTTATTGGTCAGACATCCAATAAAGTAGCTGAGTAAGTGCATTGAGTAAGCAGTTGGGCTGGGGCTCTGTTCACGGACTTGAATGTGCGGTTACCTACTTCTAGCTAAAATGTCATAAATATCTTCTCCTGTGTCAACTCTTTCCTCCTTATTTATTAATACTTTTAATGCCTTTTTTTTTTTTTTTTACTAAAGCTGCTGACATTTCATTCTGAAGAAAGAAACGATTCTCATGCTGTGCCCTGCCTTCAGCTGCATTATAAGCATTCAGATAATAGAGGACCTCAAGTAAGTGGCAGATTTAAAAGACCAGGTTTCTGTATAATGACCTTTGTCTAATTTTGGTTGATTTGAACAGAAAGCTATCCAACTTGTAAAACAGAGAGTCATTAACTCTCAGTTATTATAATTTGTTTCACTATGTTGTTGTTCAAGATTTTATTGCTTTTTCTCTTTCTTTTTAGGGTAGTCAAGGGAGACTCAGTTCTGTACCACAGAAAGCAGAGTTACAAATAAAGTTAAGTCCAGTATTTTGTGAGCTGGATATTAGTATTGTAGACAGATTGAATTCCTTACTTCAGCCACAGAAACTAACTACAGTGGAAATGATGGCATCTCACATGTATGCTTCTTACAATAAGCACATAAGTCTGGTAAGTTGAAAGATTGATAATAAACTTGCTGGGTTTTTTGCAGGAGGAAGTCAGGATGGCACTAAGCCTGAGATTGCTAGTTCTGATTGAGTTGTGGTGGTTGACGGTTATTTTTTTAATGGGAGCGGAGTTTTGTTTCTTTTTGTTCTGTTCTTCTCTTTGTTCTTGTTGGTTTTTTTTGGTTTTTTATTTTTTCTTTTAACTTTTGACACAGAACAGTAGCCATCTGACATAGGTTCTCATTTTAGAGATGTTTGATAACAGACCTAAAGACAATTTTAGGTCTTATGTTCTCAGCTTCTTGAAACAAGCAGAACTGAGCAAAAAAGAGGAATCTTGACTTCTCATCCACGAACTGTCCCATCATGCTCTCCAGCAGCTGATATAAACTGTTGCTGAGAATTCCACTTTTAAATTGAAATCTTTGTGTCTCAGTCAACCCAATTGCTTCTGCCTCTCTCTGCCTGCTTTTGGGGTAGGTCACAAGAGGATGGGGAGCATATGCTTTGCATTCTAGTGACTGGGGACCAACAGAAGAAGTTTCAGCACAATAACATTAAACTGGACTACTTTTCTTGAAGTACTTGAGGAATGGTTAATCCAATTAACTACACAGCAATAAATACCTTCATGTAATTTTATTGCTCCATTGATTGATTCCAAAAAAATCAGTCTTCAAACCTATTTAAAAGAACCCTTATTTAAAGAATATGGAAGACATCAACCATTTCTATCAATATAGTTGTGTCCTGAGAGTTTGATTCTTTTCAGTGTTGGTCAGCAAAAAGCTGCACTCAGGGAGGCTTTGAAGGACATGTCAGTGACAGGAGCTGGATGACATGACTTCCTGAAAGAGGCAAATACACAGGATAGTAATTCCTGGTTTCTTAACAATCACAATTTTAAAAAAATATCCGAGATATGGTATTTCCTAACTGCAGCTGAGTATTGTTTGGTAGTCTGTCTATAAGAGAAAAAGAAAGATGCAAAAATAGACTGCTTTTTGAAGGATTGCTAACTTCTGCAAATACGTGACTTCTAACTAAATAGAATCTTAACAGCACCAATAATAGAAAAATATCCTAAGAGTAATAGCAGTTGGTCTTAATGTGTGTTCTCTGTGATACATAAATAATATTTTTCTATTTTAGATATTGCATCATCAAAAAGCTTTCCTCGTAGTCACTTTTAATGCAATTTTCTCTAATTTAGATTTTTTTTTTCATTTACTTTGTGTTTTAGCATAAAGCATTTACTGAAGTTTTTCTGGATGATTCACATACTCCTGCAAACTGTAGAGTTTCAGTTCAAGTCACTGCCCCAGCATTAAATCTCTCTGTTCGCTTCCCAATACCTGACCTACGGTCAGATCAAGAAAGAGGACCATGGTTTAGGAAATCACTTCAGAAGGAGATTCTTCATCTTGAATTTACAGATATGGAATTTAAAACTGAATTTATAGGAGGGTCAACTCCAGAACAAGTTAAATTAGAGCTTACCTTTAAAGAGCTAACTGGTAAGAATGTTAACATTATATTTAAATGTTCTTGTTTATTTTCCCAAATACTATGTAGTTGAGAAAAAGGTCCTCTCATGGATTAACACAGGGAGTGTCTTTCCACCTGAATTTTTGAGTAGATATCTCTGCTGAAGTTTAGTGCTCTGTATTAAATACCAACATAAGTCAAAACAAAACTAATAGGAGGCTAACGTAGGGCTTGCATTCTTGATTTTTGAGATCTGAGCTAGTGTTTCTTCTATTTTCTGTTACATTGTTATACCAGTTATACAAGTTATAAGTCTAGCCTAGAAATGAAGTATCCCTCCCTGGATGAAGGGATAGAATGCACCCTCAGTGAGATGCTGGCCACACAAAACTGGGGGGAGTGGCTGATAGACCAACAGGACCTTGATAGGCTGGAAAGTTGGGTGGTGAGAAACCTAATGAGCTTCAACAAGATCAAGAGTAGGGCACTGCACCTGGGGTGGAGTAACCCCAACTATCAGTACAGGTTGAAGGCTAACCTTCTAGAGAGCAGCTCTGGAGAGAAGGACCTGGGAGAATTGGTGGTTGACAAGTTGACCATGAGCTGTCAAGTGTGCCCTTGTGGCCAGTGGTGTCCTGCTGTGCATCAGGAAGTGTGGGAGCTGATCCTCTCTCTCTACTTGGCTCTAGTGAGGCCACATCTGAAATGCTGTGTTTGGTTCTGGCCTCCTCAGTACAAGGAAGACAAGGAGCTACTGGAGAGGGTCCAGCAGAGGGCAACAAAGGTGATGAGGGGTCTGGAGCATCTCTCATATGAGGAGAGGCTGTGGGAGCAGGATCTCTTTACTCTGGAGAAGAGAAGGCTGAGAGGGTATCTCATTAATGCACATAAATATCTCAAAGTGGGGTGCCAAGAGGATGGTGCCAGACTCATTTCAGTGGTGCCCAGAGACAGGACAAGGAGTAATTGTCATAAACTAAAACACAAGAAGTTTCACCTCAACACGGGGAAGAACTTCTTTACGTTGAGAGTGGCAGAGCACTGAAACAGGATGCCCAGGGAGACTGTGGAGTTTCCCTCTTTGCAGATATTCAGAACAGACCTGGATGTGTTCCTGTGTAACCTACTCTAGGTGACCCTGCTTTGGCAGAGAGGTTGGACTAGATAATCTCCAGAGGTCCTTTCCAATCCTAAAAATTCTGTGATTCTGTGGTTGATTCTCTGAATAACCATTGAGAAAATTTTAATAATTTCATGTCTCTAATATCCCTCAAAGTAATAAATCTGTGAAATGATTTATATTTGCAGCCTTTTCTGCTTATGTGTCATTTTGTGTGCTTATCAAGGCTGTGACAGAATGTATTGATGCTGTAAGTGTAAATGCAGATATCTGTGCATTAGAAGCATCTTGTTTTCTAACTACTTCTAGCTAGAAAATAATGTGAAATAATTTTTTTTTCTAAAAGTTGGTATTTTTTGGAGGAAGAGACAACCAAAGTTGCCTAAGTAGTTTAGTAAATAGCATTGACAGTTGTTGCATTAGACTCTAGCCCAAGGAGTAGCTAACCTGAAGTTAGCAGTTGCCATTCCTGTGTTAATTTTTAAAAAATCTTTTTCTATTCAGGTTCATTTGAAGAAGATAATGCAGAAACACCAGTAAAATTTTTTCAAGTGTCTGGTGGCACGGATGGAGATGTAACATCATCATCAGACAATTTTGACTGGCCTCGGTAAAAAAAACATTTGGGGTTTTTTAATGTGGGTTGTTTAGATTTTTTAAGAAGCACTGTTATTTTTCTGATTTTTAATGCAGAATGCTGTGTGGTAAATGCTTGAAAATAATTTGCAGAGAAAGAGCATGTAACTAGTGAAAAGACCTCAAGAATTTATAGAAAACCCCAACCCCAAAAAGAAGTATAAAAAACTTCTTACTTGAGTAAATGTCAGTGAAAGTTAGCTGAAAGTTTCAAGTCTGTAATCATTCCCCCATTTTTTTGGTTGCTTTACCTTTTCTCCTACTTCTACATTCAAGACTGAATACCAAACAACCCACCCAGTCAAGTTTTGCCTCAAAATATTAGATTAATGGATTAAACATTATATAGTAATACTATATTTTTATATTAATATATTATACAATATATTAATAAGCCAGAATAACAGTAAGAATAACTATATTGAGACTGGATTATTGCAACTTGTTTCGCGTGCAAGGCAATACAGTACTTCAGACTTACTGAAGAGAAGGACCTAGCAAGTGAAGCATGTAATAGGATGTTTAAAGAGGCAATTTTAGATTTGCTACAGAATTTGCTGTGTACTTTTTTGCCACAGAATTTAGTGGCTTCCTGACAGCAAATTTGTAGGGAGATTTTTTTCTTTTATAATGGCACAAATAAATTTTTCTGTAACAGTGTTTACGTATAATGTACTGCATCGTGCAGTATTTTGAATAGCAGTTAATGATCTAGTGAAACAAGCATTATTTTGGGAGAGTGCCAGGTTTTTCTTGAAAAAAGGTCACCTAAATGGTCACCTGATGGAGTTAAAAAAAGCAGACACTAACACTTTCTTTCATCTGATGGTTGTTTTTCCGTGTCCCTTTGTATGCATTAGTTTGTTTTTTTTCTTAGCAGTATTGCTTTGGGTAATAAAATATGTTACTATCTAATAAAAAAATCTCTATTTTTTGAGCTATTTAGTCTGTGTGTATTTAGTGGCAAGCCAGTAGAACTAGGGGACATGTGACACTGCATAAATATAAACATTATAAGTATATCTAATGGCTTATTCTGCATAACTTCTCCAATGTCAGGATTGTATTGAAAATAAACCCTCTGGCTATGCACTCTATTCTGGAAAGGATAGCAGCTGAGGAGGAAGAAGGTGATAATAACTTTCAAGAGGAAGAAGAAGGAGGGTCTCATTCTTTGAAGGATGTCTGTGATATTAGAAGACCAGAGCCTTCTCCTTTTTCTTCTCGTAGGGTCATGTTTGAAAATGAAGAGGTACTATAAAGTTTTGTTATTGCTTTGTGCTTATGGTAGACAAAATTAATACATTCTCACTACTTAAAATACATTTTCTGGCTTCCACTTTTGGGTTTTGGTGTTTTTACTTAGGAATTTTTTTTATTATTTTTTTTTTTCCAGATGGTGATGCCAGGAGATGTAGTAGAAATGACTGAGTTTCAGGATAAAACCATTAGCAATTCTCATTATGTACTGGAACTCACGTTACCAAACATTCACTTAACATTACCAAACAAAAGCTTTTATGAGAAGCTTTACAACAGGCAAGTATGATAATTGTTTTTGCTTGGTTATCATGACCTTAGTACTCTTAGTTCTGTATTCACCGTTGCTAAAAGCAGTTGAATAAGCAGGTGTAGCACTTGTATAGTTTATTTAAGAACATAAAATGCTATATAAATATTTTTCCAAGTTAACATCAGAGACAGCATTGTCTCAGGCATCTGATCAGTGCCATGGCAGCCATCTACTAAGTGTTTGGCAGATATTCTGAACAAAGGGTAAAGCTAAACAATCTTTTGCTCTCACTGAATATTTTGTTCAGATCTCTCTTTACTGTATTTAATTTTGCTCTAATCTTTCTGATTTCTTCTTTAAGTAGATCACTGTACTTCAGAAACTATTGTGCTCCATTTTATTTTTTACATCTAAAAGTCTGGAGTTTACAAGGCAGTCAGGGAAGAAACCCTAACCCAGTTTTGTAGGCATTACAAAGATTTACAAAATGTAGACAGAACAAACCCAGCTTACAGATGGGTGTTCAGCTTTTATTTCTGTTAGTTTTCTCTCAGAAAAATAACAAAATACAACTGGATTGGTACTGTACTATGCAAGATGCAAGAGAGGCGCTGAACTGTTTTAGCCTCTGATAGGTATTACTGTACTTCTAGAGTATTTTTCACTTCCAAAGTGGCAAAGCTGAACCTTCCATTGAATATTCTGTTGGAATGTTTCTGCACTGAATGTCGCATCTGTCTTTACCCTAGCAGACACACTCACTTGAAATCAAAAGAACAAATTTTTCCTGCAACTTGATTGAAAATTGATGTGATGAAAGTAGGATTTTCACACCCTCACTCCAACCTACTGAGCTAATATGTATCTACTTACAGAGGCTTTTGTGCTACTGTCAAATGTTAGATTTTGATATGTGCATACAATAATTACAGAATAAAGGTTACTTTCATTATTTATTGCTTTTACTCATGAATATATTATTCCTTCTTGTGCTCTTGAACTTTTTTTCTCTATCTTGTTTATGGAATCTAAAATCAGTTGTACGAAGTCTGCAAAGAAAATATGCTTGACTGACTTAATATAAAATAGGAATATAGTCATATATTTTGTGTAATGACAATGTATTTCTTCCTAGGATCAGCAATGATTTATTGTTGTGGGAACCCACAGCTCCATCTCCTGTAGAAACATTTGAAAACCTTTCTTACGGTGTTGGACTATCTGTGGCCAGTCAGCTCATCAACACTTTCAGTAAAGACAGCTTTAGTCAATTTAAATCTGCAGTTAATTATGGTAATACACTTAATAAATCATCTAGAACTATAGTGATTTAGAAGCATAATTGGCTGAAGTGATTAAACTGTTAGTGGAAAGATTTTGTGAACTTAGGAGAAAACATAAACAGAGAAGAAAAAATGTAGATTACGGTTTAATTGAGCAAAATAAATGTGAAATTGAATTGCATTACCAATGGAAAAACAATGAGTTATTGACATGATATGTGTACTAGTTAGAGAATGAGTTGAGTTGGTTTTCATTTTCTCTATTAGATGATGAGAGTGGATCTGAGGAAGAAACACTACAGTATTATTCCACTGTTGATCCAAACTACCGTTCACGCAGAAGGAAAAAGCTGGACTCACAGAACAAGAACTCGCAAAGCTTTCTGTCTGTTTTGCTGAATGTGACACATGGATTAGTGTCAATATTCACAGATGTAAAGGTGAGGCCCTGAGACTGGAAAAAGTTGTTTGTTGTTTTGACCACAGGGTCCCTTCATGCTGTAGAAAGAACAAGTATTTTTAGCAGTAAGTCTGTAATCTTCATACTACTATACTATAATTAGGCAATAATGCAGTACAATATTTTGCCAATTGTGTTTACTTTGCTTCACATGAGAATAACAAAAATAAAAGCAGGAAAACATGTATTGCTAGCAAGTGTCATGTCAGTTTAGACTGTCTAAATGCACCAAACTCTAAGCAAACAATAATTTTATCCTTTCTATCCTTCCTTCAGCAGGATGATGGAAATACACTGGAAGGAAAGTATGGTGAATTTTGGTTTGAGTTCAACAGTGGTTCCCTTTTCAGCGTGACTAAATATGAAGGCTTTGAGGACAGGCATTATGTTTGTCTCCATTCTAGCAGTCTCAATTTATATCATCAAGGTAGGGGTGGCATTGACATGGCTTTGGGACTAAATGAAATGAGTTTGAAGTTTTTTAGGAGAAAGGCTGTATTTTTTTTTTTCTTTGATAGCGTATCATTTGGGAAAACATTTAATTCATGGCTGAAGTTTCTAAATGCTACAGTAATGCAACTTTATAATAACTATATTTACTTAGTTTAGCTCAGACTTTTCCTTGGCAACTGCTGGTCTTCACTGATATTGTGATCATCTGTACCGTCTGTTCTTTACTATGAAAGTACTAGCTTCCTACATGTTATTGGTTGTTTTATTCAAGAAGTTAGGTTACCAGTGGCTGCTGTATCTTTCCTGGGTAACTAGTTATAGTCAGCAGGGAAAGATTTTTGACTGTGTAGTTTGTAAGTTTGACAGTGCAAGGCTTAATTATTGTACATTTAGAGGTTAGCGTGGCACTGCCTCATAAAATGGGGAGACATGTTCTTATTCTCCATGTAACCCACTGGAGATCTGTCCTTTATTTCACCTCTGCCATTTTGTTGGGCAAATAAAAAACTCAAACCCTATAGTCAGACTGATGATTTTAGCTTGAATCCTGGTTTTAAATATTGGATCACCTGTAACCTTCCCTTCACAGTTTTTGGTCATCAGTTTCATGACTAACTTTGATGATTAATATAATTTTATAAGCATAAAGCATAAAAAGGATTTTCCTTCACTCTTTCACCAGTAACAACTTTGAAGCCTGAGCTAACTCATTCTAAAATCTCTTTGCAGGTCTGGTAGATGGGGTTGTCCCTTCCTCTGAAGTACGACTGCCCAGCACGATACGTCCCCATTGGTTAGAACCTACTATTTGTTTCTCTGAAGAAGATGGTCTTAGCAGGACAACTTCAGATGGTGTGGGAGTGGACAGTCCAAGTATGCTGACTGTTGCAGTCAAAATCCAATCAGATAAAGTAGAGAGCAATACAAAGGTTTGTGTTTTTATATTTGTGCTTTTGTAAATTGAGGTACTGCAATTTATATGGATTCATCTAGATGTGGAGTTAAAAGGGCTATAGATAATGAAACCATGTAGTTCTGAGACATTCATCCTCAAACTGTAATCTTCTGTTAAAAGCTTATGAATGGATTCTAAAATTTAAGTATTAGTATAATTTATTAATTCTTCCAGTGTTTCACTTTGCTGATCACGCTGTATTTCATTACAGAAGGCATTTCTTGGACAGCTTTTTCTGGTTTTTTTTGTTTGTGTTGTTGACTTTTAATCTGGCACCAAAACAGACAAGAAAATATATAAAGAATTAAAGCTTTCTGCTCAGTTTACTGGCAGTGTCATCTAATAGGCAGCCTTTGCTTACCTATTTGGAGTGACACAGCTAAATAACAGTAGCATTCATTGGTGTGGCTAAAAGGTGACCTCTTAGCTGGTGACAAACAGGGTGGAGTTACCTGGAGAAGGAACCTGCAGACCAGCAAAGTGTTGTGGGGGGCTCAATTGGCTCAGATTTGAACAGTATAAGAAAGAACTACATTGGATTGGTACTCCTGGTAATTCCTGGTGAATGCTGGAGTGAATGTGCAGGTGACCTTCCTTCCATCACCACCACAAAACTGTTATTTCTGAGCTATCCTGTTGCAAAAGGTATGAGGCTGTATTAGCCAGGGTTTCTGTATTGGGAAGCAGGGTTTTTTGAATGCTTAATCCTGGCCCAGTCCTTTCTTCATTTCTATACACTTGGAGATTTCAGGAGCAGAGGGACGATACTATTTCATAATCTAGATGCCAAATAGTACATGTGTTTCATGTAAGCTAAGTCATGCAACTTTGTTGTGCAGGAATTTCTAGTTGCTGTTGGATTACGAGGAGCCACCCTTCAGCACAGAGTACTGCCTTCAGGTTTAAGCTGGCATGAACAGGTCAGGTTGCTACAGTTTTCTCAACTACATCTTCAGTTTTAGTCTCATTGTTTTAATGGCTTTAAGTATCAAACTAAACCTTGATGGGAAATCTTGGTGTTAAGCTATGTCTCATTATCATACTCTTCTTTTGAAAGTGTTATTCTTTCTTTCTTGTCTCTTTTTGATATCACTGATAGGCTGTAGTCTTGCTTTGAAATTATTACTGGTGTATTTCTTTGGTGCAGTTCCTCTCATCGTCCTAAATCCACAACATGTCAGAGGTTTGGGGTGAGGTGGGGGTTATTTTGTTCTGTTGAGATTTGGTTTAGTGTTTGGGGTTTTTTTTGTTTTTTTGGTTTTTTAGGATTTTGGATGAGAAATCTTGGTAGCACAATGCTATGCAAGTACTTAAATAATTCTTTAGTGAAAAATCACCCTCAAAACAAGCAAATGTGCTACTTGCAGTACTGAAAGCATTTTCCCATTTTTCCCTTCTGCTTGCTTTATTCCTCAAGTCTTGTTTATCCCTTGTATGTTCCCTGTTCTGCATTGTTTGAAGAGCAGTGATGGAGAAGACTTGAGGGAGTCAGTAAGCAGCAGTTTACACAAACACTTCTGACTGAGGAGGGTTGTACTCACAGGTGTGGATGCAGAGGGACAGCACAGCAGCCAGGGCTGGAACCCCTGTGTGTGTGAATACCTGTGAGGCAGGACATGCCATTAGCACAGTAGCAGTGTAGTTGCATGTCCTTACACCATACTGGATTGCAGATAATAAACCCTGACATTTGAAATTTATCCTTCTTATCCTCCAGTATGTATGCTGTGCTTATTTTTATATGCATTGGCATTGTATAACTTCATGGAGCTGAACTTCAGACTCTGCTGTGTCATTACTTTCTTCTTAGAATGATATTCCTGTGAGTTTGTGTAACCTGCTTTAAACCATGTTCCATATTTGCTTTATGAATTTTTGCTCAATTAACAATGCACTTGGGAATCTTTTTTGGAGGGTGAGGGGTGAAATAAAAAATTGCCCAAAGAGACAGCTAGAGGAAACAATTTAAAGGCTGGCAGTGATGGTATGCCCCAGGCTCAGAATAAGTGAAGAACTTTTATAGTGCAACAGATTTGAGGAGGAACTATGACAGATCTTAAAGAGGAGGACAGGTGTTTATTTTATGTGGTAATACATGAAAAATCTGTATGTACAATGCTTGTGCACATATTTCTGGTTCTGAGCATGTTTCCCACCCCAGCCCCAGCATTACTTTAGATAGAGAGCAAAGAAAATGATAATACTGTAGTAACAACTGCAAAGAAGGATTAATGAAATTGTATTTTGGCAAGATCTTAAAATGAATTGTGAGACTTTATACAAGGAGCCACTTGGGTCTTTTCCATACCTCTGAAGCTGCAATTTTGATGTTTTTTTTTTGTCTTGTTTCCATTCCATGCTTTTCTATATAAAGATGCCGAGTAAGCACCTTTAAATATCTGAGACTGTTCACTCTTTTTCTTTTGACTAATCTTGTTATTGTCATACCTGTTACAGATTTTCTCTTTTGCAATAGATGATTGTTTATTTATTTAACAGATAATTGAACTATTAACATAACATGTTTTTTTATTTTTAGATTTTATATTTTTTAAATATTTCTGATGAGCCTGTTCTGGGATATAATCCTCCAGCTACAATTACAACTTTTCATGTACATCTGTGGAGTTGTGCTCTTGACTACAGGTAAATAAAATGCAAGTGTGTGTCACTTGGTGGAACTGCAGCTATATATTTAATCTTCAAGAATGTCTGAGTTTGCATACTGAAAGGAATATTTATTTAGGCTTTTTTGGAAAAAGTACTGAACAGAAATCCCTTAAACTGGAAGCAGTTTAAAGTAGGATATGCACTTGCCTAGGCCTGGGAAGATGTAGTTAGGTCATCTGTAAGGCTTTGATTGCACTTCTAAATAGGTACAGAGTATTAATTTATTTTTCCTATTTGTTGTTAGGCCATTGTTTTTGCCAGTCAGATCTCTACTTACTGTTGAAACTTTCAGCATTTCAAGCAGTGTTGCAGTAGATAAATCCTCTTCTACTCTCAGGTATGATTTAAATGATTGTAATTCATGGAAGCTCCTCTAAAACTTGTAATGCCTGTCTGCCTTTTTGACCTTGGAAGCATTCCTGTTGTGCAAATGATCACACTGCTTTACATATTTTGAAATATACTTTGCTTATGTGTAATCCTTCTGTTGTATTTGGCTAAATAGTTTTTTAATACATTTTTAAATTTGTATTGCTTTCTTTAACAACCAGCACTTCTGCATTTTTAAGAAGGTTGAAAGATGTCCTGAAATGAAGTTGTGTCTGTTTGATTAATTAGAAACATCTTAAGATTCCTTAAATATTTGTGATTTGGAAACAGTATATTAATTAAATATTTAGTGATTAGTGAATATCTCTGTAACTTTTACTAATTGCTTTTCTAACTTCAGTTGAATATTCATTCTGTTATACCTGTTCTGATGTGAAACATTTACCGAGTTACCTTTTAAATTACCTTTGAAACAAATGTGTGTGTTAACTTTATCAAAATGAGAAAAAGGCAAAAAAGGAAATAAGTATCAATTCTATATGCGAAAAACATTATTTCTTATTCTGGAAAGGATCAAATATATAAATTGAAATGCAAACCCAATATAATTAGTGATAGTGAAAATATGTTACAGTAGTTAGTTGCCAGTGGATTTGTAAATTATGAAAGGTTAAAGTGAAGAGTTTGCCTTTAAGATACGTTAAGTATATTCATGTTTTAAAGTATTTTTTTTCTATACCAGTTTCTTTTGACTAGTTGATTGCACATCATTTGTCTAGCATCTTTATTTTGTCTTGTTTTGTGTTCTAGGATAATTTTAGATGAAGCTGCTTTGCACTTGTCTGACAAGTGCAATACTGTTATGGTCAACCTCCATAGAGGTAAGAATGTTTTAGATATGAACTAATCAACTGTAGAGCCTAAAGAAACAAAATTACAGTCATATTCAGCATATATAAAGGTTATTGAAGAACAGGTCTGAGGAGATAAGGAGCAGCAAGTTGAATATGAGTGAATAGTGCAGTGTTGATGAAAATCTGAGTTCTGTAGTTCAGAAGTATGTCAGAGAAGAGCAGCTTGTAATTCCTCTGTTTCTTCTTACAGTTCTATAATGGGTATTTGAAAAAAAAGCGTATTTTTAAAAATCTGGAGTTTCACAGAAAGAAATTTTCATAGAAAAGAGATCTCATTTTATGAGATAAGTATTCTGAATAGTTGAACATCAAAGGTGCTCTATGGCACAGAGTTCTAGGTTCTGAAAAGGATACCAACTGGTTTGCTCTCATTCAAATAGTAAGAACCTTTAAGGACTGAGAAACTTAAATCAATGTTTAACAAATGAATTGGAGAAATAATGAATCCGTGTACCCACAAATGTGTGTATTTAGCTTAGGTAAGAGATGTCTATTGAAGGACACAGTAAAGGTATGCCTGCTTTCTTTTAACAAGAAAAGAGGGGAAATAAGTTACTCGTGACACTGAAAGAGGAGTACAACATGAACATGTGTTCTTTCTCTAACTTCAACTAAAAACCTGGTAGAATGCTTAATCACTCAACCTGTGTGTGCCTCTGTTTCTCTAACTCACACAGATGGAATGAGGATAAATATCTTAAAAGATTACACACAGATGGTGACAGTGGGAGTGATGTATTGGATTGAAATTATTTGTGTTCTTGATTTGAATAACTGAAACTTGAACTCGGAGACTAATCCTCATAAAAGAAAGAAATGTGTAGATACAAATGGTTTTGATAAAAACCTTTTTTAATGCTATTTTTAGTGGTGTAATAACAAGAACTACACAGTAAGGATTGTGTTTGTTATTGTCTTAATATTTTTTCTAATTATAATTTTTCAGATTATGTTCGTGTTATGGATATGGGACTGCTGGAACTAACCATTACAGCAGTAAAATCTGATTCTGAAGGAGAAAGAGTAAGTATTTCATCACAGACAAAGTAAAATGTAAAATCTCCATGTGAGATTGTGATTGAAAATTACCTTATTATAGCTACAAGTAAACTGAAAACCTTTCCTTCATTTTGCTATTTTCTTTTAAATACTTTTGGCTAGTTAAGTAAATTAATGTAAAAACAACTGGGTAAAGATGCTATTTTTATGGAACCTGAGAATGATTTGAAGTGCTTTCTTACCTTTTTCTTGTTGCTATCTAGACTAAACCACGTTTTGAGCTGCACTGTTCCAGCGATGTAATCCATATTCGTACCTGCTCTGATTCGTGTGCTGCACTAATGAATCTCATACAATATATTGCAAGTTACGGTGATTTACATCCACCTGCTAAGACAGAGGTTAAACGTGGAGTTAGCAAGCCAAAAATGAAGGTATGACATGGCAAAATAATATCAACTTAACTTTGTGCTTCTTGGTAATATGTTTTAATTTTAATCCCCATTCTATTTCCAAATAGTATTATATTTCCTGTGAAGAAATTAACAGATTGTATCTAACTTAAAAGATATTTGAGATTAAAATAATGTTTTTTTTTTTTCTGCTTTGGTCACTAAATATTTTAAGATGTTTTGTGCTGTTTACCTGTTGTACTTTATTCTTATCTAAAGGAAATTTTAGGACATATATGAGCTGTCCAAGTAATCTCATGATCTAAATGTCCTGAACCATGGTGTTCTAACCTATTCTATGAATTTTCTAGTTTGGTGTTTCAACGTACTTGATTATTTATCAAGTAAAGTTGTTTCATCTCACAGTTTAAGAGCTGTGAATCAAGCTCTTCTAGCAAAATCTTTTTTGACACGACATTGCAGTTGTCTTTCAGATGTAACTATGTATAGTTCCTCTCCTATAGGTAGAGACCTTTAGCCAACCATCTTCCCACGGGCCAGTCCTTGCTGAATCAGAGCAACAGATTTTACGGGATTTGATGAGTGATGCAATGGAAGAAATTGAGACTCAACAGACTGCTTCTGCCATGAAACCAGAATCTAATGGTAAGAGTCCTCTAAAGGCACAAGTGCACACAAAGTACAGCCTTTTTGGAAAGAAAATGGGCTTGGAAGTTTTGT
>JAYRBT010000177.1:50072903-50099832 GCA_036023395.1 Myiotriccus ornatus | reverse complement strand
TATGTCACACTGCAATGAGGAGGAATCAAAGACCTCTCTTGTGTGTATGAAGGTAGTCCAGGAAGAGGGTACAGTTCTGAGTCACAGGAAGAGCTTCTGGCTGTGAGAAATTCTTTCCATTAGCAGGTAGAACAAGTCAGGTTGATTTTATTACAGGATTGTTGCTCCTGTATCATGGCTAGAGTGTAATTCAGGTTTAAATTTGCTAAGGATTTTGTACTGCAAATAGAGAATGTCATTATTTCTGTGATGTCTGGTCTTTTTTATGGTGGAAGGTGAGCAGTCATTGTAGTACTGAAAGTTATTGCTGCTGTGGTCTTACTACCAGAATGAGGAACTTGGCCATGAACATGTTTGATCTATGTTTGGTGGGTTTGGAGTTTTTGTATCTGTGGGGGGTTTTGCAAATAATTTTCCTATCTTTTCTCAGTTCATCTATGCTAGTAACTAGTTATGATTATATTGTAATCACTTTCTATTGTATACTGGATTAATTTTGAAAATTGTATTTATTTATAGTAGGAAGTGATTCAAGATATAATAAACAAATTTCCTTGATGTAATTGAAGCTAACAAATGTTAATTTTTAAATAATTTTCATATTTTGTAAGGATTTTACCACTGAAACATGTTTTTTTTTTTTCTCCACCCTTCTTCAACTCTCAGGAGTTTTAGATGACAGATCTCAAACTCAGGAACCATCTTGCTCAGATCTCTTCCTGTTTCCAGATGAAAGTGGAAATGTCTCACAAGATTCAAGTCCCACTTATGCTTCATTCACTCATCACCTCATAAATGAGGCCATGGGAGATGTTCCAGCAGAAAGTGATGATTTCTGCATTCTTTTTGCACCCAAAGTTGCTGTTGCTGTAAGATCCTTTGAAAATGACTTAAAAAAGTCCATATATAAACTGAATTAGAGAAAAGCCTATGTAAGACTTAGAGAAAATAGATTTCATAGATTTCTGTGATATATAGTGATGTTTTTTATCAGTGGGCAGAGGAGCAGAAAAATAATTTTTCTGTTTGAAAGGAACTCTGCCTTGTTACTGCAAGGAATGAGTGTATTTTCAGAGACATGATTTTTCTATATCTCAGCACTATGTAATTGTTCTCTGATCTGAATGTTACATGAAATTGTATTGTCAGTTTTCCTACATTTAAGTCATGTTTTATCATGGCCATTTTGACTTACAATAATGGCATAGTTAGGAAAAAAAATGGTTTAGGCAAAACCCAGTATTAAGCAAGATAACAGTTTGCACATCTTCTAGTCTTTTATTCGTTTCTCTCATTTCTTTCAATATTTTTAAGGACCTAAGATTCTTGCCAAACCTCAGAGAAAAGCCTGTGTGCCGCTTTACACTGATGTCTGTGCTCTGCACGGTGTTCATGTTGTTCATAGTGTCTCTGGCAGTTACATTTGAGCTTGTGTGTTTTCCAAAAGTGATAGTATGGTAGCCTGGGCTCTTCTGTGTTTTCTTTTGTTTTCTTTCAATTAGTACTTTGTTTTGTTTACAGTTTGGGCGGGGATTTTTTTTTGTTTGATTTGGGTTGTTTTGTTGTTGCTGTTTTTAACTACCTCTCAGCTTCTAGTTTTTTTTTCATATGATTTTGTCTTTATAAGAAATATTCCTCAAACAATCATGTGTTGTATAAGCTTTAGAAGACAGTACAGAACAGCTGTTCTTTTCATAGGAAAGAATTAGACATCTTTTCAATAAAGAAAACAGATTTCATCTTGTCAATGCTATACACTTTTTTTTAATTAGGAAAAAGAGGAAGAGCCAGTTATAAAAATAATGGTTGATGATGCAATTATCATAAAGGAAAATCATTTCAGCCAACCTGTTAAAAAAACAGATACCAGCAAAGCTCCTCTGCATTTTCCTGTTCCTCTGGTACGCTATGTTGTAAAGGAAATATCTCTTATTTGGCATCTTTATGGTGGAAGGGACTTTGGGACTGCACCACCAACATCTCCAGCGAAAAGTTTCATGTGAGTGTTTGATGTAATTCTGTAGATTAGAATCTCTAAAAATACATAATTTTCTTTTAATTTGGAGTAATCTCACTGTTCAGTCTCAGTCTCCCTTGCTTGCTTCCTTGCTTCGTTCTAACAAGAAGTCAATCTTCTTCAGTTTAACTCCACACACCGGAGTGTATTTTTTCCTGGGTCTTAACCTGAACAAGTTGGGTTTGGGTTTGCTGATTTTTTTTTTTTCCTGGGGGCAGAAGGGGCAGGGATGGAGGGATGGATTTTGTTTTAGGTAATATTAGAAGTCAGATTTTCCTAAAGAGATCAGGGTTTAAGGAGTGTAACAGATTTACCAGATGACATGTAAGATAAAGATTAATTAAAATTATCACAGTCAAAATTCAGGAAATGTTTTATGGATGTTAATGTGGTGGGACACAAGTACATAGCATTCTGCTTAAGTATGCATTACTTGAAGAACAAAAAAGAAATTATTTGGTTAACAGTAACACAATTTCAATGGGTTTTTTTGAAAGCCGTCAAAATACTAATAAGTTACATGCAGTGCATTTAGTTTTAGATTAACAGTGAGATAACTTTAATCTGCAAAAGTGTATCTTTTCTTTTTATTTCCCTAGAAGTCCCCATAGTTCTCCTTCTCATACACCAACAAGGCATGGTCGGAATACAGCATGTGGGGGAAGAGGAAGAAACCCAGACTTCCTGATGGAAATACAGTTAAGCAAGGTGAATGACAGAAACAGCCTCAGCCATCAGTCTGTGTGTGAATGTGCCAGTCCTTTGGTAACAGCTTTCCAGTAGAGTTCAGGAGGATTTCTTTCAACAGTATCTAAATCTAAGCAATCACTTGGAAGGTGATGAAGGTAGAATTTGTGTATTTGCTCTTCTAGCATAGCATTTGCTTGCTGAATAAACTTGTTTCTAAAGATGAAGGGTATCTATTATAATATTCCTTATGTTTTTGTTTATTATAACCAAGTTTTAAAACTGCTGTTCTGTTTTCCTCTCTTCAGTTCCACTCTGAATAGATATACCTGTTATGAAATTAGGTGTTCTAGCAAAATAAACAAAATGTAGATCTGTTGAGAATGCTCAGCATATCACTTGGATAACTGTATATTAAATAACATCCAGTTATATCACAATATTGTTCCTGCTGTTTCCCCTGACATATTTAGCACCTTGCAGGCATAAGTATCTTACTGTTGGTTTTAAGGCTGTGCTTCGCTCTAACATAGGAACTAGATGCTTGTTTTGGTGCTGGGAAGAATACTGGCAAGGAGTTCATGTGAAATGGATTAATAACAAAATCTTTTTAAAACAAGATTTTATCAAACATTTCCATAAACATGAAAGGGACTACATAAAAATAAATGCCTTTTATAGTCACCACGAGTTCCTAAAGCTTAAAATTCATCCAACTAGCACTTCAAGCTTGCCATCAATATGTGGATGTGCCTTTTCTAGAAACAGCGTGACATAGCAATTAAGAAGAGGAAAGAAAGAAAACATTTAATGTTCCCTCTGGAAAACTTCAAATGTAGAAGTATAGCCATGTCTTAATTTTTGGATATTTAATGAGTTAGTGTTAGCACTGAGGCATAAAGATTTCTCCCCTCCCCCCCTCTTTGTACTCCTAACTTGATAGAAGACTTAATAATAATGTTTAAAGGAGAAATTAAGGAGCAAATATCACAAACAGGAGGTGTTTCTTTGCCAATCAGGCCAGTAGAGGCCGCTGCTGTGCTGCTGTGTGTTCTCTGCTGCAGGCCGGGATCCTTCGGGGTGTGGGGGGACAGGGAATGGTTTGCAGGTCACCAGAGCTCTGCGACTGCACATGAGAACTGCATCTAGAGATAGGGAAAAGAAGATAATTCTGAATTACTTAGAAGTTAAGAATAATAATGAATTAGAATTTATATGCACTAAAGTGAGTAAAGAAAAAGGAAACAAGGCTGCAAGAAGCCACTTGAGAAGTCAATTGTTAGGGAAGAAACCTTACTTTCCTAAGGGTGCAGAATGCAAGAATTGCAAAATTGCCTGATACAGGCTTCTGACTCTTCATTTTGGCTTGAATTTGCATACTAAGATATGAATATGTATGCAACTAGAAATTGGAAGATTTCTACTGCTGCATGTAAAAATCCCAGTATTATTCCTGTAGATTTAAAATAGTAGACAGCTATTAAAGTTCCTATGTGTCGTGTGTTTTTCTGGTTTGTTTGATTTTTAAAGTAGTATTTTGCTGTTAAATGCTGTTTTTCACTGAAGCTGATTATGCTGGTTTTCTTTCCATTGTAAAAGGTGAAATTCCAGCATGAGGTGTACCCTCCATGTGGTGCAGAAGGTGAATCCTGTCTGTTGGAGCAGCCGGTGTCCCGACAGGTTTTTATTGTTCAAGACCTGGAGATTAGAGATCGCTTAGCTACATCACAGATGAATAAGTTTCTCTATCTCTACTGCAGTAAGGAGATGCCCAGGAAAGCACATTCAAACATGGTACAGTTATGAAATATGTTAGAAATATATTAATTTGTTACGATTACAGTGGTTGAGGTATCATTGTGGGGGTTATGTACACTTCTTAGAAACCTTGCACAAGAAAGAGCAGAAGTTCATGGAACACTGAAGTAATATAATTTTTTGATAGTTATTTGCTTAAGTCTTTGTTGATAGTAAAACTAGTTCAAAAGTGAGGTTGAATGTTAGCGTGTGAGGTATTAATGTTGTTGAGATTCTGTCAGTTAAAAAAAGCAGATCTGCAGGACAACTTCTGGTAGCTTTCTCAATTTGTTTTTGAACGAATGTCCACTTGTATGAGTATGATGAGACTTCATTACACATACAGAGTTGTAGTTTTATGGTATACTGAAGTCTTATTAGTTCTATAAAGGATTTATTAACTTTTTGAGGGTTTTCCTGTAATTTTTATTACATTCATAGGAAGCTTTTATTCAATACTAGCTTTATAATTGCTAAGTGTAATCAGATAAGTATAGAGGTTTTGCATTAAATATTTTTCCCAGTTAATGTTCTCAGATTTAATAACTGTGAATGTAAGTGCTTCTGTTTACCTTATTGTTGTTTTTTTTTCAGTTAACAGTTAAAGCATTGCATGTCCGTCCCGAGTCTGGCAGGTCCCCACAGGAATGTTGTTTACGTGTTTCACTAATGCCTCTTCGCCTCAATATTGACCAGGTTGGTTTTTGGGTTCGTTTTTGATTTTTAATTTAAAAACTAAGAATATCTGTAGACAAGGCTGTTTACTCAACAAGTTTTCCTCCTGAGACTTCTGATAATTTCAAAGGTTTTGGAATCGTGGCTTTTAAAAAGTATACACTTACTCTTGAATGATCTGGCTTTGTTCATGAAGTGGCTTCATTTTTTTTTTTTTTCATTGAAAAAGGTTAATCATTAAACTAGAAATGGTTCACAACATTTTAGTCAAGGGCAATTGACACTCAAGAAATGCTTCTTAATTCTGATGACTTTGGTCTTGCTGTCAAGTGCAGTGGCAGGAAGAACAGAAATTGTTTTACTTTCTTTAGCAAGTCTTTGTGCAAAGTATTTTTGATGTATTCAAGAAACATTTAGATTTTTTTTAAAGGACTAAGGAAGCTGCATATGTTTGTGCATGCAAATATAAGGTGCATATTACTCTTTGTTGAGGCATTTCTTGCTTAACTTGCCATCTTTAGAGAGATGTGTGGCTTTGGGTATTTTAAGAGCATAATTCAGGAGTTACACACCTCCCTCCTCTTTTCTTCAACATACTTTAGTGACCAGGCTTTCATGTTGCTGTAAGAAAAATTGAACTCTGTCTAGTTTGCAGTAATTTCGTCTAGAGAAAAATAGCTTGGAAATACTGCCATCTAGTGAGGAAATGTGTTCCCTCTGGATTACTTGTTAAAGCCTTTTATCTTTTGTACCATAAACAGAATTCACCTTTACAACTTCTGTGAAATTAACCACAGCTCGTTTGGAAGCATGGGGCAGGCTGCATGCAGTCATGTTAGAAATACTTGTCATTACTACCTAATCTCTCTTTCTTATCAGTTGGAAACAAAAATGGAAAAGAAAGTCCAGATCATTAATGACAGGATGAATAAGTCACCAGTGTGATGCATCTGTCAGAAAAAGAAAATGTGATGTAATAACTTTAGGACATTAACACCACAGATATTAATGACGTTTAATGAAGCCGTGGTGAGATCTGATCTATAATGATTTGAGTGACTTTGACAGTGTTAGAAAGGATTATAAACTGTACTTTCCTTTTATTTGAAATGAGGGAAAATGTTGTAGCCATTAAAGCACCTGGGTTCTGGAACAGTCTCCAAAATTAGAGTAGGAGTGATGAAAACAACCCTGGATTTTTAAGACAGACCAAGACTGATCGTGAAATCATGTATATAGCAGCGGGCAGTGGCCAGAGGATCTTCCTGGTTTCTGTCCTAGATTTTATGTGGCTTCTGCATGTGTTAAAGGATCAAAAAGAAGAAATGTATTTTGTTTCATGACTGTGTGGAAATAGAGCTGGAATAATAGATAATATTTTTAGAGAACTGGGTCTTTATATTTATTTTAATCTGATTGTATTTTATTTTTCGCCATTAGGATGCCTTGTTTTTCCTGAAGGACTTTTTCACTAGCCTTTCTACAGAAGTAGAACTCTTAGTTACTCCAGATCCTGAAGGTATACTTTTCAAAAATCTAGCATAAAAGTGCATCTTCATTCTCTTTTAATATGTGTACGTGTCTATAAATTTACATGTGAATCTTGTGTGTATAAAAACTTGTGTTGGGGTTTGAGCACTAACATGAATTACTGATTTTTTGGAACACAGAATCTTTGTGTATTTTAGCTTTATATTTTATAAATATCAAAAAAGGTCTTCAAGACCTGGGATCTCGATTGTATAAAAGGATGCACCAATATTGGTGCATATTTAGTAAGAACTTCTGAAAAAAATTAGAACTGTGTATATAATATGAGGTGTAATTATTAGATAAAACAAATACATGGTGCTGCTTATTTATAATACTGAACTCTGTGTTACACAACTCCAAATTATTAGACAGACATACTATCTTATGGAAGAGGTATTAAACGATGTATGTATGCAGCTAAAGCAGTACTTCTAATCAACTACCTCTGATGCAGAAGCAGTATATATTGAAAAGCATAGTTCCACTATTAACTATATTTGTGCATTTGTTACCAACTATACTTTACCCGTTTCTGCTGAGATGTCATACTGAAATGCATAGGCAATGAAGCACTCTGCACTACTGCCATTAAAACCAGAGGGATTATTTATGCTGATGCATCAACCTCATCTTAAGCTGCATGTAATAATTTTGGTTAATAAGTCTAAATATTGTCCTGCTAGTAATTCCTACTAATAAGCATTAGAACTTACTAAGGACACAGTTAATAGTGTAGATGCAGTCTTTCTGTAATGAGTGTGAAAAATATTAGTCAGTTTATTTTGTGTAACTTCTTATCTTAGTTAAAAAGTCTCCTGGTGCTGAAGTTACGTGCAGTTTGCCCAGGCATGTCAGCAGCCTTAAGGAACCAAGTCCAGTCATTTCTTTCGCATCACACAAGCAAGCAAATGAAAATGGTAGCATTGACTCTATGGATGTGGTTAATGGAGATGATGATCATTTCGAATCACAAGAAACGATGTCATACAGTGATCAGCCAGTATTTTTCAGGTAAACTTTCGTTACAAAATTTCCAGTGACACACAGCTGTTCTGCTGAATGTTTTAAGGAAAGGTGATGATAAACTATACAGACCTTAGGGCAAAGGTGCATTTTTTTGTTTGTTTATTGACTGGGTGTGGCAATCAGATATATTTGTTTCTATCACAGGATAGTAACTAATGAATTTTATTAACTTTTGAACACTACTGTGCACGAGGAAATAAAAATTAATTAAAGCTCTGCCATGTACAGAACCAGTAATGAGATGTTTTACAGATGAATAAAAAGAGCATTGTTTGTATTCTCTACATCTAACAATATAAAGGAAATCTAATATAACCAGAGATGAGAGTATATAAAGGAAAAGGATATCATGGGAGAAGTATAAGATTAAAACATGACAAGATAAACTCTAATGTACTCTTGAGTAGGAAGTGACTATCCAAATTGTAGCCTGTTATGCAGAAGTTTTTTCACGTATATTCAGATTGTAAGTGCCTTTAACAACAGATGTGTGCTTTGGCAAGCAATGTAGAGCCAAACTGTGAGAGCATGGCTGTGATTCAATTTCATCACATACATCACCAACAGAATTTTTTATTAAGTTCCTGTTGCAGGACTAAATTTTGCCCACAGAACCATCATTTTATGGGGTTTCTTTCTTTGTTTCTTTGTTTTTAACTGAGTATTGTACTGTGAAAATTGAGGAAAGATGTTCACCTGAAGGGTTAGTAGCACTTTTGCAGGACTGTTAAATTTATTACAAATGCTAATCTGAACTAGACGTTAATAAACAAAGAAAAGCTGAATTTGCCACTGTATTTTGTATATTTATTCTGAAGTACTAGCACAGTAACTAGAGGATTTATGGCTTACAGAAAAGACTGGCATTCTATTCCAGGATGGGAAACCAGGAGTTCCTTCCGGAAGGATAAATAACTTTATTTCCTTTCCACGTGCCTCACTGTAAAATTTTCTTTTTATGTTCCAGAGAATTTCGTTTCACATCAGAAGTTCCAATACGGCTTGATTACCACGGCAAACACGTATCAATGGATCAGGTTTGTGTATAATGCTGACACTATAGAACAAAAATTTGACGTTTGTTTTGCTTTTCCCCCAATCCCCAAAAGAGGGGGTATATTTTTATGCTCCCTACTCATTGTTGATGTGATCAAGACAAATATAGAACACTTTTTTATTATTAGTTTCAATAAAACTTAACTTTGTTTCACTCTTAATTGAAACCTAAGGGGTGGATCCTCCAGATCTGATTAACTCAGAGTGGAACTTGCATGCCACATTTATGAACTCAGTGATTGGCTTGAACTCAGAAGCAGACATCAAAAAATCCTGTTTGCACAACTAGATTTGTACTTTGACATGGCAGATCAGTAAGAAAATGTGGAAAAGTGAAAGCAGCAACTTCTTGAATTTGCCCAGCTGTCAGAAATCAAAATGTGAAATACAGTAGCTTTAGAATGCCTGGAACGGCATTTAGAATGCCAGAGCTATGTTTACATAACTTATTATGGCTTAGTATTTCTGAAGAAGTCGTCTCGTATTCTTGTTTTTCTTGAAGTAGCAGGTTAAGCCAAATTTATCTCTTGCAAGTTTTTGTGTAACATGATTTGTAGCACTGTAACAAGTAGCATTTGGAAGACTGAGGGAGAATCTGTTTGGGTAGAAAAAAACTTCCCTGCAAGAGCTGAGATGGTGAAATTATTTCTCACTTAGAGGTTGTACGGGTTAAGTAAATTTATGTGATAATAAAATATTTTGCTTACAGGGAACACTGGCTGGGATTCTTATTGGGCTTGCTCAGTTGAACTGCTCAGAATTAAAGCTGAAGAGACTTTGTTACAGACATGGGTAAGTTTGTTGAGATGTAGATGAACATTGCTATTGCAAATTGAACAAGTTTATAGTGAATAACTGAACATAGCAAACGCAAAGCAAATTTTCTGTTAAAATGTACTTCTAAAATCCAAGATGCTTTTTGACTTTACAAATATTTCTTGATTTTCGTTTTTTTCAATGATGAAAATGTCATTCAAGAATAACATCTGATGCAGAACAGTATTTAATGTATGTGCTAGTCTTGGTGATAAACTCTTGAAGTGTCAAAAGATGACACTTGAAAAAGCTTTTCTTTTGTTTAAATGACATCTTTTACTTCAATGAATAATGAGTGGGTTTATCTTATTGGGAATTGTATGTTTTAAGAAAAATAATAATTTTATTTATTTTAGTTTGTTAGGTGTGGATAAATTGTTCTCCTATGCCATCAGTGAATGGCTTAATGATATAAAGAAAAACCAGCTACCAGGAATTTTGGGAGGAGTAGGGCCTATGCATTCGCTAGTGCAGTTGGGTAAGTTAATTCCTATTTCTTCTCAGACACATGACAGTTTTCCTAAAAAACAGACAACACCTCTCCCCTCAAAAAAGCTCACCACAAAACATCTTGACCCTTGTTTTCACTTCCTTTCAAGGCATTCTGCTTATGTAAGAGAACTTTCTGACTGTGGTGTTCTGTCTTCACTTTCAGTGCAAGGTCTGAAGGACTTGGTGTGGTTGCCGATAGAGCAGTACCGGAAGGACGGACGTATCGTCAGGGGCTTTCAAAGAGGAGCAGCTTCTTTTGGTACTTCCACTGCAATGGCAGCACTGGAGCTGACAAACAGAATGGTTCAGACTATACAGGTACAGTGTATTACTTCTGCAGTTAGACATAAAATGAGAAGTGCTCCTAGTAAGTGCTCTATATTAAAGTAGTATCTTAATGCTGTAAATTTAAGGTTAGGAGTATGTATTTAAAAGGAAAAAAAAAAAAAAAGGCAGCTGTATAAAGAGGAAAGCAGGGCCTGGGCAAAGTTTGCATCAGTCTGTGAGGTGAGAACTATGGCATCAAATGCAATAGGTGGAAAATCGTGTTAAAATACTGCTGAGCACGGAAGCTGCTACATGTTTCTTAATGGCTTTGATGTGTTACAATGTACGGTTTAATACTAAAATTTTCAGCTTCACTAAAAGATCATTTATATTGATAAAGATGAGTTCTTCACACATGTATTTGGCAGTAATAGATTCTTGCCTTTTTAAAAAAATCTCAGTTTATCTGTGCTTATTTAAAACAAAAACAAGCCCACAAAACCAACAAAGAAAAAAAAAACCAAACCTAAACCAAATTCTATTTGTGTTGATCTACACAAAGTCTATAAAGCTTTCTGGATTTAATCCCAAGGTAATCTTGGATTATAGTTAATAAATTTATGTTCCTTAATGTAAAATACATAATGAAAATACACTTTTACCACCTAATTTTGCAAAAATTGTGTATCGGCTTAAGCTTGAACATATATAGCTAAAAAAAAGTGGTATTAATCAAGAGTGGGATTGTATGTGTTCTTGTGTGTTTGTAAGAAATATGTACCATTGATCATGTGTTCAGTTTCTATCTTGAGCATTTCATGCAGATTAGAGGGTGCCTTTGAAGAGACAACAATTAGGAGGGGAAAAACCCACCTAAACCCACAACATTCATTCTTTCATTATGGCACTTAATGTGTAGTTACAGCCACACCCATTCCAGAAGGTCTTGTACAAAACCTTAATCTTACATAAATGAGTATTTTTTGTGGAATAAGAATTGTTTTATTTCAATGATGTCACCCTATTAGTAGTTTAAATCTGTGCTGGGGTACCATAAGACTTTTTATGTGTTTTGCATTTGCCCCTGATCTTCAGGCAGCTGCAGAAACTGCATATGACATGGTATCACCAGGGCCTACCTTTATTGAAGCAAAAAAGATCAAGCGGTTCCCTCGCCATCGTTTGGCTCACCAGCCAGTGGACCTACGGGAAGGTGTAGCCAAAGCCTACAGTGTCGTAAAAGAGGTGAGTGCAAAAGTGACTAACAGATTAACAGATGCTAGTTTAAGCCGACCAAATAAAGAAGGGGACTTAAGTTTTGAACAAGACTGTTTTCATCAGTAAGCTTAAGCCAACAGAAACCTTGCATGGGTAAAGGAGAAGTAAACTAAGATATCATGCAGATAAGTGTGAATAGGATGTGAGTGCTCTACAACTGTGATGGTTTACAATTATTGTAAATCCTGTAAACTTGATTTCCTGCACTGTGTCATCCATCCTTCCTGCCCACCCCCTTTCTGCCCCCTTTGGAGTTACTGTTAATTCTGAGGCAGAGTTTAATCACAATGGTGGATGTAAAAGAAGTGAAAACTTTTACAGCATATTGTAGATTAGAATGTTGACCTATTTTTATTGTATTTTTGTATTGTACTTTCATTTACAGCTTATATGGTGTTTATGAAGTAAGGTCTCAGCTGAGTTTCCAGTGAATTCTGTCATTTTTTAATAGCTCACAATACCCCACAGCTTCTTGCCATATGCACAAGATGTGCCACCAGAAGTCACATTGTATCAGTATAGTTGTACTACAGCTATAATACAAAATCACTGAGATGAGAAATGCTGAACAGTTGAAAATTTCCCTTAAAATTAGGAGAGGTTGCTTTTTCTTTTTCAATGTAACTGATTTCTTTTAATTTCTCAAAGGGAATTACGGACACAGCCCAAACCATCTACGAGACTGCTGCTCGTGAGCATGAAAACAGAGGAGTGACTGGAGCAGTAGGAGGAGTCCTCCGCCAAATCCCCCCGACTGTGGTGAAACCTTTCATTGTTGCAACAGAGGCAACCTCGAATGTTCTAGGTGGAATGAGAAACCAGATCAGGCCAGATGTGCGTCAAGAAGAGTCTCAGAAGTGGCGCCTTGGGGAGGATTGAGATTATAAATCTGGCTCAGCACACAGGTAGCAAGGCTGGAAATGCAGAGGAATGTCCTGTTGGCAGCTTTAGATGGAGCTCACTTTTTGTCATGCTCATCTCAGGAACAAATGAGGTTTTCAACTGTTATTCGCAAACCATCCAACCAAAAATATTTGTGAGGTGAAAAGCAAATTGGTACGTGCTCATACTGTGTGTTACCAATTCATTTGGTAGATAGTGCCAAACGTAGTGAAGCATGCGCTGCCAACTCAGAGACATGCTTGCTCTGTTCCATTTACCATATTTTTCTTGGTATATTTAACATCTGAAACAATAGCCTGTATGGTGAAGCTGAGTGGACTTTAAAGAGGTTTTCTGAGCACGGTCAAAGAACTGTCTTCAATAAAGGGCTCTGCAGATGCTCTTCACTGACTAAAGAATAAAAGCCTTCATTGTGGACATGTGACGGGAGGGCTGTCTAGTATGGAAGCAGATAAGATAATACTGTTTAGTGGTCATAAGCATCACTTTTAGCGTGGCACTTACAGCAAGGACAAACTTGATAAGCATTCAGAGTTTAGGTTCAGTGTCGATACACCTCCGAACAGGATTTGTTCCTAAATATTAAATACCTACTTTTGTGGGTTTTTGAAGAACCTGAATGTTGCAGAAATGTTCTGTTGTGTTGCACTTTAAAGGATATGGCCTGTATATTGTGCTTTTTTTATAGTGTGAATAAAATGTAATGTGCATTATCCTTTATGTGGTTTAGAAGCTTACACAAATTATTGAAGAGAGGATCATTTAGTGATGATCCTACAAAAAAGTGTCTTAAATTTATTTAAACTCATATGTTAAAACATCTTTTGTCTTCTGTCACACTAACTACAATGCTAAAGATACCTATTCTTCAGGAAAACAGCAGTTAATTTTAATTGTGGCCAACAGTTCTTTGTAAGAATGAAAAATCATAAGTAAAAATTAATTATTTCATAATTTCATAGTTTAAAGGCTATACAGACTTTATTTTAATACTCTGCTTTTGTTTAAACTTCGTATTGTTGCAAAGTTGCTGCTCTCACAAGATATTTTTAATTTAGATTGTGTGTCATTTATTTGAAAATGAGTATTTGGGGTCATTTAATTGGAATTGGGAACAGGTGAGAGGATTTAAAAAAAGGACAGCAAAGTTTCAAAAATCAAAGTTGGTACTGACATTATGTATTATGTAGTAGGTGACCAGAGTCTCCACAGAGCTTTATTAAGCACCTGACATTGCACCATTTTGGGGCAGTTAAAAGGCTTGGCACTAGCTGTGCAATAATTCTTTTATCTTGTGTTAGCAAAAACTGGAGGATAAAAAGTAAAGACTTTTTTGAATACAAGAATACTTATTTTGAATTTCAAGAGGTTAAACTTTGAATGACTAGCCAGGGTGTAAGTTTGTCAGAGTCCTGTGCTAGTCATAAGTGGGAATTCTGCCTATATGCCATGTGGAAAATCTCCACTGAAAGGGAGACATCAAATGCTATTGATCAGACTTCAGTCTCCAAGGGTGAAGAGGAAGTAGTTTTCCTCTCTTTTATTTAATATCTGCCAATAGCATGTTGGGCCTTACTGGACAAATAGGAGTGTATAAAGGAAAATAATTATTGCTTGTTCACGCTGATACTATACTCCCTGTTCCTGAACACCAAAGAATCTGGCTGGAGGGTAGATGATTTGAAAATGTCCCCTCTGCTGGGAAGACTTTTTGCAGTCTGCTTTATTATTTTTCATAAAACAAAGTTCCAGTTGAAAGCAAATTCCTGCATTGGGTGACAGGTGATATTGCAAAGTTTTGTTTCCATTCACTGGAATCGTCGAAGTTGTGATAAACTTTGAAGATCTCATTATTTCAGTTAAAAGACTTGCTGCAAGCAGGAGGAGATACTTTTGAGAGGACAAACACCTGCAGATTTAATGACATGAAATATTTTCTGATGTAAAAATGCTTTCTGCAGTGCATACTTCTGTCCAGTAATTAGAGAGTTCTGCTTTAGTGAGAGCTCAGAGTGTGAGAATTTTTGCACAGGAATGAGTTCCATGTTTGCAATGTGGCACCTCCTGAATGCTTTCTCAAGAAGTGGTGAGGAGTCAATGCAAGTAAGTAGCAATGCATCTTTTCATTTGCAATTACCATACTGCGTGATTTCAGCAAGTCCAGTTCATCCAGTTAATTAGAGCACACTGCAATAGTATAACTCTACATATTTTCTTCCTTTTTGACATTGCTGAGAAGAAGCAGTGGCATTTCAGTGTTCTTTTCATTTTCAGTTCTGTCAAGATCTGATTGTACTGCAAGGCAGTTAGAATATATTTTTATATGAGGGCATGGTGTCAAGGTAAAACATTTTTATAGCATGTCTCTCATTGTCAGCAATCCAGATTGTACGAATTTATTAAACTTCACTTTTCACTATGTAAACCCTCTCATTTACTGCTTGCACTTTATTGAACCTTTGCAGTGAAATCGATTCTAAATTTCTTCCAACATTTTATTTTTACAAGCAGTTTTTTAATTTTAGAGTATATATTCTGCATTGTCGCAGTGTTTGAAATGTTTTAAAGAACCTAAAAGCTCACAAAACTTGCCAAACTAGTCCTTACATCAAACTAGTTTTCAGAATGTGTCTTGTAGGGCGTGGCTTGTGTTTTAAATCAAAAAAGTATCATGTATGAGAAGGGATTCATCAAATGTTCTACTCAGTGCTGTAAATTTTCAAGCACTTAGGAAGATACACAAAATGAGATTTGACTCTCAACATATTTCCTGGAAATGGAAGCCTATGGGTACGTTACTGTATTCTCCGTTAGCATGAGGAGATTTGCAAAAATATTATTGTACTTGAACTTTCCTCTGAAATGAGTTGCTATATTTGTAGAGGCTGTAAACTGACACATTCAGTGTTTAATTCTCTCCACATTCTCTGATGTTGAACTGACTAACACTACTGCTGCTACTACTGTTACTTAGTCCGATACCGTCCCGATAGACAGAACTGTCATCCTGGGTTTTCTTGAGTGTCCAAGTGCTTCAAATAATACATCAGTGAGTGCCTGGGAAGGACCTGAAAAAAAGACAGCCATCTTTTGACAACAAACAAAAAAAATCCTTGATAAGAATCTTAGCAGTGACTGCTGGCAGCAAATCATAACACCCATGCAAAGGCAGCTTCCATTTCCTTTCCAATATCTGTTCATGGATTCTAAATCCTGTAGGTTTTCAGCAGTGTATCCTACACATACTTGCCTAATGATAAGCATCATCAGTGACTCATTGGTCAGTCCCCAGTGAATTCATCTGTGCTTGAGGGACGTGACCATATGCTCGCTAATTGTTTGATTGTGAACATCCATTACTTGCTTTCATTTACACTTTTGTAACTGAGTTGCCAAGAAAGGTTTCTTAATAAACCGAAAAGCTGTTCGATGGTTTTGAACAAAACACTTACTGAACATGATCCATACACCTGCAAATGTGATACTGATTTTACTTTAAACATTGAAACTTATGCATTTTGTAAAACAATGACATCCAAGAATTTGTTTGGAGTAGTTGAATATTTCTAAATCTTTTAAATACTCTAAATGCCCCAGCAGTATAGGTCAGAAAAGGTGTGGGTATGTATGTCAGTTTGGATCCTAGTGTGCACAGCTCTTCAGTCTCCAGGTCTCATGATTTAAGCTTCTGACAACTGTTTTAAGTTGCTCTACATGCTGAATCTTGTTTACAATTAAATATTAGATACTACAAGTTAAATACATAAATACAAATCATGCATTTGTACTGGATTTCTCAATAGTAAGGTAGCTCAGACAGAAACACAGCAATTTGTGTATATGTTTGTGTATATTTTTTACATTTTTGCACTTACAGTAGTTTTGTGGTATTGTTTGTATATAGTTTGCTAGTGTAAAGAATATAATCTCATGAAATAGAAACCACTGTTGAAGGGAATTGACTATTTCAACTTGAGTTATTTTGCTTAAAGTTCTTGTCCCCTCAGTATGTCCTTGAGAATTATTTTTAACCATAATTTATATGGCACCAAAAGTGTATATTTTAGCTTATTAAAATGCCGAAAAGCCTGAGTGCAAATAGGTTGTCTGTTAAATACATTTAATGGAAAAAAGAAACACCACAAATTTGTAACAATACATAAATAAATATCTGAATTTGTTCCTTGAGTTGGTTTTCTCTACCTGGAATGTAACTGACCCACAAAACAGTCTCCCAAAATAGTGTAATTAGCTGAAAGCTTTTTACCTACCTGGCTCTAGAGATGTACATCAAACAAACAAACAAACAAAACCCAAACCAAAATGAAAACAAACAAACAAAAACAGATTAAAAAAGGAAAGCTTTCAAATTGCACAGAGGTCAAAAGGTAGGAAATGAATTAAGCTGGCTGATATAACCTGAAACCACCTCTGCTGTGCATCAGCAAAGCGCTCTTTACCTATATAATCAAATGCTGTTCCCCCCATAGGCCTGTTGGCCACATTTATTTACTAAGAATGTGTATAATTTCCACGTTCAGCAGAGGTTTTTAAAGCTTCATTAGCTTTCAAAACCCTGTGAAGTATGCAAAATCATAAATGGCTTTCAGGATGCTTCTCTAATGCCCATTTCATACCCATATGTTAAGGTACAAGCATCTGAAAAGAGATCTGAGTACTGGGCAGTGTTAAATGCTGGTGCCAGTGCCAGACCCCTGAATAATGTGACAGGTGTAAATAATTTTCTACTGTGTTTTGTAAGGATGTAACATTTTGGGGGGTGAGGGGTAGTCACTGTATAAGGCCTGGATAACTATTCTGTCAAACAGTAACCCTTCATTTAAGAAGGAAGCTGACTCTCATCCCGTGTATCTCCTCTTCCCTCCCTGCCTTTTTTTTTTTTTTCTTTTCAAGCAAGACCTCACGTGGGCTAAAGGAAAGTGGTTAAGTTCTTTCTCTTTGCAATACTACGGCATATCAAGGATAATTCTGATGTCTGCAGGCTACTTCCATTCTAGCAAAGGAGAATAAGGCCACAGCTGATGACACTCCAGCTCAGAATTTATGGAAAGCTACCAGTAAGACATACCAACCCAGAGCAGCATGAATTGGTGTCCTTGAAGTCCATTCCTAATGGAGCATGACTGAGACTCAAGCATTCTTTTTTCTTTTTTCCTCATAAATGATTTTTGCTAGCAACTGTTGAAATGTGATATCAAATAGTGGTTTTTTTTCTGCCAATTCATATTTTTAGGAAGTAGTGTTTTAAACTGTCATGTATTATCAGGGATTATAAAAGACTTCATAAAATAGCCTTTCTGTGACAGATAATTGAAGTTTTGCAGCTGTTTTGTTCTGAAACAGACTGATTAGATGAAAGCAGAGCTTACTGAAGGGCAACAATGAAGTGTTCATGACCCCACAGCCAGGGAAGCAGTCCAAGCTTCTTAGATGTTTGTCAGGAGGATTTGTGAGATAGTTATCTGTGGTGAAGTTCTCAGGCTCTTATTTGCTCTGTTATTGATTTCATTCTTTACTAGGAACATGAGTGTTAAGCTTGGCTGTGGCAGGCCAAAGAGTGGAAGGAAGCCTCTAGGGAGGAGAAGAGATATCTACCTGTTTGAGCAAGAAGCAAGTTTTGTGGTTATGGGGATATATACTCAATAAAATGGAACTTGGTCCATTGTAGCTCATGGGCACTAAGATAAGTAGGAGTTATCTCCAACAGAAAGCTTTAACTTGCACCTTTAGACTTCAACACTTGGCAGTTGTTTGGTATTGAGGGTTTGGTGGCTCCAACAATTTCATGAATCTCCCAGTACTTCTTTCTTTCTTTCTCTTTCCCCTCTTCTGTGTGTTGAGTTTAAAAATGCTTCCTACTGTGTGTACAGCACAGTCTGAGGGACACTTATGGCTGCTTGTACGTGACAGGACTTGTGAGTTTGAGGATGTTTGACAGTTCCACAACAGTGGCTGAGTGGCAGGGGCAGGCATGGTGAGCTGAACCATGAAAGATGAAATGGCACAGGGTGTGCTTATGAGAGTGTTGGCAAGACCGTAGCAGAGTATTGCTGGGTGTGTGCTTTGCTATGATGGGTATTGTACAGACCTGGATCCATTGCTGCTGATGGAAAGCCAGATACCGCATGGACCCGGCAGTGATGGATAAAGATGGTACTCTGGATGGAAAGGTAATAGAAAAGCAAAGTATGACAAGAGAGGATGGAAATAACAGTGCCCAGTTGTATAAACAGGTTCTTTATACAGATACAAGTTTTTGAGAAATACAATTCCTGGTATCATCGATCTCTTTAGTAATGTTTAACAGATCTGAAATGTTTCCTGGAATCACTCAATAAATTAAAATGATTCATTTTCATTATGGCCTGTCCCTCTGTACTCAGTGCCAGAAGTGTCTTTCAGTGCACTAGAAGTACTTATTTTAAACATGAAGCTTTCAGTGATGCTCTTGAATTCTGTTTTCTCTTGGCCTTTTAGAGCTGTTTAGTATCTTGTAATAGTGTTTGCTCTTTGTTTTTTTCCATGTCACTTCTGTCTTTGAGTGCTTACTTTCCTTAGAACAGTCACAGGTCAAACTCAACAAATGTAAATGAAGGGAAGCAATTATACCAATTCCACTGGAGAAAATCCTCTTACTTGATAGCTGAATTCTATTTACACCAGCCAAAAGTATTGTCCCAGGGCATGGCTTTCTCTTTTTGCTACTGTTCTTTCCTAATTGCTGTGAACTACTGGCAGGAGGCCCCTTTTTCCTTTTCCCAACCAAAAGTGATGCACCTCCAGGTAAATTTGTTAATACAATGGAGTTTGACAATTCATTCAAAGAGAAAAATTACCTCCAAGTTTGAGAAGATCCGTTGTCATGGGACTGTAAACTGGGCTCTGTCTCTTCACAATATCTCACAGGCCCTGCAGAAATGACAGGAGGCAATTACATAGGAGTGTGTCCTACTATATTAGCCACTGATGCCTCTACATCATTGCCCTAAGCTTCCTGTATTATTTAATGCAAAAATCCACACTGACGTTAAGAGAGAAGGTTTTCAAATGCAATTTTCGTCATAACCATCTTTCCTTGTTGTCCTCAACCTGAGTTTTTACTGATGCTGTTTCCTATTAAGCATGAAGCCCCAACAATAGTTTAAGAGATATTTGTGAAGGTGCAGAAAAGTCCGGGAAGGTTGATGAATAAAGTTGAGCAGTGTTGTTATTTCTACCACCCCGGAGATTTGCTGTTAAGTGCTCTTGTGTCTGAATGACTTGATCGATACTGCTCCCCCAGGGGCAATCAGTTGAATTTAAACTTGGCATGCAAACAGAGTAACAGTGAAGACTTGAAAAATGTTTGGGGTTTGTTGTTTTTTTTTTTTCCCCTCACTACACATTTTATGGATAGCTATACAAATAGGTTCACTGTTTGTGTTGCCAAGTATTAGGTCTTAACACGTGTTGCTTTTGCAAAGCTCATCTCTGCAGTGAAGTTAATGTGGAGAAAGGACAGGGCAGTGAACTCTGCCTGAACAGAGCCTGCAAAGCTGAGGAGGAAGCTGTAGGTGTAAGCATCCAGCCATCCTGAACAAGGATGGAGATGTTTGTTTCCAAAGCACACTCAGTGTCTTTCTCTGTTGGTAGGAAAACAGCCTTTCTGAGCTTCCCCTGAGTTTTGGGGAGCCAACCCTGAGTACTTTCTGCAGTGGGCCCTGGGGCAGGGCCATCAGGTGCAGGGACTGACAGGCACACAGCTTCCCTCCTTCCTTTCTGTAACATACTGCTGTCACTCCTTTCCCTTTCTGAAGAGATACTGTTGCGGCCAATTTGTGATGTGGGTCAGGGAAGGTCTAAACTGTCACAGAAAGCTAAGCAAAACAGCTTCTCAGTACACCTTGTTTTTACTGAAAAATCCAAATAGTTTTTGTCCAATTCTTGTTTAAATAAATATATAAATCTGCTCCCATCTTGCATTGCACAAGAAAATTAACATGATGATGCTGAAAAATCCTCTAGAAGCCTATAGTAGAACTGAAAAACTGTGTCCCTGCCTATTTATAGCAAGGCTAAAGTGAGATCTTGAGGAGAAGTGAAAGAGAAGACTCCTTCAAATTCTTTACTGTTTGAAAATTGAAGGACCTGCTCAGAATAAGGCAAGGAGCTGGGAGCTTTTTGACAGAGGTTGGTTAGTCTCCAGGGGAACTTCCACATGACTGAGTTTGCTTTGCTGAAAGCTGTTTCCTTCTTCACATCGCTTTTCTGTTTAAGATCAAGTCCACTGTGTTAGGTTCCAAGCAGCAAGAATTTACATTCCTCAGACATTTCAAAATCCTGAATTTGTCTACAAAATGTTTCCAGAAATATCAGCTGTCACTATAGTGCAAAAAAGGATGTTTGAAATTATTTTCAGAGTAGCTCTTGTTTACATAAAAAACTGGCAACTCATGTTGTCTTTTATAAATCAAACTCCATCCCATGTATCTACTGTGAGACAGAAACTACTGGTGTAGAGGACAGCACCTGAGCTCTAGTCACTCAGGACACAAAGTGCTGGATAATTACCACTGAGATCTATGGTTGATGCTAAGGTCAGTTTTGGATGTACCATGTGTACCTCTAGCTGGGCAAATTTACATCCTTATGTGGATTAGAATTGTGACTAGACAGTAATATCCCAGGAAGTTGAGATATATGTGAAAGAACAATAAACAGTGCATTTTATGCAATAATAAAGGAAATGTTTTATAAGGCTTATCAATAATTTCCCCAAATTTTGTCATTTTCAGGGGGGAAGTTTCTAGTTGTTCATAATGAAATGCTGGAGTTATGACTGCAAAGAAGCCAATTATACTGGCAGCAAATACTAACAAGGAAGTGGCTGCTACAGGAGAAAATTAAGTGTCTAAGCATTAGCCATAGTCATTCACAGAGACCCGGCAAAGTCACAGCAAATTAAGTAGTTCTGTTTTCCAAGCCATCCACAACTGAAGTGATGTATCTTAATGCAACCAAGGCCACATTAATTACTGATAATGCATTAGCTCCTCTTTCAACAGAGAAAATTATTAGAGACTTATTTAGAAAGTACATATATATCTACATTGCCTCTGAAAGAATAGCGATAATTGCTTTGTATTGCCGTGTTAAAAAATAGTTATATGCATTGTTTAGAATGAAGAGTCTCTGAAAACTGCATTAATAATATGTGAAAACTGAAAACTTCTATTACCTGCAAGTAACTTGAATCATGATGGTGCAGAGCCATGTTAACTTTGGGAGACATTATTCTGTCCAATAATGGAACCTGTTAACTGATGCATTTTAGTGGCCTGAATCCCATTCACACAGTGTGATGCTGCTAAAAAGCTTGTGTGACATTTGGACAGTTCAGGACATGATTTCCTGCAGTAAATTAATTCTCTGTCACAGCACACTCAGTCAGGGAGGGAAGATGGGGAAAACAGGATGAGGAAATATTTCTCCTGTTCACCAGCTTTTGGCCTAGCCAAAGAACCATCTTGTTGTGTGGCCTTGCTGTCAGAGTTGAGCTCTGCACTGAAGTTCCTACCCTATATAATGATATAATGATTATTTCCAGAAAAAATATCATCTCTAAGAAACAGCCAGGAATCTGGATAAAGGAAAAATTATATCTATGTAATTCCTATAAAATTGTACCGTCTTTCTTTTGTATGCATTATGTTTTGGTCACAGAATGTCTTAAGCTGTCCTTAACCCCTCTTTCCAGTGGCTACTCCATCCATGCCCTGCTCTGCCTCCTAAGCTGTGCCAGGATATCTGGTTTTGTGCATAGGTAGTGAATTAGAACAGGAAGGGAATAATTAATGGTTTGCTGGGTTTTAATCTGAATCACTTTCCTGATTTAGTTCATCACATATCTACAGATCCAGCTTGTCCTGACTCAGCCAAAGCAAAAAGAACAAATGAGTGGAGAAAAAGTCCATGTGGGGTGGGACAAACTCAGCAGAGTCCTTAAAAGAAGTATATGGGAAACTGTGGCTTCAACAAATATCATTTACCTTTACCTCTTCGTTTGCTCTTCGGGGAAAATTAAAGAGAATTCACCAACTTGTAAGCAGACTGCCTGTGAACACTTGGAACTGTTGTTACGTGTCATAGTAGGATATGACTTATTAATGCTTTTGGAAATACAATCTGACATTTGCTTATCAAACTCACTCTCAAATGTGTATTCTCTGCTAACCAAAGCACAAGTAAGAAGTCTCGTAGCTTTTCCTCCTTTTCTTCTTCTCTCTTTATGTAATTTAAGAGTTATTATATTGCTGGTCTCTAATTGTGAGGTTTATAAATCAATACTGTTAGGCATAATGTGTTTATTTATCGTGTGTTTAAGTATGTGAATTGGCCTTGACAAAAATGTTGCAAGGTACAATCTCTTTTCTTTATGTTTCTTTTGCTACATTAATTTATTAGAAAAAGCTTTGATATTCCGCATCTTACAACAATGCTTTTTATTCTGCCTCTGTTTCCATTTGTGCTGGGGTAAGTAATACTGTACTGTCTCGATGACATGAGACCAATACAGTTTTTATACCAATTGCGATAATAGTTTAATTAATCTAAATGTCAGATTCTGCCAGTAGCTCAGAGGATACTGTGGAGACTGGTAAAGACTCAATACCATTAAAATATGTGGCTTGCTTTACCTACACCACATGTAACTTAGAAAGTGCATTCTATATGCTATTATTATTTCTACATGGTTAAACCTCCAAACTTTTAAGTGTCCACTAAGTTTGACTGTGGGTAATCTTGCATGATTCAGCAGGACAATTAAATAGAAGTCAATAGAGGTTTAGCAATGCAAATGCTTAAGTGGTTTTTGTAATAAGGGACAATGTCCTTAAGTGTTTGCTAGAAAAGGGATTTCGATTTCTTTACAAATAACTGAAATTCACAGTAGTGTGTGGAATGTGACACATTGAAGGTCATGAACTGTTTAAAGCAATGGATGATTCATCTTCTCAGATACCTGATATTAAGAGGCACTTTTGGATCTTAACCAGAATTCAACCTAACAGGTGATTTGATAGAGTGTGTTTTTAAATCCCTTCAGATTTTCACTGACAGCATAGTAAAGTGATAGAGAACAATTTAGTTGCAGTGACTGTAGCTGGAATTAAACACTTTGAATTCTAATTCTCTTGGAAAAGCAGTGATTCATTTCCACCAGGAGAGGCTGCTCAGAAACTGTTCCTTGCTCATACAGCCACGCCAAGAGTAAAAGCCTGTGTATGTCACATGTGCCTCCCAGATTTCAGACAGTTTGTTGGAAAGGTTCCATTCCTTTGTGCGTGTGTGTGCACACCCTCATCAAGCTTTCTATGATGCTCTGAAACATCAGTGATAGGGTAGAGTCTTTCACTCAATGATAGCAATGGGCCTGAGGACCTTAAACAATTTGGATCTTTATGTCTCTTGTGCCTCAGCTTTCATTAAGCTAAATAATTTACACAGTCCTACCTAAGAACCAGAACTTGCCTTGCTCTTGAAACGCTGAAGGCAAAGCTGCCTTGAACAACCATAGCAGTGGTCTTTGAAATGTTGTCAGACTTCTTGGCTTTCTTAGATGTGTTCATAGACTCTGTTCTGACAATTTTGGTTGAGCTCCAAAGCAACCTGAGCCTTATGATATGCCTGCCTGGGCCACACCAGCCAAGCTCACTGAATGGGCACTTGGCCTTCAAAGCTGCTGAACATGACTGCAGCCAGCTCCTGGCAAGGCAGGCACATTTCCTCAGCACCCAGAAGCAGATGTCCTCATACATGGGTAGAGTTAAACATCATCTCTGCCCAGGAACTTCTTTGGTAAAGCATTTCTAGCTGTGCTCTTCAAGGCAGAATAACTTTGTTATTCTTGCACAAATATCTTGGATGGTGTCTTCTAGGTACTCTGGTGTGTGGTCCCAGTCAGCCAGCCGTGGCTCCCTGTGATGTGTCTGGTCAGTAGAAGTAAGACACAAGAGCTTCTGAGGGGCTAGTGGAGACTGGGAAAGCTGTCCCTAAGCAGGCCGTGGGTACCTGGTCTCTAATCAAGGACTGGGCAAATGGAAGAGAGAGGTGGTGAGCTTTTGTGGGAGAGTTAGGGAAGAGAGTATGTATGTTAGTAGTGATTTTTGGCACCTGCTGAAGAAAGCCTGTGTCACTTCATGACCTGTGTTCTCCCTGTGGCACAGAGGGAGGGCTGTAGCTCTCTCCAGTTTGTCCTGCCCTGCTGCAGCTGTACCCAGCACAAATCATTCCTCAGCCACACTTGCCTCTGCTGTGTCCTTGGAGGGCTTTTAGGTCTGTGGATCTTTGCTGGGGCCGTAGACTCACACCAGGGGAGACCCTTCATCAAGTGTCAGTGACAGAAATCCACGAGGACTGTGTGTGCCCAGGCTCTGGACCACGGGAGAGGAGGCATCCCGCTATCAGCAGACTGGTCTGGAGGGGGTGATGACAGACGTTTTTGAAGATTACTGTCTTGCCAAGGCTGTGTAGAAGATTTGTGACTGAGCAGGGAATTGGATCCTGCTTGACAGAGTTAGAGGTGCTAAACCATTAGAAAAAGGTAGTTGTAACACTCCAAAGCTCCGAGCATGTGTGGGTTTAGTGGTTGCTGTTCATCCACTTGCAGCAGGAAGGAATTTTACTGGCCAAGGTATTAAATTTATCAACACACTCTTGGGTGGAGATAATTTTGATTTACACTGTCAAAGCATATAAGGTAGAAGAGTCCTGGGTGTCCACATACCATGAGTTATACATGAGACAGTTGTGTTCATTCACTGTCTTTAATGAATGCAAACTAAAAGAACACACTAGTAAAAAAAAGCTATTTGTGCCACCAGGGATCTGGGTCTGGCTGGCTTCAAATCTCCTGAGCAAAAACTGTTCATCACACTGACTGAATAGAAAAATGATGTAGTTTACATCCTTTCATGTTCCCTTTTATTTTAGCTGTAGCTGCAGTTGTGTTTGGTTTTTATTGTTTTGGGTTTTTTTACCTTATGGAACTTTTCTTTCCAGACCAAATTGCTCTTTATCTGTAAGACTTCTGTTTATTGTCCTCCATGATCTCTGCCTTTTGAGTCAAGACCAAGCACAAGATACAGAAGTCTAAGCTTCAGTTTTTTACTCTCCAATGTTTCTCACAGAAAATCAATACTTTGTTTTTGAGCTCACACATTGTGTATGAGCATCTTCATCAGCACAAGACCTCTCTTATTTCCCTTCAGCTGCAGTGGTGAGGTGAAGGCTGTTTTTACACAACAGCTTTTTTCTCCAACTCTAAATGGTGCCTTGATCTCAAAGCCACCTGTAAAAGCTTCCAACTTTCTTTAAATGCGAGTCTAGTGCTCAACTTCCATCTGTCCAAGGGGCTGGGTCAGTGTTCAGTTCAGGGGATCCATACAATGTTGTGCAGATGTGAAAATTAGCCTGGAAGGTGGTCTAGAAGCATCTCCTGAGCACACTTGAATCACATGAAAATCAGTCAAATAGCTACCACCATCCGTTGTCTCACAGACAGAGTGGAAGTACCTATTGAGAGTAGTTTCACACCAAGTAAATTCACATTTTGCCTCCGTCTTGTAGCTCTGAGTTTTGTACACCTTATTGTTTCAGAATTGTCGTGGTTTTGCCCACCAGCCCCTGGGGCTGAAGATGGTTTTGTCCAGGTGGATTTCTGGACAAAAACCCAATCAAAACTCTTAGTGACACCTTTGCTAATTACATATTTAAGAAAAACGGAAGAGAAGGCTTATTGTGCAGTTGAAATTAAGAGCAGCAGCCATGTAGAAGAGGCGGCGGGCCCAAGGAGGGCCAGGTCCCCTCCTCCCCCTGCCTGGGCCAGGGGCAGGTGTGGCACTGAAGCCCCCCCTTTCTTTTGTAAAAGAGTGAAGAGAAAAAAAATCTTTAAAGAACTGACTGTTTGGATGAGAAACCTCTGCAAATGAATTCCAGCAAAAAGATAACAAAGTGTCCAAGGTTGAAGCTGGCAGCCAGAGAGAAAAGAAAGGTTTGAAGAGGGGGGAGCTGCTGTTTCTCCATTTCGGTCTCTCCCTTCAGCAGGGAAAAGACTGAAAAATAGATCCCTGCCACCTGTAGAAGTTTGTTGGGGTAAGGAGACCCCCATGCTGCCTGGAGGAGCCTGCATTTGAGTAAGCTGATGCATGAGGAAGCCGAGACTTCATGAGAAGGCTTGAAATGAAGCAGAGTCCTGTTGAAGACTTGTAACCCTGAGGAAAACCCACGCTGGAGCGAGACGGCCTGTGGGGGAGCCCAGCTGGCTCTGGGCTCTCTGTAAGCTGAGATACTGAAGACGGAACTTTGCACCTGGCAGAGGGT
>JAYRBT010000177.1:50052200-50072803 GCA_036023395.1 Myiotriccus ornatus | reverse complement strand
ATCCATGGTAGGCAAGTGTCCCCTTGCAAGTCCATGGAAGAAAAGACCCTTCAGGGCCTGGGTAACCCCCAGCCTCCGGTCTTAGCCCAGGAAGGGTGTAGGCCCAGCCCTGGAGGCCGACACAGAGCAAGAGAGAAAGAAAAAAGTTCCAGCTGCGACGAGAGTGCTGCAGAGTTGTTGAAGAGACCTAAAGCTCCGAAAATAGAAGAAGGAACTGCTTCTCCTCCTTGGACTGATATAAAGGAGGGAAGAGTACTTCTGTAAATATATAATACCTTTTACTTAAGTAGAATTGTTATAGATAAAGTTCTTAAGTAGTTTTTATTTTGCTAGTAATAAATGTTCATACCATTTTCCCTAAATCAGTTCTCTTTTGTCTGCATAAACCTTCTCTCAACTAATAGTAATTGTGTAAAGGGTGTGATAGCAAATTGACCCAAAGCAAAACCACGACAAGAATAATTTGCATGTATTTGCATATCCATTTGTGTTTGGGGGACTTGTTAGCAACAGTGGAAATGGAAGGGAAAGTCAGTCATTAGTGTTGTGCTGTTACTGTTTCATGGTGTTTAATTCCAGAGCTCCTACTTCATGTTTTATGTGTCTATTCATGTAGACACTGGCAATTTTGAATGCATATTTGTGCTTTCTTCATCACACATGCTTTGGAATAATTCTGGGGCAGTTTTAGGCAGGACAGAGTGATCTGTGCCAGAAGACTGTTGTTCTTGCATAGGAGATAAAGCAGCTAAGGGCATGGGGAGTGATGAGGGTCAGCGAGTAGAGTTAGAAACAGCCAGCATCCACTCTGTGTTGCCAAGCAATGCTTCATTTAGTGCTTCTTTTTGAGTAGAGACTGCATGACAAGCCAATGAATGTATTTTTTAAAACTGCATTGGAAGGTTTAAGAGTAACCTAGCAACAAAGGTTATGTGTATTGGAAATGTAATACACAAAAGGATGAGGCAGCAAGAATTCTTCCACTAACATCCAAGATACATGATTTATTCCCTGCACCCTCACAGAGGTGTAAATTCAAACTGACCTTGTTTCAGGCAGAGGATTTATGGTGTTGGAGACTCACTCTGTAGCCTTCAAGTCTTTCATGCTCACACCTGGCAATGCCTGTAGTTAGAAATGAGTCTGTAAGAGATCATCCTTTGTTAATGAACAACAGTGCATTGGAAGAAGTGTTCTTGTGATACTTCACTTCTGTCTGGGAGATCTGTGCTTCTGCCAAGAGAACTTCAAAACTGGCATTACATTCTGCCCGTGTCTTCTATAACTGCACACAAACTCCTGCACGGGTGCAAACCACATCCCAGTTAAGTGATTTAAGTAAGCTATTTGCCATCACCTTAGCTGTGTTCCAGTTTTCTTAAATGGGCTATGCATTATTTACAGATGAGGAAAAAAAGGCAAACAAGCTTAAAGCAACTGTATTAGCTAGAGAATAGACTATCAACAGGGATAATTTGGCATTTAGTTTCATGACATTAATGTATATTCACCACTGTCACCAATTCTGCTTTGCTAATTAATCATACAGGTCCTTAAATTTCTGTTGATAAAAATCCCAAAAACATCTGTGGCTTTTGTCAGTGGACTACAAGAACCACACAACTCTTGGCAGGCCCAAACTTTTGGGTGGATATCTTGATCCTAAATTATGCTGGGACCCTCAGGACAGGAGTTTCCCACCTGTGTAGGAGGTCAGGAGACTGCCCAGTGTGGCATGTGTTCAGATCACATAGATCTCACTGGAAAGATCCAGAAAAAGCAGAGTAGAAGAGCCCAAGGAAAGGGCTCTTTTACCTGCTAGCTTTTGGGTTTGATGTGGTACATTCACATCTTCTCCATCACCTGAGACTGGACACCTGGACACAGTTCTCCAGGTTCCAGGAGAGAGTTCTAACAAAAAGCTGAACCCCAGTTCAGCAGTGTGCCCTTCTCAGCCTGGAAATTGTTGCTTCTTGTATGATAACTAAAATCTCTAAACACTATTGTGATTCAGCACATGTATAAAAAAATGTTTGAATTCACAGTTTGGGGGAAGTGATCCTTCCTTTTTCCTCAGCACTGGCAAGGCAACATCTAGAGTGTTACTGCCAGTCTGGGCTCCCTAGTGGAAGAAAGTGTGGACTTACTGGAGCCAGCTGAGTGCAGGTTTGCTAAGATGAACAAAGGACTGAAGTGTCTCTCATATGAAGAAGGGCTGAGAATGCTGGGACTGTCCAGCCTGGAGAAGAGCAGGCTCAAGGAGGATCTTATCAACACGTATAAACATCTAATAGGAGGACGAGAGCCCCAGACTTCTCAGTGGTGCCCAGTGACACAACAAGAGGCCATGAACACGAATTAAAACACATGAAATTCCATCTGAATGTAAGAAAACATGGTTTTGTTTTTTTTTTTGCTGTGAGTGGTCAAGTGCTGGCACAGGTTGCCTAGAGAGGTTTTGGAGTCTGTTTCTGGACATATCAAAAGCCTGATAATGTGGTACTGGGCAAGTTGCTGTAGCTGTCTCTGCTTGAGCTGGGGGTTGCACTAGGGGATCTCAAGAGGTCCTTTCGAACAAAAATGATACTATGATTCCATGATGTGAACTCTAGACCTAGGTGCACACTGCTTGGAAGCAATCTGCCTAGGGTTACAGAATATTTATAAAGCAGGATGTTGAAATCTCAGAAGATTACTAACATTGCATTTGGCAGCTTGCTTTCTTCATCTTTTATCTGTGAACAGGGAGAAAATGCTTTGAAATATTTAAAGTAAACAATTTTAAGTATTTGCTTCATACAAAATATGCACTTAGCAAAAGTAATGCAAAACAGTTTTGGTTACCACAAAATTCTGTGTGTCCTTAGAAGCTTCTTCAGCTGTTCAGAGACCTTCCTATCTCTCTGGGCAACAGCATTTCTGACTTTCTTTCCTGTTTCTGCAGGAAGGACATTAATTTTTTCCTATTACCATGTGAGCTAAGAATATATCCTTAGAAGTTCTCAAACCCCAGCTCCTGTCTCATGTACGCTCATTCACGCAGTCTTTCTGCTTCCCTCTGTGCCATCTCTTGAGACCCCAGGTGCTCATCTCCTCTAAAAAACAGGCTTTCCGCTATGTTTCAGTTGTGGTACACTGATGTTGTCCCTGGAGCACTTCAGGTGTTCCTGACGAATGACATGTATTCCTCCTCTCTGAGGAGCTGACAACATTGTCGCTTCACCCCTGGGAAGGCAATAATACCCTCAGCTACTTGGAGTCCATTCAAGTCATCTTGCACCAGTTGTTTGAATTTCAGCACCACGTGGCACAAGACCTCACTGGCAGAGAGCAGTCTCACACTGACTTGTGCATCAGTGGAAGGAAATATGCATATTGAAGATGTCCTGATATCCACAAGTCTTTGGAGGCTGTTTACTAAACAGTATGTGATAGGTAGGTAGCTATCAAGCCTTTGAGAGGGCATGGGTTGGTCTGTGAGTACCTGTGAAATAGCACACCTTGCTTTGAATCATAAGCTTCTGCTTTGAATTTTAATTTCTGTGTAAGCAGATTGTAACCAGAAAGGGATTCCAATGGCCAAAAAGATGAGGAGTAGGTGTTTTCATTGAATTTTAAAGAAAAATATGAATGTTGTACTTCCCCAATATGCTTATACTCATCCCCAAAAACTGCCTCTGTACTTTAACTCACCTTGCAGGAAAGCTTCTTTGTCTTGTCCTTCAATCTTCCTTCAATCCAAATGAGAGATGGATGAGCAAGCACGCCAGATGACCTCTAAGACAAGGACCATCTAACAAAGCAGGAGATGCTGGGAACTGTCTGATGTTCCAGTGTTTCCCCCTAATACAGGTTATCAAGGTGACCAAGGCAGTTTAATGGTTGGAATGGGTCAGGGGGTTTCAGCTTCATATGACCATTCTTGAATCACATTTCTGGTCCCTCCATTTTGCTGCTTAAGTGCAATTTCCCTTCATTTTTCTTTCAGGTGCATTAACTCTAATGGTATGTTCCCTATATAATCTATTGGTGGTTTCACTGGGGAGATGGGCAGTTTTGGTCATGGTTTCATCAGTGCATATGTATCTGGGGACCTGGCTTGCCCTATGGCGTTATCGTGTGTCATGCTGGTAGCATCTAATCTAAGCTGGCAGAGTTGCTGCAGTGACAGCCTGTGTGTATTGTGATTTATGTGAGGGTGGGCAAAAAAACTGGGATTGGACAAGGAGGCTATGTCAGCACTGCTGTGCCCTTTAATTCCATGAACACAGGTTACATGGGGCAGTGCTGATGTTTAGGAAGACTGGGCAGGAGTGAGAGGTATGACAGAACTCACAAAGACTTCCCATTAAGAGCATGCACACAGTGGCATTGCACACAGTAGGCTTCAAGCTTGTCAGTTCACATAGGTCAAAAATTTATATGGATCAATGCTCCTTGCAGAGAGTTCTCCAGCAATGGTCTAGGCTGGCAACACAACAGACCTGCTGTGATATCTTTCGAGATTCTGTTATGTGTGTTATAAATTGCAATTGTAAATTTGTAATTATGTAAGTTACCACTGCAATTTCGAAAGGTTTAGAGAAATTAGGTATTCATGAAGCTCTATATTGCTTTACCAATCATATTCACTAGTAGATGTTTCTTTTTTTGCTCAGAGGAGGCCATCTCATGGGGTGGTCTGAATTCAAGATGAGATTAGCATGAAAATACTGTGTTTAAATGTGTATGAAGCACTGTAAACATCATTAGTCTTTCTGAGACACGCTTGGCAGGCAGCACTGTAAGCTGCACAGAGCAGCAAGCAGAATATGCGACATGGCCTTTCCTTGGAAATGAAGATGCATTTCAACAAAAGCCCCTAATACCTGTCAATATTTCAATAGCTCAGGCTAACAGCTGCAGGTAAAACTGTGCTGGAGGTCCTTTGGGACACAACACAGCACTGTGTGTGCATCTTGCCACTGTTTTTACTAGTCTGTTGGGAAGGTCTCCTCCAGCTTGCTAAGTGCTGCAACAAAAACAGACTTAAACTCTTGAGTTCATTTCCATGTATGTAGGCTGAGTGGAGATGGAGAAATTCCTTCAACGAGGTCAGGTGGAAGAAATTTGAATAGGTTCCAGCAGGAGTGACCAGCCAAATCACAGAGGCAGAGGAGCTTTTGGGGCTGTTACTAATCCAGCCAAGCAAAGGTGCCACGTTTTCTTTTCCATATTCCCACATTCCTTTCCCCGCTCCCCAACATTTCTGTTACAAGTCAATCGGAACAAAGTGTCTTGAGTATTCCCGTGGGAGAGTGCTCCAGTGAAAAGTGTGTGAGGCTCTACTTAGGGGCTCTAAAAGTATCCTGGGTAATGGAAGGATAAAGGAGAATTCATGCTCTGGATGGCTCTCCACGATGAAAATCGGCATCTGAAACTGCCAGCAGCAAGGTTAAAAAGTTAATAATTCTTTAGTATGCTGCAATATACACCATTTACTGCGTAATTTCAGTGAGCATTTAAAACACATAAAGCACGTTCATTCTCCAGATATTCGGTAAGGAAAAAAAGTGGCTGTATTTCTCAAGTAAAATGCTTGTCTAGAAACAGTTCACCAACTCTAATCAAACCAATCTATCTTCTTATAACTCAGTGTCAGACAGTAATTACAGTCAGTTGAGATAAAAGACACTACAAACAAATTTGCTGAAAGGGAAATTTAGGGTATTTATTGTAATATGTGCGGAGAGAGAAAGAGTTAGTGTCCTAGAATATTGCAAATGGTAAGTCGATGATTTTTAGACCTCATGAGTTAGAAAATATTTGCCTTGCAGATCACTGTAGCTGCTCCCTATTTTCCATTAGAAGAAGAAATGGATTATTAAACACTAAAAAGTTATTGTAGTCCTAGTTCCAAATGGATGCAAATATACAGAGACTATTTACAGCAAAATAATGCAAATAACACTGACAAGATAGATGAAAAAAGTAACCAAATGCAACAGCCTCCACTGTCTGCCCTACCTTCATTTACCTCCCTTAGTGGGTTTATGCTGTGAGAACCATCTCTGTTTACATGACTGTATAAAATTATTGCCACACAGTCTATTTCCTGCTGTCACTCTCAGTGCATAGACCGACAAGACGGGGCAACTCCTCTAGTCTTCTGACTATTTTACTTTAGCTTCTTTCAACATGGAAACACAGTTGTTGACCCAATGTCAGATGGACTAGTCCGTATGGACAGGACTGATTTGCCTACCACCAACACCCCTGCTCTCACAATCAAGCTATGAGTCATTTAGTATTCCCTTCTGTGGCACACACATTGTTTCCCAAACATCGAACTGTTTTGCTGTCCTTCACCTTTGTTGCCAAAGTGAAGGACAACATAATTTGGAATTACCAAATATGACCTTTCTAAGTTCTATTCTTATAAGATACACAACTTCTGGATCACATGTGTAGTAGCAGCATATTGTAGAGAACTTCATTAATATATTCTGTGTCTTTCCTGCTAATTTATTTTTGCATGTAGTTGTTTGTCTAGTTTCCTTGCTGTTCCAGAGAAACTTTTCTGTCACTCAAAGAAGTACAGAAGAAAACTTGGAATTTTTATAGTGATTTTTTTTTTTAAGGGTAAGAATGATCAAACACTGGAACAGGTTGCTCAGAGCATTGTGGAGTCTCCACCTGTGAAGATTTTCAAAAACTGACTGGGCACAGTCCTGAGCAACCTGCTTGCGTGGGAGGGTTGGCCTAGATTATCTTCTGTCTTACCTGTCAACCTCAGCTCTTCTATGAGTCTATAAGAATAAGCTGAATACTGAAAAGTATCTCTCAGAAATGACCTTCACATTATAATACTTAAAACTGTACAAATCAGAGAATGTCAGTGTAAAGCAAAGCAACTATTTGACTCTATAGTGTGCATTGTTAAGGCATAGCATGGAACGCAGTAATAACAGCAGAAGAATGTAAGAAATTATGATTCTGTGAAATCAAGTGTCTGTATTGAAAAATTTCCTTACCAGAATTTTTTTATGAGCACAAAACTGTTCAGTTAGAGTGACTAAGATGTTTTCATATTTATGTTTTTCTTTTTCTAAGTGGAACTGATTTTTTTTTGCTGACAGCTTCTGATAACATACACTCATATTTCTCCAAATAGATTATATTTTTCCTGTAACATATTGTTATGCAATGATCTTAGCACTAATGTTCATTAAGTATTATTAACCTTAGTCTTAATTAGACTAATAACATCAGAGCTGTTCAGTCCTCATTATAAAGTAAGAGTGTCCGGTATCATCTGCCATTATTTGTTGCTGTAGGCTGTTTCCACCAGTGACTAGGGACTTCAGATAAGTCTCCAACAACACAAGTGGATACAATATTGTCCTGTGCACCAGAAAATGATATATTGAAATGAAAAAGGAAGTGTTTCACTAAAATTGAGACACAAGATAATAATACTAATACTAGACTGAGTAGTTAGAAGTTGACAAAAAGGCAGACATCGAATCCAATGCACGGAGGGATTTGTGTTTCACAGCAATGTCCCAAAAGTCTGGGACAAGTATCCCAAAATAACTTTTCCGGACCCTGCACAGCTCATCTGAATAAACAGGATGGGTTGTGCAGAATGCCTGGAAATGAAGCAGAGCAGGGCAGGAAGAACAATGCATGTCTAACATCACACATCTAATTTTATTCTACTGAAACCGTGCCCTTGCTTTACATGTTTTCTCCGTGGACAACTCCTTTTAACATGATCTGTCAGTGGTATCTCTGTGTAGTTTTTCAGGGACATCATGTGCTGTTTAGAGGACTTCTTATTGTTTGGATAACGTGCAGTGTACTTGTAGGATATTTGATTTTTGCCACAGCATGAAAGATGAGATATGAATAATTCTAACAAAGCCAGTTTTTTGTCCAGCTGTTCCAAGGAAATGTTTATTTTCACAGTAAAATGTACAAATGGTTATTTTATGGATTTTGCTAGCAAATGCAAAACTATACTTTTTAGCTAATACATGGGAAGGAAAACAACAGTGGTGCAGACACATCTGAGGACGCAACAACCAGCAAGACATGTACTGTGGGAAAACTTTGGGCAGGTGTTTCACACTTAAAGTAAGTGCTACATACCCATAGACAGTAGGTGGAATTTTGGCTTTTATTGTCTAGATCAAGCACTTGATAAGCTCTGTTATTATAGTATCTGATAACAGATAGTGCTCTCTGGGCTTGGTGTTATTCTTGGGGTGTCCTGTGCAGGCCAGGAGTCGCATTCAGTGATCCTGATGGGTCCCTTCCAACTCAGCATATTCTAGGATTCTGTGTTCATATGCCTATTTTATTTTGAGGTGTCCAAGACATCTGTGAAATTTGTAAGCCTCATTATATTGATGGTTACCTGAAACATACCGGTGGCAGTGACCCTGCTATGTATAGGGTGGATTACAGCAGCCTTAAAACAAAAGTACCCTTTTGGCTATATTGTTTAGTCTAGGGCTCATATCTGGGGCAATTGCTGGCACATTTAGAAGCAAACCCAGGTCTGCACATGGAGCTTAGGGCAGCCAACAAGGCTGTATTTAGAGCCCCTGCTAACAAGCTACCCCATCTGCTGATTTAAAACAAAAACGTTGTGTTGGGGTTGAGAACTGAAACTGTCTCTCAAAACTTCACACTTGTGCCTTAGTAATTGCAATACCTTTGACCACAGTCTTGCCCCTGAAAGCAAGTCTTCAGTGGGAGCTGAGATGTGCTGAGACAGCTGCTGCAGAAAGCCAAAGGGCGGAGGAGGTGTAGCTGGGATCAGAGCTGGTGCACTGTGGTTTCGGGGGGCTGAGATACTGGTTGTACAACTGGTAGTTACACCATTGTCCTCTCCCCTTGGGCCACCAAGCGTGTGTATTGCCTGAGAACGATGCTAAGTCTTGGTGTGAACAGCGCCATGTGTGAAGGAAAGCGTGTCTTTAATGCATCACTGAGCACCTGAATGTTGATCTGCAGTGACAATTTAGCAAAGAATGGCCTTGAAGTTTAGGATGTGTGAAGTCTGCACACCTAAGAGTCCTTTGAGAAAAGAAATACTTTTTGTTTTCTGGAACTTGCTTCTGGTATTTTCCTGTTAGCTTGAGTTTGCTTCTCTCTTTGCTTTATGATCCAGTAATGAAGAGCGCCCCAGGGCAGGCTGCTGGGATTTTGATGCCATTGAGAAATGGAAGTCTACATATGTTCCCATATACATGCAAGTCAATTTGCTGCATTACTTTTCTGCCATCATGAATTCCCTCTTCTATTAACAGGGCAATGATAACCTCTTCCATGTTATTATTTAAAGCCCTGAAGCTGTTGCCAAACAAAGCAGAGCATTTCTTTTCTGCCACACCATGCAAAGAAGAAAGTTTTCTGACAGTTTTCTGACAACTGTAAATTGTATTTAGCTGACCCAGGGGTGCTTTGCAGCCCTTCACATCCAAATTTCTGAGACAAGTAGAAGACAAAACCATGCTAAATATCATAACATCATCTCACAAGTAATTTTGGATATTCCAGTAATTACTATTTATCTGCAAGGATGTCTTAAACATAAGGATGTCTATAGGGCGTTAAGTCCCATCAGACATACTGTCATCCGTTGTCTGACTACCGCTTGCCACATCAGAGAGATTCAGTGTTCTGGTTGTGTGTGATTTGAATTACTGGCATCCATGCTGGGGAGCTGGCATTCAACCAGCAGATAAGAGTTAAGCAATGTTGGCATGAGGCCTCACTTAGAGGCTCAGTACTTCTTGTGATTCATGAGAGACTGACTGAAGTTTTGCAGAATAGGCAGCCTGATCTTTACATTTTCTTGGTTTTCTCCTTTTAAAAAGTGTCTTAGCTGCTTTTTCATTTGTTAAATTTAGTATCATGTCTTGGCCCTCAACCTTTTTTCTTCTTCTTCTTCTTCTTTTTTTTTTTTTTTTTTTTTCCCAATTGGCATATTTTTCAAATCTGGCTTACTGACTGTCTCACTTTATCACTAGATGCTGATCTTTCTCATCATGATTTGTCCTGGGCAAATCCTCATCTCCCCCAATAACTTCTACAGTGTGCACCAGCAGTTTTGTCACATTAAAGAGATTTTTATCAGTAGTTTTATAGCTAAAAAGCATGGCAAAAAAAAAAAACTATTGCTTATTATGCTAACTTTTTGCTGGTGTAATTTCTTTGAAATTTCTGGTGTAATTTCTCTGAAAAATTTATAACTTTAAAATAGTGTAATCCTAGGCACTCAAATCCCTATTTGTGTTCAGGACCAGCCCTTTATCTGGAAAAAAATAGATACAGCTCCACTAATTTCAACTGACTGTGATGTATGTGACAACCTCTAACCTGCTATTCACAGTGCAGTTCTGTCAGTTAGATAAGGAATGCTTGAGGCTGCATATATAAATTATATATACGTATAAAAATATATAAAAATATTTCTACTTATCTTCCGGTGCTGAATGATGAGCCTTTCTCCCCCCATGCGACTCCAGAGCTACCTGGCATGTACATTTGTTCATACATCAAAAAGATATTGGAACAATTTGGAAAGTTTCTTCAGGATTTGAACCTTGGAGTTCATCTTTTGAGTTAGTCTTGTGTGATGGATGTGAGACTTATTCCATGTCTTCCTGTGGGAAATGGCAGTGGCTGGTTTCATCCCTAATGTGTGGCTGGGGATTTGCTGTGCAGGAGCTGAAAGCCAAATGTGAATTTTCTATGTGTGAATTACTTCCCAGAGGAGAACATCTCTCCCAGCTGTAGCTGTAGATTAGAGTGATGATGGAAAATAAGCCTCAGCTCCTAAAAGAAAATATCACTAGCAGACAGTGGAGATTTTGCTGGAAAAAAACCTGAAGTGCACAAGATTAAGATGGCAGAAGAGGGTTTTCTAGAGCAGTTGCTTTCTAAGATGTTTTCTTTCTAAGGTCTTTTCCTATAGAATGCACTGCAACCACCCACACATATGCATAAAACTAGGAAGTTTTGGATTAATTGATCCCTTTTACTGTGTCATGTCATTTAATAACTCCCCATGGCCAGTGCTTGAGAGCAGAAGAGAGTTACCGAATTTCTGGCAACAGCACGGCCAAAGTAAGTTGTGCTGACAAGGTTCTCCTGCCAGAAACTGAGGAGCTGTGTTAAAGCAGGCTTTTTCCCTCTTACTATTCACACCAGGTAGTATGATGTGGTTTAATCCCTGGCAGCAACTAGACACCATGCAGACAGTGGGATGGGGAGAAGACTCAGAAAAAAAGTTGTGGGTTGAGATAAGAACAGTTTGATAATCGAAACAAAGTAAAATATAATACTAATGATAATAATTACAACAATAATAATAATAATAGAAATTAAAAAGGGAGAGAAAGAGAGTAATAAACTTCAAGAAAAACAAGTGCTGCATAATACAGTTGCTCATGACTTATTGACCAATGCCCTGCCTGTCTGTAGGCTGTGATCAGTTTGGTATCAATATTAGTCTCAAAACTAAACACTGCACTGTAACAGCCACTAGGAAGAAAACTAACCCTATCCCAGCCAAAACCAAAACCAGATGCATTGCTGCCCATGGATTCACCCTGAGAGGCAGATGGATCTGTTCAAGCCACACCTACTAACCAAGGTGAGACTCAAGGATGGGTCAAATCTTGGTTCTTTGTGAGCACCTGCAGAGTGAGCGTCTCCAGCAAGACAACAAACATTTTCTCTTGCTCAGCGTGGTGGGCATTCGCAATGCAGTGTCTTCTGGAGAATTCAGGTAGGGCATGACACCTGGGACTAAATGGGTCCTTGGCTGTTCTCCAGCAGGGAAAAACATACTAGTTGCAAGAGCTCTCTATTGTATGTGGCTCAGGAAAGAGAGGGCAGGTCCCTCATCTAGCCCAGTAGGCTGGAAAAGATACTCAGGGTTTTACTCCAAGTCATGTGTGAAATAAGAGACTGGCATGGACAACTACTGCTGAGAAGTGAAAGGAAAAAACAGCTAAAACACCAGAGTAACCAAAATAAGTTGATATGCTCTTCAGATGGGCTTGTTTTCCATTAGAGCTTCAAATTCTCTTATGAAAAAGAAAAACCAAATCCAAACCCAGCTCTTGGGTGGTTTACCATCTATTCTTCATGCTGACAGAGTAGGATTTTTTTGAATCCCCAGTTTTGCTCTTCTCCTGCCCTCCTGACGGACCCAAAGCCCTAACCTACTCTTCTATGATGTGTTTTGACAGGAGTTTTGATGAAGATGCTTTGACACGTCATTTCCAGTGACCAAAGGTGGTGTCTACTGTTTGTTAGGAAAGGGGCATTTTACTGCCTACATTTGTGCAGATTACAATTCTTTCTATTAGCTCTTATTTTAAAATGTCTTCTAATCTTTTCAGTTATGATCATATATGATTAGACTAATTTTTCTCTATATAATCTCACAAACAAATTTTTAAATTTAATTATATACTTTTTCAAATATTTATTTCTGTAAAATTCAAGGTAGGATCTGTGTTAACAATACTGTTGTTTTTATTTAATATTCAGGATGGATGATTTAGTTTCTTGAGGGTATTGTTTGTTTTATGTAAGTGTGTTCCTCTCTCACATAAGGCAGAGTGACACAAGGCTAAATGAGAAGTGGATAAATTGCAATGCTGGAAATTCAAAGCTTAGTCATATAAGACCATAATATAACTCATACCCTGGAGGAGGCCACACTGAGATACCAGGGATAGTCTTAAGTCAAATGTTTCCTGGCCCTTGAATACTTGATTCGGTAAACTCAAATTTCTCTAATTTATTTTAATGTTTTAATTCTGACAGGCTTTTTTTTTTTTTTAAGGGAAAAAAGTATCCCAAGTCACATGCTGAGATATTTTCTTCTTCCTTTTTTTGTACTTTACTCTGGTGCTTGCTGGCCAGCAGGTCCCAACTCTTTCCCAGTTCATTGTCAAAGCCGTTTACCCCTTCACAAGCACACTGCTTCTCGATGTGTTTCCTGGTACAGCCAGTCCCTGTCTCCTCCTCCCTCAGTGCTTTCTTTTGGTCACTGTGACCTCCCTGCTCCTCCACACATTCTGGCATGGGGTAAAGGCTTGACAGAGGCACTGGCAGGTGATTTATTCTCTCCCTCAGCCTTTTCTTCTGTTTCTTGACTCCCAGTCTCCAATCAGATATTTCTCTGTTCTCTGCTGAACTCCAGACATAGCCACATTTCCCCAGTCTGATTCTGGTCCTGCCATCTTGGCACAGCTTTTGTCACTTATTCCTTTCCTGCTGCTGGGAGTGCACCAAGAAGAAAACTGGGACAAAGAACCAGCAGCTTCTTTGATATCCACAGCCCGTGACCCACAGGACCCATGGGCAGTGAAGTGGGTTGCTCTGTGACCAGGTCTCTTGTGAAACTCTGCAACAGGTGATTACGGGGGGAGTTAAACATGAGTGTGAGGATCTGGCTGATGAAAGCTCCAGCATATTTGTACTGTGAGCAAATTGCTTTCTTCCATCCAACACTCAACACTTTTACGTGGTATGGTGCAATTTTAACAGGCATGACAAACAGTTCTCTTCCCAGGAAGATGACTCCTGGCAGGCTAGAAGATCACATGGCTATAGATTTCTGAAAATGCATCTGTCTTTATATTTAGTGATCAGTGCCTTTTTTTCCAGTTTCAGTTTTAACGATCGATCAGCTCAGTTTGGTGGTGTTTTCTGTTGTTGTTACAGGTGGAATCTGAGAACTGTCTACATTTACAGTTAAAGTTGGTAAAACTGAAATGTCTTGTCAAAATGTTTTGATATTACAAATATAAATCCAGGCTGTGGTATTCCTTAAGATGGGTTTCAGTGAATCCTAAATATTGCTGTATTGCGCTAGGGCTAGGAGGGCTCTATTATAAACTAAAGGCTGGGTGTTAAGCATGACCTGAAGAGATAACAAAAAGATAGTCCTTGCCCTAGAGAAATTATTATTAAAATATAAAATACACTAATTCAATATAGATGGATGAGGAGAACAAGTTAAATTGTACTTGCAAGCTCTTAGGGTGCTGGTATCTCAACTATAAAACATTGGTATTGCAGCAGAGAAGTTTTTTAATGATTAATGCTTGACAATGCTTATCAGGAGTGTGAGAAGTAACAGAAGAGAAGGTAAAAAGGATGTTTATTCAAAAGAACAACCCATGGGCATTGGAGTCTGGCAGTCTCAGTTTACTGGCTACCAGAGCTGACATTTCAGTACTGATTGAAAGGTGATTGGTGAAGAGCCCTGAAAGGGTAAGCAAGGAAACCATATTTATTTGACCATAAGAGAAAGAGTTAATGGAGGGACGCACATCATTAAAAATCCTCCCCTGTGCTGGTGCAGAACTGACTACATTGATATTGTCCCCAGCAATGACTGTCTAAAGTGGCCTTGGAGACCCCCACGGCTGCCATGCTGGGTTCTCTCCAAGGCAGCTTGTCACCAGCTTTACCAGAATGTTTTTGTTAATGTTTATCCTGAGCTTTCCTTGCTGCAATTGAAGTTCACTCCCTGCTTGCATATACACCTTCAAGGCAGAAACAACGCAGTGCTGCTAAGTTGTTTGTTGTGGTATAATCCCAGCCAGCAGCCAGGCCCCATGCAGCCACTCCCCCAGTCCCCCATCAGTGGGATCAGGGAGAGAACTGGAAGGATAAAAGCCCGAAACACACGGGTTGAGATAAAGACAGTTTAATAGGGAAAGCAAAAGCTGTACACACAACCAAAGCAAAGCAAGGAATTAATTCACAGATTCACATGGGCAGGCAGGTGTTCAGCCATCTCCAGGACAGCAGGGACCCCTCACACATAATGGATATTTGGGAAGACAAACGCTATCACTCCAAATGTCTCCCCCCCTTCACCATTCTTCCTCCCACTTTCTATACTGAACATGATGTCATATGGTCTGGAATATCCCTTTGGTCCACTTGGGTCACCTGCCCTGGCTGTGTCTCCTCCCAGCCTCCCATGCACCCTCAACTGCCTTGCCAGTGTGGCAGTATGAGAAGCAGAAGAGGCCTTGGCTCTAAAATCCAGAATACAGTCCCACGTCATCCACTTTGGAAAAAACTAACTTTACTGCAGCCCAAACCAGCACATTCCACCTTTTCCATACTATTTACATCATGCCCAGGTCCCAAACTACTCAATACCAACTTCATTAACCACCATGCTTATTCCCATTCTTTGATATAATGCACAGATGTCTTTTCTTTAGTCGATAGACCATCCCTGAAAATGTCCATAAAATGTCCACAAATGTTCACAAAATGTCCTTTGACTTCATGCAGTCCATGACTTTGGGCTCCATCAATTATAGTGGTCACTCAGGACAGGAGACGTGTACTTCTTGGAGTTACTGGGCACCAAAGCCACCTCAGGTCTGATGCACCTACACTTCTTTTTTAAGGCTGCTCCTCCATTAGTTTGGGTGGTTTCTGCTATAGCAATTCCTGTAACATGCAACTCAAAGCATGGGGTTACCACAATTTAAAGACACATTATTACAGTCTCCAACACAGGTCCTTTTGTGCCAGGTTAGAGATTTAACATTGCAATGAACTCCTCCCCTTGTTCCCAGCCTGGCTGCAATAAGGGTTACCTGCTAAAATCCACAATTAGTACACTCACATCGCAGTCCTCCATGGGCTGCAGGGGGACAGCCTGCTTCATCATGGTCTGCACCAAAGGCTGCAAGGGAATCTTTGCTTCCCCTGCTCCAGCATGGGGATTCCATCCATGGGAGATAGTCCTCCTTGAACTTTTCCAACCTGGATCCTTCCCATAGGCTGCAGTGCTTCACAAACTGCCCCAGTATGGCTCCCCTGTGGGGTCACAGGTCCTGCCACCAAACCTGCTCCGACATGGGCCATGTCTTCCTTCAGGCACCCGCCTGCTCCGGTTTGTGGTCCTCCACAGGCTACAGGTGGATTTCTGCTCCGTTACGGACTCATCCATATGTCACAGCCCTTCAACTCAAGTTCATACCGGAGTTCCACCCTGTGCAGTACAGCAGGACAGACACAGCAGGACTCTGGTCACCTCCCAGCCCAGGAGCATCACCGTGGCTGTTATTGAAACGTTCCCAGGCACAGCACAGTGAGCAGTACAGCAAGCAGTGAAAGGAAAAAGGGACACTAATGAGCAGTAGACCCTAATATGCAGTCAGGAATGCATACATTCACATAGATTCATATTGGAGGGTAAATCCATTGATTTGCAAGACCCTTTTAAGTGGTTTAAAGCAGTATTTAAACTACAGGTGCTTGTCCTGACAGTTGTGCATATGTGAAAGGGCAGAACTTTCAGGAAAGCCCTTGTCACTTGCCCGCTGTAGGAAACAGGAGGTTTTCCATTAAATTCAGATTTCAGACTGATTTTCAATCTATTAGCTCATACTCTAAATATGCCACAGCACTCAAGAAGTGTTTTTCCCTTTATTCGTGTACATTGCATAACATGGACTAGTGTTAGTCAGACAAGACAAAATATTTTTCCCTTTTAAGGTCCTCATCCATATTCTGTTTCTACCCTTCTTTTTAATGATTTCACTTTATTTTATTCTTTGCCCTTTTTTTTGTCTTTTTTTTTTCTTTTTTTTTCCCTCAGAAAATATCTCTGCTTGAAAGATTTTTTAATTAAGGATTCCGCTGGGGATGTATTAAATAAATACAGTGTTCAACAGTTTACAATAAATAGGAATGAGGATTTGATCTCAGATGAGTCAGGGGACTTCACATGCAGTTGTTACTGCTGGTGTCTAATCCTTGCATTTATTTTAAAATGTTACAGAAGGAGTGAAACTAGTAAAGTTGTGAGTGATTCTTCCTCCATGATCCCTTAATCCATCCTTAATTCTTAAACCATCATTGAAGAAAGATAGACTTTTAAATCTTCTCAAGGCTTCCTCTGTTCAGATTCAAAAAGTTTGAGAGAATCATTAAAAATTAACACTAATCTTCATGCAATGAAGTTGAACAGGCAGATTTCTACAATCGAATACGAGATTATTTCCATATTCAAAATGGCAACACTAAAAAGAACTGCAGAAAATGCAGTGCTATTGCAGTGAGTACAAGACTGAACAGACTTTATAATGACTAATTAAATGAATTGTTATACAAATTGTTATACAAATGTACGCTCCTTTCTGCTCTCAATATCTTTATGGCTGAACAGGCTGCACTATATTTTTTTCTCATCTGTACATACACACACTTTTAGAGCAGTAGAAACAGATATATCACTTGCCTTAAGTCTACTCTGCAATTTTGGCTGCGATGGAGAAGAAGTTTTCTTCTACTACCAGAGTCTGTATTTTGGTAGCAACAAGGATTTTTAATCACAGAACTATATATTTGCTCTTCCCCAAAGGAACAGGGAAAAGAGACAAAATACAAAAATAAAATATAAGAAAGAAAAAAACTATGATGAAAAATGAGATGTTATGCAGTTTATTAATTTTTATTCATAAAAATATAACTATGTCTCTAAGGATTTGCCTCAGATGAAAGATATTCTAAAACAATAGATTATCAATAGCTATCACAGATATTTTCAAACATAAAAAATAGAATCTTTATGCACTTGAGGAGCCATTGTGTAACATTTTACCAGATCAAAAAAAGTCAGATTTTGAGGAGGCTACTGTGTTACATCACTTTTTTACAGCTTATGTATAATTTCTTTGTAAAATCATCTTTTAGAATATTTATGTGTTGAATGTAATTGAAATGCACAAAAAAAAATTCAGATTTTCCATATGTTACTGTGCAAATGCAAACCAGTTAAAATATTGTTCAAAATAACTGGAGCTATTCTATAATTGGTCAAATGCAGTTATCAGCTAAAGATTAAGCTCTTATTTGCTCTGTAACACCTGTTGCAGTTTTATAAACTGTGTTTTAGGTGGTATAGTAGCTGTCATCACAGACACAATGAACTAAAATGTTCAGCTGGCTTATGGTTTTCTGTAATATTTTCTGGTATCTTGTCAAACAGTTTTTCTTTCAAGACACTGGTAATTGGTACAACAGATTAGGTTATTCGGTATAAAATTCCGGTATCACATGTTATGCATTTGGATGGACAACACAGACATAAAAAAGTGAACCTGAGGACAAATAAGCAATCAAGTGATTTACTTTAGTAGATAATTATCTTAGTCTGCGAATGGCAGATCACTGCAATTCATATTAATTTTTAATGTCATTTACAATGGCATTAAATAAGTTGTAATATAAAAATGAAGATGGAGACAATAACCATTAGGTTAAACTACTCCTGACTGGAAACACTTTGAAATTTGACGACATTTCTTTTAAAGATACCCATTTCAAAGGAAATCCACAGGGAATAAACTGTGAAAAAACTTCTAAAACCTTTTGCCTGAAGTATTTCCCAACAAAGACATAAATCACAGGGTTAATGCAGCTGTTGGTGGTAGCCAGCATATAAGCAAACTGCTCCCCAAAATTGATCAGTTCTTCCCAGAAGCAGCCTTTGATCACTTCTGTATGGTGTAATATATCAAGGAATACAAAACAATGGTGTGGAGCCCAACAGAAAAGAAACATCAGTACCACTGTGAAGATCAGCCTGGTAGCTTTTGTGCCTTTGTGCCCCTTGCAGTCCTTTGTCCTGAGTGCTCTTCGTACTCTTGCTTTTTTTTGTAGGGACCTAATGGTAGAGAAATTAAGGAAGATGATCGCTGTAGACGGCAACACAAATCCCACTACGTTGAGTACCAGGCTTTGAGCTATTTCCCATGCTGGGGTGGGGAAGTCCAACGCGCATGCTGAAATATTCCACAGGGGATAGTCTTTCACAGTCCGAAACATAAAAACTGGGACGCTGAGGAGGATGCCAAAGACCCAGATGAGCAAGCATATCCCTTTGGCAATAGCTTTGCTCCGTACCCCTCGGTGGTTCAAGGTATGCACAAGAGTCCAGTAGCGATCCACGCTGACGGCCACCAGCAGGTAGATGCTGGTGTACATGTTCAGGCTGATGGACGCACTGTTGCTGCGGCAAACGAAACTGCCAAATGGCCAGTTGAATTTATTCCTGATGTTCTCTGCCCAGAAGGGGAGGCCCATGAGGAAGATGAGATCAGCAACAGCTAGGTTCATAAGGTAGATTTCAGCTATCTTCAGGGGGCCCTTGTGCAGTGAATAAATGAAGAGAACAAACACATTTCCAAGCATTCCAATAGCACAGACAGTGTTGAGGTACTTGGGTACTATATAGTACACGATGTCCCACCAGTCCTCCTGGTCTGGGCAAATAGTTGAGTTGCTTCTATTTTCACTCTGGTTTGAGGAGGGAATATTCAGTAGAGGAGTTTCAGTCATTTTTTAAAAAATTCCAAAGTGAACAGGAGATGTCTTTCAAATGAGAGAAAATGGCTGCAAAGAAGAAGCATAAAATTGCAAAAGTTGTCTCCCATGAGTGGTGTAACAAACATTTAACTGCTGGAAATTCTTTATTAGTCCTCGCTGATTATTATAGGCTAGATCAATCAATACTTGTTATGTGCAACAGTGAGAAATGTTTACAGTATTAGCAAGGATGTAACTTACTCTGCATCCTATGGAATTTCCTCTCCTTGCTTCCGTTGTTTAAAGTGGCACAGCAGAAGGAAAGTATCAAATTAGTGTAGGTAGTTCTGTATGTCTCTTCCAGACTGCTGACAGAAACAGATACGGGAGAACTCCATCCCCCCGAGAGTAGAGGGAGTCACGCTAGTAACACAAATCTAGCTTTGCACCCCTCTCTGCCCTTTCTCTTACTCTTATTTACCATGCTATGTATACTATTATATATATATAATGTATATATTATTATATTCTATCATCCTGCTTAAGCAGGATGATGCCTGTTTCTCCATAACTGAAAAAGCTGCTCACTCTCTGTGTGCATCACTTGTTATTTGAACTTTGCATTATTTTGCTCCTTCTTAGTTTCTCTCATCCTGAACTTTGGGTTCAAAATTGTTGTTAGATTAGACAGCTTATTGCCCTCAAATGTCAACAGTTTGAATAATAAAACATAACTCCTCCAAAATCTTATGCTCAAAATCTTGCCTGAAGGAAAAGCCTCTGCAGCTCTAAATTTACCCTTCTCCAGTTCAAGAACTTAATTGAATTCAGCTGGAGAGAGGCTGTCCCATCCTCCCAAGTGTTTAGACCCGCATAGCATTGGCAATACCTTTATTTAGAATCATAGAATCATAGAATAAACTGGGTTGGAAAAGACCTCCAAGATCATCAAGTCCAACCCTTGATCCAATCCCGCCGTGGTTACCAGACCATGGCACTCAGTGCCACATCCAGTCTCATCCTAAAAACCTCCAGGGACAGTGAATCCACCACCTCCCTGAGCAGCCCATTCCAATGTCTGATTGTTCTCTCTTTAAAAAAAAATCTTCCTAATATCCAACCTAAACTTCCCCTGGCAGAGCTCAAGCCCGTGCCCTCTTGTCCTACTGCTGATTGCCTGGGAGAAGAGACCAACCCCCACCTGGCTACAACCTCCTTTCAGGTAGTTGTAGAGAGTGATGAGG
>JAYRBT010000177.1:50007797-50052100 GCA_036023395.1 Myiotriccus ornatus | reverse complement strand
CACCAGCCTTGTTGCTCTTCTCTGGACCTGCTCCAGCACCTCAATATCCTTCCTGAACTGAGGGGCCCAGAACTGGAAGTAGTTCTCTCTGGTAACTCCGTGTGAGATTGTGCATGAGTGAGAGCACAGGTAAAACATTATCCTCTCATGAAAATCCATTGAGTCGTCAGAGCTGACTCCTGCATTGACTTCATTCTTCTGGTATTGCCATGCTCGACCATAGTGCCTGTATCTTGTTTTTTACAGGCATTCAGTCTCAGAATCATTATGGCATGCAAGATATTACTGAGCCTGCAGTGTTATCTAACACTTCAGGCAAGTACGGCATGTCAATCATAAAAAGGAATGCATTTGAAAAAAATCAATATTTTGTTATCAGTCATTGTGAATGGTAACTTTCTGCTGCAGCTATCTAACTCTGCTCTTTCAGTTTCTGTATTTTTTCACAGCTAAGGATGGAGTTTCTGAAAACAGCATTTAGGACCATCGTTCATCTCTTTTACATACACATACAGTCTCAGTGATGTCTATATCTGAGCAGCTTGCAATCCTTCTCTCTCTGTGACACCTCTAGGAATTAGTTAAGTACTAATATTCCACATCATGCTATTTAGTACCAATGCACAGAACATTTTTCACCATTGCAGAGTTAAGTGAGCAGCTAAGTTGTGTCTGAGTTCATAAACTCACTCAAGCAGACAGTCTTGACAGGGAACTGAGCTACTGCCTGAGTTAAAACAGCTCTCTGGATTTGAACATCTTCCCTCACAACAGTCTGAATATTACCTAGGTTGCAGACAGTCTCATGCAAACTAAGATAATGCGAGAGGATCTAAAACTACAGATGAGATATATTTAGCAAATAAATGGCTAATTAGCATCAAAGGGGCTATTTGTGAGACACCGGTAATCTAACCTTATTATAGCCTAAGGCATGACAGCAATGTCAGAAAATCTGTAACATTATATGTCAAAAATAATTTAAAAGAAAGATAACAGTTAAATATAATCAGGATTATTTCTTCTACTAAATATAGAGGAAAAAGAAGTGCTTATTTTCCTTCCTTGCCCATTTCCTGATGACTTCTTGCTGTCAGCTCATGCCAGTTACTTCAGATGTTATCACTGGGCTGGAGTCACAAATTCATTCATGATAGGGTAAACCACAACCACCAGGAACATTTATTTTCCATTGCAAATAGATTTCAGTAACAACTAAGTCTGAATTCTTGTTCACGTAGCAATTGTACCTGAAGATTCTGCAGAGTTCATCACTGCGAAAATTTCTTCAGTCTACTAGTCAGCGTCCAAGTGCTACAGCAAACCTTCTACAAATTCAGAGCTCCAGATGTCCTCTTGACAGAAAATGCAATTTATTTTCAGTTGTTTAATTTTATTTCTTCCTCAAAGACAATTTTCTTTTCTAAGTATTTTTAAATATTTAGTGCTAATGGACAATTAGCCGCAAGAACGGTTTTCGATTTAGGTACTTAACACATTCCAGTCATCTTTTGTACAAATAATAACATACTTTTCTTACTTTGAGCTGATTTCTGATGAATTTCCATGTACAGTGAATCTATCAGCATTTTTACTATTAATTCTCATTACCCAGTTATGATAATTTGGTAAAATAAATCTTTGTTTTACACATAAACTAATTCTGACCTTCAGAGTTACTTTTATGGTTAAAAAGAAAGGGAAAGTCTTACTAGACCACACAGGTCAGAACTGAGAGCACAGAAATCTGGTTTTTAAAATAAAATATATAAATGATTTTAATAAAAATAAGACATTAAAAAATATAGACATACTTACTCCTTGTTCTTCCTGGCAATTTAGACAAAGTTTCAAATCCAAAACCAGCTGGTAAGCAGCAGTACAGAGGTTACTGAGAGAATTCAAAGATGCATCCTGAGGCACGACTGAGTGACTGAGTGACTGAGTGACTGAGTGGTGTCTGAGTGTTTTGTTGGCCATGCACGATGTGTGTGATGTTACATTTTGGAAGAAAGCCCCAGGATTTTTTTTTTTTTAAACTTCTCCAAATGTCAGCTGTAGTAATTTTCAAGGCATGTGAAATATTTCATTCTCATTGTGAAATAATACAAGCCATATGTCATGACTCTTGTCATCCTGCGCTCTCAAGTACGGGTCCTTGGCAATCGAAAGTTCCTTTGTATGATTAACCATGTCCGTAACAATAATGATTTCATCAACAACTCTGAACTGTTCTCTCAGTGCCAATGCACACAAGGACAAACTTAGAGCTAGGGTTTTGTTGTGGTAGGAGCTCCTTCCTCTGCTAGCTTTGGTGAGGAACCATGCCAAGGAGGTGGGGAAAAGCAGTACAGGTATATAGGAACAGCTGCTGAAACACAGACCTGTTAAACCCCATTTCCACTCTGCTTGAAAAGCATTGTCTTTTGCCCCACTATAGGCGTCCCCTGCATGAGTCTCATTGCTTTTGAGTAGCGCATGATGACTGCTGTATTTTCTCAGGCTTGCACCCATAAATAAGCTTTTTTTTGGTTCCCCCCCGCCCCTTACCTGCTGGGACCTTGTAGCCTTAGATTGGTTGTTTATAAGTATTTTTATCTTTTTTAGTTTGATTGTCCACTGATTAGAGCAATATTTAAAAAAGATAATATCTATTGTGTCTCAGATTTTAAGTACAAATCTCTCTTAAGTGTATCTGCGTAAACAGTACAGTCTTTCAAGTTTTTTAAAGAAACAGTGAGACTGGAATACTTTTTACTTACAGTAAAACTTTCCTCCCATTTGCTACCTACCTAACATAGACATCATCTCTCTCAGTTCTTTCAACTGGGTCCATTCTTGTTCGATAAGGGTTAAAGAGTTAAAATGAAAAGGGATGAGATGAACAATGGTGATACCTTATTATGAACTTCCCCATCATGAAAAATACTTTTATTCCAACCTTTTATTCATTAAAAGATGATAAGTTAGAGTTATGCAAACACTGATAAAATTGATAAATTAAAAAAACTGTTCCAGTTAATACCATCACCATGGAAAAAACTCTGAATGGCCCAAGATTTAATTTGAAGATTTTAAATGTATAAGTATTTATTTTATTTAAACAACATCCTGTTTAAAAAGTTACTTCTTTTTCTTTTAAATAAATGAAACAGTTTAAAAATTCATCTCAAATGAAGTTATATGCTTCATTTCTGTCAAAATTACTTTTTTAAAATATCTTTTTCAAAACATTTATTTTGTGAAGACCTTAAACACAACATTTTTTAAATAATGTAAAATTTAAGTTACATAAGGAATCCTAAAAACTCTCGGGAGGACAATCTCAGACAAACCATCCCATAACTGACTCATAAAGGTGAGTGCAGTGTGACAGGAGAACTGCGTCACAAACTTTCCAAAGCTTCCTCTTTGCTTACGCTGATGCATTTCTGTGTTTAAGTTATTTTTTCCATAAAGAAGAACATTTGAGCAATAACAAGAAGTTTGGAATTTGTCCTTGCTTGGACATGAATCTCTAGGAGCTGCCAAGTTCCACATTTACTCACAGGCTGAATACAAAACTGTAGCTGTGTCTAAAATTTATGTAATAAATGACATGGTCTTACAAAACTCACCAAATCAAAATGAAACCAAAATATTGGTTTTCAAATCTGACTCCTCTTTGTAAATCCAGTTTCTTATCTTCTGTTGTTTTTCATTGCCATATTTGGAACTTTTTTCAGTAGTGGAAAGAGATTCAAAGATTCAAAATTGGAAGTCTGTGCATTCTGTGCAAATAATAAAATGAATCGGCACTGCTATAGCTCCCCATTTAAACTACTTAGAAGAAGTCTACATAAGAAGCTGTAACTTTATACAAAAAGATTTAATTTATTGTTTCTTTTCAACTTCATTGTTCATTTCAACATGTAGAAAGTATATAATGACATTTTACTGTTTGCACAGAGTAATGGATCACAAATTCAACAAATGTGAACAATTAGTTTAAAAACATCTATAAGAGTCAACAGTAACATGTTTTTTTACTGTAGAGATATATTGGTCTGTTAGCACCTTCAGCTTGGGATACTCACAGAACATTAGTTTATGTTTTAAGCTTGCATGATCTTCAGTTCCCCTGCCTGAAAGAACACATTCTCCAGAGCTGCATGCGAATTTACAAATGTGAACTGAGACTCTCTGATCAGAAAGATTAAAGAAACATGTTGATGAAGTAGGAGGTAAGACTGCTCAACTATTGCACACATTACATGTAGAGAAGTGGCAGAAATCCAAAAGGTTTCCAGAATTCTGGTTCTTTGGTCCAACAGTTCAACCATTAAAAATCTTCCTTTTAACATAGATTGAGCCTTTAATGATTGGAATAAACTATCTTTTCAGAACAGTATGACTTAACAGTTTGGGTTTTTTTTGTTTGAAATGGTTTTCAAATCAACTTAGTTATCTGCTGTAACTGATCATCTGTTCTGGAAAAGGAGAAAAGTTTTTTGATGTGACCTTGTGACGTGAAACTCTTTAGTTAACTTGGTTGGATTACTTCACATATACTAAAGTGATTGCTAAGGATAGCTTAAACTCTGGTGCAGTTATTTATGGTGCCTAATGAATGATCCTGGTACTATCACAGTGTTATTACAGTGTGTAATAATCAAACGCTACTAACTACAGTTTACAGAGGCTGAAACAGCAACATATGGAAGCACCAGCCGCTTGTGTAACAGCTTTTAAGCTGTTAATTTTGCATTTCAGGTGAAGCCAATAATCAACCTGAAAAAACAGAGATTGGAAAGATGAGAATTATTCCCTACTGTACCTACTGCAGGCCAGAAAGATCCACGAGCTGCTGATATCCTTGCCATTCCTCTGGCGATGGTTCCCAGACATCCCCCCGCCACCCCTGCCAGGCTGAATAGGGGGCTGGATGGGTTTGCATGGCTGAAGTCTCGATAACAGTTGTGACAGCCTCGGGTAAAAGGGAAGATGGGAGCAGCTACAGGAGTGGGACAGGATAAAACGGAATGAAAAGGTGATGTAATTACAGTATGTTATCTCCAGCTTTGAGATTCTCAGGCCGAAGTCTGACTTAATTTTACTAAGCATCTAAGTGTGACTGTAAACTGATGGTAGCCAAGATGTAGGTTGGATGTTGCACTTTATTTCCTGGGGTGGGTTTTTCTGTTGCTTGTATAAATGGTGCATGTGAATGCTGCACAGCGTGTCACAGCACTGAAAAGTGGGCAAAAAGTGAATTAAACATTGTGGGTTCTGTGGTATGCAGAGGCTTCTGCGGGGCCTTTCCATTGCTTATGGTGTCTGCATGTTTTGAGGGAAGAGCAAGGCTTTAGGGTGAGGGTCCAACCTGCAAACAGCACCTACTGGCCCTTGTGTACCCCAGGTTCTCACAAAGAAAGGTAATATCTGCTTTTCATGGGACCTTGAGCAACCAGCGGGAAGAGAAAAGCTGCTGAAAATGTTTCAGTACCCATAATTGCCTTAGTTCAGATTTTAACTTCCAAAAGGACTGAGGGTGGTCAGCACTACTCAGAAATGGGCTCTGAAAAGAAAGCTGACCCAAAGATTTCAAAGTAGTTCAAATTCTGTTGTTTCCGATCAATGTCCTTTGGTATAATGGGAAGTGAAAGAAAGTAGCTACAACAGTTGGACTTCCAAGAAACCAGTCCTTAGTAAAAGGATACAGGAGAAGAAAATGCCAGGAAATCTCATTTCTTAAAGTAGTTTATTTTCTGTTGTACATGCTTACTGCATAGCAAAATAATGTGCCTATATATATACTTTATTTAAATTAATGTGATACTAATATAATAACATTGTTTTATTTTACTTCTCAGTACCAAGCACTCAGAAATGTATTCCATTTCCTCAATAACCTCTGTATGGAGTTCCTTTGAGTTAATGGTTGCATGAACAGCATGGTCATGAATAAGATAGAATGATAACACTGGAGGTAACAGAAAGCCTTGCAGTATTTCATCATAGTCATCTCCAGTTGTCTCAGGCAATATGAGGATGAACAATGGGAGTCTTTATGACAAAGGATTATACTGGATTATTAAAGAAAAACAATAGGAATTTCTTATAAATCATCTGCAGTGATTTAAATCCCATAGTCTTTATACTGCATCAGGATACTTCTAGAGTATTTTTTGGTTTAGTTATTTGAAGGTTTAATATGAATCTCCCATCTTAAATGGCTCTGATGAATAAAGATCTCAGAGTTACAGTCAAGTTTACTTATGCCACCATTTCCCTTGGTGGCTTTAAAGGCTTTAACCTTAAGTGCTTTGAAAAGAATGAAGACTCTGTTAGTTTCAGAAGATATTAGATCGTCTCCAACTCAGTTTTGATCAGGGTTCCTAGAGGTAAAAGTGCATACAGATAATCCAGTACACTTTGAGTTTATCTTTTGTGTACTTATTAAACCTTATTTCCTTTTATGACAAGGTAACCCACCTAGTTGATCAAGGGAAGCCTGCTGATGTAATCTTTTTGGATTTCAGTAAAGCTTTTGATACTGTCTCTCACAGTATCTTTCTGGACAAATGTCCAGCACACGGCTGGATAAACACACCATGTGGTGGGTGAGCAATTGGCTCATGGGTCAAGCACAGAGGGTAACAGTGAACGGGGGAACATCAGACTGGTGACCTGTCACTAGTCGGATTCTGCAGGTCTCCATTTTAGGCCCTGTGCTTTTCAACAACTTGGATGAAGGACTGAAAGGGATAGTAAGGAAGTTTGCAGATGACACAAAACTGGGGGAGCTGTTGATTCCCTGGAAGGCAGGGAGGCCCTGCAGAGAGACCTTGACAAACTACAGGACTGGGCCATCACCAACCATACAAAGTTCAGCAAGGGGAAGTGCTGGATTCTGCACCTGGGATGGGGCAACCCTGGATGTTTGTACAGACTGGGGAATGAGATGCTGGAAAGCAGTGCCATGGAAAGGGACCTGGGAGTCCTGGTCGATGGCAAGTTGAATGTGAGTCAGCAGCACCCTGGCAGTCAGGAGGGACAACACTGTCCTAGGGGCATCAGGCAAAGCATCACCAGCTGGTCATGGGAGGGGATTGTCCCGCTCTGCTCTGCACTGGGGCAACCTCACCTTGAATATTGTGTGCAGTGCTGGACACCGCAGTATAAGAAATATATTAAGCCATTAGAGAGTGTCCAAAGGAGGGCAATAAAGATGGTGAAGGGCCTTGAGGAGAAGTCGTGTGAGGAGCAGCTGAGGTCACTTGGTCTGTTCAACCTGGAGAAGAGGAGACTGAGGGGAGACCTCATTGCAGTTCAATTTCCTCGTGAGGAGAAGAGGAGGAGCAGGCACTGATCTCTGTTGTGATCAGTGACAGGACTCAGAGAATGGCCTGAAGTTGTGTCAGGGGAGGTTTAGGATGGATATTAGGAAAAGGTTCTTCACCCAGAGGGTGGTTGGGTACTGGAACAGGCTCCCCATGGAAGTGGTCACAACACCAAACCTGACAGAGTTCAAGAGGCATTTGGAGGATGCTCTCAGGCACATGATGGCACTCTTGGGGATAATTCTGTGCAGGGCAAAAGGCTGGACTTGATGATCCTTGTGGGTCCCTTCCAACTCAGCATATTCTGTGATTCTGTGAAACTCAACTTAGATCAAGAATCCTGTCCAGTTGGGGAAAATCTGTCTTGTATTAAAATCGCACAGATTAACTCTACAAATAAAATATAGGTATTATTAGAGTCTGAAAAGGCCATTCTTGAATACTCTGAACTTTGAAGACTCCTGTTATTTTCAGTTAAATTTCTAATATAGTTAAGTGGTGCTCTCCTTCATATTCTCAATTTTTTCTGCTTGTGAGATTATACCTGTTGTGCTGAGCTTTTATATTTACATTAAATAGCATTAAGAATATTAATTATGCTTTGTGAATACTAAAAAAGTCTCTGAGCTGAAGTGTAGATATGAATGTAAATAACATTCATGCATTCAAAAGGACTGAGTGCTTTCACCCCAAGGTAGAAGGGGTGAAGGATCTCCTGTTATAAAGAAAACTCGGCTAACTTCATGCAGCTGGCTACAGCTTTCCTTCCACTACTGCTTTACCTTTTTTTGAGCTACTTGCCATGCAAACATGCTCAGGTAACTTCCACTACTGCTTTACCTTTTTTTGAGCTACTTGCCATGCAAACATGCTCAGGAGCAGTTGCAAAAAGGCACCTTTTGTCAATCAAACAATTAAATAGTTTTGGATGACTGATGAGAGAAATTAAAAGCCCAGAAGATGAACACACCTAAAAATCCATATGAATAATAACCCTAAGGGATTCACTTACTGGAATTTACTCAAATGCAAGACCCTCCCAGATTGAAAATCTAATCTAACACACTGTATGGGTACCATAAGTAGCTGCACCATCCTGACAACAGCCGGGGTTCTGTTCAGAGAACTGTATGTACATGTATGTACACCTTAGAAATGCAAACATTCCAAATGATACATGCACCAAGTATTATTCAGCCATGAAAATGTAAGTAAGCTACCAAATAGCATTCAATCACGGAAAATGTCCAACAGTATTAGAAGCAGGTCTCTTCATGGAGTTACTATTAAGATCACACTGTTCATTTCCCACACATGATGAACTCTACCACATGTTTATTCTGTGGACCGGTAGCAGACAGATATTAGTGAAGACTGATATGTTTAGAAGGCTTTCTTCTTGTAATAATTTCCTAAAATTTTGCTACCGGGGTAATGGCAAAACAGACTTTTTCCTTGGGTATTCACTTGAAATGGAAGTTCTTAAAGTGTCCAGGGAGTTTTCCATCTGCACAGACTGTGATTTTCTGAACCTCTTCGGGATCAAGCCCTTGTAGAATTCCACAGCCTTCTTCTGGAAGTGCTTTCCCACAATTACATAGAGGACTGGGTTCAGGCAGCTGTTGCTAAAGGCACAGTAAACAGCTATCTGAGTCAGCATTTCATTGATGTCTGCCAGGCATTTGAGTGTAGGTGCGAAGTAACGGATTGTGTCAATGAACGTGCTGATCTGGAATGGAAGCCAGCAAATGATGAACAGCAAGAGCACAGTAAGGACCAGCATGGTGGCTCTCCTCTCTGTCTGGACTACCTTCATTTTTTGCAGCTCACTGCTGAGTAAGGCTTTGATGATTTGTGTAGTGCAATAGGTAATTACACAGAGTGGGATCATGAAACCCACAACATTCAGCAAGCAGTTGTTTGCAGGCTCCCAGTAGCTGGTTGGGTAAATAAGGGCACAGGCTGTGATGTTGTATTCTTCAAAATACCGTAAATTTCGAAACGCCATTGTAGGTGAACACATGAGCAACGCGCATGTCCAGATTACAAAGCTATTCCATTTGGCACAGACGGTTCGTCGCATCCGTCCAAGGGACATGGTTTTCACCAAGGCCAGGTAGCGGTCAATGCTTACTAGTGTCAGGAAATAAATGCTAGAATAAAAGTTCATGTAACTCATAATGTTGACAGCTTTACAGAGAAACAGGCCAAAAGGCCATTCAAATTTGTTAGAAATATTAATGGCCCAGAAAGGTAGAACACAGACCAACATTAGGTCAGCAAGTGCCATGTTTGCTAGGTAAATTTCAGCCACTGTGCAGCTACTCTTGTGGAAACACAGTACAGTGAGGACAAAGGAATTTTCTATTGCTCCCAGAATAAATATAAACCAGAGGAATCCAGGCTGATATTCATGTAGCCATCTCTCTACATCTTCATTAACACATTCAGATGGATTTATCTGATCCATGCCTGAATTATTGTGGAAATCTGCTGGACTGACTGTGAGCTCCTGGGTGGTCATGTTGTACAGTTGCGTAACATTTTCAGTTGTGATGGAAACCATTTCTGTGCAGAGAAAAATAGATGACATGAGACTGCTGCATCTAACTTATTGCTGCAAAAGACAGAGTAAGAAAAGCTGTCTCTGCTTTTCCTAATGTCCTAAAAGTGTAGCTTTTGAACAGGCTTACAACTCCCTGTGTTGCTTTCTCACAGACACCAGATGTGCTTGCTGAAAGTTTCACAGACTGCACTGCTGTGGACCGTGTGGACCAATTTTGGGAGAGTGAAACAGAGGGGATGAAGCAACAATCGGCATTGTTATGAACAGACTAACTGAGGAGAACATTTACCGGCTTTTATTCACCAGAACCAAGCTGCAGTAAGTCTTTTTTAATTCTTTGAGGAGGTTCATCATTACTTTGTCTTCTTATCTCTGTTTATCGATAGACATAGTCTCCTAAAGGACAGATGTACCTGGTATCTCACATTGTTCATTGTTAAGATGCTAGTTCTGTGTCATATCCCTCAAAATTTTACACCCTCTCCTGTAGAGCAAGAATTGGGTGGAATTCAGTGGTGCTTCCTCCCCAGAGAGCACTGTATATTTTCCCAAATGTTATGACTGGCACAACAGACGTTTAGTTGTAGCTCTAGTTTGCACTGAGAAAGCTGCAAGAGCAAGGATCAGTGTTTACCAGCAGTGTGCCTTTCTCAGCTTCTCACAAGAATTGTCTATGTATTTCTGTTTCTGAGTGTCTGCAGCTGAGTCACAGGAGAGGTAAGTGGTACGACCTTCATGCAGGAACTCAGTCGTAATAGGTGCGCAGTGTGGGGTTGGCAGTCTGGCAGAGATGGTGACCATCACGTAAGCCAGGACCTGTCTGCAGTCAGCCAGCTTGGGTGTAAGAGCACAGAGTGAAAACCAGATGCTGTACTGTAAATGTTGTACAGGTCAGAACAGCTTGAGATCTTACAGGACCTATGTATGGGCATAAATGTCAGATGGGCACTTAAATGTTGCCAAAATCGAACAGAAGTTGAGTGTGCAGCATCACTCAGTACTGACAAAATAACTGTGTTTTTGTTGTTGTGGTCTTTGGTAATGAATGCTGAGATATTATCCAAATGAAAAATTGGCTTCTCAGATCTGTCCATGTAACTCTCTGGACTGGGTGACAGAAATATTGTTTATCTTTTTCCAGGTCTTCAAAGTACCACCATTTATATTATGGTTTGGAAGCTTTTCAAATGTAGTTTTAATTAAGACACTTGTCCTAGTCAGCTGGTAAGTTGGCAGTAAAAAGGGGCACACTTGTAATTCCTGAAAGGATGGGGTTCTCATTTGTGTTCTGGTTGCTGGACTTGTTGGTTGATAAGTGTCACTGCTTAATATGCATATAGACATTTGGCTGTTGGTTACAGAATTACTGAAAAATGGTGGTCATATTTTGTGTACTTTGTATTAATAAAACAGTGTAGTGCCTGAAACCAAAATCAAAGATGAAGACCATATCTTAGTATGTACAGTCAAGCCAGTAACAAAGGAGAATCTCTCTGTAATGTAAAATTTTCAACAGGGGTGTCAGATAGGACAGGTCAGCTGAATAAAACAGGAAAGTGGGATTGAGAACTTTGAAGAACAAGGCAAATTAAAATGGATTAATAAGCACAAAACATCAGCAATACACCTGTCCAACCCTTCACAACTTGAGCAAAGGACAGTACTTGTGTTACGATGGGTAACAACATATTCTCATTCTCCAGGTTCATCCTTCCAAAACACCAGCTTTTCAAGCCCATATCTAAAAGCAGGAACACATGTTTTATTAGCCTTGCCATTGTTAGAACCACCTCAGTATTGGGACACCCATATCCTTTTGATTACTGGTGGTTTTCAACCAGCATCTGGAGAAAGGGTTGGTGGAACCCCTTAATTACACAGCATTGCATGGTGTAGATACACCTCCAGTGACCACTACTTTTATTAACACTGGTTAACTGGAGCTTCTAAGTCTACTGGATATAGAGTTATTTGTTTTATACTGACAGTAAATGCCATCTGCAGTGCATGCTGTGCAGCATTCATAATATTCTGATTTATGTCCTCTTTTCTTCTTCTAGATATAAGCAACCAGTGCAGGTAGTAAATGCTTGGGTTAGAAATTTTATTTTTGTTTGAGCCTTTGCAGGCACAGTACAGCACATGCACCTATGGTGCATTTTTATGTGACTTTATTAGTTCATATTTCACTAGAATGGAGTATCAGACAATACCAAAAGCCCCACTGAAACCTGTATATGCTTTTGCTTTATCCATTAAACCAGATTGGATTAGTCCAATATAACCTCATTCCTGACAAGTGTGTATTGGTAGTTCATTATTACTTGGTTCTTCTTTATTATCCTTCATATGTGGATATACTGGCTATTTAATATTTTGCTGTCATGATTTCAAGGTATTTAATTCCAGCAATTAATATACATAATATAATCCCTGGGTATTGCTATCTGTACCTTTTTTAAATATAAGTATTGTGTTTTATCCTCTCCAGGGTTCTAAGATGTCTCCATTCTTCTTGGTTTCACAAAACAAAGATTTCTCCTGATTTCTGAATCACACCAGTGTAGGTTACATACAACCCTGCCACTTCACATGACTCCATATACTCTTTAAATTGTTCCTTCCCAATTCACATACATTCAATTGTCCAAATCAATCACCTGAAATATCAGATCAGTTTCCATTTCTGAGAGGACTAACACCAAGCTGTCATTGCACTTGGCATTACTCTTTGAGTTAATGCTTCCCTTTTCCTTTTGGTAACAGGCCTAGACTTTCCTCCATTATCCTTTTATTTTTGATATTTATAGGAATATTTTATGCTACATCCTATGTCTCATATTAACTGAGAGTCATTTTTGTCCTGATGTTTTTGATATCTTTGGTGGCCTGAGTTCTTAAATAATACCTCAGATAACCATACTTTTTTCCGATTAATCTCCCTACAGCAAAGCCTGGCATCAAGGTGCTGGTATTCATCAACACTTAGATACCTCAAAGCCCAACTTATGTGGCTGTGAGAGATGCCACTAACAAATTGCAAACAGCAGTTTCAAGTCTCCCTTTCTATGCACACTGGCACTTTTCACTGTAGTGAAGTACTAATGGGTGATCAACAAAAGGTCATGTGAGAACAGAGAAGTTCTGTTAGGTGATGCAATTAGCAGAAGCTGTTTCTTCTGTTGTCAGCAGAAAAAAATTAAGTGTGTTATTTTATGCTTTGAGGTTAGATTTATGCACATATTTAATAAGATGGTCATTAGTAATTCAGAGTGGTCATAAAGGCTATGTGGGCTTTTTCTATGATTTTGCCTTATTATATGACTAATAGAAAAACAATAAACAGGAATTAATTTACAGAAAATAGCAGCTCCAAAACTGCATAATGATTTATATTTATTTATATATATTTTCCCTACAATTTATCTCTTTTAAATTTTGGTTTTAGAAGGAAAAAGCCTAGAATAATTTAAAAAATGTTAGTTATATCATATTACTGTGATTATCTAGAACTAGTGTGAAGAGACTAGTCAGGATGTGATCAAGTCCCTGGCATGGGACTTCTGGCAACCTGCCTCCTCCGTCCTTACTTCAAGCCCTTCCATAAAGCATTGATAGAAATGGGGGAGCGAACAAGGTAAAGTGTGCTAATAATCAATTTACAAACTGTAATATATAGGGTTAAAATGATGTGCTCGGTGCTATTCTGTATAGCACAGGAAAGTCATTTAACGTATGTCCTTTCTGAACAAATTATGATTGACAAAGCCACAATTAAGAAAAGGAAGTGATTTGTCATCTTATCATAGGTTGGTGAAAATAAATGTGATCCTTTCACACGTTCTCTACAAATACTTTCTGTGCAATGCAAGGCAGGCCTAACATCCCAGCAGAGACTCTTAATAAGATTTTATCTGACAGTTTTGACTGAAACACTGCCCAGCTGAAGTAATCATTGCTGATTCTGAGGGATTCCTCTGGGGGCTGAATTTGACCCCGATGGTGTGCACCTCCTACTGTGAGTTACCTCCCCCTTGACAGTCACTAACCCCATCGTCAGACATTATCTCACGTTGGTCTAGAATAGTTTTGCTTATAGCACTGGGTACAAAAGGCAACCTTTCCACAGAGGAGAGCTGCAGGGTGTGCTGTGCGGGAGGCTGCCAGCCCCGTGCCTCTTGTAGACGCTGCCCTCACCAAGGGAGGAAGGCTTTGGGGTCAGCTCATGCAGGGATACTTTGAGTGAGTGATGAACAGATCCTGCCAATGCTGCAATGAAGAACCCTTGAAGAGGGCTGGGAACAAGGGGCTAATCAACTGTAGTTGATAGACTGTTGGATTGTCATTACAGGCAAGTGGAGAAAGACTCCAAAAAGGTGGTGGTCACCAGTAACATAATCTGAAAGCTCTGAGGGCTGGGCAGAGTCACTAGTGCACCTTGGTATTGCCTGGTAACCCTGTGGAATGTTGAGCTGTTCAAGGACTGACCTGTACATACTGCACTGGAGGGAGCGTGCCAGGAGACAGGCATGAGTTTATCAGCAAGCCAAGGAGTCCAGGAGTGTGATTAATCTTAGAATATCATGTGTGTAGGGAAAGTATCCATGCTATAGGCATACATGCTGGGGCCTGTGAAAGAAAAGAAGGGGAATATGATAAAATTGAGCAAAAAGCCCTTAAAGGATCAAGAGCTGTGAGCTAAGGAGTGGAATGACAGGGTAAAAAGGGTCAGAGCTCAGCTGATGCTGCTACTGGATCTGAGCAAGCTCCGGAACAGGTTTACTCCCCAAATAAGGTATGATGCTTCAGATGGATGCTTTTGACAATCTGTTTTGAATCTGGATGAAGCTCTACAGCTACTGAACTCATGGATCTACTAGTTTCACCGCTGGTGTTAATCATTCCTTGCACTGTGCTAAACATTTGCTGTAAGCTAAGATATAGTGAATAACTTAAAGTCTTATGATGTTCTCAGTCATGTGTTATGCAAGGACAAGTTCTGAAATGTGTAAGAAGTATTCAGGTTATTGCAATGTTACCTGCCATAATCTACGCTGTGGGAGTAAGGAAGGGACTTTGTAATGCATATTTTAAAGCTGTTGTGACTTTGCTGATTACACCTTGCTGAAACAAAGTGTGAAATGTCTAATTAGTGTATTCTGAGATTGTCATAATATTAACCTTGCCAATTTAGTCCTCAGGGACAAAAGGTGGGGCCTAAAATAGATAAATGCTATTATGGTGTTAACTGCTATAATGTGCTTTGCTGGAGCGAAAAGGGAAGGTTAAAAAGCATGGGTACCCAATCCTGGTGTTATCCTGCATAGTCAAATTTGCAAGGACAAAGAAAAGAGTGGGCCAAAGGCCTCCCTTCTCCAAATGAGAGATTTCTGTGATGGATGATAATTCACGATGAATGTTGCCTAGAGAGCAGCTGTTTTCCATTCATCTCGGGTATTTCTTATCAAGGCCTTGTGAAAGATAGGTGTGACACCCCGTGTGTAGCATCCTTAGCAGAATTTTACAGTGACCTGGTTTGTTTTAAGTGCTGTCAGTGGCCAAAAGTGTTTTCATATGCATACAGATGGCATGCCACACATCCATACAGCTCCATATACAGCTCGGTGTCAGTGGTGTGCTGGAAGACTGAGGTCACCTTCTGTGATGGACTTACACTCAGAGCTAGGTATCAACAAAAATACGGACAAGATATTCTTTTTACAAATTCTTTACCTTCTCCATAAGGATTATTTTCAAAGCTTCTATTTCAACCTGCTCTTCTTGCAACCTTTACTCTTGAAAAAGAATCACCTTTGTCATCTCTCCCCAGTTCACTGAGACTCTTATTTCCATCTAATCCAAACCCAATGGCACTGCTTGTACGCCTCTCTGTGGCGATAAAATGGTTTTGATTTGTATCTTTGCCTGGCTGAATGTGGAATTATATCACTCTTGTGGCATCTCTGAAATGTGTTCTGAAACGTTCTCAGAATTCCTTTTAATTCTGTTTTACTGTGGAGGCATTAATTACTTTTGAGAGATAAAGGAAGTGTCAGAAACACTCCAAAAATGTTCTGCTTTTACTGACCCCATGACTTTAATTTTTAATTTCCAATTTTTGTGTAATGAATCTCTAATGGGGTTTAGCACATTTGAGGTTGCAGATCAGCGGACATTGTTGTGGCAATGTTAACTTAAATGTTTCCTGCTCTTCATTCACCCTTCACTGTCCCTTTTACATTACAGCTGCCCTCACAGCTCGTGAGGCTTCACGTTGAACCTGATTCAGGAACTTGACTGGGGCAGAAACAACCTTGCAAAATAAAAAGTTATTTTTAACACAAATTAACCCCATAATTAGTCAGAAAATTAAGGCAATAAAGGAAATATATGGAGGAGTTACCTCTCAAAAGTGTAATTTTTAGATACTCTTCAGTGTGTAAACTTGAAGCACAAAATGGAAGAAGCTCTTTCTCTGCTGTTATCATTAAGGGCATCTACATCAACTGCGTTAGGAAAAATGGGAAAAAAAGTTGTTCTGTTAAAATGGTTATTTCAATAACAATGGGACTAAGGTGAGAAGAGGCGAATAATTTTTCTCCCTGGGTGGGAGATGAAGCCACTCAATTCCAATACGGTCTATTGTAATCAACTAAAGAAAGGTGTGGAGAGGTCACAAGCCCAATCAAGTGCAATGAAGCACTTTGCATAACATTTTTTTTTCTAGGTGGAAATTTTGAATGTTCTTAGTTTAGACTCTCCAGGGTTATAAGTTCCTAAAAAAATCCCATACTTTTTAGCCTTAAATAACCTTGTACATTATTTTTCAATGCTTTTTATACATCCCATTCAATAACTGGGATGATTCTGACAAAAGGCATTATCTCTGTGTAAGATAGTTATAATTGAGATGGAGAAGAACAGAATGGCTGGACTGCAGTGAGAGGTGGAAGAAGGAGGAAAATATGAACTGGTTCAGAGAGAAGTGCTGAATATATACAGGGCATTTGTATATAGAAAAGAGACTGGTCTCATTATGAACAGGGTGTTGATTTAGTTCAGATTTGGTGATGATATTTGAGTCACAGTCCATGTTTGTCCTCTGACTTGATGCTGTCAATATTTGAGAAACTTTTCTACTGAAAATGCCCTTCAAAATGTTGCAAATCTCACGAGAGCTGGATGTTGCTGTCATTCTGAAAGAGTAGTTTTAATAGAATAATTCTATTTAATCTGAACCAGAAAATAATAAATTTAACATTAGAGGCTGTTGCAGGGTCAAAACACAGGATCTTCACTTTTCTCCAGCCACTAAATCATTAAATTTCAGCCTTGTCATTCTCTGAAGTGTTAAAAGATCCAGCTGGATAAAGCCCAGAGGAACACAGTCTGATTTTGTAGCTAACCCAGCTTTGAGCAAGAGGTTGGACTACAGACCTTCCAAGGTCTTCCAACCTGCATTGTCCTAAACTCCTTGATTTGTGCTTATAAATGAAAATTCCAGTTAGATCAGGGCCACCAAAGGAAAATCATAGAATCACAGAATGCCTTAGTTGGACGAGATCTTAAAGATCATCTAGTTCTAACCCCCCTAACACTGACAGGGAACCTTTCACTAGAGCAGGTCACTAGTTTCTTAAAGCTGTGTTTCAACAGCAAGTGCTCGAGCTTGTTGGATTTTCCCAGCTCACTGAGGTGCCCTTGTTCAATGAGGCTCCTTATGAAGCTGTGGAGGTTTTTTTTGAGAGCACTATAGGAACTGGCCTTCCCTAAAGTTATATACGTTAATTTTAATTTTGGGACACAAAAGAGACTCATCTAAGTCACAGAAGGAACCAGAGAAAAGGGGTTTTATGTTAATAGGGGTTTTCAGAGGAGGACAGAAGGCAGCCTGGGTGCCAGGAGCGCAGAACCTGAGCAGCCAGAAGTTGAGACGAGAATACTGGAGACTGTTAAATGCTGAGTTAGTCTTCTGCATCAGGACTACCATGTGCCACACTGGGCTGTTGGAACCAACTTTCAATATGTATGTACCACTCTGTTTACCTTTCTAGTCTTTATGTTCCTTCAGTTAGGTGGTTAGAAATGAAAGAAAATGCCAGACAGAGAAAAAGATCTGGAATACTTAAGCAGGGCCATTCAGGCAGTGAAGAAGGAGGGATGCATAGGAAATTAAAATATAAACCTACATTTGTTGACAAATTGGTCTGGCATAGTAATAGGGAGTTTTGCCTCTCTTTTCACAGAAGACCTGAGGAGTTGTATTCAGTGTGTACAGAGACAATTAAAAAAAATTGGTGATTTTGAGGGAGAGCAACAGCCAGGTATTTGGAAAGCAATTTAGGTGCTTGGACATGGGTATTTTGGAAAGTGCAGCCTGTCTGGAATGCCTGCATGGAGCTGATATATGATACAGGACCTCTGAGAGGTTTTCTGGAGACCAGCAAGATACCCTGGATTTTCTGAAGCACCCCCTTACCTTGCTGGGGCTTCTCTACCCCATGATCTTAGTACTAGCATTAGAGGGTGGGAGCCATAACTCCACTGTGAAAAAAGAAAATCTTTAGGTGTAATAGAGCACTATAGAGACTATAAAATAGAGCATTATAGTTCTAAAATGAAATGCAGAATTATAGCAGAAGAAGATATGGAAAACAGTCTCCCTGGAATTAGTCCTTTAAAACAATCCCAGTTTTCAGAGCTCAAAGTTGGAGTAAAGCCTATCTATAGTTTAGCTTTTTGTAACTATCTCAAGTATGCTAAAAATGTTCAGCAAGAAATAGCTTTTTAAATTAACCACTTTCTTTGAAGAAATATTTTCTCTTCCTTCTCAGAATTATGGTGAAGAGAAAACACACATTTAATCAGAAATGTGCTGCCATATAGCTCTGATCATCTAAACTTCCTATTGTAATATTTATAAATGCCATGTATTATTATAACAAGTAAACAGTAATTTTAGTAAGAGGACTTTACAGACGTGAGTGGGTTCAGTCTCTCAGAACTCTTTTTCCTGTTAAAATTTCTCAGTTGACCCATTATGAGGCTGCATGGGCTCTTGCAGTCAGTGGTGAGCACAAGGGCTAGCTGGAGTCCTCTTGCCATAAAGATTTAGTTGCAGTTTTTTTGCATGTGTTAGCTCACTTAGCTGTTCTTTGGAGCTGTGTAACTCTTGTATGGAAACCTTTCACAGATATTGGACTTCAGAAAGTATCCCATCAAAACATTGCTGTTGGTGGTACATTGAGAACATTCCTTTTGCAGAGAAAGGCTTCATTAAAGTGTCAATAAATTAAAAAGGGAAAGGTATAAACAAATAAATAATAGAAAATGCCAAATCCCTTGAACATTGTTCTAGAGTTGTTTTGAGGCACATCATAGCAAGGCATAGTTTGGATGAAGGAATGAAATATGAGGGTAAATCCCTCATTTATTTTTCCACAATAAACCTACTAATATTAGAAAGTTCATCAATTAAAGTAAATGAGGTCTGCCACTGTGGGTCCATCAAGAACTGAAAACGTGATGCATACAAAACCTGTACATAGTGAAATGCTCACAGCAACCATTCTCTAAGTTAAATTTAAACCTTAATAGATGGTTTAGCATTCTGTTTTCCTGAAGATTTCTATTATGTTAATGCTGTGCAGCTTTTCCCTTCCCTTTTATACATGATGGATTAGTAAACACAGCAGAACTTCCTGCACTTCTCAGCAACTTTTATTATAGTAGAAAGAAGTTTAAATCAAAAACTATCAACCCACTCTTAAAACAGATATCACTGTCTTTCAGCCCCTCCCAGCACACACTCAGAAAGTTTAAGCTGTTCTGATTTCAATTATTTTTTCCCCTATCTCCAGATTTCTCAAGACAATATATATCTACAAAGAAATGAAGTATATGATCTTAAATCTAAGTGTTAACAAACACAAGCAAGTTTGTTCCTCTCTTTGTAGTGATTGGCCAGATGAAAGACCTATTTCCAAGTCTCTATTCTGTTTAACTTGGAATAAAATCTGGAACTCAGGTGATTCACATGCCTGTATACTAAGAGGCCACAAGCTTATTGAGTAACATTGATTGAGAGTATTTCTCTTTATGAAGCTATTTCAAATTAGTACAAATACTTAAATAACTACTGAATCTCAATTTTCCATCTTTGGAGAATGTAATGAATTGCAAGGTTTATAATGTAAATCTCACAACTCCTTCTCCCTCTCCTTGTGGATCCGGAATTACCTGCTACTCTTCTCAAGTCTTTAATTCTTCAGGAGTTTAATCTTCCTGGGCCTACCCCTTCGACTTCATATGACTCTGCTCCACAACCTGCTGTCTCGAGTCCCAAGAAGCTTTGTGTGTCCCTGAACCAAGATGATACCTTTCTGACTGTCTTACAGCAAAGCACATTACTCTTGCACAACACACTCGAGTCACAGCTGGATCTACACTTTTTCTGTGTGTATTGTAGTGTGTTTGCTCAAAATGTTTTGACAACTGGGAAGGAAAATATTCCAACAGGAGAAAACTGACCATAAGCTCACTCTGCAATGTTGGCAGGGTATTTTGTTCTGTTCTTTCTGGCATTTGCCATATAAGAACAGGTAAGGTAATCCATGAGTGTTCATTGTCCAAAACTCAGCCAACAACTAGCCTTTTAATGGCAGTAGAGTGAGAAATTTAGGAGCTGTAGTAGGAGTGGGACTGCAAAAGCACTGCGGGAGTGAAGAACAGCCAAAGACAAGAATTCTTACTTGAGAACTTTTTCATGGAAACTATGGCATGGTGCAGATTCAGCCCATGCCTAGGGCTCAGGTTTGGACTAGCGCACTCACAGGCTATGTCTGCTTTTTCGGAGATGGGGTGAGCCCTATCACTTCTGACACTGAGCCTTATCAGTCCTCTGTGTTTTCCCATGTATATGATACTGGCTCAGTCTGCTTTTGTATACTGGTATTTTGGGCTTTGTTGACAGCATTTGCTTTTAGAAAACTCTGAGCATGACACTGAGCTTCGTGTCCATTTGCTGCCTCATCTGACTTTTGGGTTATCTTTACTTGATTTTCCTATTTGGTCCAAAATGATGTTTTGTATTTCATCCTTGGTAAGGTAAGAAGTACAGGGTCAAACTTTGCAAGTGGCATTTTTGCTTCCTTTTCTCAAGTTCTTTGGTGCTTTTGTGGACAAACAGTAGCTTACAATAATAATATAGGCAGGAATGCTGCTACTTTCCTAAGCAGGCATTTTAAATAATGCCAGGGTAGGGCTCATCCTGAATGCACTGGTTTAAGACTCCTATTCAGTCCAGCCTTCAGACTGAGTGGCTCACCTTCTCAAAGACACAGGCAGAGGAGATGCAGAGGAAAATAAAGAGATGAAGATGGCAGATGCAAGTCATGGGCCCTTGCAAATTTGCAAGTAACACAGGTGAAGGGGAATGGAAATGTGCTTGATGTAGACAGTGCTGTCTGGGGCCCTGATTATTTCTAGGTAGAACTAAGTAAAGAACAACAATACACTTGGTTTGTAGTGTGGGTGAAATAAGCTCAAAACCTGCTCTTATTTGCTTAGACTGACAAACTCACTGGTTTCCATCATTAACTGAAAGGCCTCTTCCAACCTGGGCAATGATCAGATTATGGTTTGCTTACATTTTTCATCTCTGCAGAGTTTATGCTCAACATTGGATCTATTCCTGAGAAGGTAATCAGTAATTAACATAATTTATTCCTGTTCCTAGCTGGTTCAGTGCCTAATTTGATAATATCTACCCCCACTGCACTGTCATCCAAATAACGGTGGATGGAAGTCAGCCAAACTTCACATTTGTCCAGCAAAAGCCCTGTTTGCAGTGAAAATAGCGGGCCTTGGCTCCAGAAACCACACAGGATCCACAGGGAAAACCTGAGTCTTGCCCTGGAGCTGAAATCTTGCATATCCCTTAATCCTGCTGCATTCATAGTGTCCGACTACAAAGCTGAATGATCATAACTTGCACAGTTTAACTGAAGACAAATGAGAGACTATAAACTTCCTGAGTTTTATGGTGTGACGTGTAGATTTACCAGGTTAGAACATGGACAAAGGAGGTTGTATCCACTCCTCTGAGCACTGCAGGCACCACAACAATTCTCTGTTGTAGACAAGGGATTGCTGTATCCCATCACCACTACAAAATTCAGAGCTTAACATGCTAGCACTGTGAGACCAATTTAATATCCACTGTAGGAGTCTGATACCATGTGAAACAGCAGGTCTGATGGTATCAAACAGTACAATGCACCTCTCAATTGGCAGACAATATCCTGAGCCTACTGAATAGCTAAGCTAACCTGTATTCAGTGATAAAGAAATAAAATGCTTGTGATTTTATCAAGAGTAGCTTGTGCAGCTAGATTATATTTCTTTGTTAAAGTGGGAATTTCCTGCTTTAGAAAACAACCTTTCCTGAAACCCAGACAGATCAGAACTATTGCAAGTACTGGGTCAAAACCAGATAAGCTGGGGAAAAAAAGCGAATTTTCAAGTGTCTTGATGACAGTTCTTGCTAGGTGGCTTGGAGGAGCTGTTCCTAGGATGGGTTCTCAGAACTGGCCTTGGGGTTCAACTAGTTGAGTAATTACAGGCTTTATCTCAATGTGAAAGACAGGAGAGCACTGAATTGATGTGCCAGTGATATAAATAGCTTGATAACTTCATTACAAAGAACAAGGGGAATACTCTGCAGAAAGAAAATGGACGATATTAGTAGAGCATCAGGGGTGGAATCACAAGATGAAAAAGCTGTAAATCCAGAAGCATATCAGTTCTCCAAGAAGACGTGGTAACTGATGCTCCTCTATTCGCCTTGCTGTAGTGGAGGCACAAAAGAGTTGTTCAGCAGTGCACAAACCTCCACTTAAGTCTCCCTTGCTGACATGCACATGGATGTTCTCTAAAGCGCTGCTGCTGGCTGCGTTACTCCCACCAGATCTCTTCAGCGCAGTTTAGCCACTCTTCTCCCTTAGCAATTGAAATAATGCTCTTTTCCCTGGGTAGCAACATTAGATTCTCATGACTAGGTAAAATGTGAAGGTCTAATGGCCAAATAGTATTTGTCAGTAGTGGCCCCTTTGAGCATTAAATACTTAATGGAGTGATTTGCTTTTCAGATGAACTGGCTCTGTGCCCTGAAAGCACTTTGTTTCTAGCACCTTGAGAGCATTTTGGCAGCCATTTATGAAAAAAGCAGAGATTTGCCATCTCCAGTGCCTCCAATCACTACAATGTTTATACTGTCGTCGAGTATTTGCAAGAATGCAACATTTCCTGCACGTATTCACCCCTGTCTTTCACAAGTATGGCCTTTGAGAAAAGCCCAGCTGTCTCCAATACCAAAGATCAGAAGATCACAGAATGTGTGGCTAACTGGTTGTTGTTCCAAAGTCTAATATCAATTTCTTTGACAGCTACTGCTTTCCTCATTTCTTATCATACAGGTAACTGATTATTTTACTCTGTTGTGTTCTGAAAAAAAAACCCAAAAGATTTTCTAACCTGTCATATTATGTCTGAAAAACATATTTGCAACTACAAAGTCATCCCTGTCAGCAGCTAGAAATGTTTCGGTCACTGCTGCTGTTTCTATTGCTGAGCCATATACTGATGGCTCTCTGCAAGTGGAGTCCTCAGCAAAGAAGGCATCACAAGGCAGAATAAGTCCTCCCTGTAAATTAGTAATAATGCCTTGTGTTCTCTTAATGCCTTTCACCAAAGGGACATGTGGACAGCTTCACTGAGAAATGGTGCATATTTCAAACAGCGCATTGGGCTCTGACAACAGAATAGGCTAGAAAGTATGAATAACTGCATAGTGTTTAAGTGAAATTACATCTTCAATTTCAAGCAGGTGGAATTCAGAGGAGATGATATACACCCAGGTTGTTCAAATTAGCACCTCTAACACATGGGCTTCCGGAGAAGGTCCCAGTTTAATTTAGAACCTCTGACAACAGCTACACTAAAGTATAAACTCAGATTTTTACCTCCTGACAGTTTTTCTCACTGACTATCTCAGAGAATGGTCCTCAGCATCACTGATTTGTGTCATGGAAGGCAATATAAGCATAACACAATATTCATTGTCTAAATGGCATGTTGTTCTTACTAAAAGAATTGGGTCTTTTTGTTTGTTTGCTTTGAATTTCATGTTCTATTAAGAACTAAAAGCAGAGTGTGGCATCGCAAGCAATGGTTAGTCCCCCTCTCAAGGAGAAACCTAGTCTGTAGTGTGCCCCACTTCTTAAATGATAAACTTCAGAAAGCCATTTTGCTTTGCCCTTCCTAGGTCAAGCACATCCTGCTACACTATTTCTTGAGCAGCTGGGACAGTCATTTCATATTATTTTCATGTATTTGCTCCTCACTTAGCCAGCACATGAAGCATTTGCAATTGAAAAGAGGTCAGTTTTTAGTTAGCATGGTTAGAAATTACCATAGTCTGTATATTGTAAAGAAAAGCTCAAAGCCAGATGTACATATTGAAAACGGTGTGTGTGAGTAACTATGGTAAATTTCAAACTGTGTTACAATTACCTCGATAGTAACAGCAGGTGAAAACTGAGAACCCGGGGATACTTTAATGACAATGGTTCTTAAATGGGAATACACCCTTTCTCTATTGGAAGAACTAAGTATTCAAATAAATACTGACAGGGATTTGGTGTTTAAATTATACTAACATGGACCCGGCTTTCAACACTGAGAGGTCTGGAAAGTTCAGGACACTTCTCCAGCTGACAAGTGGTGTGATTTACAATGCCAATTTACAATAGTCAGTGTTTGGATTACAATTTTATTTTTGCCTTTTCAGGCTTTGCCAGTGTGTTGAAATTAAACTATGTATTAATTGACTGTTATCCCTTTGTTAGCAGCAGGAGATGCCAGAGCATTGCTGGAACCTGGTGCAGACAGTTTGTTTTTCACTTTGTATACATGGGGTTTGAGCACTGGTGTTACAAAGATATGTCTATCTGCTCTTTTCAGAATGTCAGACCCAACAAAAAAATGCAGGGTAACAATCTAGTCAGAGACAGATTCCTTTAGTAAGTGCCACATCTCCTTCAAAGAACTATCATACCTAAAGCTAAGAAAGAGGAAATGTTTAACAAATTTGTTGTTGGCTCGGACAGTGAGATCAAGTGCACTCTCAGCAAGTTTGCCAATGACACCAAGCTGTGTGATGTGGTTGACACCCTGGGAGGAAAGGGAGGTCACCCAGAGGGAACTTGACAAGCTTGAGAGGTGGGAGTGTGTGAACCTCATGAGGTTCAACAAGGCAGAGTACAAGATCCTGCACCTGGGTCAGGACAACGCCCACTATCAATACACGCTGGAGATGAACAGATCGAGAGCAGCCCTGCCAAGGACTTGGGGGTGTTGGTGGATGAGAGGCCGGACACGACTCAGCAAAGTGCACTTGCAGCCCAGAAAGCCAATTGTATCCTGTGCTGCATCAAAAGGAGAGTGACTCACAAGGCAGATGATTCTGCCTTATAGAAGGCAGAACTTACATGTTATACTTAATGGATCGTGCTTTCTGGTACTTCACACGTATTACAACAGCTATGTAGGAGATACTTTTTGAAGTACTGGAGGAGGGGAATTTTCTCTTCCTATTAAAATGACTATCAAAAGAAGAAAATTTCCAGAGAAACTGATTTTAAAAGAGAGATTTTTCACAAAAGATTTGGGCAGTTTAACAGAATATATTTTAAAGATGTCGTTTCTGGTTTTGAGCAAAGGAGAAGATGTACTGACTGCCCAGAGCTCAACAGAAGACTCAGATCCACTCTTGCTCTTTTTGGCCAACTAAGAGTTTAATATCTTTACAAAGTGGAGCAGTTCCAGAAAAAAAAGATAGAATGAAAGAGCCCAATTCACTACAGTTTATCCCCCAGGCACTTGCTTAAGAAGGAAGATGTCTCTCTCAAAATCCCTTATCTGTGTTTCCCATTCCCAGGCAGATTTATCCTCTGTGTGTGCATTTGCTCTATGTTTTGTTTTCTTGCTTCTGTTAAAAATGTCAAGACTCTTTACCAGTTTTTCTCTGAAACTGGAATTTTGTCTTCTGACCAACTTTGTTACTTTTGAAAAATGTTATGATTAAAGTTAATCTTGTGTACCATCACTTTCACCACTACTATAGAACATAAAGCGCTGTGCAGAATTGCATGTGACAGTTTTGTGCAGCAGGGAGCAAAGGCTCATGGCAGGATGTCAGGGCAGGAACAAGTGAAGGGGAAATGAGCGGATGTGAGTTCTGGAAGGGAACATAATGCTGCTAAGGAAAGCAGAGGAGAAACGCTGCTGCTGGGAAGAAAGGAAGGATGAAGAAGGATAAATGCTGATGTTGGGATGGAAGGAAGTACAGAAGGGAAAAAGAGGGGTTCAATTACCCAAGAGAGAAAAAGGTTCCAAACCAAACAACAAATAAGGATTCCTGCCTGAGTCAGGTATATGCCAAGGTTATGAGAGCTTTATCTGGGATTTTAATTTAAAATGTTAGAAAACTTAGATAGTTTACACAGTACGGATCCTTATTTTACCCAACTTCAAAATAGTCCAAAATCTGAAATTATTGGATTCTTACGTTTAAAGTAAAACTTCTCTTTGATTTTTTAGAGTTATTCGACCACTCCAATTATTCTAAGGCAAACTTCATTAATTTGTTTGATTTAACACTTTTTAAAAACCATAGACAAATGTGCAGTGCAAACTGCTTAACCTGTCTGCAGTGATACATGCTGCAAAGTGTAGCAGAATCAAACTCCAGATGTCTTATACTGTATAAACTGTGGTATGATTCGATTGACAATTTGTAGACTAAATGTATTGTAGAAGAAAACAAAGTGCTGTCTTCTTACATTTCTAAAAAGGACTATTTCCAAAATGTTGCAGGAATCATCTACACAAAACTGACTCCACTTTGTTACTTCTACTTCCTTCTACTTCTGGGAAATGTCCCTTCTGCTGAGCCAACTGACTGTAATTTCTGGGCTATAAGGTGACTCTTTTAATGAAAAAAAAAAAAACGTTTCTCAGAAAAGTGATGTAAGCAGAAGGTGAGAGCACACAGTTGTCTTATGTGACCTGCCTGCACATGCACCTTTTAAAAAAATGTGCATTTAATAAATCAAAACTTCTGTAACCATTATCCCAGCCATTCAAGAACTGCATTCATGTCTAATTCATTATGACTATTTTAACCAAGTTGGAATAGTATAATTTTGAAAATGAACTTACAACTCACGGAGGACGAAAAAAAGTAGAACACAGCTACTGAGGAAGCTCTTAAGTCTTAAACCAGTGCCCCTGTTCTTGTAAATGGCTATTCCAAATTCTCCATCTTATTTGAGTTTGCTGTTTACTGTAAATCTCTACACAGATTGAAGGCTTGTAAGCAGATAACTGCTTTTGCTTTTCTATCTGCCCGTAATAGTCCCAGATCCTCATGACTTGGAAATTTTAGCATTTACTGGGGAAAAAAAAAATAAAAAAAAAAATCCTTGCCCAGGCAAAGAAAATTAAATAAACAAGTGGACCTGTCTTGATCCTAATGCATGAACACATCAGAAACCTCTGATAAAAATATTTGCAGATTGTTTCGTAAAATACAAAAAATCCGGGAAGAAAGTGGTGAAGGCTCCATGTAGGACTGTCCCCTAGTAATGTGTACGACAGGCGTGCATGGATAATGTCATTATGCAAAGAGACTGTATTTTACATCTCTGACAAGATGCTAACAAATCTATACATGTGTTTGTATATATGGATGTGTATACTTGTGTGTGTCTGTATATACATCTATGTGTGTATAGAGAGAGAGGAGATAGAATTTCCACAAAGCAATTATTTCCTTTAGTGCCCTAAACCACTTGCCTGTCCTTTTGCTGTATATTCTGGGAGAAAGTGGCCTGTGTGCACTCCCAGCACTAGAAGGACCAGGCACAGTAAAACTCTCTAGGTGATGCCAAGGAGAATGTCCATCTGTGAGCTGGTCTTGAGCAGGTAAAACAGGATCCTGCACAAGGAGCATGTGAGAGGGCTCCCCAGAGTGCAAACAATGTCTGGAGGGTTTGTTTTAGGTGACTCAGTCTGAAGAAGAGAAATAAAAAATTCATCCTTGAGCTCAGGTATTATAGACTCAGATGAGAGCATTATAATAAATAACCTGATGACACTAGACTGGTTGTGAGATTCACTGGCTGAAGTTCTGCCTTGAACTCAATCTGTACAGTTACAAAGGCTAAAATTTGACTTGGAGCATATTTTGTGTCCCAGAACCAAGCTTACCTGTTGTGATAGGTAGGGGAACACGTACAGCATAAATTTCTTTCTAATCTCCTAATTTCACAGCTAGGAAAACAAGCCTTTCACAGACCTTTCCCTCTGGAGACTGAAACCAGAAAAAAAAGGTATGTCAATGAAATGTTTGTTAAGCAGGCTAACAGTGAACAAATCATTCATCTCTGCTGATAGATCTGTAAGACCTCATCTGCTATACACTGTCATTACTCTGCTGATGCTGACTTGGATGGCACTGGGAGCATTCGGTTCAGCTGAGGCTCTAACCTGTCCAGTTAGCTGCACTACTTTTTGATGTCCCTTCATCTGGATGTTTGCCTGGTGTGTTTTTTTCCACAGTCTAGCAGGTAGGACCAGGAGCACTGCTCTGCAGACACTGCCATATACCATCTGTGTTACACTGATGGCCGGAGGCTTTGGGTATAATCAATGTGCAAAAGTCTTGCAAGCAGAGCGACAAGCTGTGCCTCAAGGAGCTTATAATCTAAACAGAACCCAAATGTAATATAGAGAGTGTAGAATATAACTTATTATAGAGAAAGACTGCTGGAGAAAGAGGTGAGAGGTACATGCAGAACTGAGAGAAAAGCTACCAATAGGTACTGCAAGATTTCTGTCTTCCTACTTATCTATTTAAGGATCAGGTCCTGAATTATGAAATGTAACAGTTGCTTTTTGTAAAAATGAAACACTTCCTCTCTACTGGCCTGCCCATGCTCTGCAGGCAGTTTACCCTTCACATAAGGAAAGTGGCTTGGGTTATTGCTGTGCTCCATGGGCTTGTGCAGAGGGATCACATCACCCTTCTGGAAGAGAACCTGCTGTTCTTCTTTTGTGACTCATGACACTTCAGAGCAGCAGCCTTTCAGTCAGTCAGACAGCTGACAGGAAATCTTACAGCCATGGCAAAGGGACGGACCACCTCCAGACGCCGGGTTGAGGGTTCCAAAGAGCTTACCTGCAGTGTACTCCCTTCTACCAAAGCAGGAACAATGCAGAAGGAAAAGCACCTAAGGCCAGTTCTGCCTCTGGGCATGCATGTTAATGTTAAAAAGACCTGAACCTCTAATCACAGCTCACTGATCATTTTTTGTGGATTTTAACAGTAATCTCAGATAACACAAGTGGTAAAGATGGATTTCTGCATTCTGACAGCTCCATTCTCTGCAAATTAGCCATAGTCTGAAGTGTGCCTTTGTCTGCAACACTATCACCACTCTAGCATACCTTAGTGTGCAAAGCTCAGTACTAATGAATCTGCAAACCTGGATGATCAGATTTGTTTTCAGGAATCACACAAACCAGGCCAACCTTGCTGAATCAAGTTGAGGAGTTAATATGTAGGGGAGTTAAATATAGCACAGCAGCAAAAGTAAGTAAAATCCACCTTTTCAAGGAACATCAAGAGTCCTGAAGTGTTTTGATGAAGTTTGATACAGCAGCTTTGCCACAATGTTTGAATGCTTTGGACTTGCTTATCATCAGACTGAAGACATGCTTTCAAGAGGCAACTTTACTCCTTGTGTTTCTCTGGTCTGTATCCCATTTCCACCTGTTCTCCAGTATTTAACTCCTTAGTGGGGTGTTGGACCATGACTAGGGTCCCTCAGACCCAGCTCATTAGCTTTACTTCTGAGTAAATAAGGTATCACCACCGTGGTGATCACTAGCAGTTGCAACTTTATCTTTATGAAGACAACCTGCAGAGCACAAATTCAAAGTGTTGCTCTGCTCCTCTCATCCTCTGTTCTTTCCTACTGCGGTTGCACCTACCTACCTCAGGGCTGTGACAGTTCTGGGATGGCCTCTCCTCCCACTTATCGCTGCTCGTGGGCACACAGCCGAGGGGAGAAGCTGGTTGAGCCATCTGCCTGCCACCCACTGGGTTTGTGAGCGAGCACCCAAAGGCTGCGCTATAGGGTGCGATTCTTTCGTAGCCACCCGTTCACCCACTCACCCCGGTTACAGAGGGCTGGCAAAGGACAGTTTTTTGTCTCCACTTCAAAGTAGCCTGTTTCTTTTACAGCCGTGTGTCAGCCAGGCAGACACATAACTTCTCAGCTCATTGAGTGAAGTATGCTAAATGCAAGAAGGAAGGAAGATAAACCTTTAGATAAGGTAGGGGAAACTCAGCTGCATGGAACACTGAGAGGGAGTTTTAAAAAAACGGGAGTGACAAGAGAACAAGGCTTATGTTTAATTTTAAAGAAAAGAAAAGGTTTTAGCTAAAAGGCATTTTTCTCAGTGGTTTTTTTTTAAATTTATGCTAACTTCATCTTGATTAGCATTGCTAATGAGTTGAGGTGTACTTCTGTTGTTGATTTGCTTACTCTATTTGCTGATAAGTTCTCCTGGACTTGCAATATGCTTTTTTTTTTGTTTTTTTCCCCCTACTGTAACTTTGAAAACAGTGGAATTTAGGCATCTAAGAGATTTTTACCCCCTTCTTTCCATGAAAAACAGACTATCAAACATTGACTAGGGTCTTCATAGTGAATGTGCTAAAATTCTCCCAAATTCCTTCTGTTTTCTGCCTGAGAAATTACTTCAAATATTACCTAACCATGAGAATTTTTAAAGCTGTTTTCCTGTGCAAGGATGAGATGCTCATTTCAGGAAGCCTAAACTCAGTAGGAAAAGCTGTTGTTTTGTTAGATTGTCGGTACAAAATGTTCAGGTGGCTGAGTAACTCAGTTAATCTTGTTCTAGCATGTACTCAGAGGCCCAGTGGAAAACCTGACAAAGATTTGCTGGAGGTATCTGCGCTCTGGCTATTTCAAGGTTTTTATTAAATTGGGTGTATTTATCCTTTCTCTTTGTGTTTTCACTATTCATACTGAAAACAAGACAAATATATTTGGAAGTCTATCAATGATCCTGAAGTGCTCAGATGCTTCCTCAACTTTTTTTCTTGGTGATTGCACATTCTCAGAGAGCAGCAGACAAGATAAAAACCATATGACTGATATTACTCAATATGATGATACTCAGTACTCAAGACTCAGCTGTAAAAAGAGGGGTTTTTTTTCTGACTGTCTTCTAGCTTCTTAAGAAAATATGTACAGTTGTTTATGATAAAAGTATACTCCTGTCTTAGGAGATGGCATCTGTAAGATTACACACAGTATATGAAAACAGGAATTCCAATGCCAAACTATTTGAACAACTTTGACTTTATGGCTGTTTACCCTAGAACAGCTTCTTAGGATATGGAGTAACAGAAAATGAAAAGCTAGAAGTATAACATATATTTCAACCTTTCCTCTTTCTGTTACATGATTCTAATTCCAATCCCAGTTCTAAGCTTTTCTTTATGTTTATCAACATCTTCTAAGTCATGTTCCTACTGCAATTTTTTATTTGCATACAGATGTTAGAAAGAACCTAACAGTGTGGCTTAAAGGTCATCCGAACCTTTTCTTCTTTTTCTTTATAATACAGGTGAAAACTTTAAAGGTTTAGCCTTTGTGATTCAAACCGTGCAGAGACAGATTAGCAGTGTACACACCCACAAACACTCTCACATCCTGCCCAACAAAGTTTACAATCAAAATAGTAAACAGAGAGAAAATTATCAGTATGTATAGAAAATTATTGCCTCTGGTTTCTCCCTACTACTTTGCAGGTAATTTCTTCAGCTGAAAACAAAGTCAGCTGCTTGTAGTTTCTGGTTATTTTTGTGTGGTGAAAGAAACAGTTCCCACGGTGTGATTACAGACATGAAATATTTTCTGGACAGGAGAAACCCTTACCCTCCCATAACCTGTACACTGGATAGTATCTGTGGCAGGTGAAGAACCCTGTGTTTTTGATACAATGGGTAATTTGAAATAAAGCATTTTTCTGTAAACTCTGCAGCTATGCAAACCCTGACAAGTTATAAAAATTACATTAGCAATAATTATTTTTCTCCTCCGTGTTCCTGGAACAATAATAACATCTGATCTTTTGTCACTGAACCAGAAACATATTAAGAATTCAATTAGTGGTTTACAAGAAGAAACAAACTACACTGATTTTAAATCATAAGAAATTTTCAGATTAAAGAGAAGTGTAAAAACATACCTTGACTGCAAATTCACTACTAAGCAGATACAAATGAGTGAAGTGCAACACGTCTCTGGGAACAGCCAAGCTCCTTCTGTAGTATGAATGAGTCTAACTTCTGGTTTTACTGCCCCTCCCTGAACATAGCAGACTCATCCCTCTGCTGATGACATCATATTCCTGGGTTTTCTCCCATACTATATTTTAAAAGCAATGTTTATCTACTGTACCCAGTATGAGACCGTCAATATTTTAATATGGGTGGTAAACAACACAAACACAGCTAAAATACTGCTGTACCCCAGTATGTGTATAAAACAGTCATGTGTTTGCACAACAGCTTCCAGAATTGTGCTTGAGCTTGTACCCACAAACACGCAGTTCTTATCTTTATTTTGGCGAATGACATGTGCATATTTTTATTTTATTGGTGTTAGACAAAATCAAGAGCTAAACAAGTCAGCTTTCTGGAGGATTTGGATCTTTAAAACAGAACACATAAAATATCTTATTTACAGTCTAGGATACTTTTTTTTCCATGGGAAAAAATCACTGTTTGTATTTCTGAAAGACACTGCTCTTCCTCTCCCGAAATCGCTGACTACTTGATCTGCTGAGAACTAGTACAGAATCCAAGTACCACTTAAAGATTTAAATTGGACCAAAATTTCTTCAAGTTTACGGACGAAATATCTATGTGAATCAGAATTATAGCCAAAGAGTGACGCAGAGCCTTTTTCTTACTACATTGACTTTTATTCTGGATTTCAGGTAATTGTCAGAGAACTAATTTTAGACTTATTGTTAGAGCATAGCTGTTTTTCCTCTAACATTTATGCAATTTAGCTGAAAACTGAAATGGCAACCACGGTTGCAGAATTACTCACAAAGAACATATTCATTCAGAGTAAAGTGAACAGAGTAAAGAACAGTTCACTGTCTAGTTTGCCACAAAATTCTAATTCTGAAAGTGAACGATTCATGAAAAATGCTGGTCTATATTGTGACCATTAGTATCTCCTAGGGAAAATAGTGGGCTCCCACTCTCCACTGGTTCATCATTTGCAGTTCTAGTGCAATACACTCACTTGGTGTGTGTTCCAACAGGAATTGCTGCTCTGCTTTTCAGTCATCTTCCTCTTCTTTCTTGGAATCTGTAATAATAGCGGCTCTTCTAAAGGAAGAAATACCTTTTCTTTCTTTATTGCAACTAGTTGAGTCATGCTCCACTATCAGCACTACCTTCCCCTGGTCTGTTCCTGCTTTCCCTGCACCAGTTCCAGTTTGATTTTGTAATCTCAAGACTCACAGTCGCAAAGATCTTCATTCCGTGTTTTTCTTTCAGTTCTACTTTTAACTCCTTCTGTACACAAAGAAACATTTTGGGACTATTTCTAGATTTTACTTTTTTTGGTTGGTCATGGATTTAGTATTAAAGGTTAACAGAATTTTGCAAATACAGTGCAGCAAAATTCTGCTTAGATTTTAAGACACATTTTATGTGTTCATAGGAGGGACTCCATTGGCTCATTTGTAGTGATGTAATAAAATCTAGCTATATCCAGATCTACTCAGCTGCATCTGAGGAATGCAGAACACTTCTGGAAGAGCAGGTGAGGAGCACTCTACACTCTTTTCAGGAGGTTGAGGCAGGTGTTGTCAGCACTCAGTCTGCTATGGAGACTTGCTGAACAGTGAAATAAATGCATGCAGTCATTTTAAAAGCTTTAGAGAGGCAAAGCTTTGCAAAGCAGAAACCATTAGTGCTTTAGGGATGTGAGGGAGGTGACAAACACATGGCCTCATGCACAGTTCAGTTACTTGATCATTCATAATATTTCAGTCAAATTCTCTTCAAATTAAAGTACACAAAGACAAAGAGTGAGACTTTCAGTATTCTAGCATAAAGATGGAACAGCTCAAACTCAAGCGTATGAGAGAAATATACCCCATCTTCCCCCCACCATTTTCTGCTTTTGGAAAAAACTATTGTCTGGACAGATGCAAGACGTCACTGCTGAGAGGCATAACCTGTAATTGTGAAAACCTCCACAGAATTATCAAATATCCTGAGTTGGAAGGGAACCACAAGGATCATCAAGTCCAACTCCTGGCCCTGTGCAGGACACCCCAAGAGTCACTCCATGTGCCTGAGAGCATTGTCCAAATGCTTTTTGAAGTCTTTCAGGCTTAGTGCTGTGACCACTTCCCTGGGAAGCCTGTTCCAGTGCCCAATCACCCTCTGGATGAAAAACTTTTCACTGATATCCAACCTAATCCTCCTCTGACTCAGCTTCATGCCATTTCCTTGAGTTCTGTCACTGGTCACAAAGTGAAGAGATCAGTGCCTGCCCCTTACAAGGATTTTGAAGACCTCAGTGAAGTCTCCTTTCAGTTTCTTCTTCTCCAGGTTGAACACACCAAGTGCCCTCAGCCACTCCTCATATGGCTTTCCCTCAGGGCCCTTCACCATTTGTGTTGCCCTCCTTTGGACACTCTAATAGCTTAATGCCTTTCTTATGTTGTGGTGCCCAAAACTGCACACAATATTCAAGGTGAGGCTGCCCCAGTGCAGAGCAGAGTGGGGCAATCCCCACCTTTGACCACCTGGCGATGCTTTGCCTGATGCCCCCCAGGACAGGGTTGTCCCTCCTGGCTGCCAGGGCACTGCTGACCCATATTCAACTTGCCATTGACCAGGAGCCCCAGGTCCTTTCCACAGCATTTCTCTCCAGCCTTTCATTCCCCAGTCTGTACAGACAATCAGTATTGCCCCATCCCAGGTGCAGAATCCAAAATTTTTCCTTGTTGAACTTTTTATGGTTGGTGATTGCCCAGTCCTCTCATTTGTTGAGGTCTCTCTGCAGGGCCCCCCTGCCCTCAAGTAAGTCAACAGCTCCTCACAATGTAGTGGTGTTGTTAAACTTGCTCAGTATCCCTTCCAGTCCTGTGTCCAAGTAACTAATGAAGATATTGAAGAGCACTGGGCCAAGAACGGAGTCCTGTGAACCCCACTAGTCACTTGACGCTACCCTGATGTTACCCCATTTGCTACAATTCACTGTGAGCAAATTGCTCACCCATCACGTAACATGGTTATCCAGGTGTGTGCTGGACATTTAGTCCAGAAGGATCCTGTGAGAGACAGTATCAAAAGCTTTGCTGAAATCCAAAAAAGTTATGTCTAATGGCTTTCTTAGATAACTAGGTGGGTTACCCTGTTGTAGAAGGAAATTGGATTCTAAAAGCAGGACTTGCCCCTCATGAAGCAGTGCTGGCTGTGACCAATGACTGAGTTGTCCTCCAGGTGTTTTTCAGTACTTCCCAGAACAGTATTTTCCATGATTTTACCAGGCACTGAAGTGAGACTGAGAGGCTTGTAGTTTCCAGGGTTCTCTGCCTTGAAAATTGAGACAACATTCACAAGCTTCCAGTCAGCTGGGATCTCTCTGGATTCCCAAGATCAATTCCCAAATATCATCAAGAGAGATTTTGCAATGACATCAGCCAGATCTTCGAGGATTCTTGTATGAATCCCTTCAGGCCCCATAGATTTGTAGGGATCCAGATGGAGTAGCAGATGCACAAGCTGAGGGTCAGCTGGGAGTTGATCATTCCTGCAGTCATGGTCCTCCAGCTCAGGGCACTGAGACCCCCTTGGTCCATCATCTGTGTTGAAGACAGAGGCAAAGAAAGCACTAAACCCCTCTGCCTTGTCTCTATCCCTGTTCGTGAGGGGAGCATCCTCATCTTGTAACAGGCAAATGTTTCTACACTGCCTTTTGCCATTAATAGCTTTGAAAAAACCTTCTGTTCTTTCTGATTCACCTGTCACCTTACCTTGGGCACACACTGAACCGGGTTATGTGAAAGCATTCGTGCTCAGTCAGCATTGATCTAGCAAACTGCAAAAGAATATATCCGAATACTGGGCTCTGTTAACTCAAGACAACAAACAGTGATTAAAGAGTAAATATAAGAGAACTGTTTGCCTGGCTAGTTGTTCAGGACAGCACTTTCTGGGAGAGAAAGATCTTTCCATATGATTTTATTTATTGATTACTGACCTTTTACAAGAATGTTTTGCTGTTTTCTGCCCTACTGGAAATCTATGGCTGAGTTTGCATTCCAGGTTTGGAAAAAGGAAGCAGTCCTTGGCTTTTTGGCAGGTACTTAAAACTTTTAGTGTTTGCGTTTAAGCAGGAGTCCTGGTGTGAACAGGTGACTTGCACTACTGACCATGCCAGTGAGAGAAGATACACTCAGATGAAGGGCAGCCATTAAAGTCCCTCTGTGTGTCTGTATATGCTGATCAGTCTCCTAGAAGGAGCTTTTCTTGCAGCTGAGTCTGTGTATCGACTTCCCCTGCAAACTCAGTGTTTTTTCAAGACTCACTAATTAAAATCAGCAACTGAAGATATTTGGGTGCTTTCTCTAAATAGGATGCTGATTAATTTCCTTTTCCTTGCACTGAACTAATCTGATCCTCCTAAATAAATTGTTTCTGGCTAGTTTTTTGTCAGTTTTGAGGGTTTTGCATTGTCATTGAGCTTTAGCTACTTAGCATGTGTTCTGGTTTAAACAACCACCCATTTTGCTCAGTTACAATTTTCTAGAATGAGAAGAGCTTTTTGTCTTCTGTGTGTTTCCGGACATTCACTCCAAATGTGTTATATTTATTTTAAAAGCTCTTCTCACTAATTTGTAAAGACATGTTTTTTTCTTTCCAGAGTTTAAGAATGGTGGTACTTTCTTACTGTGAGAAGGGATCTAGAAGGTGCATGAGCTACTGAAAGATTGTGCAATGAGTTCAGTTCTGAAAGATCTCTAAGGAGACAGAGCTTGACTAGAGATGCACAGAATGTCAACAGAGAAGCGAAAACAATGCTGATGGAAATATTTGCATCTTACTTACCAGGGGAAATCCCCTTTTGTTTGAACACTGGATTCTCTATACATGGTATCATAGAGGTACCCATTCAGAATCAAACTTCTTCACTTCCGTGCAAGGGGCAACATTCATCTTTGGAAGAAGCCATGTGGACCTCAAGCTATCCCTTTGCAAGCATATAAAGAAAACCAAAGGGAGCAGTGAATGCTGTGGTGCCCTTTTAGCAGTAAAACTATCCTCAGATGAGTATCCAGTAGCTGAATTTGTTAGATGAGATGGAGGAAATTACTCTAGAATGAATAGAGAAGGCAAAGAACCCTGCTTTTCTGTAGCTTTGATAGGTCTGCTTAGACTGTATCAGGAAATGCTGTTGGCATGAGAATACCCATCTGTAAGATGTGGAAACAGTGATTTTTATCTGTTTGTCCAAAAGTATTGGAGGGACTATTACTGTGACTGCAACACTTGGCCTTGCTTCTTCTCTAACATTAATCAGAGTTTGGCTTCACCTCCAAGGAAGGGATGACTGCCTTCACAAGGAGCTGGCATGGTTATCATGTTATCCTCATGGTAATGCCAGGCATATCCCTGCTACTGACTGGTAACTCTACAGCTCTTCATCAAATTTACAAACAAGCAGCATCAGAATCGCATCTCCTTCCTCGTTCCCAAACAGTTCTGTCTCACCAAGCTTCTCCCAAAGGTGCCACTGCATGCTAATGAATGGGATTAGCTCAGACATACAGTGCCACAGGGTGTTATGGTTTAGGTTATTAATTTTCTGCTGTTCTGCGTCAAATGTTTTTCCTTCTTTTCTTTCTAGACAACAGGTGGGACTAATTGCACCACCTAGGGCCAGGAAAATGATTAAACAACCCCCCCCTTCAAAACAAACAATAGAAAACCCCCAGACTGAAATACTGGATTGTGCTTCTATCTTCACAGTTACTGAAATCCTGTAAACAATGTTACAGATGTACCTCAAATTAAGTTCCCCCATTTAGGAAGGAAATTTGCTGCTTCTCCTCATTAAAATCAGACTCTTTTTCATTCTTATTGGAAGTGCTAAGATTGATGAGTTCCTCTGTATCCTGAGAGAACTTCGCAAAGGATGCACATTGCCGTCTATATCCAATCCTGAAGAGCAGAAGTTGTGTTTTACAAAGTAAGCAAACTTCCTATTTCTAAAATATTCTTTGGATTGAACATGCCCAAATTAACTGTTGTAATTCAACACTAGGTCACTTCCAACTAGAGATTAAGGAGACTTTTATTTTCCATGTGTCTCCTCAGTTTCACAGGGCTTTGTTAAAGCATGAGCTCCCCATGCAAAATTTGCCACTTCATTTTTTTAGGTGTTTTGTGCTAGTCTATTAAGTTCTACTAAGAGAGACACAACACAAACACAGGAACCCCAGTCTCTTTGGCACATGATTATGAAGTGCGGGAGTAACCATTTAAGATAGCTGGTAAGAGCTGTGTCTGTGAGAAAGGCTGTGTTAATAGCAGTATTTATGAGTGCCCAAATATGAGGGCAGGGAGGCTAGCTGTGTGATCTGCCCTTTAGTAGCAAAAAGTGTAGCAGTGAAGCAGTGTGGCACAGTAGGGACTGTCAGAATTTGGCAATTTGGTAGGGAAAGAATAAGAGAGCTATGTCCCCTATGATTCTTTGTAGCCTGCCTTCCCTCCGGGTGGTGATGGATGGATGAAAAGGTCTCATTCTCATACGCCTAAATAGCAGTGTGAAACATTTTCTGCACAAACTCAAATAGCGTGTGTTTTCTGTGAAAATCAGCCGAACAAAGGCTGCTATGATTGCAGCTGGGATGCTGTGATGATTGGTATGTTTATATTTTATTTATTATTTTTATTTTAAAAAGAAAAGCTAATGGATTTTCAGTCAAAAGCAGCATATACCTCAGGGAACAATACATGTTGTTTATGCCTGGGTCTTGTATCTACTTCTATTCTACTGACTTCCCAGATTTGGTGAACTGCAGCATAGTAGGATAATGCAGATGGCCAGGCAGTCTTTATAGACACTGATGCCTTAGAATTTTTTTGGATTTTTAGCTTTTTGTAGATTTTAATGTAGCTGGAGTTTTCCTTCACTTTAGACTGTTACTTTCTCACAGTTTGTGTGTCACCTGCCTTAAGCTTCAGTTTAACTGTCTTTTAAGCAAGGCAATAGATTTTTAGCAAGAATATTCTGTTGGCATGTGCACCTGAACCAGAATAACAAGAGACATGGTAGACAAAACAAACCAGAAGGCTCAAGACCCTTGGAGGGGCTCCACTGGGGCAGTTCTAAGGGTGATACCTGGACAAAAGAGGTCTTATGATTGGATGTCCCCACGAGATATAATGATTAGTGAAAGATATAAAAGTGTAAGTATTCTGTATGTGGGCATATGACTTTATACTCCATGGCCAGAAGGCCTTCATTAAAAGAGCTGCTTTCTTTCTTATCTATTTCAAATTTGCCTGGAGAGTTTTTTTCTCTTGAGTTTTTTAGGCAACACTTTTGAAAGCAGTTGATGTGTTTGCAGTACACACCATAAAATAGCTGGCAGTTTGTTTTTGTAACTTTCCAGGGGTGCCTTTATTCTGATAGTCTGCTTGTCAGCACATATGTACTGTAGTCTTCTCACAGCATTGTTTTGCTGACAGGGCGACTCTGTAATGATGATCACTGCAATCTACTGAACTTCTTTGCACTGTCACACACCGATCAAACAAGGGGTTAAAAGGACACAGCTCCTCTTGTTGTCTCTTTCTTATGAGATGCATTTAAATGGCACAGTCTCAAGCTGAAATTTTAAGACCTACTACAGTTTCAGACAATCTGACTACACCCAGGAGCTGTTTGTGTTAGCCTCTGAATGTATTTCTTCAGATTTTTATGAGTGTGAAATACTTACATTTTTATTTTAGTATTACTTTTAAAATTATGGTGCCTCTTATTGGAAAATGATAACTCATGACCCTATCAGCTTCCTTTTTTAAAAGGAGACATAGCTTTCTATATGGAGAGAAATTACCTGACCAACTGTGCTACTGGGGTTTTCCCCTATGCTTTTCCCCACAAGGTGCTGTGTACTGTTTGTGTCGGACTTATCCAAACACCTACCAAGAGTTAACACAAACCATGAATTGCAGGGGAAGGGATGGGTCTGACTTTTATAGCGCTTTCAAAACAGTTCACTTAGTAGAGTATTTTGAAATGGATCCAAAGGTGCTTTCCTGCAAGTGTGTTACTGATTAGTGCTGAAATCCAGTGTGGAAAACAAAAGCTTTGATTGGGCACTTGTTGAGCCAGAAAAGTGAAAGGGAAGTTTGCTCTTGGCAGCAAACTGGTGCCAAGGGCTCAAGGGCTCAAGCAATAAGCTGACCCAGGCCCTGTATGAAGGGAACAAGGGAGCAAATTGTTTAGACCTTTTCTGTGTTAGTATATGCAATGAAAATTAAACAGATGTGGCCACCATAATTTAGGAAAATCTAAACTACCTTTCTAAAGATACAAAAGGCAAAGATTTGCTGACCATAGTAACTAAATCCTTAAAAAGAGTAGTTCTGCAGCTTCAATATGAAAATTTTAAACTTTGTAAACTTCTTATAGTGAAAATTGGCTGACGGGGCCTAATTCCTGCTAAAAATTGTGATAAGTATGAATAATTTTCTGCTTTTTCTCAGAAAGCAGTAATAGCCCCTGCAATAGCATACTTGATTTCATTCTAAGCATTTATTGTCTTCTGGTAGAGTGTAAGGAAAGAGGCACAAGACTATTGGGTTGCAAAATACCTCTGTGAAACTAGAGAAGGGGAAGGTTATTTTTGTCTCTGGTTGGGGTGACTCCTTCCTTTCGTACTCTTAAATTCCTAGATACCTGTGTCCAAGTAGTCTGATGGGGATTACCTGTGTGGGACATGGAGAATGATGAATGCTCATTACTGAGCCTCTGCTGCAACATACAGGTTCCTTCTGACTGACAATGATAATCTGGTTTTTGAACATGTCTTTTTATACCTGTAACAGTCAACAGTTATTGTGGAATCATCTCTCATCTGGGAGTTCTGCTTGTTTTACTCTTCAGAAATCTTAGACGAGGTGTTTGCTGCTACGTTTTCTTGTTTTAGGCATCTTCTGTCTACAAAGATATTCTTTTTGAATAACAGGAAGAGAAATGGCACTGAGCTATCAACTTTTTGACCCCCACCCCCAATGTTACCAGAGGACAAGCCTACAGCCAGTGAGTCATCCCTGTCATGATCCTGGTATGAGCTGCACATTCTTCAGTGTTTAGCAGTTTTACAGGTGTTCATTTTGCCCTGTGTATTGTTGCATGTCACGCTTAATCCTTGCTCTGTTGTTCCTTTTGCTCCACTTACAAACATATATTTGCATTTTATGCTTATTTCATTCCTACTTTAATATTGCTGTTTCAGCTCTCTCCAGGGCTAGGTTGACCTAAGAGTAACCAGTGGAGTAACCAGTTCACCTTTGACTGAAACAAGATATTATAGTCTTCTACCCTGAAGGTGCGTTTGAAGAGTGATTTATTCATTATTCTTTGTAAACAACTGTCGACAATAAGTGCTCCCACTCCTTACTATAATACCATGGGGCTTATTTATTTATTGGGGTAAACTAATTGTATACAGAAACCAAATAGTTGCTTATGTGTATTTTTCCACACCAAGTGGTAGTTACTAATAACAGCAAAGAAGAATTCTAGAAGAAATAGCAAAATAGTAAGATTAAAGGGATTGTAGGAACAGGCAAAAATAAGCAAATGCACTGTCATACAATTTTGCTGCCATTCTTCAGTCTAACCATGGTCTGGATTTCACAGCAGCCAAGACCTAACTTGCCCAAAGTCAAACAATGTATTGTCTATTTCCTTTTTGACTAGTACCCAACACGACTAGACTAAGGATAGCATTTGTTCTTATCCAGCTTGATTTTATGTGAGGCTACAAGAACAGATTTAAATTGCTTATTGATTCAACAGTCTTTTTAATGCTTCTAGCTAATGCTTATTGGGAGGACAATCTATGCTTACTACAGCAGAAGAACCAAAGGGAAAGATAGGATCTGAGGAATTTTATGCTTATTAACTTCATTTTGGTCCTGGGAACACTGTGAAGAAAGTTCAGTTGTTTCTAAACACATGAATAAGAAAGTGGTTAGGAATAGACAACACAGACATACCGAGGGCATATAATGCCTGATGATCTGGATTTCCTTCTCTCATGAAATGGCAGCTGGCTGGGTGGGCAAGGAAAAGTAGTGGATGTTGTTTATCTTGACTTTGTCAGAGTATTTGATTCTAATTCTATGAACTATTTTCTTATAACTGAAGTGGGGAAATATAGTTGAGTGGGCTACACAGCACACGAAAAGCTGGATGGGCCACTGGGCTCCGAAGGTAGCAGGCAGTAGTTCAACATCTGTCTGGCAACCAGCTGTGACTGGTGTTCCACTGCTATTTAATGTGTTCATCAGCAACTTGAATGATGGAGAAGAGCGTCTCCCAAGCTTGAGGATGACACCAAGTTGGGGAAGGGGGTGGAGGGACAGGACACTGATAACTAACTGGTAGAGAGATCTCAAAAGGCTAGAGGAGTTGATTGATGGGAAACTTGCTCAAAGCCAAGAGCTGAGTCCTGCATCTGGGGTGAAAAGCCCCATGCCTCAGTACAGATTGTAGATGCACTGAGCAGGTAACAGCCATGCAGGCAAAGATCTGGGGGGTCTTAGTGAGCAGCAGGTTGAATGTGAATCAGCAGTGTGTCCTTTCAACAATGAAGTCCTGCAGCATACTGGTCAGAGCATAGCCAGCAGGTTGAGGCAATTATTCTCCTCTGCCCTGCAATTCTGAGGCTGCCTCTAGTCATGTCTCCATTTCCACCCACTCCTACCTCAAGAGAGATTTACAAACTGGAAGGAGTCCAAAGCAGGACGATGGATGACAAAGGAGTTGAAATATGTAACATTCTAAGAGGAGGCTGATGGAAGTGGTTTTCTCAATCCTGAAGAAGAGGACTTTGAAGGGGAATACTTGTCATCTTAAACAGTGTAGTGGGTGGTTAATAGAAAATAGAAATCCAGGCTCTTCTCGGGGTGAATGGTAAAGGACAAGAAGGAAAGTATAAAAAATGCATCAAGGGAAGTTCCTATTTGTTCTTGGGAAAAGAAATTCTCATTATAGGTTGTTGAACAGTGGAACCTGTCACTCAGAGAGATTGTGAGATTTCTGTCCTTGAAGATATTCAAAACTCAGCTAGACAGAGCTCTGAGCAATCAGATATAACTTTGAAGTTATCCTGCCTTGAGCAGAGGGTTGGGCTAGCTGTGCTAGTGGATTACTTGTAACAAAATTCTATCACTCTGTGAAATTCTGGCACTTCCAGGAAGGAGAATCCTATGAAAATCTGGAATTTTTTTCGTGACTGTTTCTTTTTGAGGCTTAGTGTGTATGTGTGTGTCTTCCAAGCATTGGAAGTTCTTACACCTCTGTCTGCCATACCGTAGAGACCTTCAAAGAAGTTTTGTCCTCCATGTAGGAAGCTGTATTCTGTGATACAGTAATTTCTGGACCTTTCCTTTGAGAAGTTATAAAGAGGGAGACTTGAAGCAGGTTTCCCAATATTTAACAACTCTTTTCTAAATCTTCTCTGCTACATTATTGTTTTTCCCAGCTGGTGTCAAAACTGGACCAAACACACCTTTGAAACAAAACTGGACCCCCTTCTTACACTGTCAGAGAAGACCCATAACATTTCCTTTCTTCTTAGCCACCCCTTAATGATACAGTCAAGGATTGCATTAAATAGCTGGCCAATATAAGGTCATAATTTTTTTTGGCCCATTTACAACACAAATATAAAAACCAAAAAAAACCCCCAAAACAACAACAACAAAGAATAAGGAAAAATATTTAGATAACTTTGATCCCTTTTTGAAAACCTATCAACAAGAGTTTTTTTCTGTTTGGTGCTGGTGATGTGAGAAAACTCAATAGTCCTATCCTATCTGTTGTGGTTTTGCCCTGGGCCAATTTGCTCTCACACCCCCCACACAATTACTCTAAGTTGAGAGAAGGTTTATGCAGACAAAAGAGACTGGATTTGGG
>JAYRBT010000177.1:49978025-50007625 GCA_036023395.1 Myiotriccus ornatus | reverse complement strand
TGGCTTCTTGTCCGGAAATTCACCTGGACAAAACCATCTTCAGCCCCAGGGACGGGCTAGTGGGCAAAACCACGACACTACATATATTTGTGTTAAAAATAAAGCTCTCCTTTGCTCATGATTTAATCTCTGTGAATAACAATGGGCATTTTAAAAAATTGAACTCACTGCTTTTTCACTTTTTAAAAATTGATTATCAACTTTCCAGCACTTCCATCAGTTTCTTTCTGTTCACTCCTCCCTTACTTACTGAAAAAAGAACAATTTATCACCTTTGTAATCAGTTGTAATGATAAAAACATGCAAACTTAAACATGCAAGAAAATTACGACTGAACTGAAGCAGAAAGATTGCAAAACAAGCTTTGTTTATAATTCGAAGCATGAGGATGAGAAGATTAGTTTATCTCTTTGTATTTTTCCTTTACAAGTCTCACTGGAAACAAAAGCTGCTTGAGTTATTTTAATGCTTCTTGCTCTTAGATTTTTACAGAGCTCAAAACCTGGGGCCTTTTGACCGTGGTATGAGATGTACCCTTAGAAGGAATAAGTATGCTGGCTGCAGTCTCTGGTTGGTCCTGCTGTGTGCTAATATATGCACACCTTGCCTGTTTTGCCTTATGGGTGTGTGGGGGCAGGGTAAGGGACTACCCCTTTTTCTTTCCTCTGACAGAAGTGGGACTTCAGCTCTGAAGGGATGTGTTGGCAAGCAGATTCAGGCATACAATGAGTAGCTGCTACTACAGCAGTGAGATGAATGATACATGGGATCTCAGGGAGGACAGGATTTTCCTTAAAAAACCAACATACATAAAGAAACCACATTTCTGTCCTTTAGATTTCACAGCCTTTATACAAAGGCTTTATGCAAACTGGAGTATGACTCCAACTCCCTGATAATTGAGATAACCTGCTCAACAAATCTGTAGACAATCAAGGGAAACGACTCAGATCTTCTCTGTCCAAGTGTAGAGTCTAAAAATCTTTTATCTGTGGGGAAGTGTCTGTGATGTTTCACTCGCACTTTTTGCTTTTTACAGGTAACTTGAGTGCTTCATGGCAAATCCTAGATTATCTAGCGAGCCTCTGTTTGTGTCTGTCCGTGCTTGTGTAAAATATAGTATATATTATCTCCCTCAGCTTCTCATCACTAAATACTGCAGTTTCTCTGATTTACTTTGATTTTACCCAAGTTGCAGTTCTTCTCCAACCTCCTCCCTATAGTCTTATTTCTCTTCAGCCCTGCATGATGCTCTCTCCAGTCTAGTCTTTGCTCAGACTATTTAGTTTCCCTAATTATTTCCATGAATTCCTTTAGGCTTCTACCAGTATATTGTGCCCCTATTTCAGTGTTCGGAGAATTCTATCAAATAAAGTTGAAACTGAATATTTCCTAATGATTTCCACAGTGGCCTTGTCTGACCCCTTTACTGAAAACAGTGAGAATACTGGGTCTGTTGATGACTGTGGGATACTGGGACAGTTTTGTTTCTCTTGTGTGTGAATTGTGTGTGGATGTGCTATTTAATTAAGGGGGGGAGAAAACCAAAACCTTTTATGTTATCTCAGGGAACTATTGACTGAGTCATACCTTTTTCTTCATGAGTCTAAATCAGGATAATTCCAATGATCCAATCTTAGCCCCAAACTTAGTCAACAGTTTATGTCTAAAGGATTGTACAGGCATAATTGTGCCTTTACTCAACTTTGTCCTGCAGGATTAAGGAGAGCTGACCAAATATAATTTATGAGTAAAATTAATTATTTATTTAAATGGATGATCATAATTTTAATGATTAGACTAAAAAATCTTAATCAGTATTATTTACTACAGGGTATAGATAGATATAGCTAGTAAAGTAGTGCACTATTTATTGAAGCAATATTGAAGCAATGATGTCAAAGGAGCCAAATAATTATTAAGTAGAGACTTAAATTACTCACCCTTAGCAATGGCCATTGATCAAATGACCAGTGACCAATGACCACGAGCAAGTCTGTTTTCCTCAGCCTCAAGGAGCAACCACTCAAAGGAGAATTTCCACACACACTCCAAGAGGTGATATGTTAGAAGACCCTAGAGTTAAAAGGTGGGACTGGACTTTTATAATGTGAAGTGCCCGTCAGTCTTATGTTTCCGGGCCAGTTGTGTCAGCTTAGCAGCTTTAGATAAGTTATCAGCGTTATCACTTGTTGGTTGCCTTATCAGGAACTTTTTGTGCCACACGCTCACTGGTGTCAGTTTCTGTCAGGAAACATTCTTTCCTCAGAGCATTTGACTTTGGGATTGATGAGTCAGGCTGGTCTCAGCACTCTTCAGTAAAAAAGCAGCATGACTCCATTCAGCAAATCACTTTTGCAAAGCATAGAATCATAGAATTAACTGGGTTGGAAGAGACCTCTGAGATCATCAAGTCCAACCCTTGATCCAACCCCACTGTGATTACTAGATCATTACTAGATCAGTGCCACATCCAGCCTCATCTTAAAAACCTCCAGGGACGGTGAATCCACCACCTCTCTGGGCAGGCTGGTTTACCCGCACTTAGGCAGGGCATCCTGTTACAAAGGCAGTATGTGTGTGTGCATATAGGCAAAAAAACAAAAAACAAAAGCCAAAGCATAACAGGGAAGGACCCCTCAGTACACTGGAAGAATGGTATCTTCTTAAAACTGAATCGCAGACCACCTTCCCACTTCAGCGACATAAAGATGAGGAAGCTATGGCTGCTCACCAATTATTGCCATCTAGCCAGCAGCTCCATGAGATAAAACAGAAGGCAGGGGATATAGGGGTTTACAAGAGAAACGTAAGACAACCACATTGTATGAAAATACGTGACTATCCTAGGGTTTATGAAGGAAACCATATCTAGCAAGATGTACGAAAGAATCATCATTCAGGCAGTGGTAAAGCTTGAAGCAGAGTTACGTCAAGTTTTGGGTGCCCTGATCAAAGGCCAGCTATCAGAGATATGAAAAAAATGGCCTGTATAAAAAAACTGAAGGAATTTGAGTTCTTCAGTTTTAGGAAGAGAAGTCTGGCATGGGAGATTCTCCCAATTTTAAATTACCAATAAACCATGGATGGAAATTGCAGCAAGGAACATCCAGACTGAATGTCAGAAAAATTCTTCAAATAGTAAAGACAGTGAAATACTGACATGTTTTTCTTGGGAAGCTTTTGTCATTTTAGGAACAACTATGTCTGATTGGCTGTGAGGAGCGAGGATTTTCTAGGTGGTCTCTGAAAGTCCCCTCCAGTCCCCTGGCATGACAATTCAAAGACATTTGATTCACTTTCAGCTTTATGACAACAAAGAGGATGTAGGCTACCTGGCCCAATATCAGAATCATCTTTTAAATACTTTGAGCTGATCCTAGAGTGCTGTGCCTCTATTAGCTTATAATGCTAGAGTTAAGGGTAGTGGTAATAAAACGTTTCATTTTTTGAGTTGCTTAAAAAAACTCTTGAGAAATTAAAAACTCCAGTATTTCTGTTAAAATATAGAGACTAAATGACTTTGTAAGTGAATTCTTCAGCATCCTCTTTCAAGTAGAAAATAAGTTTATTCTGAGATACTGCATTTCCCACTTCAGCTCCTGTCTGTTCCAGCCTGGCTGAAGCTATGACTGAGAGATGTGGTCTGACAATTGCTAGGGCTGCAATACACTCTTTTTCAAGCATCCTTCAGTAGCGTTAAAATATGAGCATCTCCTCTAACTAGATAAATATTGTCATCTTGCACAGTGACTTCTCTGTAAGGCAAAGATAAAATATACCCTGTTGTACCAGCCATTGAGGGAAACACAGGCATTTAGGTGACAACTGTACATGGGGGCATCTGGAAACCTTTCTGTCAGTCATGGAAAAGACCTGGATATATTGGTAGATGTAAACCAGATTGTCAGCATTTTAGCAGGGGTAAAGAAAACCTGTAGAAGTAATGTTTTAAAGTGTTGCCATTCTTTCTTAGGACACTAATGTAATTTGTCCAGATGTATTTTTGTCACTTCTTTAAGAAATAAGGAATCCTTCCTATTAAAATGAGAGATCTTACTTTTTTCCAGCAATCATTCATATTACCTGAGGATGTGGTAATCCCTGCAGAGAAATAAACCACCAAATCAGGTAAAAGTCTGCTTTGGGAGGTGGCTTTGCTGCTGAAAGAGCATTGTTACAGGAAACCAGTTTTATCACTGCAGAGAGTAGGGTTTTCTAAAGTTGCACCCGCTGCTGTATTATTTGTGATCTTTTGGGGGTTTTATCCCCACAGTGGTTATTATCATGCACCTATTTTTTAATACAGGACTTCATGATATGTTGCTGATAGCTTCTGTAGCTTCTGCTGTGCAAGCAGGTGGAACTAAACAGTAGGGAAGATTGCTCTGAAAATAGAGTGCACGGTAGCTTGCTTCCTAGGTGAAGATGTCTATTTGAATACCATTATGATCTTCTCTCTGCATTCACTTGAACTCTAGGATACCCAGGTCACTTTTGCAACCACAACAAATTTCAGAAACTGAGACTGTCTCTCCTTCCAGGCAAGAAAGAGCTGCATCACTGACAATCTCTAGGCCAGACTACTGAGGATGCTCATCCTGAGCTATGTCTCAGCAGGTTCTCAAGTGCATGAACCTCTGACAAACTTGGGGGAAACACCCTTGCTCCTGCTTTGTTTCCTGTGACCAAAGCAAAAGGGACAATACCACATGAAGAAGGCCTTTTTGTAGCTAAAGACTGCATGATAATCTGAACCTACTGTAGTTCCTACAAGGCATTAGTTAATTCTCTTACTCTTTGTATTTTCTCTTGTTTTCTTCTCCCTGTTGTAACATTCTGGATGATGCTGGAGTTAATAAAAACATAGTGAATTTAACATTGATAAAAAGTTGTGAATTAGTTTAGAGATGCCTCTTAAACATGTGAAGAGTTGACAGAGAAGCTGCAGGCTTGGCCTTGCACCTTTTGGCAATGGCAAAGATCTACTGAATATGCAGTAACTGCCAATTGCCTGCCCAGTTACATTTGGGGGAATGATTAATAAGGGACAGAAAGCAAGTTTACAAGTATAAATTTGCTGTAGGCTACAGCCTGGTCTGAAATACTCACATTTCAGATAGACATCTGCTATGATTGAGCTGTTCAAAGAGGTGGCTGCATTTCAAATGAAGATATCTGTAGTAAGAACTTCAGTTCTGGCACAGCTAACTTACCAAAATAACTTTTGAATGTTAATTAGTGGGAGACAAATAATGCCTGACAAATAACATCTGTTTAATGACAAATAAAATGCGGGTCGATATATGGGTGCTTCAGAAGGATGTCTCCATCTTCCCCTCCTGCCCCAGCAATCTGATGTATGAAAGAAAGTACTGCTATAAAGTATTTTTAACAAAATACAAACAGGTTTGAGCAGACTTGTGTTTCCAGTCAGCACGTCATACTCCTGCTGTTTGCTCTGCCTGTGCTGTTCCCACGAGACTGAAAAGTGTGCGTTTCTCATTGTTGCACAGATGTTTATTAAGTCCTTTGGGAGGAGGTTATTTTAGGATGGAGATGACAGTTCAGCAGGTGAGACTGAATGAATTTACACAATTAATCATCTTGGCTTCCTGCTTCCCCTAGATGTTTTGCACTAAATCATTTGTTCTTCTAGATCTTCACAATAATTCGTAGACTCTCCGTGGTAAGGCCATGGTGAATTTGAAGTGCTAAGGAGTCAGTTCTTCTTACAAACGAAAGCAGATGTGTTACTCCAGCCTGGGCCACCAAACCACTCTTACACAAATTGCAGAGTGTGTGTGAGATATTTGAAACCTACCAAGTCCCTCCTGAAAACAAAGGAAAAAGAAGTTCTCTCGGCTTCTGCTGGTGTCAGTATTAAACTAGTTCACACTTCTGAGGCTGAATGATTTATAATGACCAAAATAGTGCTGAAGGCAGAGATGTATCAATATAGCAATCTCCATCTAAGCTGAAGGTAGAATCTGGTAGAACAAGTTTCTTCCTCTAATAAAACAAAGGTTTAAAAAATCCAAAAATTATAAGGTATTAAGGTAAAATAAGATCGACCGTATTTATTTTTCTTGCATCTGTGTATGCAAATCTATCCTTCTCAACTCATTCACATGTGGTCAGGTAGAAGCTATTAGGTAAAATAAGGACAGAGAAATAACAGTGACTGTTAGAGTAAATGGTGCTTGGAGACTGATTTAATTATTCAGCATATAATAACTTCCTTTAACTATTATCCTTTCTGCTTGCTTACTAAGGAATATGGAGACCTAAATTGCCCTGTTCTCTATTATCGTAATTTTAGCCATGTGTTAAGGAAGATAATGAAATTTTGGGTCTTTCAGATTACAGTTTTGTGCCTGAGGTCCCACATATTGTGGGAACAAAACCCATTTTAAAGCAAAATCCCTTACCAAGGAAAGAAGCACGGGGGTGTGTGTGGGTGGGGTGTGTTGCACTAGATGACCTTCAAAGGTCCCTTCCAACCCAGTATATTCTATAATTCTGTGAAATTGAATCCTAATCCAAGCCTCATGATGAGCAGATCCTGGACCTGGCTGGCTGGGACATGTCTGCCTTGAGGCAGAGGTTTGACATCCTGCCACTTACAGCTTATCAGCTAGTCCCAACCTCCTCACACTTATTCCTGTTCCTATACCAGACAGTGCTGCCTTCTCTTGTTCAGGAACAGCTGTTTGCAGCAAGTCTGACTGAATTTTTTTGAGAATTGGTCTGGTTGAAGAGCCACACAAGACATACGTGGATACATTATTTTAATTCTCTCTCTACATTGAGGAATAAACCATCCAAACAGTACCTGCCATCCCCTTGGCTTGGTGCTTAGGGCAACATGAATTCTCTGCCCTTTCCAGTCAGCAAGGATTGTTTAGTTTATTAAAAACATCTTGAATGGACGGAAGGACAGATTATTACAAGCGTAGGTCAGGCCTGTAAAAGCTATATGAATGCTGCCTACAGGACACCGAAACAAACCATTTGGCTTACTAGTAACCAGTGCCAAACATGCTGCTGCTGAGTCTCCTGTTGCAACAAGCTGTCAGGTAGCCCATGAATGTGCCTTCATGCTTTTCTGGTGGCTGAGACAACAGCACTAAATAACAACACAAAGATAACCTGTAAATGCTACTTTGGAGCAAACCCAGGTTGAATTTACTCATCCTACAGAAGTATTGGCTCTCAAATTGCAAGAACTACTTTTTAACGCAGCAGGTATTACTCTGAAAATTTGGTAGTCTAAGTCTCTGTGTTGCTACTGTGTGTGAATTGTTGTTGAAATATCTAAATCATAATTTATTGGTGTCTGTACTTCTAAATGTACTTAAAAACAAGCATGTGCATGTTCATATACACAGACATGTGCATATTCCTGTATATGTGTTTGTATACATATCTTCATAAGCAGAAATATCTCTGCAGTCTTCTCTGAAGACTAAATACAAGTTGTGTCTTTCTGATTTTAAAGCCAGGAATGTATGCACAGTGATTCTTTCCTCCTGGCTCTTTGCTTTTACCATTAATCTGATCTTACCTCTGTCCTCTCCAATTTGCACTTGATGTACAAAATCTAGAAAATGATCCTGAACCTCTTTAAGAACGAGATCAAAGTTCAGCCTCTGAGCCTGCATGGAAAGTAGTATTTCTGCCCTCAGTTTGGTCTGGTGAAAAACCTGCAGAGACTGAAGCTGAATCTGCACTTCCTAACCCAGCTCTCAGCCCAACAGAGATGCTTAAACTGGTTCAAAAAGTGCTACTGCTGAACTGCTGAGTCCTGCTAAGATGGCAACTGTGTTTGAATTCCTGTTTTGGGTGCGTGTGTCTTCATTAAGCTGTGTGGTTTCAGTAGGTCTGGGCTACTAGGTGGGGGCATTTGCCACAGCTTTCTCTGAGAGTAGTGTCATTGCTGGCTTCCTTGTAATTTTTGGAGTTTGGGGTCAGAGGAGGGTAAAGATGAACGTTTGAGTGAGAAGGACTGCAAGGGATTTCTTTTGTTTTCGTTTATATTGCCCATGTTTATACAGATGACATAACCTCCTCTTGAAATCCAAAGAGAGCATTAGCACTAGTTGTGTGTGTGTATAAATGTTTTCATCTACCTCCAAACATTAATTCAGTACTGATGGTCTGAGATAATGGAAAGCTGAGGCTTGCAGACAACAGGAGCTGGTATCCTTGCCTCATCAAGTACTAATTGGTCACCAAAAGGTCAAGTCCTGAATGCGAGGGAGTGGCTTTGTAACCAGCTTCTGCATGAGCAAAGAACCTCAACCATCTTTGTCTCTCACAGACGGTGGGTTGCACTCAAAGCTACTCCTTGCCCTTTGGCAGAGGCTGTTATTCAAACTTTCCTCAAAATGGGTTTGCAAATTTCAAAGTGAAAGCTAGTGTTAAGTAGAATGCTATTGCTATTATTATTTTTTAATGTCTCGTTTTTAATTAATGAGATTTTCTCCTGCTGACACTATTTTTTTGGTGTGTATAAACAACTAGATAATTATTCTTGGCTTCTGTTTTAAAACTATACCATTTCAAAGAGAAAAAATTCAACAGTGAATTAAAGTATGTTTTATTTAACCAAAAATGGGATTAAGGAAAAGAAAAATCTGGTATTTTTCATCTGAAGTCTCTGACTGAGAAGAAACAGATTAGTTTGAGATAGGAACATATTGCTGTGTATCAGCTTTGTCCTGCCCATCCTGTGGGGATATCAGAGGAAAGGTTTAGTGATGTAAATTATTATTGCAAAGTATTTGGGGGAAAAGATAATAATGGGTGTGAATCAACAAAGCTGTAATATCAGAGAAGCGTTAGGGTGGCCAGATTAAAAATGACTTAAATTTGTCTTTTAAACAAGATCTTGAGAAAACTCTAATTTGCTTTGAATCAAAATTATTGTGGTAAATGTAGAGTAGGATATTTCATCCCTAGCTCTTACTATTCAGTTTTAATTTAGTGTTTTGAATATATTTTTCTGTGTGTCCTTTGAATTTAGGATAACAAAATGATAAGGTCTTTTGATATTCTGTCCATTTTAAGCCTAGATCGTGCCATGCTAATATTTCAGCATATCTTTTCATTAATTTTTTTCTGGAAAGCAACTTGGGTTTTATTTACAGGAATGGAAAAGAAAACAAGTAATGACCTCTTACACAGTTCCAAATGCCAGTTGTGCCAGTTGTAAAACAATTGACACTAAAAAAAAAAATTGATCATCCTCCAGGTGCTGAATGGAATAAGTGGCCTCCACGTGTTGGATGGCCATTTTGGACAAATTTAGCCAAGTTTCTGTTGTATGTTTTTGGCAAAAGTATCACTATTTTTCCTGGTTCCAGTTGAGGAATTGGATGTTAGTAAAGCAGTGACGGCTCTGTTGAAAGAGCTCTGATGAAATAATTTTTAAACTCACCAAAGGGTCTACCACTGGTAGGAAAAGGGTCTTTTATTGATTCTTTTGCATCTCTCCCATTGCAAAGGGCAGTTTAGGTCTCAAAGGAAAAAACGTGATTACGAGGAGTCCATTAAATTCTCATGTGCTATTGTTTTGGAGAATATTTTTTTCAAGATATGCATGTTTAACACCTGGACCTCACCTAAAATTTGCACCATACACTTCATCAGCTAAGAAGCTAGGTGTACCTGCCAGTATGCCATGTGAGGGAAAACTGGGGTGAGAAGGAGATATTACACTGAAGAAAATGCAAGGGATTAAGGAGAGCCAAAGGGTGGTCAGCTCCCTGTAATGCAGGCTGAAATGCAATCCAGTGATGTGCTCTTCATGAAAATCTAATCTCAAATTAAATCTATAACAGTGCCTATGTTAATTGTTTGTGTTCTGTGCTATTCAGACATGTCAAGGACTTGTTTTTCATTGTTTTGCCTCCTCCATTAGACCTCCATGAAAGTAGTTACAAACTGTAATAAGCCAAAGCAATAAATTCTTTTCCACAGCTGTTGTTTCTCAGGCTAAAACTCTGAGGCTCTCAGTTGTACCCAAAAGTTTATCTCAAATTATTACTTGTGTATCGTTGGATAAATAAAAAGGTAGATTTTTATAAGAAGATGTAATTAGCTCCTTCATGACTGAAACAACATTTGTGTGCTTAAGAACTAAGTCACAGATGGAAGTACATCTTTGGTCATACACCTGGATATCACTAAAAATACTAGTGTAAATATTCCTCAGAGGTGTATTGTCAGTGTATAGCAATGAAGTGTGCTAGCTTACAGGCAGACCCTGAAGGTTATCTTAGATTTATAATGTATAGAATAGTGGTTGTTATAGAAAAAACATGAATTTAAGACACTTTCACCTACACTAATATTTGTTTATTGGAAATTACACTTGTGATAATATTCCTATTTCACACAATTGAATTTCACACAATGCTAACATTAAGGGACAGTAGAATTTAAAGGACTTTTATTATAAGAATATGCATTTTTCATCCTTTGTGTACAGAGGACATAAAATCCACATAGGGTAGCCAAATGTTGGTAGAAAAATCTTTGCATTTTACAGGTAAGGGAAACAAAGCTCGAATAAGGAAATTTGTTCAAGTCTATAAAAGACATCTGTAGCATGGCTTAGAGTGAATGTTATCTGTCATGTAAGTAGGTAGCCTCTACAGGTAAAAGTAGAAATTATCTAGCTACACTAAAAGAATGTAAACATTTAAAGCTAAAGAGATGCAGCAGTAGCTGCTTTCTCATTCAGTAAATCAAACTAGCAGCAGCTGGATGCAATCACCTTCTTGGGACAGTGGTGACTGCACTGAGGGCATGCAAAGGAAATGCCAGTGCCAGCTCAAGGTGATGTCTGGGGCTGTGAGTGGCTGTCTCACCTTCCTGGCCTTGTCTCCTAGCTGACTGATGTCTCTCTTAAGGCAAGACATTGAGGAAACTGCTTAGCAAGCCAAGGAGGAGGTGAGGACTGCATTTAAATTTATGAGTTCTCTCCTGCCACAGTTTTCCCTGCTTTGGTTTCCCCCTGTTTACAGTTAGTTTTTTGTACCTTACAGGACAGGCAATTTTTAACTCATATTGTGGTCACACAGAAAAGATCAGTTTCACAGTATTACCTCCTTTTAAACTAATGCAACTTCTGTGGGGTTTTTTTTGTTTGCTTTGCCTTTTTGCCTTTCCCCATAGGACTCTCCTTGCTGCCCTTGTCAGTGTACATCCCTTTACTCTATGTGCTGTTTCTAGAGGAGGTGAAACTGCACAGCTGGAAAATGCAAGCCAGGTGCTGATGGTTGGTTTAGTTACTGACAGAAGGGAGGGAAAAGCAGCTGAGAGGGATTTGTATCAAAACCCTGAAAAAAAGATTACTTTATACAAATAACTATTTGTATTTTATTATGCATTCTTGTGACAGACTCCCACAGCCTTCCACAGGTTCAGTTTCAGCCTGAGGAAAGTAAAACAAACCTGCTTTAAACTTCCCCAAAAATAAAAAGAGACTAAAGCAGCACTTTTAATGACACTTCCAGATTACAGCTAATTTCCAATTGAGTCTAAAGGCAAGTGTGTTACACAAACTAAAAACTTATCAATATTTTTTTAAAAAAATCTGTTTATAAATGTACCTGACGGTATATTTAGAAAGATGACTTTTTCCTAGCATTGGTATATAACCTAGGTCTTCCCATTTTTAGGCTTGGGTCACTATGTCATCCTGGTCACCAAGTTATTCTTGTCAAGAAAAGGCCTATTGCTTGTGCACTTTCAGAAAAGGCCTATTGCTTGTGCACTTGGTATAAGCAGCTGTATAAAAGCAGGTTTAGCATAAGGTGAATTGGCTTTTTCTATTCTCTTGGAAATTTAAAGAGTGGAAGGATGTAGAGTGGTTTTCCAAGGTAGCATGTGGATGGAATTAAGCTGGGGTAGAGGGATAAATGTGGTACAGTTATATCTGCTGTGGTGATGACAACTCTTTGCCCTAGGTTCATGATTACAACTGTTTTCCTGAAAGCCTCAGGTCCTAGAAATAAGAAGAAAATATATACAAACCTGAAATCTCATAAGGAAAAAAGATTTCCAGCTTCCCTAGAGACAGATTATATCTAGGTCAGATTTTATGATTTTAACTTCAGAAGTGAAAAACCCGAAGACAAACAGAAGAGATGTAGCTCTTAGATTTAATCCAGATTGTGACAGTTGTTTTTGATAATACCCTTTTTGTGTGAGGATATGCCACCAGAGACACATGGCTTCTGTGGAGGGAGGATGCTAGGCATGAGCATGCCCATTTCACACTGGAATTGACTCTGCCTCTATTTCAAATGTCTTCCCTCTTCCCACTATAAGAACAGGCAGATCATGCTGATAGGTTCTAAGTCAAGTGAATTAATTCATCAGTATTAGGTATTTAGCGCAGTAGCTCTTTCAAATAAGACTTTAGTAAAGTGAGTAAGTACCACAGTAGCTTTGAAGATCAGGATACCAAGTCAGAAAGAGCTCAGCATGCCAAGGAAAGGCAAAGCTATCCTTATATTCATGCAAAGCAACAGAAAAATTTTTGATCTGGAAAAAAAGTTAACCCAGAGTGATATAAAATGTCAGCCTACTTCATGGTAAGTTGCTCAGGATGAGTCACACAGAGCCCTTAGGGAAGGGGGAAGTGGAATCCCCTACTCAGTTTATGGTGCATAAACAGGCTGGCTGATTTTTATTACTGTTTTTAACTCTCACACTGGATTTGTTTGTGGTCATATTGGTGAACCACACATGTTTCCTCATTTAGGCTTCTCATTTTCATAGTTTGTTGAGCTGCCTGAAGCCCAGGATGTTTGTAGTTGAGACAACAATCTATGCAAATTTAAACCAGAACAAACAAACTAATAAAACCCCCAAAACAAAAAGACATCCCCCCCAAACAAAAACCACCTCCCCATCCTCTCACAAAAAAAAAACAAAACAAAAAGCCTAAAAGCAAAATAATAATGATAAAATAGGTAATTAAAATGAGTAAGAGCCACACTGTGAATTCTTGAATCTGTGTGTTAATAGGAAGTGAAATTGTATTGATGGAATGTCTAAGAGCTAAGAGACAGCATATAAACCAGATTCCTAATGCCATCGTAATACTGCTTAGACACTTCTGGGAGAAGTAAACCTTGGGAATGAGCAAATTGCTTTCAGAGAGGTCAAAGTGAGCTACATCAGTTGAAAGCTTTTTAACAGTGCAGCTTGTTATTTCTTGTTTCAATGGCTACACAAACGTTGGGCTAGATGCTGGGAAGGGGGGTACTTTAAGTTTCGATGAGAATCTCAAGGATTGGGGTTACTTTTCTGCTGTTAGGATAGTAGTTTCGGGACTTTTGGAAATGTGCTTTGTTTTTTCAAGCAAGGGACTTTCCCCACAGAACTAAGCCGGTGTACCTCAGTCAAAAGAAGTGGACAAAAATCTGAACTCCTGGATATGAAAAAGTCTGAGCTGGTTGATGCTGGACAGGGGCCAGATAACATGGGAGCTGAAAGCACTCTCTACCTCCTGAAATCAGAGCTGAAAAGTTGCATATTTTACTTTCATTGCAATTCTGATCAGATAATTTAGATGTTTCTCTTCATCTCTAAACACTGATTCAAAGAAATTTGCTGATTTTCAGGGCAAAACATCTCTGATTATGCATTGAAAAAGTAGCATCTCAGCTCCTAGGAACTTGTGGAAGGTAATGAATGAATTGATGATACAGAATTGCTCAGTAGCAGATGTAGAGTTAGAACAGCAATTCTCATTACTTTTACTTGTCTCACACTCTCTTTCTGTGCTACTGACTTATCTTTCAAGACTGTACAGGAATGAGGGCAGTGAAAGGAGACGTGAGGCAAAGATGCAAGCCTCAGGATTTGAGTTGTCCATGCCAGTCATGGGGACTAGAATTAAAACAGAAACAAAAAGGGAAAGCTGATGATCTGTTGTTAGAGTTAATTTGCCTTACATACAACCAGAATATCTGCTATGCATCTCCTTCACAGCAGTTTTCATTCACCCCCATCTGCCAGTATGTCAGGCCAGAGAGGAATGATGGCTCATTGCACTATCACTAGAGTGCTAGGGTATGTTAATAAAGTTATAGGGACTCGTGGTAAAGAGATCTGGGGTCTTGAAAGACTTGCTAGTCTGGAAGTAATACTGATTGGACAGTTTAGCTATACAACAGCCAAATATAACAGTTCTAGGCAATTTATTCAAAAGGCATAAATACTGAGAGGAAAGAGCAATTTAAGATGATCTAAAACAATTCTGAGGTAATAGAATGACACGTATTTTAGATTCACATGCTTGGTTTCAGCCAAATAACTTGGCAATTATTTGATCTGGAACTGTTCTGAAGTAGAGAAAGAGAACATTACTGGAATGTGCTCAAGGAGAGACAACCAAGATTGTCAACATGAGCAAAGTTCCCCGAAGCCAAATGTCCTTCTCATTTTCAGGCAGAGGATGCATCTGAGAACTCGTAGAGGTTGTTGACCCCAAATACCCATTAGTCATTTGTAGAAGCAAATGTGGTCCAGCCTGAACACCTGAATGTCTTTCTCCCATCAAAGCTCAACTGAATTTGTAAACTGAGAAGTGGTAAAATTGTCAGGGGTGGGGCAGGGAGGGTGTTGTTGTAGAGCCCAGCCTGGTAGGCTTTCTGTAGATGTTTTCATATTCTCACAGCCTAGAGACTCCTGACAAAATACAACTGAGGCACTTTCACTCTTAAATTGATACTACCCAAAACTCTGCTCAGATGAAGCACAATGGCTCATATGCCATTTTGTTGAAGATAGACTCTGTAAATATCCTTCACACCTCAAATGCCTCTCTTACCTCAGTGCTCTTATGGTGCCACTGGGAAAATCATTTAAATGCATCCTTTTTTATTTGAACATCTGATAGGAAGGTAATAACCCTGAGTTGGCTAAGAAAATAAGTTTACATATGCAACTAAATTGCTTTATCTTGCTGTCATCTTATTTGTTCTTTTTGTAGTCTTACACATCTGTTGTTTCCTGTAGAAAACAAGGAAGAATATTTAGGGATTTAGTACTATAATCTTTCTTATTTGCCAGGTTAAAATTGAAGTGAGAAATTAGGAAATGAGGAAGAGCACAAATAGGAAAGGAATAAAAAATGCATTAAATCTTCTTTCTAGCACAGAGATTTCATATTTCTTCTTAAATCTTAAAGCTTTAAACATCCTATGTCTATAAACAGTGGACACAACATTAATTTACTAGACAAGCCCACTCAAAGCAAGAAACTAATCAGAAACCACTCAGCTGATAAGATGCTGGATCTGGAAGATATCTGAGACTTGTTAGCAAGTTCTCTGAGATCATATTTACCTAATTCTCTGTCAGAATTCTCCATGCTGCATGACCATTCCCTTTTTAGTCAAAAGTGAAATCAGTAATATAGTCAGGAGACTTCATCTAATTTTCTGCAGTTGGCCTAACTTCTCTGCTTCCATCTGGCAGAGGAGACTAAGCTGCAAGCCCCCAGTTTTATGGTCCTGGAGGCTAGCTCAGCTGCCTTTTGTGCCAGACCATGGGACCTGTGCTGACCATCCACAGCTAATCTAGAGTCCCTTTTGCAGCCTGGAGTCAAATTGCTTTCAGATGGCTTTTCTGGTTCTCCAGTGGACAAAGGGACTGAGTTACTTCCATTAAAGCTGACAGTATCTCTACAGTGGTAAAAGCAGAAATCTGGTTTTGTGTCAAATGAGGACAGTGGCTTTAAGCATGAGCCTCTTAATTTTATCCAGACTAGTGTGACTTATATGAACAATAAGATCAAGCCAAATACTCAATATTAACCTTTTTAAGATCTTGTAACTATGCCTATTAAATACTCATTAACACATAATAGTGTTGCTGCTTTAAGATTCTGTACCTATTTAATTGTTCCTAATACCAAGGCCACAAGGTCCCTAACAGGGCTCCTGGATGGACCCTCAGCAGTCACAAAGGGTAATGTCATAAGGTTATTTTAACCATAAAGGCTGTAAGTGTGGCTGCTCGCTGTACTGTGCTGATTCTTGTGCTCAGTTCCCTCCAAAGAGAGAAGCCACTGGACAGCTTCTGTGCCCAGGGAGAGCCAGCTGAAGTGTGAGGGTAAATTCCTGACTCTCTTTGCCTGTTTTTCTCCGTGTGTGATAACTAGCTGTTAAACAAGGGAAGCTTCAGATGTCCTATCACATTACAAGTGCTGCAGTGGAAAATGCTACAATGGGCAAAAGATGAGAGGTTAGTATTACTTGGGGGTAAGCAAGAAAGATGACTGCAGTTGAACTAGTCAAATTTGAAGGGGCAGTGAATAGTATTAAGCCTAGAGGGGAAAAGAGAGCTGCTCCTAATGGAAGTCAGTGGAGTAAAATTCTCATCCCACTGAGCAGAGATAGAGGACTGAAATCAGAGGTTAATAGAGTGGACAAAGCAACTGTGAAATATAATTGGAGTTAACCAGAACAAAATTAGTTAAATTACACTAGCTAACTACTTAATTTTCCTTCACATTCATTGAAACATAAAACCTAGCACTGGAAATTAATGACTAAATTTTTACACAGCGTCTTGGACTTTTCTTGTTCTTTTGTTAAAGGGAAAAGAGAGAGAGAAGTTGAATTCCTCTCTTAAAACATAATGACAGCACAGTCATTGAGTCAGCAGTTGTTGGGCATAACAGGCTGGAAGAAGGCAGGTGAATAGATCCTTATGGACTAAACAGTTTTGCAAGGGGTCAATCTTCTGGTGTCTGACTAAGGGATGGAGGGGAGATGTTTTGAGTTATAGAGCAATAAGCGTAAAAAGTAATATCATAACAGTAAAAGAAACTGTCTTTGGACTTGTACTGATTTGAAAGTTCACCTTGTATGGTGAAAACTTTTGTTGTATTTGCTTCACTGGTAAGTGGGATATAAAAGAAGAGTTTCATTGCACCTATGAATTCAGTGTCTGCTTCAAACTGTGTGTAGTAGGAAGTTCAGAAAGGCTCTCTGAGCCCTGCACATACTGTCTGAATGGAATCATAATGACAACTTTAAGGCCTCCCAAGCCTTGACTTGTAATGGTAGTCCCTTGTGGATCACTGGAAGGAGCAGTTCTGAATGCTGGAGTGAGTGCTGCTATGCTAGGATAGCTGAGGTTCCTACTGATTCTCCCAACTCCAAGTGGAAGTGAGGACTGTCTAAAAAAATTTGAAGCTTAAATTAGGATTTACTGAGAGACATACTGTTTTATCCAGTCTCACAAACATGTGTGGCTTAAAATAAATAAACTGAGGAGGGAAGGAAGCTATACTCAATTTCCATAGCGTGAAACAGCTTTTGTGGTCATGACACAGTCTGACAGGGTCAACTAGTATATGGCTAAAAGGAGTGGATCTTGGAATCTTTGCCAGCGCTACTTAACATATTTTTTTCTGTCAAGGGAAATGGTCGTTACCACTTGCAATGTGGTAGCCATCACCATTTACTGTGTTATGTTTAAAGGCAAGTAATATTGGAAATAAACATTTGTTCACAGAAAGGGCGAGGTTTGGAAGAAATGAGGGAGATTTCTGGCCAAAGAAAGAAACATGTCGAGGGATATGTGTATCAGTGTTCCTCTGGGGCTGCAGCTCTTAAAAATCATCTATTGAAACAACAGACATTACTTTCTTCAACCTGAGGAGCCTTGACATTACAAGAACAGTTGGTAAATTGTCAAAAAAATACTAATGACCTCGATCAGAAGATTATCTGAGATGGTAGATTGAAGCAGATTCAAAATGAGAACCTCAATGAGTGTCAGAGATGCTCAGTACAAGTTAAGGTGTACATGGGGAGGAAACAAAGTGATCTGTTAGAGCTGGAGAGGAGTTTCCTTTTGGAAATGCTAAGTTGTAGTGGTGGTTTTGGTTCCAATAATTGATAGGGTCAACTTGCAAATAATGTGTCAGAAGGTAAAAACAAATGACTTGGACTAAATGAAGCAAATGATTATTGTGAAGTGTCAGATTAAACAGCTGTTTAAATTATGTTGAGCCTCTGTACTTTGTTTATTCAGATACCAACCCTGCAGGACTGAGCTGATTTGATATTACAGGCAGCTCTGAGGAACCTTCGTCCTTCTTAAATCTGAAATGACTGCTTGTCTAGTATGTGTATCACACTACGTTGTGGCAAAACAACCTCATTAATCACAGTGCTGCCAAAGACAGGGTCACAAGCAGGGCACGTGGGTGATTGATCCAGTATGACTGGGGACTGACACAATTCCCACCCCACAGAGCTCAAGGACTACAGATGAGTGAAGTGCTGGGCAAGAAAAGATGAAGGCTGAAGCAGCCATAAATTCCACTCTTGTATACTTTCAAGATGTAGAGTGGAGCTAGACTATGCACCACTCAATGAATTTGGGAGGTTATGAGTGCAAGGTAGGGAGGAAGATGAGAGGACTGTCTTTCTTAAAACTATTTTCAGAAGGCAAGCCATGACAGGAAAGTCTGTGAGACTCGGAAATTTGTATTTCATATATTGGAGAGTAGGTGAGTTTTTCCTTGTTTGGTTGGGGTTTTTTTAAATTATTTTTATGAATTTTTTTTTTTGGGGGGGTTCCGTCATAGTAGGTCACATGTTAGAAGCATGAGGTGGAACCAGTTCTTCGCAGATTTATCAAATAAATCCAAAATTTCCACTTACCACGATTGCTCAAGGATACTTGTTACCTAATATTTGTAACTATGGTTTAAGAGTGTGCATGTGGGAGTTCTGACTCAGGCTTTTACTGCAGTGAGTAATTTAAAAGCTGTTCTTGTGTGTATCTCTCTTTCTGGACTTGTGTTTAAAGTTCCTGTAAATAACAGTTGGAATCACATGGTCATATAGTAGAAATCCATATTGTTTATATACAGAGCTAGAATTAGACTGTGTGTGCGTGTATGAAGATTTGCTACAAGGCTACTTCTCTGCTCTCTCTTGTGAAGAGAATAGGGCAAACAAAACACACCGGAGAAACTGATTTCAGACTTCAAACAAAGCATATTCTAAAGTTCTTGTCTGGTGTTAATTCTCTGTTCAGACAAAAAAAATATATTAGAACATCTCCTTCTAGAAAGATGGAATTGGCCTAAGTTATTGATGCTGACTTAATTGGGAAGGAGGGGAAACTAATTAATCCTGCATTTTACCTGAAAGAAAGATATGGCTGGCTCTGCAGGCATTGTAAATATTGATAAACTGATGCATTTCAAAATCTTGATTATTTTATTCCTCTGCTCCCTTATGCAACACTTGAACCTCAGCCAATAGAGTCTTTGAAGGAGGGTTCATTGGTTGATGAAACCTATTCAGGAATGTGTTGTCATGACTGTTGTTTCACTCTTTAGCGGATAAACACAGCATGACTGTAATGCAAAGAGGAAGTACATAATTTGGGGGTTGACTTGCCCACAGATAAACATTGTTTGCTAATCCTTAGTTTAGTCTTGCTGTTTACCTGTTCTCTGATACACTGTGCAAAAGGAGGTTTTTCTGCTGGAAACCCAAAGTAAGACCTGTTAGTGTCCTGTTTGTTACAGCAGTTTGGCCACTAAGGAACATGCACCTTAAGTAGCTCATTGAACAGTGTATTCACTTCTACAGTAACAGCCAGAGCATTTTCACACTCTGTCACAGCAATTTCTCCCATTCAAAGGCAGGGATAGATCTCCTGATGTGTGCCACATGGAGTGGGAGGGCATGCAAACCACACTGGTGCTGAAGAGAAGAGAGGAATGCTAGCCTGGGCATGGACCACCTGCACTGATTGGATTCTCCCAAGCTTGTATGAGCTCAGGTTCCCAGGAACACTGTCTCAATCTCCATTCCTTATGCTATTCATATAACTTTAAGGGGGTAAAGGAAACCTCAGTGAGGAGACAGCATCTCTCAAAAAAAAATCCACTGGACTCCGACATTACTATTGGGAGCACTAGTATGTGCCACCTTCACCTTTAAAGCGATACATCTGTCCCTTAGCCACACAAATTCTACACAAGTTTCTTCCTCTTAGGAAAGGCACTGCTTACTGCACTGATCAGTTCAGATTAGTTGTGCTAGTGAGCTCCGTCATTTGACATTCATTCAAGGAAAGTAGAAATATGAATTAAGTAGGACGAAAATAGCTACTGGAAGAAAGGAAGCTGGACTAGAGCAGGTAGGTGGTCTGTTTGGTCACAGAATCCAGGAAGATGCTGCTGAAGTGCTCTACTGGTGATTGCAGACCAAGGCCGTGTTGTGGAAACTTATTTGTGGTGGCAGTCACAAATAAAGTCAGTGAGGTTACTTGTGAGAGCATGATGCTCTCCACATGAAAGAGGATTTCACAGTAAGATTCTTTTGTCAAGTAGTCTAAACTCCATTAAATGAAACTTTGGTTTAAACATGCTACACATGTAGCACTAATTCCAAGCAGCATCTGAGGATGGTTCCCTCTGGATGCAGTGGGAACATTTGACACTTGCAGGCATGACTAGGAAATGGGTGTTATTGTTGATGAGAACAGGTGGTATACGGACTACTTACATTACTAACAATATGAAATATTGCCACAGGCTGTTTACAGTTTTCCTGGGCATCCATTACCTTTACAGACACATGGTGGAAAGGTGTAGGACCTGATCAAAATAAAGAGTTGTTACTTTGATTTAGTTCCTGGTAGGTTTTAAGTCATTGCTAATTCAAGTGATCCTAGCAGCTAAGAGCACCACCTATTACACTCTGGGGGCTGTTGATTCAGCTAGGCAGGTCTAGAACATAGGTGGGAGGGTCCAATTAATTCTCTCTGTGTGTAAGTATCCACCAATGTGTTCTGAGGCTTGGAAAACCAATTTGCAACTCACAGTCTCTTGCTGCTTTCATCTAAACTACTAGGATTTTATTTTAAATCAGATATGAAGATCTACTGCAAAGATTGTACTTCTGTTATTGAGCTTTGAGGAATATGAAGGTTTAGCTCATAGAGGTCAACTAGAAAAGGTTTCAGATTGTCCACCTTATGCTCTAAAACATGACACCTGCTACAGACTGACATAGTAAATGCATTTCTCTTCCATTAACTTTTGTCTAAAAATGTGTATAATTAACTCTTTTCAAATTTACTCAAAATACAAACAAATCTTTGCTTATTTCTATTAAGAAAGTAACTTGTTAGCTGGAAGCAAAATGAAAATCCTTTTGACATATAAATAAGAGAAAACATCACAAGCTTTTCACTTTGTCAACATGAAAGAGAACACATTTTCCCAATGCTGTTGCACATGGGCCTTGGCCAAGGGAAATATACAGCAGAAGGACAAACTGGTTTGAAAATGCTCTAGAGAACGGGAAAAAAAAGGGATAGGTATAAATGGATCTCTTCAAGTTGTTTACAGTTACTTTCTTATTTATTCAAACCACTGTAGTGGGAATACCAGTACAGTAGCAGAGAGCATAAGATTTGATATATATTAGTAATGGTAAATGGATCCCTGAGGTATAATGTAATGGTTCCTGGGCTGGTGGAAGGCCCATCAGAGCTCTGACCTTTGATTATGGGGAAAAGTGTTAGTTTACAGGATGCAGCCTTTTTGTTCTTGACTTCTTGCATAGAACATCAAACAAGGAAACTGCCCTTGGTGGGGTGTTAGTGGTGGAGTATATCTTTAATGTGCAGGGAGGAAGTGAATGAAGTGGAATCTTTCCTTCACATTTGAACCCTGAACAGGGAACACACTGTTTATGAAAAAAAATTGACCTGGTTGGAAGTTCTGTTTAGAAAGGGTCCACTGTGCAGCAAAGGACATAAATTCAGGAAAGCCTGGATCTCACAAATAAAAATTTCTTGGACAAATAGTTGCATGCTGTAAACTTGTCCATGGAAAGCACTTGGCTAAGAAATTGTCTTCCCTTTTGAAGACTGTAACAAACCAAGAAGACAACAATGTGCCGAGTCCCCATGTTTAGGAAAAAACATGCAATTGCACTTAGCCTGTCTCCTGTATTGGCATTTAGGGTGTTAATCCCATTCAGTTTCTCTGCTTACTGTGAAAACTTAAAATAAAACCTTACTGTCCCTGGTCAAAGTTTTAAACATGATCCTACAGTCACTACAGAAAAGAAGACTGGGCAAGGCCTCCTGTGTTCATGTGCTATCTCTGAGTGTACACAGGTACATCCTATTTGGGGTAAAGCAACTCATGGATTATGCTAATTTTTTAGCACTTTATTAATCCCTGCTTTTAAAAGTTTCATTTTATTTTAGTGAGAATGGGTTAACAGGCACCTCTATCTCACAGTTCTGTAAGTTTCTAGAAACTGCTTATTCCCCTTTGGGCAACCATAAGACCTAGAAACACTTGTGGTTAGAGACCAAAATAAATAAATGCCCTGACTATAGCAAATTTCAATACAAGTGATAAATTAGAGTTCTAATTTCTCAGCTATTTTAGTACTGTCTGAAGAAAGTGCACAAATAAGTAACAGCTGAATATACTTACTTTAACAAATTAAAACTGTCTGCATTATTTTTCTAAGTGCCACTTAATAGAACTTAGGAAATTAATAGCGGTAATAAAAATAAAACTTTGTTTGGGAAGCATCTGGAGAGTCACCTACTCTTTGTTCCTGAGCCCTGTCTTCCTTGATTTTCTCACACAAGCAGTTAATCAGAGCCAAGAGGGTTACTTGTGCTCTTAAGTCAGGGGTGGGGTCATTTCCAAACCAGTGCAGACATCTCCTTTTCATCGGCTGTGAAAGTCTGATGTCGCCTAACTAACTGGATTTCTGTTCCCATTACTATATGCAAACGTTAAAATATTGGTAAGCGATCCAATCTTCTAGAGGCTGCACTATGGCTATATGTGGCTAGATGGAAACGTACCTTCTTGGACAGCTGGGTTACTGTTTTTCTTCATTCCTCTCCCTTGCCTTGGGCTGAGCAAGGTGATCTAAAAGCCCATAAGGAAAAGACAAGTGACATGTACAAGATCTGTGGATGGGGCTCTAAGCAACCTGCTCTGGTTGTCCCACTCCTTGCATGGGGTTGGACTAGATGACCTTTAAGTGTCCCTTCCAACCCAAACTACCCCATGGTTCTATAAAGAGTAAAGGAACCTTTTTTTCTTCAGTAGAAGCCACTGCAAGATGATGGTCTGTCAAAGGCTGAAGCTTTCAAAGCACAGATCAACAAGAAAAAATTGGTTCAGATTCCCGTGAAAACAAAGGGAAGAGCTGGGCTTTAGCGGACATAATAAATGTTACCTGTAGCAACAGTAACATAATAAATGTTACTGATGGTCGGATAGTAATTTTTTCTCATAACCAGCTTTCTTACAAGGTGGACCATATCTGTCTAGCTGTTGTGTCTGATGAGCTTGTTTTAGGAAAAGTATTATGTGATGGATCTACTAGTGACTGAGCAAAAGGTCTCAGAAGGAACTTAAATTTCTGTATTTGCTTTGTTTTTCTTCTCCTTTCCTCCACATGTTTATTTATGGAACAGCTGACTCTGGGTGACACATGAAGTGTCATGGAAGGGCTGGAGATGCTTTGCTGTTCTGAAGGAAAATTTAATTTTTTCAGGCACAGAATCACTCTTGAGAAAATATACTGAATGGATTCAATGTCTTATTCTCCCCTGCTTTATGCTTTAGTTTGGGATTTTTTTTGTTGCCAGGTTTCATCAAGCAGAATGTAATAAATAATAGTAATTCCTGTCCTGTTAATAGGAGGGTGATCTCTAGTCCACAGTTAAATGGAAGTATACCTGCACTTCTGCATTAATTTAATCTACTTTCATTAACTTAGTTAAGACTGCTTGCTTTTTTCTAATTTATAGTATTTTTATTTTTAGCATCCTTCTCTTCCTGTCTCTGGGGCACAAATCATATATATACCTTCTGTTGTATGATTTTTTTTTTCTTATTTAATAAGCCTTTCCTGTAAAACATCAGGTCTTGAGTGGTTGTATCAAACAACTGGGAGAGACCAGAAAGGGAGGATGTGACAAAACAGGACCAGGGCGTGTGCAGCACAGTCAACAGATGAAGGGATATTCTCTTCATCCCAGCACTTGGAAAGCTGCATCTGGAGTGTTGTTTTGGGCCCCACAGTATGACAAAGACATTCACAACTTGAGAGAGCTTAATGGAGGGGCAATAAGCTGGTTAGGGGGCTGGAGCACAAGATGATGAGGATAAATTAAAGAACTAAGCTGGACAAAGCCCTGAGCAATGTGATAGAGTTAGATGATCTCTAGACATGACTTTGAAGCTGATTTATTATATAATTCTGTGATAGATGTAATCCAGATAAACAGGACAATTTTTATAGACTCTGTTGTTTGAAATGTTTACAATACATGGTGAGGTAGAAGAAATAGGATTAAGATTTTAATAATTTTAGGGAAACTTGGAGAGACTAGGTAAAATGTCCTCAAAGGTGAAAAAGCAGAGGCTTCAGCTTGATGCCATGTAAAGATAGAAGACAAAAGCTCTTAGAGAACAATAGCTATGATAAGAACACATTTGGAGGTGTTTCCAAGGGGTCTGATGTGTGGAGATCAGTGACTGTCCTGGTCTGTAGAACAAGAGCCTTTGGAAAACACATTTAAAGAAACTAATAAAAAACTTAAATTTTTGGATATTGTATTGTTTCTTGTGATGCCCAAATACAAACATATTACCCAATTATTTGGCTACTCACTTTGTTATCTGTGTAAAATGATCTATGTGCATATATCTCATATCTGTATCTATCTCACTGGTATCACTGGTCATATTGCTAATGATTTAACAGCATACAATGTTAAATATGCCTTTTTTATGTGTGTATTTTACTTTATTCCTGGTTTTGATTTGCATTTATGTATACTAGTCCACGAAGAAATTCTTCTGATGAACTACAAGGCTACGTTAAATTATCATCAGACATCTTTTACTGGCAAGGTATCTAAACGAAGAAAGCAATATCTAGCAGTGAAGACAATTAGTATAACTCTCACCATAAATCTGGGAATGCTAGCTATCCCTTTAGTCTGGTTCAATAAATTATTGATTGGAAGCAGCATGAGGTTTGGATTCCGGCTTCTGATTCACAACAAGTCATATCTGCTGAGATGAAGCAACCACTGGAACAGTGTGTTCCCTCACATTCTGGAAATGGTCCAGTTCATCTTCAAATTCCAGTGCCCAGTTCTGATGTAAACAAATACCTTAATTAATTTTCTTAAGGAAAGCCTGATCTATGGCTTGCTCATCTCCTTGTCAGGATTTTCTTGTCAAATAATGGATCTTGGCAAAGTTAAGGCTTATTACACATGCTAGACATTTTGTTCCATCCTTTCTGTTCTCATTTTGGCAGACGAATTGGGATATTTCTAAACATTGGAAATCCCTTCATGTCTGAATTTTATTATGAGGTCTAAAAAATAATGAGTAAGGCTGATCTTGAGGCAGCATTAACGTATGTTTCATACACAAGCTATCTGCAAGTTCGAAGGGGCTTTTTTTTGTTTGTTTCTTTTTCATTAGACCGTACTTATACGGAAAACTGTGTAGCATCCTCTGGAAGGTATCAAATCGCATTAAAAACCCCAAGCCAAACCCTAAACCAAAAAAACCACAACTGGATTTCCAAAATTTCATGTCATATCCAGGTAGTAGCGCAACTACAAGTTAAAGGTCAGCAAAGTCATCATGACTTGTGCTGTCACTGTCTCTTGCCTCTTAGCAGGCTGGGTTCAGGCACAGGAGATGGAGTAGGGGTGCTTTGCTTTGTATCACAGGCACCAACACCAGAAGCCTGTGCTCTTTTCCAGCAGAGCAGCCCCTGCCCCGACATGTGCACACACACAGACTGCGAGACCTTCAGGAGTGTACAGGCACATACACACACACGTGTGCTTAGCCAGGATTTACAAGGCAATCTTGACAGTACTCCTAGCACAGAGAAAAGCTGTCATGGAGTTGGCCCATTTGTGGAGATGGTCTGTTGAGTAACAGGGTGAGAGCGCCAGTATCTAGAAAGCTTCACCAAACGGCAATACAAACTAGAAATTTGTGGTTCAGATTGATGTGGGATTTCTTCAGGCAGTTTAATAGGGCTTGATGAAATGCTTACATCTGTTTTTGGAGATGTTTTCCCAACGGAATGAAAAACTGGATGAAAAAAAATGCTCTTTAGTCATACAGATCTTAGTAGAATTCTGAGAGTTGCTGTGTTAAGTGTTTATAGTGTTTGGACATGGCACTTTTGTTCAAAACAATTTAAATTTATGGATGTGCTGCTCCCACAGGGAGTAATGTTGATGAGACTGGAGGATTAGAAGACTTGAAGGGCCAGGAGAGGGAAGCTGTGACAAAGTGAAGGCAGTGCACAGAAAGCAGACTGTGTCCACTTGTCAAAGCTTTTTTAATCACATACGTCTTGTTGCTTTGATCTAGGAATGGTAGTGGCCTAACCTGGAGTCTTTCTGCTGCAGTCAAGATAGTGTTTAGCTACATGCTCCTTAGGACTAAAACAGCAATGTCTGAGAATTTTTAACTCCAAAGTTGCACATGGATGGATGTTGGAAAAGGACTGCTCCAGGATCTGTGTTCCTCTGATGTCCTGTGCAACTTCAGGGCAGGAGCTACTTTTGCTGCTTGTGACTGTGGAAGGTTTGAATTAGTGAGTGGTCTGCTCTATCCCAGGTTCCCAGCTGATGACCAGGGTTACTGGACAGCATCAGGTCATCTAACCTGTCTCCTTCTGAGAAAAGAAGGGTATTTCAACAGTATAAACCAGACACTTCTTCCACTGATGACCATCAATTTCTGCCTTTGGTGGTCATCCCGCTTCTTGTGGTATTGGAGTTTGAAACTAGACAAACTGGCTATCAGCTGGGTCAGAAAGTCCTGAACAAGGTGAACTGTGACTTACAAGGCAAACCAGTTACCACTGAAGGTGTGCTGGAGTGGCTTTGGCACTGGATGTGCTCTGCAGGTACCTGTTGAATACAGGGCAATTGACTCCGAGGGCTCAACTTCCCAAGAAACAGGTACCAGGCAATGCACTGTGGTTGCTACACAGCAAATCAGAGTCCCTGGGGACTATCATATCCCTTTTATGATTTTTTTCTTTTCTCTCTGCTTGGAAAAATGAAAAATGGTTTGTAAATATGCTAAGGATCTGAGGCTGGGGAAAGAGTTTGTCCCTCCTGGTGGCTACATGGCAAGGTCTTAGAAACGGGCACTAAAAGCAGTTGAGTGTCTGATGTGTGAGAGCAAAAAGGGGCTGAGGACTGCTGTTCAGTGTTTAAGTCAGTGAATTTTCAGCCTGTTGGCTATTCCCTGTCTGTATCTGTCATTCCTGATGAGTGGTCTCTTTGCTGTAGAGAGCTTGTCCGCCTTTGCTTATTCTTACTGCTCCCACTGTCCTTGTATTAAAATCTGACTGGTTTCTGTACTGCAAGGGAAAAACAGGGATTGCAGCAAGTGAGGAATAAACAGCAGTCATGGCCAAATGCTTCATCTTGAGTTAATGCAAATATCCAAACAAAAAAATTCTCACTAAAAAGGAAGGGAAAAAGCTTCATGACAACGAAGAGCAGAATCTAGAAACTGTGAGACTGGATGAGGTGGGAATTCTTTTATTACCTTGGCGTGCTTTGATGGAGTTCTTTTGAAATATTCATAAAAGGAATTAATAGAGTGCATAAATAATAACAAGTACTACCTAATATTTTAATTTGTATGCAGTCTCTCACCTTTTGCTCCAGGGAGCTATGCAAACACATTTCATTTAACCTTTTCACTTACATGTGAGGTGGTTAAGTATTGTCTCTGTCTCATGCAGGAGAAAATGATGATGCAGGGCCAGATTTGATGGAAGTAGCTTTTGCAAACCTTCAGGGTCCTGTTTCTCTGCAAACTCTGACACCCTTGGATGCTAAAAGGCCAGCTGGCTGTGATTCTAAGGCTAGGCAGAGAGTGCTGCTTCTCTGAATTGCAGAGAAGCCAGAAAGAAGTGGGTGATAGAGGAAAGTTGAGAGACATCCAACAGTAATGTTAGAGCTGGTGCTTGTTTCTTTTTTGTTGTTGTTGTTGTTTTTGGTGGTTTTGTTGTTGTTGATGTTTTTTAGTCCTCCTAGGTTTTATTGTTTTATTTTTAAAGCAGAAGAATTATTCATAGTTTTGCCATACAGTAACTTTTATAAAGATAGGAAGCACTTTAAATGGAAATAAGAAATAGGGGGTATGTGTAAGTGGGATGGAACAGTTACTGAATATTATTTTCTTAAAAATGTTTTGTTACTCAAAAATTTTGGCAAAATTGTCATGGAAAGTCCCACTACAGATTGTCAACTGCTTCTAGTGAAAGAGAAGGGGTCACGTGGGAAGCCACATGAAAGATTCACTGATGATTCCACGAACTTGGTGGTTTGTTGTAAGAGGTTTGCCTGCCTGTCTTGCTTGGAAAATGACTCATTGCCGGTAAAGACAGTTGAAACTAATCACTAGGTAAGGAAAGGGGGAGTGATAACATTTAGCGAGGAAGGACCACAATGGCATATACCAGTAACAAACTGATCCATGCTGATTAAATGTAAAGGTTAAGCACAAATTACTCTTTTAATAACAGATGACCACAACAAATCATCACTGAAAGTGCACCCAGACTGCTCTAGAAAAAAAAGCTTAACATAATCTAGTATCTTCCATGTTTGAAAGTACATTTTAAAAGCTCTACATAAAAAGTTATCTTGGTCTTAATGGGAAAATAAATCCAGGAAACTAAATTAAAATTCTGAATTTTGCTATGAAACTGTTCTCTGCATTCCCTCAAGATATTGAAATCAGTAATACTCCCTTTTATGGTGCACATCTCAAAATCCCTACTGGTCACAGCATGAAGTTTTACTACTGGGGCTTTTTGCTGTTGTTTTACAAGGGCAATGATGACCTTGATTAAACTTCTAAGTTTCCACACATACATCTGCACCTCCAGCACAGCTGCACATACATGTCAGCCTGAAGATTTTCAATAATGTATCATAAAAGTCACAAAATATATTAAAAGATTTTGTAGCTAAGAAGAGTAAGGGCCAAACTGAATCCACACTTTGGCAAAATTCCCATTAACGTCTGTGATGCCGTATGGAAGTGCTCTCAGCTTTGTATGTTCATTTCTAATGGAGAAACAAACCCAGCCTGTTTTCTGCGTACTTTACAATGCCTGAAGCCCACAAACATTGCAAGTGATAAGCAGCTGCAACGATCATCAGTCACTGCAGCAAAGCAACCTTTATTACCATCATAGGGTTTTTATTCTAATCTCTTGCCAAATAAGCATCGACTGTAAGTACTCGAGGGGTTTTTACTGAATGTCAGTTGAGTAAAGGAAAGATGACACCTTGGGAAATTTAGTCTTCAAGAGTTTGTGAGGTCGTGCTTCTGGAGAGTGTTGTGGTTTTGCCCACCAGCCCGTCCCTGGGGCTGTGAATGGTTTTGTCCAGGTGGATTTCCGGACAAAACCCAATCAAAACTCGTAGTGACGCCTTTGCTAATTACATATTTAAGAAAAACGAAAGAGAAG
>JAYRBT010000177.1:49936487-49976154 GCA_036023395.1 Myiotriccus ornatus | reverse complement strand
CCCTGACCAGGAATCGAACCCGGGTCTCGGCGGTGACAGCGCCACGTCCTTAACCACTAGACCACCAGGGGCTCCCTAACCTTATAATACATGCAAAGTACAAACACTTGTGAAGGAGAGCACTGGGTGTGGTGACAAGGAGAGAAGAGCTGTTCACAGCTCATGCTCTGGTTGCCCAGTGACATGGAGCAGGTAAGTGATGACTGTGAGGGGGTGGGGATTGTCCTGCCTTCTCAGGATCTAAAGGTTATTGAGACAAAATATCAGCCTACTCTGATTAGGTGTATGTCCTCTACGTCCCAATAACCCTAGTGTGACTTTTAGTTCCGATTTAAGGAGGGAAACAAAAATTAAAGAAAAATTATTTTACTCCTAAAAGTTTAAAACTCAGAAAGGATTTCCTTCCTAATTGATCTGTTTGTATTTTCTCACAGAACCTGGAGAACAGAAAACTATTGGCAGTTTTAGTCATGTGTAAAAGTTCTGATTTCTGACAAGCCTGGGGATAACCAGGGCCTACCTCTTTATGAAACTTGACCTGGATTTCAAGATTCTACTTTTGGGATGCTGAAGGGAGCACTTCCATGTGCAAATTCAATCCCGGAAGATCAGCTTCCAGCTGTTTTGATACAGTAGCGCTCCTTGTCATGTTCAGTGTGGTGCTTGGTGGCTTTTCTGCACTAAATGGGGTGACAGCAAGAGGCAAAGACCACTGCATGACTCGTGAAGAAGCTAAGGATTACTGGTGGTCTTCTTTAAAATTTGTTTGTTTATTGTAAATAAAGATCAGGCTGCATTTTTGTTATGACTTCATGTGCATGTGCATGCCTTATTCATTTTGTTTTCTAGTTAAATAAAAGAATCTTTATGTGTAGTTTTTGTTGCCAAAAAGGGGATGGTTAAAGGAATAGGTTCCAACTGAAGTGCATGAGAAATCTGCCTGGTTCTCCATCTATAAATATGTATGCAAAGTATTTCTGAAGTTGAAAGCTAAACCAGATGGTCAGCTGATTTTATTGACAGGATTTTTTTTTTTTTTTGAGATGATACAAAAGCCATCCTTGCTCTCTATTCCCTTCTCTCCTTCCAAATAACTTCTCTAAGCCAATTTATTAATTAAAATGGAATATTGAAAGAGCAAAAGCCTACAGGCATGTTGAGTGTCTGCCATTTTAGCAAGTGTATCAGTGCTTGAAAATATCCTAGATGGGCTGCTTTGGACACAGTTTCTTCTGTGTTTAGTTAGAACAGGCAGACACTTGTTTAATTAAAACTCCTGTAATTATCTGCTCAAGAATCTCCAGCAGCAGCAGAACTCCTGGTGGACACAGTAGGCAGCAGGGCACGGCAGGGCTGTCTGCTTCCACTTACTGGAAGCTTGTAGCAGATTAACCTCCTTCTGTCTCACAGGCTGGCCGATCTCAGATGCCTCAGTGTCACCGTATGGAGAAATGCCCCAAACCAGATGTGACTGCCACATGTGACACCTAGGTGGTCTTGCTTTCTCAGGACAGACCAGAGCCATGAGTTTGATTTCACACTGGAATTCTCTCTGCGTGGGAAGAGTGGCACACTTCTGCTGGGATTCACCTTTCTCGTTACTTGCCTTTTTGAGTAGGTAGATTGCAACTATAAGGATCTGATTCCTTGTTCTCAAAACCTTGTCTTACAGTCCTACTATGGTTGACTGGGCTGCAAATGGCCCAGCGTGTGAATCTGGACAGTTGGTTCCAAGACGTGATGTGAAGATCCTCTGTGGAATCCCCAAGTGGTTCTGGCACAGCCGAAACTGTGAGCATGGAAAGAAAAGTGCAGTTTTATTGCCAGTAGTCTTAAGATATCCTCAAGTGCCTTGAGTGCTGAAAATTGACAAAATATGGGGGAAAAAGATTACAATTATTTTTACTTAAGAGATTATTTTTAAAAAAGTCTCTGTGTGGAGCTTAGGGGTGCAGGGAAATGTCCTTTTATTTTCTGCAAGTGACATACTGTCACGTGTCCCCCTTTCACTTCTGTAACTGCACTGAAGTATAGCCCAACTTTTCTGCTATGCCTGGATTTCTGGGCCCTCACTGTCTGCTCCCACTTTTTGGCAATGACCTGGTGTTTCAGGGTGTCCATGACACGTGGCTCTGTGCTAGGACACCAGGCAGGATCTCCAGCTGCATGAAGGTGCATCCACATTTAATAACAAACTTTCATTTCCACTTTTGGAATTCAGCACACTGCCAGGTTTCACCTGCAGTGAGGTTTTGCAATACAAAAATGGCTCTAGAAAGTCTTCTCTATGGAAGAAGTCTCAAAAGGATCAACAAGTTGGAGTACCTTTCAAGAGAGAACCTGAGAAATGAACAGTTCATGCCAGCTTCCTCAGTTTTATGAGGAAAATCCAAGAACCCTTTAAAAGAGGATATTGATGCTTTTTACTCTATTTGTTTAAACCTAGCACACTGAACTGCTTTCTTAGCACACATAGTGTCAGTGTACATTTAATTCATAATTGTTTCTCTTTTATCAGCAGTTTGGATCTATCAAAATGCTTTTAGGGTTTTTTTTGAACCATTGACCAAGACAGTATATTTTGCTAGTAACATCAGACTTAAAAGGAAAATTTAAGGGAAATTCAAGGGGAGGAGAGTGTTGGTAACATTCAAGCACTACAGTTCAACAAGCCTATTCCAAGAGAAATAAACAAGCTTTTTTATTTTTACCCCTCCAGATTTGGGAGTTGAGAAAAAGGTAAATAAAAACAAGTTAAATAACTTCTTGTTTCCTCCAACTGCACACAAACACATATTTTCCTTAAGTAGGTTACATTAGAAAATATTCTCTAGGATCCTTACGACACTTGAGAGTATCTCCCAGCCTGAGAATAATGGCTTGAAATTATAGAGACTTGTATCTTTACTGATCTGTAAAGAGTACTGTATTAATTAAGATTTAAATGGTCTCTTGCTGTTATTTAATGGGCTCCTGTTTTTTCCATAAGAAGACTTAGAGCATTTCTCTTCAGCTGTTGTGCTCCCTATGACATTTTAGAGGCAAATAAAACCAATTCAGAATCTGATCTTTGATGTATTTCTTACTTTGGAAAAAGAGAAAAAAATAAAAAAGAAATTTTCCAAAATACTAAACCACTCTGTTTCAAACTACTACTTAGATTAAGAATTGTTTTGAAGTTTTAAAATTTCAAATAAATTTTTTTTGAACTAGTTATCTACCATTATATTGCCTCAGATTAGGCGATTGAGGAATTAAAATTTAGGAATTAAAGAATTTTGTTCTGTCCTCTTTTTTTTTGTTTTGTTGTTTTGGTTTTTTGTTTGTTTAGTTTGGTTTGGTTTGGTTTTTTTGGCAGTCCTACCATTTAAGCTGGTCTTTAATAACCTGGATATGTGATAACTTCAACATATAATTGAAACTTGTTGTCTACATGTTCTGTATGTTGTAAAAGAGAGGGAGAGGAGCTTTTTACATGGACAGATAGTGATAGTAGGAGGGAAAATGATTTTAAGCTAAAAGAGAGTAGGTTTAGGTTAGGTAACAGGGAGAAAACTCTTTACTCAGAGGGTGGTGAGGCACAGCAACAAGCTGCTCGGAGAAGTCATGTATCCCCATTCCCTGGAAGTGTTCAAGGCCAGGCTGGATGAGGCTGGGAGCAGCCTGTTCTAGTGTAAGGCACAGGGGCTGGGACTAAGTGCTCTTTAGGGTCCACTGCAACCCAAACCATTCTATGATTCTACCATTCTGTGTGATCCGGATCAGTCATTTTAATGTCAAAGCATTCACACCTCTTTTGTGCAATTTATGATCTCACAAAATAGCTGAAATTGTTACTGGGAAGTAAAAGTTATAAGGAGTTGAAATTTGTGTCTCATTAGCTATTTCACTACTCCCAGGAGAAAACCCTCTTTTCCCCCTTTTTCTCCAAATATTTTGTTTCCTTGGTGATTTAAATTAAATGGATCCTGTCTTCAGGTTTTTGTTTTATCTGCCTTGTTGGTGCAGCCAAAGAATTTTCCTCAAAGAAAAAAATTATCTCAATCCATAAGTGTTACTGAGCATGAAATGGATAAATTAGAGAAAATATTATTTGTTTATTTAACATTTAGTGTCAGGTTTTTGTATAGCAAGATGTAGTGTAGACAAGAACAGTCTCATCCAGACTGGTGTAGCCCTTGTTACTTGTGCTAACTGCAAAGCTAGCTCTGGCTATCTATTTCCAATGCATCCCATTAAACTAAACCCCATAGAATACCTATCCACTGACTGACTCATTATTTTCACCTGTTCAGTATTAATTTGCAAACAGGCAGTCTCTGTAACCTAGATTTTTCATGCAACAGTCTCTTGTGTGAACAAGCAGAATGTTTCTGAAATGATTTATTGTCAGTTTTAGTGCTAAAGATTACCTCGTGCCTTGCACTTGGGAGTTGTTCTGCAGGGCATATTACTCCTATCAACAAAAGTCAGAAACATTCCTTACCTATTTAGTGTATTTTCAGTGCTTTTAGCTTCATTAGCTTCTAAACTCATACATTTTACATGTTACTTCTTTGCGTTTTTCATCAATTCAGCACTCTCATAACAGAATTTCCACATTCCAAAATTTTATATTTGCGATATTTGATTCAATCTATGCTAATGTAAGCCAAATCTTGGCACCAGACATGGAAAATTGGTCATGCTATCTTGTTTAAATATCCCCTCAGATTTTGGTGAGACTATTTTAGTCTTACTTGTGACTTCCTCTACAATCATTAATCCAAGTATGCACTTTGGGCAACTATTTTCGAGTAAATATAGTAGAACTATAGGGGGAAAATAGATTACCTAGAGGTTTGGCATGTTCTAGAAGACATATGCAAGACTTGTGAATGTCTTTCAGTTTTCTGGCATTTGCCCCAACAATGTACATCATCTGTTATTGGCAGCAAATTGTGTGTACAGCTTTCCTCGATGCTCTGCATGTTCCTCGAGTATCTCCCATACAAAAGCAGAGAGTAAAGTTTTATAAATTGATTTGATCTTTTAGGCTCGCTGTATAGCATTACTTTGTTATTGTTGTTGTAGACTATCAGTGAAGAATTTTGTAATGCATATGGTATTTTATTACATCCTGGGTACTTAGTCATATCCGCGATTTTTACTCCTGTCAGTTGCTTTTGTATTAAAGTAATTTCTCCTTCTGAGATTACTTTTTCTTGGGCTGTGTCACTGAGGGCTGAGCACTAGTGCGCTGTATCTGCCCTCCCCTCTTTGCTGTAGACCTGCATCCATTTTGTAGGCTGAAAAGTCTCAGTAAATACTTTTAAAAGAGAGCAACTGCAGTGCCTGCCGGGGTGGAGCTGTGTCTTGCTGTGAATCTGTCTGGGGGAGCACAGTTTTCTACTTTGTTACGAGGTGAATCACTACTACGAGCTGCCACTTGAACTGCATTGCAGTTTGCTTCAAAAAGCAATGCTAAAGATAATATGCCATAGCACCCCCTTGTAATGCTTGTCCCGAGAAGGGTAGTTACTGATGCTCCTTCTTAAGATCACCTGAACAAATTTTCTCTTTGTTTCCACTCTGATGGGCAATGAGAAGGGCTAGTTTCCACCATATAATTTAACTTCAAATAAAATCAATTTGGATGTATTGAAGCAGAAGACTGACACAGAATTCCACTGAAATAATTTATCATGCTACAAGCAAATGACAGCTATGAAATCATTAATCTTTTACTATTTCCATCAGACACATGGAAAAGAAATTCAAAGCTGATAATAGTTGATATGGTAAAGCTGAGCCTGAGGACAAGAATATTCTCTCTGCACAGTTGAGCTAATTGTTGACCTTCTCTTTTCAATCTATCCTTTAGCTAAAAGTACTGATTTTGAGGAATTTCCCTATGAGATAAACGTGATGCACTAATACCCAAGGCTGTTGCAACTCTCTGGAAGTTGTTTCCTATCTGCTATTTGTATTTAAATCTGGTGCATTTGGGCTGGATCTGTGTACAGCTTTTCGTCAACATGGAATGCAAAACTAAGGACTTTGCAAATTTCAGGCTCCTTTGAAAGCTGCTTGTAAAGCTTGCAGCACTGAGTTAAACTCCTGTGTGGAACTCGCCAAGGCAATGAATCTCTGTCCCTTGGGATTTGACCAAAATGCGTCTAATCATCAGAATGGGAAAATGTCATCAAGAATAGACATTAGATAGACAGTAAATTATCTTAAAAGTAAAAAGTTGAAGGAAAGGTTTATTTATGACAGTTCCATAAAAAAATATTTCTGCTCCCACAAACAGTGCTTTGTGTGCAGCCACAGGCTGAACGTGTTTGTAACTGCTGGTGCTAATGCTTAAGACATTTGGCTCTGGTCTGTGTCGGTGTCACGGCTGCGCTCAGCAGCACTATAAATCATACATTACACTTCAGATCTGGAAGTTCAGCAAAGTTCAAATGATTTTTGAACTAAAAGATTTGCACCACCGATTTGAGTTCATGAACTTTCGTCTGTTACTTACTCATTTCTTTGAGGGAAAATCTGATTAAGAGCAAACTGTAAATGCTTTGCAGCTAAAGTGAAATCTGTGTTACATCTACAACTGAGTGCCTGATGGGAAAAAAAAAAAAGCTGGTTGGTCTATCTGTGCTAGTAATTCCTTTTACTGTGAAATTGCTTCATAGAAGCAAAAGAACATGTTAGACTGATTCTTTTCCTTGATACCATTTTGGCTGAATATAAAATAAATTCTTCTAGAAAAAGCACTTTTACCACTATAGTTGCATCTTCACTTGTGCCTTTGCTGATCATGGAAATCACCTTTTCTATAGCACTGTTCCTGCCTTAGTAAGAATTATCGGAGGAGAAATACATCTTTCCTTTAACTAAGTCTTCCCCCCTAATTAAGATTTCTGATTTGACTTTCATGCTTTTAAAAATAATTTTTATTTTGCTTTCCTAGAATCTTTGTGTTTGTTTGCCCAGCAAGATGTACGTTTATTCTATGCTACGTACACAAGTAGTGCCTGGCTCTGTCATATACATACGTAGTATCCTCCTTGGAAGATTCAGAGGTCTTGATGACAAGGAAGAAGGTCCCTAATGAGAGCCTCTTTATATGATCTATAAGTTCTGAGCATTGCCCCATTGTTGCTGCTAGTTGAGATGTTCTGCATCAACTTCATCTATGTCACATCACAATAAAATGAGAAACCCAGGGAAATGGTGCTCCCAACTTTAGCACCACTTCAGCACCAAAAAAAAAGTAGCTAAAGTTATGAAAAGTCTGTTTTTTCCATTCCCCTTCCCAAGTGTTATCTTCTCCCTGCTCCCTTACTCACCCAGTTCGTTTTACTGACCCATGCTCCCACACATTATGTTTCCATCCAAGCAGAATACTTTTCCCCAGGGCCGTTGGAATGAAATAAAAATTTAGCTGCATCTTAATCTTCTTTTATTTCAGATATGGCAGATTTTATATTCTGCAATTGAAAGTTTCTCACTCCTCTGTCATGCTGCTGAAAACTGGAGATGGTTCCTGGCCATCTCCTGCACACTTGCTTTTCAAATGACTTTGTTATTCTCCCATGTAAGCTGGTCTGTGTCTGTGAGACAGGGATGGGGCTGGTGTATCTCCTAGGCACTCCTAAGAGCAACAAGAACAGAGGATGCATGGAGTAGTAGGAGAAGTGGTGTTCAGCTTCAAATCAAAAGTCAGTCTAGACCTTTATTCTGTCCACAGCAGTGGCTGATGTTGTGAACTTATAGAAAAAATAAGAACAATATATAGAAAACTCTTCCTAACCTTGGCAGGTTTAGGATTTCCTAAATTGGCCTCTGTATCTATATAATCTTACTGGATACCTCTAAATAAATATATCCCCATGAATGTGTCTGCTATAGGCACTGGGAGAGAATAATTATACCCAAATCATGTAAATGTTTTCACTTGAATCTATTTATAAGAACTGGAAGGTTTGGGGTTGTTTTCTTTTTATTTACAATTCCTGTAATCAATGTTTACAGCAGATACATTATTTATTTTGCTAAATATTTTACTTTCTTTGTGGACAAATCTAAACCAATTCCACCTAAACTTTAACCTTTATTACTTTTTGTCAAACAGCACGGACTTTTTGTGCTGAGCATTTTGACACTGAGACGTGTCTGCTTGGTCTGGAAAGCACTTTGAAATCGTGCTTCAGGGGCTTAGTTTGAGAACCCAGGTCAAATTGTTCATTTTGGAAAGTGAAAGGCCATTTCTGCAGTGCACATAGTCAGACTGAGAAGAAAAGCCTGTAACAAAGAAGACCAGGAGGGTTATGAACCACAGCTCACGTAGGGTTGCTGGGGACATTCAGAGGGACAAAGCTTCAGGACAGCTGTAATGGAAAGCACTCCTGAGTAATTGGAAGTCTCAAGCATGTTTTAAATTATAAAAGGCTCTTGTGAAAGTGAGCAGTAGGCAAGAAGCTGCTAGAGGAGAGTATATCTAAACATTCGTGCTTAAATTTTCCATTTCAAAAGAGAACAAGAAGCTATGTCCTTGTATATCTGGATCCAAGGCTTTTTTTAACTCCTTTTGTTGTTTGCAGAACAGTTAACACATAACTGGCGGTAAAGAAGGGACTTGTGGTGAAACCACATGTTGCTGACCCCAGAGCAGACTGTTAACCAGATCATGTCCCAGTGGGCCACAGAGTCACCATCTGAAGCTTCCTCTTTCACCTATAGAACAAAGAGTGTAAAGCTGTGTAACCAGAGATGACCTTGACACAACACAGGTAGATATACACCCACTGGATGATGACGGTCTAGCAGAAATTAGCCCTGGAGGTGGTGCAGTTTCCATCCCATCTCTTCAGGAAGCAATGTGGTTTCCATCTGGTCCTCTCCAGTGAGCAGTGGATGGGCTTCAAGCAGCCCATGATCATGCTGGTTCCCGTGACAGTAATAATCAGATTTAATAAAAGTTGTGCTGCTATACTAGACGGAGGGATATTATAGATAAGTTTTCTTCAAGGGGTGTTTCTGGAATCATGTGGCTTGTGCCTGATGTCATCCCTGCAATATGCAGCACAGATGTGACTGGATGTTCTGAAGGTATCACAGCAGCCTTTTTTATAGAGAAATTGCTAGGATGAATTAGCCTGTAGTACTCTTTATGACAGTCCTTGAGTAAGTGTAAACTGTGCTAGGATTAGTTTCTGACATATGAAAATGCCCAGAAGTCTGGTCACTCTCACTAAAACTGGACAGAGAATTCTTTGCCGAGGAATTTCTCCCAGGCAATTAGGAGAGTAACCAGCCCACTCTCCCATTTCCTCTTGCTTAGGAAACTACAGTTAATTTTTATAGACTCTAGCCAAGCAAAACACTTCACAGGGCAGCTTTACTATAAAAGTAATTACAGGCAGGCATGCCTCACAGCACCCACTGGCATGTGGGACAAGCTTTTAGCCTAATATAGTGACTCACACTGATTTCTGCTTCTATTAAAAAAAAAAAATCAAAATAAAGCTCAGAAGTATCATAATTTGTGTGTTTGCAGCAATTCCTGGCACACACATTTGTGTGTATACAGGTATTCAAACAGCTTTTCTATCAGAAATGGCCCTTGCATGTTTCTCACAAGTGCTCCAAGACAAATGTCCAGATTTCTACAGCAGCTCAGCTCACTGGATGAAAAGACCTTTCAAATATTTATATGAACATACTTCTATTGGATTGCTGAGAGCTTTGAACACATGGTTGGAGGTGATCAGACATGATCTGAGCTCTCTTCAGTTTCCTACATATTGTTAAATGCCATGGGTGTATTTTCCTGCTATATTGACCTCACTGAAATATGAGAAAAGTGAGCCACTGCCATTTTATACCTCTTTAGAAAGTACTGTCATGCAAGTAAAATTATTTTTCCCCCCTTCCTGAGTTCAAAACTGATGTGAAACACCACAGCTCCCTGTTTCTAGGGGTTCATACTGGTACCAGTAAACAGGATAGAGTTTATTAACTACCCTGAAAAAGCAGCAAGGGAAGGAATCCAGATGGACTAGTCAGCCTTCGCTACATCCAACTGAGTATAAACAACATTCAGAAATGAGAGAGACAAATGCAATGCCGTTGTTTATGGTCAGATTAAAAGCATGGGATAAATTCCAACTGCTGCTGCAAACAGCTCAGCAGGAAGGGTGTTTCATCCCATGGTGAACCAAGGAGTGTACATCTGTGAGAAAGGTATGTGCTTCCCCTTGCCTTGTCCAGGACCTGAGGAGCCTTGAGGTGTTTACAGCAACTACAAGGAAGTGCACAAAACCTGTTTCCCCCAAAGTGGCCTTTGATTTAAATGAGTTTTAATATATCACCAGCTCATATTTTCAATTATTCTAAACATTATTTATCACTGAAGCAAACTCTGAAAGTTTCTTTTAGCACACCAAGCTGCAATTGATGCAGTCCAGACCTCTCCGTGCTGCCCGGAAATAGGGTACTTCATTATGTCACAGCACACAGGGAGCAAAGGAAACAATTGACCCCACCTCCACTTTTCCCAAGCTCTGACACAACCTCAGGGCACTTCCTCTGGAGAAGGAGGTATTGTAACATTGTTTGCCACTCTCTCTTGCAGCACAGGGATGAGACCCAAAGCAGGTGGGGTGACACATGTGAGTGTTGTGGGACACACACAGGAGTGTGACTATCTGTCAGTGCTGCAATGCAGTAGCAGTTTGGACACAAAAGCCAAGCAGGAGGGAAAGGATGGCCTCCTCCTCACCCCCACAGGGAGGTGAGTTGTAGGTTGTCCTTTGCATGTGAGAAAAAGGTAACGCTAATCCTACCTTCCTGTCTACGGTATTTGGAGTAAGTTATGTGTAGCTGTGAATAGCACTGCAAGTGACATTCTTTTTAATAAATTCCTTTAAGTATAATTGCTAATGGAGGAACCAAACAGCTGATAATTTATTTTTCATTTCATTATGTATCTACGTCATTGCAGGTCAGTGGTGTCAAACTTGCACAAAGCATACACAGTGTGCACTGTCAGTGAGCATCCTCACAAGAATTTTAGCTCAAAAACAACTCCCAAGAACTACAACAAAACTTAAAATCCCAAATCAGCTACAGAATCAGGGAGTCCAGTGGCAGGATGCAGCTGACCCATCCCTTTTCTCATTATAGTCCAGTGTATATGCTCCTGGTTGTGTGATACAGTGGTGGCTGTGTGGCTGGGCAGTTCTGCCCCATTTACCCCTTAACTGATCCAGACTATTGCTCCACCTCATCAGCAATGGATCTCAGGGATAAAGTTGATGCATGTGGTGTGGCTGTATCATGCTGCTGTAACTGGTAGTGCTGATGGGACAACACTCCTTCATCTTGTTACTAAAATTGTGCAATCATATTACTGTGACTTTGTCATCCTTGTGTTATCTGCAAAGAGGAGGATGATGCTGGAGAATAGTTGGGTTTGCTCAGTCAAGAATTTCCCTGGTAGAAGACACCTTTTGGATGACATGCAGTTGAGGTATCCAGCTCCTTTGCTTCTTCCTTGTTCAGGTCTAGCATGGGGGACAAGACCAGGATATGCTACGGAATGTGGCTGCTTGTGAGCTATCTGCTCTGCAGATTTTGTCTCCAGATGTGAGGCAGTACTTGGCTAATTTAATCAACTGGTACTCTGGCCAAATCCCTTCTTTTGACAAGAAATTTATTAAGGAGCTAAATTATTGCTCAACAAAATGAAATGGCTTTTGTTGCCATCAGAATTTGCATTGGAAGCAATGGAGAACCATTAGTACGCACTTGAATTTTGTAGCATTTTTTTTTAGCTCTGGGATCAGAGCATTAGGGATCCATATGTGTCTAAACTATGCTCCTAAGAAAATGTCTTTGCATCTCCACTTTCATAGACGAACTTGTTTCTACATGGGAAGGCCTAGAAACTTCTCCAAATTAGGCTGGGACCTAAGTAGTCTTTTGGCAGTTCCATCCAAATAATTAAGCATGCTCAAAATTACTTGGGCTGGAGACTTTCCCAGAACAATATTGTCATCTATGCTAACAAAATGTTCTCTTAATTTGGAGAGACCCTTACTTAACGTGATCAAAGGTTAACTGTATAAGCATCGGGAACTTAAGTCGACTTTTTGGGAAATTTGGTGAAAAAACCAAATCACAGCCGTTGAATGAAATTATAGAATTCGTTAAGTGCTACCAGTGCATTTAAAATTAAACTGGCAGGTGTCCCATGTTCTTTGACAGCTATGATCCTTATCATCACCATAGAGTGGTCTCTTGTAGCTATGTATTACATCACCTTGTCAACTTTGAAAAACTGTTTGCCAGCTCTCTTCTGGATTTTAATCTGTGAGGAAAACTCTCCTCCCAGAAGGAGGCATGACTTGGGAAGCACTGTATAAACAAGGGGATTCAATGTCTGCTTCAGAGATGAGGAGTAAACAGGAGAGCCAGCAAGGCCAAGGCCTCCCAGCACCCAGACTGTTGCCTCTCTGGCAGACCAAACTTCCTCTCAGTCTGCTTTCAGCACAGACTTTAGGAACAATTGTCATTATTGCTCCCTTCCCTCATATGGCTAAGCTTTTAAATACCGTGTTGCTATTGTACGATTCGCCAGTTTCCTCCACGCTATTGAATTCTATTTTCCGTTACAAAGCTGGGACAAGACTGAGTGTTTACTTTTGGAAATCCAGACCCAGAGGAAACAATTATGGTTTTCCTCTTCTTGGTCATCATCTGTCTTGCTGATAATTTATTGTGCTGTGGACACAATTTATTTTTAGTTAATTCTGAGCTGCAGCATGTGGCTTTGTTGCCCAGCACTGTTTTGCCTGTTTCATGATCATTTACCAAGATGTTTCTACATAGTCATGTTCCTTAAACTCAGCATCCCTCTGAAGAAGCTTGTCTCCCATTTCACTTCTGTTACATGTGGGAATATACTGAATATCTCAGGTTTCTCGCTGCCGATGGTAATTGCAGTTTTCCACTGAGTCTGAAGTTACAACTTGATATTATTTTATGTCCAACACATTTAATCAGAATCACAGAATGGTTTGGGTTGGAAGGGACCTTAAAGACCATTTATTTCCAACCTCCCTGCCATGGGCAGGGGCACCTTCCACTATACCACGTTACTCAAAGCCCCATCCAACCTGGCCCTGAACTTGCAGGGATAAAGCATCCACAACTTCTTTGGACAACCTGTGCCAGTGTCTCAACACCCTTACAACAAAGAATTTCTTCCTAATATCTAAACCTACTCTCAATTTGAAGCCATTACCCTTTGTCCTACCCCTACATACCCCTGTAAAAAGTCCCTCTCCAGCTTTCCTGTAGGTCCTCTTTAGATACCGGAAGGTGCTATAAGGTCACCCCAGAGCCTTCTCTTCTCCAGTTAAACAACCCCAACCTCTCAACCTGTATTCATAGGAGAGGTGATGGAAATTAAAAGAAGCAAAATGAAAAAAAATAACCTGAACCAATAAACAAAAGATCCCACAGCATACAGTCTTCCTTCTCTCTTCAAAATATTAGAACACAATATTTAATCTGAAAGGGACCTACAAAGATCATCTAGTCCACCTTCCAGGCCACCTCAGGGCTGACCAAAAGTTCAAGATTTGCATTAAGGACACTGTCCAAATGCTTCTTGAACAATGACACTCTGGGAATATCAGCCACTTCTCTGGGAAGTTTGTTCCAGTGTTTGACCACCCTCTTGGTAAAGAAAAGCTTCCTGATGTCCAGACTAAACCTGCCCTTGTGCAGTTTTGAACTATTCCCATGTGTCCTATCACTGGATCCCAGGGAGAAGAGCTCAGCACCTCCCTCTACACCTCCCCTCCTCAGGAAACTGTGGATAGCAAGCACGTCAACATGGGATCGTTTAAATCCGTATCAGGCATTTCTAAATAATCTCACTCTCAGCAAGATCAGCAGGTGGCTCCATTAAACTTCAAATTAGTGTTGTTTGGCCAATACACAACCCTAAAAGTTGATGGATAGCAAGTTCAGGGAGCTGTCCCACCTAGCTACTGGTGGTCAAGCAAGCTTCTTCCTACCTGTACAATTAAGTTGCAGATCACAGATATTCTTGTCATGTAACAAACTCTACTGGTTTTCTAGATCCAAGAGAGCTGATGCTGGGATAATTTGTGCCTGTATCAAATCTCTATTTAAAGGTTTGTTGTTGCTGCTGTAGGTTCAATGAAAAACCAAAAAAATCCACCTATAACCCTGCCAAAGTGGCTCTCAACATGTCCAGTGATCACTATATGATTCACCAAGTCAGGATGGAAGATAAGAGCTCCCACTCATTAAGTTGGGGTTCTGAGGTTTCCTGAATGGTGACTACCAACCTGTAGAATGAAACCCCACAGATAGAAAGTGACTAAAACTAAAACCAAACATCATGTAAGAAGCTGACAAAAAAAACCCCAAAACCAAACCAACCAACCAGCCAGTAATATTGAAGAAAAAAAAATCCCCAAAATAAATATAGTGGCAATAGAGGAGATGTACTGAATATATTTTAGAAAGCAAAAATTAAAAAGAAAGAAAAAAAGTTTGATCAGAGATACAATGTCCACTAAGGTGCTACTTCTGATATGAAACATCAAAAAGAGGAAACCTTTTATTGTTAATTTTTGCCCTAGTGAGACAGGATATCACTCATGGAAAAATGGGAAAGCAGTGTCAAGGAGTGGCAACAGGAAACATAACATCAGCAAATTTCTTTTAAGGGCCACTGGTCCTGGGGTGGGTTGTTTTAAAAATATGGAGCCATTGAAGGACAACAGGCATTTTTTTGTCAGTTCTCATATCCTTACGAGAATTTTCCCCTTGTTGCTTTCAGGGATGCAGGTTCCCATACCAAAGGAGGAAAAGTACTAGCAGGACCTGAGGAATAGATTCATGCTTTTAATACATTGATTCAAAAAGGGAAAGTGGAGTAATTATTCTGCAAGTACAAATATTGACAGGTATCATGTCAAAGCAATAAAGAAGAATTTTCAAATTTCCCTCGTTTTTGAGCTTGCTGAAGAACAATAACTTGGGAGACTTCTATTCTTCTCAGTCATGCACTTAGTAATCACCCTACTGGGCATTTTCTGGGCCAGATATGAAATAAAGGGTCTGACTTTGAGCTTACTGTTAAACCAAGAAGGACCCTTCTGAAGCCAGCACTGCACAAGTACAGTCATTTAAAATCTGTGTGGAGAAGATAAGTAAGATTATCTTTCAGGTATCTGTTGAAAATATTGCTCAATTTGCTCCAATCAATAAATTATGGTGCTATTTTGAGTAATGGAAACCAAATTCTCATGTCCTTGCTTTCAAGGATTCTCAGCAAAACACATAGGAAGCCATTGAAAATAATTTTTCTGTGTTTCTAAACTGAACAAGAGAGGAAAGCTTCAAGGTTGTGCTACAGACATTCAACAATACGTAAGAGGAATTCTTAAAAGAATTCCAAAGCCAGAAGACACTTTGATTATTTTACTTGATCTCGCATATAAATAGACCATAAATTCCAAACAGTGCTGAATCCTTTCCATAAGTAAGTGACATTAATGGAGAAGGATTAGTTTTTCAAAGCTACACTTTCTTGAAAAATGTATCTAGGAGAAGAAATGCACTATACTTTTGGTTTAATATCTATTTTAAGTTTGTGATTCATCTCTACGTAACTAACAGGACTGTATTCTATGTGACTTAGGATAAAGCCAGCAGTAAGTGAGGGCGGGGGTGGTGCCTTCTGTGAATTCCTCATGTTGTGGTAAGCAGATGGAATATAAATCATGCTGTTTTCATAAGCTATAAAGAAAAAGACTCGTCAGTCACTGGAACTGTGATGTGATATAAGGATTAGTTCGTAGTAGATAATGCAGCATTCCAGGAGAGAGCTCTAATGCTGTCTCAAGGCTATAGTATTACATCGCACACTGCTCGTTACTGATGCAACAGAAGGAAAATACATTGGTTATGTTTAACCCAAAGCTACTGATCTCCCAAACAAGACAGGAAAAATATCATGTTAGATTTTAGATTGTGCAGTCTTAGATGGTTTTCATTAGGAATAATACTTCAATCTCATGTCTCAGCTTTGCAGCTGCCCAGGGAAACCCACGTACTTTTCCAATGTTAAATCATCTGAAGAATGGAAAGCACTTGTAATGTGTTCATTGACATAATTTAAAGAAGACAGGAAAGAAAAAGAAGGGAAGAAAATCACTACAGAATAAAAATAGTTCTTATGAATGAGTTGAGGTAACTTTGCAGATCAAGGGGAAAAGGAATGAAGATCCTCGCATCTTGAAAATTAAGCAATAGAGGCTTAGAGGCTGTTTTTTCTTGGAGGCAGATAAGGATTTTGCCTCTGATTTCATAGCAAAGAGGAACAATACATAATGTATATCAATGCCTCATATCCAAGCTAACTGCTGTTTCTAAGACTTTAAGGAGCTGAAGCAATGCAGACACTGCAAGGTTTACATGGAATAGCATTTTGTAAATGAAAATCTAACAATTCCAAAGAATAACTTCAGTTCTCATTAGAGCAAGACTTTTTTTAATAGCTTCTTTTCTGAAATCTCCTTCAGTTTCTTGAAATTCCACTCAAAGAAACCATGATGCCATCCTCTGACAGCCACACAGATTGCACTAAGCCAGTTAAATACAGCAAACCCTACTGGTTGTGGAACAGACACTAAAATGTGTTACTCCAAAAACATTGTCTTGAATCTATTAGAAAGGTTTCCATCCTGAAAAGGTAACACATGTCAATAGTAAGAAACAATATAGCTTACTGGAAAAAAAAAAAAACACACACAAGACTGTATATCCTACAGGTGATAGAAATCAAACTAATTGCATAGTTGTATTGATTTTTAATTAATTGCAAGTACAAATCAATCAATAGATAAGACTTAGGCTTCCAAATGACTTGAGAAGAGTTCCATAATAAGACTAAGATTCCAAATTCTGTCATCACTGTTTTCATCTTAAAAAAATCACAACCAACCAACCAAAAAGAACCCAAACCCTCTAAATCCTCAAACCCTTTCAAATCTCTCTTGGAAGCTGTCTAACCTGGAAACTGTCCAAGTATCTGTGGATTCTTAAAGTCTGCTTTGGAACATTACCCAAAGTACAGCTTTTCTGATGGTCTCAAGCAGGCAGCCCGTGTTCTATGAACCATAGATTTCATCTGTGAGATTCAGTGCACCACTAGAAGTAATTAACTATGAAAGACTATGAAAATTAACTATGAAAGACTAAGATACTATATTCTTTCTCCTTCCTTTTCCTCCCCCACAGTGCCCAGGGTTCATTGGTCAGAGCATTTACCCGAATGGGGAGGAGAGCAGCTCGGATTCCCCTCCTGCACACGGGGAGGTGAACTCATGTTTCTGAGGTTAAGGCTGCACTCACTGAACTGTAGAAGACTATTTGCCATTTTAGTGTTCAGGCACTAAATAAAGATTAGTTGGAGAAGAGAGGGAATGCTTGTGTTTTAGCAGTTAGGACACTGAGCTAGGTGTAGAGAAGTCTTATACTATTTATCCAATTACCAATTGCATATTTTAAGAAGACTAAGACAAAAAGCATGACTATGTAGCTTTGGAGCCATCGTTTATTAACATAGCCACTGCGGCTGTTTTAAGTTTCCCAGTCACCCACTGATGAATATGCATCTGAAGCAATACAAAGGTTTTCATGGCATCTCCTACACAGTTTTTCCTATAGTAATGACTGGGCTGGGTGTTAACTTTGTAACTTCTCTGAGTTGAAGTCAGATTCAAAAGCAGAAGTAGTCAAGGGTAAGACTTCTTTTTGCATGAAAGAATTACTACCTTCAAATATCTACTGCCAAGTGATTATCCTTTTTCAAGTTGGTCAGGAGAGGAGAAACCTCAAAACGATACTGTAGTAACCAGTAAGGCAGGCTGCGGTATGTAAACTCTTTAGCTGACTCACCTTGGCATTGAGTTTCAAGACCTGATGCAGAAAGTACCACATTTTCCCTTTAATCTCAGCTGTCAACCACGTGGGTCCTATCGTTAGTTGAATACTGGGACCTGTGCTACCAAAACTTTCATCTACAAAAACCTCAAGGTGATCAAGTAATAATCAGTCCTTAGGCTGCATCACTGGTCAGCCTTGAGTGCTTCAGGTAAATTCCTGACCAAGTAGTTGGGCAAGACTAGAGCATGTGCCAGACTCTTCCTAAACAAGCAATGCCCTGGCATGCAAGCAAAAATGTAACTTGAGGTACTCTACTGAGGTCCCCAGTCTGGACAGGTGAGGATCAGGCCTCTTCTGGGTGTAACATGTTTCTTAGCCCAGGAGCACTCTTTACGTATCTCTGCCAGGCAGTGGAAAGCAAGGCTTGGCCAGGACAGCTTTCAGATAGCATTTGGACAGAGAAAGGGTAGGATGAGGCACTTGAACTGAAAATAAAGACAAACACAGCAGAGGGAGAAGGGTTCTGAATACAGTTTGTGCACTTTTCACAGCAAAGTGGAGACTTGAGATATCAATTCTGGCAGCTTTTCAGTGAAAGCTTAACGCTGGTGTGAGCCAAATGTGTTAGGAATAGATTAACATGACTGTAGGTATGCTAAATAAAGTGGGAGAAGAAAAATGCCTGCAATGACAAGTTACTAAGCTGGTTATGAAAATAAAGTCCTATTTTGCAATCTTTGGTGTCATAAAAGCTTGTAACATTAAATGGGAGATGCATAAAAAATGGAAAGTGAAGTCCCTTGGAAACTGAAGTCCACAGGATAAGTCACAGTCATGCCCAAAACACTCTTGCCATTGAAGTGCCAGTCACAGGATTGGTCCTAGACTTGTCAGAACCACCCTTTCGGAAGGCTACAAAAAGCACAATTTATCCTTCAAGGGGCCAGTCAGAATAAAGCCTTCAGGCAAAATTTGCCTTTCTGTGCTCTAGAACTGTCTGGGTTGGGTTTTTTTGCCTTTTATTTATTTTTTTTATTTGGTTGGGGGGTGGGGGGTGTTGTTTTTGTTTTTGTTTGTTTGTTTTGGGGGTTTTCTGTGGGTGTTTCTGGTTGTGTTTGTTGCCTCCCCCCCCAGTTAGGGTTGTGGTGGGGGTTTTTTTGTTTGTTTTTGTTTGTTTGGCTTTCTTTAAATTTTGCTATTGTGATATAATTTTGGGAAATACAGGGCAAAGACAATTGACACCTGCAGTGCAGAAAAAAAGCTTCTGATGGTAGGGCTTTTTTTAATTTCCAGTTGTGGAATGGTCCTGCACTCTGCTAATCTGTTGTGGTAGCATTTTCCCATGTTTCTATTATGGCATAAGAGGAAATAGTCAAGTTGTTTGAGAGACATTATCCTCACTTCTATGCCAAATTTGCTTTGTCGATTTTGTGGGGGTGTTTTTTGTTGCTTTTTTTTTTTCTTTTTTTTTTTTAGTTTATTGTAATATAAAATAGTGCCTCACTACTCAGTGTAACATTTATTCTTTTCCCGTGGTTCTTTCCCGTTAAAATGGATGTATTACAAGTCTCTTCCAGCGCAGGTTTGAAGGAGGCGCTTCCTATTTTCCTGAAGTGAGTCATAGGGTTTATCTGCAGAGAAGATGGGGTAACCTACAACCAGCTGTTACTCTGCAGCAATTTCCCAGGTCAGCTGTGTGTGCTCCACCTCGAAGGGACGCAGCCCAGCCTCTGACCTGACAAGCCCTGGCGCAGCCCCAGGCAGGAGCCGGCACCGAGCCCTCATTCCCAGCCCCGTGCTGCACACAAACCCATGGAAAGCACAGGAGTTCCTCATCAGAGCAGCCCTGCTGCGGTTTTTGTTAGCACTTGTGATGATTTCCTGTGCTGTTCAATAGTCATCCAGTTTGGAAGCAGAACTTTTTAGATCCATAAGCAATTTGTTCATGGTGCAGGTGGTTTCTGAGACAGCTCTTCCCCATTTAGCATGAGTTAGTGCATAGTAAATACAGAAGCACTGAACAAAGCGGGGGATTGTTGTCAAGCTATAAAGGATGGCTCTTGCTAACTTAAATCAGCCTCATTGGGGAAAATATTCTGAACTGGGCACTTAAACACATTACAGCACATCTGATGAGCTGTTTCTAACACGGAATAGTTCACAGACTATAAAAGAATTCAGCATAATTTGACACAGTGTGCTGTTCACATACCGATACATTTTAAAACCGCTTCAGGGACAAGACAACGTTTTAGCATGTTAAAATCTGAAGCTACTTACAATTATGCTGTCTCATTGTACTGTACTAAAAATACTCTGATTCTTGTCATATCAGAGGTCTCAACATCTTATCGGTAAAACTGAAGCTAAGCAAAATATTCTGAAATAAGTTTTTCGTTTGCTTGTCTGTTTTTTTTTTTTTTTTATATTTAGAATGGTGGGGTTTTTTTTCCAAAATTGCCTGAAGGATAGGAATTCTAGATTGTGATTTGAAGATGCTTCATCTAGAGTATCCCACAATCAGAAGTGAGGCAACTAGAAAGTGAAAGAAATAAGTACTTTATAAGAACTTTCTTTGCATCAGCTGTTACAGAGGACTTTAAGGAGTATTTACTCAAATTCTTTTCAAGTAATAAATACTAATAGAGACCAAAAGACTTTGGGCATTAGCACAGAGTCAGGAATGAAAGAGTAGAGAGATGAAAAACCAAATTAGCTCTGTTAGAGCATGGTGCTAATAACACCAAGGTTGTAGGTTCAGTCCCTTTATGGGCCATTCACTGGAGTTGGACTTGGTAATTCTTGTGGGTCCCTTTCAATTCAGAATATTCTGGGATTCTGGGATTCTGTGAAAAGTACAAAGGTTCTTGGAAGAAGAGCTGAGCTGCTGAAAAAATAAAATCCTCTGTTTAAAACTGTTTGCTACACTAAGGGACCTGGGAATATATCTATCTATATATCTATGTATCTGTATATCTAGATACCTATACACCTATCCTTTAAGGAGTCACTAGGGAAATTCACAAAGCAGAAAACATTGTTTCCACACCCAACTAACATCTGTAGGCATAAATCCTTTTTAATTCAAAACAGAAATGACAAAAAAAAGAGGAGCATCTTCCTTGCCTCTAATGGATGAGGATTGTCTGAACATGTAAAGGAAATATGTATGCAGAATTATAAGGTGCATCTTTAGAAAATGTAATACAAACTTTGTGGGTGATTTGCTTAGCTCAAAAGAAGGCCTTTACAAGCAACAGCATCAATTAGCTCAAAATAAAACCTTCATAGGGAACTGCCTTAATTGACTCCCGAAGACAGAGGCAGGAGGAGGAAGGGCAGCTGGCTGTGATCCCCACGGTGGGGCCAAGTCACAGTGCCTGTGCCTGCCCTGCACCTGAGCTGGCAATTCACAGCGTGGTGTTCTCAGCCCCACTGCCTTTCAGAAACACCACAGCACCTCGTGAGAGCCCAAAGCAAAAGGAATGCTCCTCTTTGAGCCCGATATTTCTGTTGTCACTGCAGGCAATTAAATTATTATCAGGCTGTTTACAGAGGTACTTCACCAACCCCCATATAAGATGTGCACAGGCTGCAGTTAACACGGGAAAGTCACTTGGCCGTGTTTGAATTAATTATATTTTATCCTAAAGAAAACTGTAACGTAGCATTAGGCAAAGCAAAACAAGTCAGTTGAACTGCTATAGGGGACAGGCTCTCTTGGGCTAAAAGCTCTTTGTTAGTCTCACTACAGAACAATTTACATTAGCAGACAGTTTGTTTAGATACATAATGCTGTACAAAAAATTGTAGCGACAATTTCAGCTGGTTTTATTGGCCTGAACACACACAGCTAAATCTTTAAACGACTGTTCAACAGAACATTCTCTTCCATTTCTAAAGTATTCTCATTTCTAACTATTGTGCAGAAATTTAGAAATTAAAATAATTTAAATCTGTATGATTCCATAGCTGCAATTGAAAAGTGAATTATAATGAGATATTGATGCAGTGTAGCAATTGCACTGCCTTAAATTCTGATGAATAAACTGTGGAATATGTTATATTGCTAGACTGAGAAAGACTGGGACTAGAACAAAACATGCCTTTTTAAAAAAAATTGCATTTTTGTCAGACTTGCTATCTTCCTGATGTTCTTAGTTTGCTTCATTCAAAGGTAAGTCAATTTTTTAATTTAAAATTGTGCATGAGAGGTCACTTAGCATGTCCTTTTGCCAGTCCTTCAGCAGATCTGAACTCGCCTCACTGAATCCCTTTTGGAGACTCATAAGGTAAAGCAAATGATCATCTACATGCTATATTGCACTAGGAAAGCTAAATGTTTTCCTTTCTTCCTCTTGTCACTATTTGCCTTTATGAAGCCTGCTGAACACCCTCTAGCAAGCTCTGATGCTCCCCTCGATTCCCCAGAAGCCCGTGGAATGGCAGTCCTAGGACAGTAGTTTGGGGCCACAGACACAAAGCCACCCCCCACCCAGCTCTGTGAGACAGGATGGCCGTGATCAACTGAGGAGAGAACTGGGAGAGAGCAGTGACACAAAGGTTCATGGTATAAGGGCTTCTGAGTTTATGTTTGATGAAGATGAGACCTCTTTTTTTGGCTCCGAGGCACTTCTTGGACTTTGAGAGCTGGTGAATCCACTCCTGTAGAAACAGCCACAGTGTTCTTTTCAAGCCATATATGCAATAGAGATGGTTTCCCAAGGCTGCCAAATCATGCAGATTTGTAAACAGCAAAAAATTAGTGTCAGTGTATCACTGGGGGTAATAATTAAGTAACTGCAATTCCAGACTTCTAACTACTCTCAAGTAAACCGAGAATAAAATGAAAAATCACACACCACTATCAATTTGAAGGACTTTATCCAAAACCACGATTTCCATCTGATATTAACAAAACTTTTCATTTTCACCATAGTAAAGGAATAAACCAATACTAGTACACACATAGTGAAAACAGTCAATAACTGGAAAATAATGTAACAGGAGCTTAAAAGAATACATTTCTGTTAACTAAACTTGCTAATTACAGTAAACTTGGAGAAAACAGAGGGCATTTTTAAAGCTGTTTTTCTCTTTACAGATAGAGCTCCACAATCCAAGAACAATGATTACAACAGTAAAGGTTTTTCTATAAACCAACCCCTATATTACAAAAACAATACGAAGCCCCACAAACCTGATAGTGTACAAAACAGGGTAGCAGAGAGAAAGCACAAGAGAATCAAATTGTCAGGGATTATTAAGAAAAAATAACAGTGCGTACTAAAGGGCCCCTGTAAAGCTGCTTTATGTGAACTGAAGGATGTAATTTCCATATGACTGTGATCTTGTGTTAAGCACAGCTGCTCTCAGAAGTGTCACTATTTAGCATATTTTTGGGGAAAAATCCCCAAACAATTAGGCAGTATTTGAAATAACTAAAACCCAAACATTATAGGCTACCTCACAAAGCTATCTACTGGATTTATTTACATTAGCTTAACATTTCACTGAGACTTTGTACTCCACTCCTTCCAAACTTCCCAACTTCAGAACTGGAAGAGGACTTAGTTAAAGAACAAATATTTGTCAGATTAGGTGCTCAGACAGTAGAAAAAATAGTGCAACTGTTTGCTACATTATATACCCTTCCAGCATATCTATCAAAATATTTAGACTCATTTTTATTACCTTCTCACTTAAAAAAATACAGCATTCTGCTTTCTTGCTTGCTTTTGATTAGGAAATTACAGACATCTTTAGATATATTTAAAACAAAACCCCAGCAACCCACAGCTAGTCCTGCACACTGATCCACTGAAGCAGATGTCAGAAGTGTAGAAGAAGTGTTATTTATCCAGTTGACTCCAGGTGGAGGCAAAGGTCCCTTTGGATAGAGCAGCGTGCAGGCTCAGGAACTTCGATCATCCTTATGAAGGCAGTAACTTGAGAGGAGTTTTAGGCCTGGATCTGTAAACAGTTCAGTCTTATTTGCTCATAAGTGGGATTGAACTCCTCAAGAAATTCAACATCACCGTAATGGCTGCAGCTCGGGAAGCTCCCAAAACAATACCAGCACAAGCAGGGGACCTGGGAAGGAGGCTGCACACTCCCTCAGTTTTGTCAAAAGAAAGCATTTCCTCTTGGCCACAACGAGATTTAGAAGTGTTCAATCTGGCTATAGCAGTTTGGCCCTGCATCTGAGAACTGCAGATGTGACTAGATTGGAAATGGCTTAGAACATTGTGGCTGTTTTTCTTTATTAAGTTGGCATTTAATGGCCTTGACCCTACAATAAATCACCTGGAGCTTTTCTATTCTCTGTAATGCCCAAACCCCACTCCCCTCACCTTACCCCAAGTGCATTACTACTGACTTTGATCTGCTGAAAATAAAAAAGGACTTTGGAAAAGCTCAGTAAATGCTGACTGCAGAACAGCGCAGTATATTGATAAAATCTGAAGTTCTGAAAGGTAATTTTGCATTGTATGGATACTGACAATACAGTTACAAAGCTTCATGGTCACAACTTACTATTCTGCTTGGGGGAAACACTTTGCAGTTTGCTAAGGCAGATAATGACTAAGATTTTCCTACATGGAGAGACTTTGTGTCACTGTTCTTTGCACTTACTGGACATGTATGATATGTAAGGAATGTCCTTACTCTCAGTGAAGGTCAGGTGGTTAAAAAGGGCTGTAAGAACATTGCTGGTTTCCAAGTCATAACATGCTCTGGCACCAGGGAAAGAAAAGAACACAGAGAAGACAAGTGGAGAAATAAAATGGAGGCAATATGATAGTGACAACAGGTTTGAAGAGATGGATGCCAGTTCACATTAGGGTAATTTGGGGAGGAATGAAGCCAAAAGGATTGGGTAGTGAGACAGTCTGTAATTCTGTAACTTGCTTCTGTTCTCAGCCTTTTCAAATCTGGGCAACAGTAAGATTCCCTTTGAGATCTACTGGGACAAAGCTGACGATTAAAAGGAGGTGACACTACTCTATAGGTGATACTTGACTCTAACATTCCACAGTTAAGAAACCTGGGCTGGTTTTGCTATTGCAGGAAGACTAAGCAGATTTTTGGAAGGTAAAATTTGTATGTATTCTACCAATACAGGAAGCTTTTTGAGTATTTTCTACAATTGAAAAATATCTTCATTACTAACCTACATAGGAAAGATGGGATGGGCGGCATAATGTCCTAAGACCTCCCAAAGAGAATGAGACCATTTGAGCTTGTATGAAACGGCATTTGCCTTAGTACCAACAGCTCAAGTCTGCCTATGTCACACAGGCAAACCTGTCTTAAGAGGCATGTCCTTGAGATGATTAGACACGTGTTGTGCTTAGACACTTGTGTTATCAGGGTTTTCTTTTCCAGTTCCTGGCTGTGTTAATTCCCAAAACAGATTACTGCAAAAGTAAGTCTGGTCATGTGTCTTGGTGTAAGTGTTCTGGTACAGGCCAGAATGAGATAAAACTGCCCTGCACTTTGTTCTGCAAAGGCACATATTCATCTGGAGCTGATTGGGTGGACAACTGGACACTTGTTTTCCTTGTGCCTGAAGGACCACAAACTAAAACAGGACATGGCTGGTCCCTACCTGTTTGGAGGTCTCTATGTGGCCAGAGAAGAGCACAGTGCTGACTTCATCTTCCCTGTTCTGAGTTGGAAAGACAAAGTAAAAGGCAAAGATGGGCTATATGAGGAAACACAAACAGTTAGTGTCAGATTAAAGGCAGTAGGACACTTTAAGGCCTCAGGATGCCTTTATGCCTTTAGGATATTCCCAGACGAGGGGAAAAGGGCTAACTACACGTTAAACCACCCCTATCTTGACCTTATGGTGACTGACCAATGTAGTAGTAACAACAAACCTAACAGAATACGGATCTCTGCCTCTTCTATGAGTGGAATAAATGCACTTGTTTCCCTGAGGATTAGCAAGCTGTAAGGTGAGGAGGGACACGCTGTACCTGATGGTTAGCTCACTTAAACTCGGATCTGGCTGAGTCCAGGAAGCCAGTGGGGCTCAGAGGGACAGAGCATCAGTTTAATGAACCACTTAGCTCTGTCAGAACCCTCATGTTTGACATTATCACCAGGGACCTGACTGCCCTTTTCCTTTCTGCACATTAACCAGATGAAATCCAGTTCTCCAGAGCGTTGGATGCTCCAAAAGCACAGATGCATTTTGAACTGGGATTCTGATTTTTGGTCTATTTACCTCAAATGTAAATCATCCTTAAAAAAAGTAATTTTCCAGATTCTACTCTGTGATTAGCCACAGAAAACTCAGTAAAATTACACTGGATAAATGGACAGTGCTACATGAAATTAGTAAGTCTCAGCAGCCTGGAGAGAAATGTGAAGAGGATATTAACAACTGGAAATGTTTGAGAATAGCAAGATAAAAGCTTCTAATAATAGACAAAATACATAAAACCCCATAGACTAAGGGCTCCTGCTTTCATTTGGCCCCAGAAACAAAGACATATTTTTCCCTTTACCTTCAAATGGGTGTACAGGATTAGACTATAATGACTAGCTCCTTCCATTCACTCTCAGTTTGGGACTTATTATTACAGCTGCTCAGCAGTTGGGTGGGATACTGATTGCCCTCAAGTCCCACTGCAAACCAAGGATTTTTGGGCAGGGATGTAATTGCTTCTCAGATATCCATGTTCTCACTTAATTGCCCACTCGAAAGGTAAATACATTATTTGTAGCAGACAAGTCTCTCTGCTACTGTTGCATCAGTTTCAAAAATCTGTTTTTCAGTTTTGCAAGTGTGTTGACACAAATACATCCTCCTCCCTCATTTCATTTTAGGAAGATATTAATACTGTGGGCAAGCACAGACTCCTAGTCCTGCAGACAAAAATACAATAGGAGTAAGCTGTGTGGGTTTCCCCACTCAGATCTCCTGTCTAATGTGCCATTGCACCCACCTGCGTAATTGTTCAGCCATTAGTCTCTTTGCTGTGGTGACTGCACAGCTGCTGTGTTGAGCTGCTGGCTGCTTTGAGAAACAAAGTTCTTTGGAGTTTGATTATTTGATATATTGCCATAGATCCCTAGAGGCCTTGGCTAACAGAGACTCATTAGGGCACCCCAGCTTGTCTTCCTGCTTCCTATGTCTCATTAGCAACTCTGCAGAGCACATACACTATTGCTTCTTGTGTTTGTATGATGAAATCCCACAGCAGAGCAAGAGGCCTAACACCACATAGAGAAAGTGGTTTGCTTTGTCTACTACAGAACAAACTCCAAACAGGATTTTGTAACTGTTATCTGTGCTAGGCATTTTTATTTAAAGCACAGATCTTCTACAAGTAGAATCCTTCTCTCAAGCACAAAGTGCTCAGCAAAGCACAGAGCCCTCTTCTTTTACAGAAGGGCTTCAGAAAATAGCTCTGGGGAATGCATTTGGGAATCCTCATCACCCCTCAGCAAATGGCAGCAGTTAGCCTCTGTGGCTTTTCTAAATTTAATGATGAATAAGCCACCTTTTTCAAGGGTTCAATTTAAACCCTCCCTAAGCTCCCAGAAGACAGAAGTGGTTGTAGTGGATGAAGTCAGAACATAACATCAGGAAACACAGTGTACATATTGTCACTATTGAAGTAGATCAGAGCTTGAACCAGTCTGCCGGCCCACTGAGATGCAGGGATCTTTAATACACTTCAGCGATATTCCACATAGGCCCTTGTATGCAGTATCCTCGTACCTGAATCCTAAAACTACTGTTTCCCAAGCAGAGGAGCTGCACAGTTAGTGTGTAGTTTAGCTATGAGACAGGAAATGCCTGCACTCGCTGCTTCCACCCAGCTTGCCATGTCACCCTGTCAAGCCAATTAGTTAATTAAAGTTCTGTCTGGCCCTTCTTGACAACTCAGCCTCTAATGATGAAAATATGTATGACGATGATCTGGATTCGGGAGGCAGAACTCATTGTTTTCAAACCCTCCTGCTATTACTATCAATTTCACATGAAAGTAGGGCATTTTCTTTGGGAAAAACAACACAAAAGTGTCACTCAGTTTCATTAGGAGAGGAGTTGTTCTTTGCTCTTCCCACTCTGATGCTTTTCTCCATGGTTGAAGAGTTTAGTTCAGTGCTCTGGGAAAAAGATGCAAACATTGCTAATTGCACTAAGATTAATATTCCAGGAAATTTAAACAAAGCACTCCACTGGAAAATTCATTAGGCAGCAGAATAATCCCACTGGGCAAGTACCATAGTGTCAAACCGGTTTTAATCATGGTGGAAATGTTTTGCTCTTTATGCAAAAACAATGCTTGCAGGCCTAAGCAGAGAGCCTACAGAAACACTGAAGGAAGTTGATGAGTAATTGATACAATTACAAAGGCAACAGAATATCAGAAAATGGTTGGGGACAGGACAGTACATTCAGCAATACTTGCATGGGTCCTACGTGTTCGTACACTAGACCTTGTTCTGCTTGATTCTGTGTTGGGAACTTCTCTGCAGCTTTTCAGCCTCATTTAACAGCTTTCTTTCTGCTCAGCAAGAATAAGGAGGGGTGTAAGAACAGGTAAAATACACCATTTATGCAGTTCCCCTGTTTTTCACGGTCCTCCACCTATGAAGGAATCAATAGCTATTTTAGCACTGTTGAAAACATAATTTTTCTGTAATTCTTAAGACTAAAGCAATTTTGTTAGACAGAATTTCCTTTTTTTCCCTCTGATCTTCCAGAACTAGGCTTCTCAAACTTTTTCTCAGCACAGGTTTTGTCTGTCCTCAACCATCTTCACAAAATCCTGCCTCCACAGAGGGAAATAACAACACACAGAGAAGCTTATTTTCTCAGCCTCAAATAACTTAGTCTCTTTCCTCCCTACTGCTATCTCTGTTTGCATCTACACAGTGACTATGGAGTGGTTATAAATACTGATTTGGGGCATGCTGCTTTAATGCAAGTAACTGTCCACCAGCCCTGCAGGAAAATGGGTTTAAAGAGAAAAGAAAATCCAAACCTCTCTATACATTCAGCAGCTCTTAGTCCAGCCTCAAGCTCAGTGGCAGGCTAGTGTCAAAAATAGTCTCTGTGCCTGAAGACAAGCATTCTGGAGTCAGGGTAGTAGCTATATGAGACAGAAACCCTAGACAGTACATGCAGACATAGGAGAAGAATTTGTCTGCTACTCTCAAAGTGACATTTTATATATTTATGTTTAATTTTTAAGGGGGACGAGGGAGATTTCCAACAGAGCTGATTTTTTTTCTTTTCCTCAAGATTTTATCTCTCTCAAGCAAATAAGGCTACAGTTTGTTTTGAAAAGATGCAGCTCTTGAAAAGGAACTGCCCATAGGAACAATGCAGTGAAAATGCTTTCCCTCAGTAGAACAAATCCAAATTATCAGAGTTGTTACCTACAGCAGGCTATATAAAAATCACTTCCAGAAGCTTCACCAGAACCCACAGATATATTAATACTGAAATATAAGCACTTGCATATCTGTCACTTAGAACCTTTTTTGTGTTGTTTCTGCCCCAGGACACACCTGATTGATGTATTCATTCTCTTGTGAGCGCCTAAGTGTCCAATCTTTCCTTCAGTTTTATCTTACTCATAACCATCATCCTTCCCAATTTTCCCACATTCTTTCAATACATTAATAACCCTATGAAAGTACAGAGCTGCTGTAAGAAATCTGGATTACAGTGAAGTGAGATCAAAAGTATGGCATTAGGCCTTTGTTTCCTGGAAGGGACAGATGTACAAACCACAGCAATCCAGTACCCCTAGACAGAAATGGGAGCTTGGGCTCCTTCTCTGTTTATCATTTCCTCCTCTGGAATAGGGAGGGTCTGCAGAGCAGCAACAGCTGTGCCTTCTCCCAAACAGACAGGTTCAGCATCATTGCATCAGTTATCAGCTCCAGTAACTGGTACTGGAAGGCAAGTCCTAGGTAGCCTGCTCTGCCTGTCACAGCTCGGAGACCCATGATTTTCAACACAGCCTAGGAGCATATGCACATGCTGAAGACCCACACGTGATGGATGTGGACTTCATCAGAACTGAGCCAATGCCAACCATTTATTCCACCTAGAAGACTAAGATGTCCAGAAAACATGACATGGAACAATTCCAAACAACATTATAGCACAGTAAAAAAATACACAAAGAAAGAGCTGACAAAGGGCAGAAGAGCTGCTAGAAAAATCTACAGTAGAAAATAAGGACTTTCTAAATAAATATCACTTTCTCTGTATTTATTATACCCAAGATGATCTCTCTTTTATTACATTTCTATATAAAACTGATACTGGCTCTTCGATTAAAGCTCTCACTTCCATACAACTTGCATTCAAACTTTCTGCCACCAAGATTTAACATGATCAATTCGCATTTCTTCTTCGTAACTGTGGCAGCACTTAATCAACAAAGTCCCTACCTATATGTATTTATATTGATATACATGTATATATACACACATACATACATACACATAACAAATACTGTTGAAGTTTTCCTCTCTTCCAGTGTTTATAGTGACAGTCATCCTAGAAGGTGAAGGCATACACCACTCCCACAACCACAATATTTCCAATTGTTGCTATTATTGCAATCCATAACAATATGGCATCATTTGAAGAACGGGATGTCTCTTCTGGTGGATTCTGCATGGACGAAGCTGCATGGACGTTGGCTGATGAGTTAAACAAGGAGTACTCTGTACTAAAGTCCTCGTTGGGTGAGTCCATAAAGGCTCCTCCCATAACTGGAAGCTGTGAAGAAAGACATGACAAAATCAGACTGCGGGTTGAAAACTGCTTTTGCATTGTCTCAAAGTAATAACAAAAAAACTAACCATTAGCTAACCTGCAAAATCACTGAGATTTCATGTACGTGGTGCTTACCTGTCAGGAATACCACAGACACATGCACACTGTACAGTATCTCTCCCATTTCTGTCAGAATCAATATTATTGCAGAAAACCTACATATATTACATGCAATATACATAAGAGCTAGCATGAAGGCTTCAATTCAAACTAAGTAATCATATGCATTTTGAAAGAAGGACATCTATACACAAAGTACTCACACACGAGAATCTAAGTTTATAACAATATGATTGTGACTACCAGCAATGGTATCATAACACTGCAAGATATTGTGCAATCATAGCAAGGATCTGATGCAGAGAATTCGTTCTCCTTTTATGTTTTACCCAGAAGCAAACCCTTGGTTTATGTAGAGATCATGCAAAAAGTTCTTACTATAAAACAGGTGGACTGTACTCAGTGCACTAACTTCACCTGCAAAACACACCACTGCAACAATCCAGGATTTCCATCCAGCCATAAACCTATACAACAGAAAACTTCAAATTGGATTTTGAAAGGCTCTATTGCAAAGTGACAGATTTCTAGCAATTCTCCCACTCCAGACATATACTGGGAAGGACAAAATTTCTTTGGTGCTTTTAGTGGATTTCTCAGCAGTACTAGAAAATGTTCTTGGTAAGACAGCAGTTATTCAATACAATATGGAAAAGCTAAAGGAAGAAGGAATTGTTTAACCTTGTCCTTACACATGTTCTAATTGTCATCCCAACTTTATCCTATGTCATGGCATATATTCTTCCTGATTCAAAAACTATTTTACTTCTTCTACACAGTGCTGTAAAATTACATCCTTCTGCAAATGATGAAGGGCCTTGAGGGGAAGCTGCATGAGGAGCAGTTGAGGTCACTTGAGTCTGCTCAGCCTGGAGAAGAGGAGGCTGAGGGAAGACCTCACTGCAGTCCACAACTTCCTCGTGAGGGGAAGAGGAGGCGCAGGCACTGATCTCTTCTCTATGGTGACCAGTGACAGGACCCAAGGGAATGGCCTGAAGTTGTGTCAGCAGAGGTTTAGGTAGGATATTAGAGAAAGGTTCTTCACCCAGAGAGTGGTTGGGCACTGGAACAGGCTCCCCAGGGAAGTGGTCACAGCAACAACCTTATCAGAGTTCAAGAAGCATTTGGATGATACTTTCAGGCACACGGTGTGACTCTTGGGGAAGGTCCTGTGCAGAGCTAAGGGTTTGACTCAATGGTCCTTGTGGGTCCCTTCCAATTCAGCATACTCTGATTCTGTGAAATGAATGGATCCCTCATTCAGGCAAGGGAAGGATACCTACTGCAGAACTAAGACCATATGCAACTAGAAAAGAGTCACACAAAAGCTTTTTCTTCCATCCTTTTCCCTTGCATGTTTGCAAATGCAGAGTTGGAAGAGTCTCTCCTGGCTCACTGAGTGCAGGCTCCACAGTCTCACGTAAGTATAGGACATTGTTTCAGAAAAAGCTGCAGAACATGTACTTCACATATCTGTAAATGCTGAGGACACGCACTTCTGAATATCCTGTAAAAAGCCGAAGATCTGCTTAGCAACCACAGGAACTGCAACTGTTACGTACTGTAGGAAGAGCATAAGCAATGTGGGTATACTGTAACCTCAAGTCTCTTCTGTACTCCATAACTGAACTCCTGGAGGATTGTAGTAGGTAAGCAGGCCAAAGCCATGTCTAAATCTCTCTGCCAGCTTGACCAGAAGGAAAAAAATCCATCATGGTACTGATGAGTGGTTCGATATTGAGCAATGAGTAAAAACCACATACCAGTGCATCCTATCTACATTCTCCTTCCTTTCAGATCTGGTAGGAGTCCAGGGCTTCAGGGAAAGCTGAAAAAAAAGTCTGAGAATATTTTCTTTAAGAAACAACCTCACTGCAACAACAACCAACCTTTCCTTGCTGACAAGGGTTTCCACACTGCTGCCATCATCTTCCAACCTTTAGACACATCTACAATCTCCTGTTTTACACCCTATTTGTTAGTGCTGTTGGGGTTTTGGGATTATCCTTCACCTTTCTCAACAAGCTTCTCTTCTACTATAATGTCAGCACTGCTGCTGAAGTCACCACGGCGTACGAGTAACAGAGGGACAAGCTCTGCCTTCATTCAGCCACATCACAGAAGGCTGCTATATCCTCAGTCCTAAAATGTTGTGCCCAATACTCACTGGGCTAAAAAATCAATCTCTTTTAACATCCTGTCCTTCAGCTTCTGCATCACATTTTGCCTTCCCCAATAACCTCTCCCTTTGGTAGCAAACTACACTCCTTCTGGCTGTGTGCAGCTAAGATATGGAGGCTACTGAACAGGACAGGATGTGATGATAAACAATCTTTCCACAGTGTTGGCTGTAATCTACAGATTACAGTTAAAAAATTGAGAATTTTGAGAATGAAGTAATTTTTTTTGTTTGCCATGCAAAACATTTTACAGAGATATAAAAGACGGGCTCTTTTTCAAAGCTGACTGCTGAATAAATTTCATCTGTACTAGAAAATATCATGTCACATTCAAAATTAAAACAGAGAAGGATGAAAGGCCACAGTGGATATGTCATACTACCTAATCCACATTAAATAAAATTATCTTTGATATCAAATATGATTAGACAAAAGCAGTTTACAAGAATTCAAGCAGGAAATTGCAAAAGTAGTTTGATACATTCTCTCTGCATCAAAGATTTTGTCCTGTCAGTTTTGACGCAGTGTCCTTTAAAGAGAACAAGAGATTCCATTTCGAAAGCCCAGCATGATGTTTTGAATCCAATTCCACCAGCCTTTTTTATGTCGTGGGATTTGATAAGCAAAACATTTCTCAGTTTAATCAAAATTTTTTTTTTATGTAGAGATTGCCATAAAAGGCAATTCTGGCTTCAAACAGAAGTGTATTTACGCAGTGATGATGCTACTTAACAGCTACGGAGACTCTAAAGATCTTTGCAGCAAATGATGGTCATACATTTACTATATTGGCAGCAAAATGCTCAATCAGAGGTACTTGCCTCCTTAGCAAACCATTTTAAGGGTATCAGCATTTAGGATGGTCAAGGCTGCAAAATCTTTCAACTGGAACAATCATCCAAAATACAAAGGTACACACACATGTGCATGTGCCCAAGACAGCAGGAGGTCATGAACACTGTTCTGGTGAGTGATACCTGTTTTTTGGGTCACATAATATGTGCTCTCAGTGAGTTACTTGAAATGACAGCTTCCACCCTGTTAGTCCACCTGGTGCTGTCACAAAGGCAGGGAGCATCCATGTAGCAGCACAGCTATACAGCACACAGTAAATTATGTCAAATCTGAATCTCCTTGTACTGTCTAAGGCTCAAACAAGCTGTCTGCACCATCTGAGGGGAACACATGGTGAAACAGCTCATCTGAATCTCTGAAAAGCTTGAGGTGACCTGACAGAAAGCACTGACATTCAGCACCTGGCACAGGCTCTTTCTTTAAAACTGACTTCCAGTTTTTCTGTTTGTAGGTCAGTAGCACTTCACCAAAGATCTGGAAATAAACCTCACTGCCAATTTCCCATTTGGACAAGTCACTTCTTACTAAAATGTGTATTCTCACTGCTAAAACGGCCTCATATAAGAGCACAGGAATGGCCATATGGTGTCAGACAGAAAGTCCGTCTCCCTTGTGTGTTAGCTCCAACAGTGGCCATAAATAGATGCTTAGGAAAGAGTAACAGCACAGCAGGACAACCATGTCTGATATTTCCCCTTAAGAACTCACAGCCTCTGACTGTTTTCAGCTTAGGAAGTTCATCAGCCAGATACTATTGCTATGGATTTAATAACTTGCAAAGAATTTTGCTACTATGAACTTGTCCAGCCTCTACCTGAGCTTATCTGAAGCTGAGCATCCTTCTCAGTCTGGCCTCTTAGTGCCACTTAACAGTCAGGGTTACCCAGTGATTAGAGTAATGTAAATCATCCTTGGGAGATATGCCATCTCTCCATGGGAGAGAGAGAAGCATGGATGATTACTATCAACTGCAATCTATCATTTTGGTAGATTAACTTCAGTGAGATGAATCTCATCCTCAGTCTTGATGTCTTTGTTCTCCCAAAACGTACAGTATCTTCCTTCTGCAGTCTTATTTGAGATATTACATTAAAGACTGTGAGACCTCCACACCCAACACTAATGGGAGTTGCGAAGTGCCTGTGACTAACAGCAGGCTAAGTTCAGACAGCCTGCAGTGTACTCCATGACTGCTCTATTTTTCTGCCCATGCCTCTACAAAGCAAATATACGCCAATTTACATCATCCAAAAACTTCACCCATGTCACTGCCGTTACAGTGACCTGCAGTCTGTTTTAGCCTCAGAGGGTATTTATAGTTCAGGCAAAACTGTGCAGAGCCTCTGCCACCCTCTCCAAGAGCACTGTGCGAGGAGGCCAGGGCAAAGGGTTAACTGGGAAACGTGACAGCGAGGGATACGACAGGAGCAGATGGTGAGGGGGAATGATGTAGCACAGTGTTTGAAAATTAAACTCTTTCCTAGTGACTGTTTCGACATTGTTAAGTAGCACTAATAGTACATCGCTTGCTAAATGGCTTCTGTGACTGGCAAACAAAGAATTGGTATCATTAAATAGCAACAGGAAGAAAACCAAACAGCAAAATGTCAAGTGGTAATGAGAACACCCACTGCGCTGAATACCTCCTACTGACATGCTTTGGGGTCACAAGGAGAACAAGGCTCTTGAACAGTTACATGACGCTCTGCATTTAGCAGAAAAATCCTATTTTATAACCAAAATGATTCACAGGAGAAACAAACAACACATCAGGTACCAGTCACTGATACTCTAAAAAAGCTTTCTTAAGTAGCATCACATAAAATCCATCACTTAGCAATAACATTGCTCCATTTCTTTAAGAATCAGGTGTCTGTCATTTCTTCACAGTCAGCTAGGGAAGTGTAACACTTAGCTGCTGCTACCTTATTGGGAACCCAGGCTCACCACAGATGTTTGAAAGCATGACTGAATCTTCCAGAAACTAAGAAACCTCAGCAGTGGCTTTAACAGCTGTGCTGTATCTTTGCCCTGCCCTCACCAACACCACTCTAGGAATGGGATGCTGAGAGGTAAAACGACACCCCAGTTCAGGTGTTGTTTTGTAAAATCCCTGTTGTTACTTCAGAATATCTGACTTTCTAGTGTTTCATTTTGGCTAAATTTCAGATAGCATATTTTTACATGACAGTATCGTCTGAATACATAATGTGAAATTATTATTTTCTTCTGCCCTGGCAGAGTGTGATTGCTGCAGTGCATATTTGTGTATGAAAATCTTCTGCTTGCAATCACAAATCAATCTAACACAGTTGCCAGAGACAGCAGCAATATACAGGTTTGCAAACACATCATAACAACATCTTAATTCTTAAGCTCTTTATAAATAAATGTTTTGTACTAAGGAGATACCCAACTTAACCAATATTCTCCCCACACTAATTCTCTTGTGTCTCACAAAACCACGCATATATATATTGTCCTCATCTAAAGCATGCGCTGTAAATGAAAATGTCCTGGCAACTATTGATTTACTGCTAATATCTAGAGAACCAAGTACTTTTGTCCACCATCTGCCAGAATATCACTCTACTGTTTACAATGCAAAGACCGGGTGCACGGTGACAATCAAGACAGTTGTCCAATGTTCATTGCAAGTGGATTACTTTGAACGCATTAAACCCACACACAAAATTAAACACCACCTAAGGCAGTCCTCTTTAATTCAACTAAGTAGGCCTAATTCTGAAGAGGGAGGGTCCATGCAAATATTTTATGCAGTTAACTTGAAACTCTCACTTTAATTAATTCAGTTTCCTGCTTCACCCTGAAATCACAGTCTTAGGTTGACAAGCTTGGGAAAAACAGCTGCTTGTTTTCAAAACAGAGTTGTCAAAATGTTCACCCTACCAGTGGCAACTGAAAATTTTCACTCCAACTTGGAAACATCAGGATTTCATCTGTTATTTTAATCTTATTGAAAACATTCCATTATATCAATTCTACCAATCTCTGCTTTTATTTCTAGAACCTGTGTATTACTTCCTCCACTGCTTCCCCAGACCATGCCAGGGTAGATACTATGTCTTCATCCTTTTGGATGATATCAGTATTCAGAGTTGTTCCTTATCAGCAGTATCTCAGATGCCAGAGGTTCAAGCCTTGCTGTTGAACCACACTAAGAGCTACCTTGATCAACAGTGTCTAGATACTTAGGAAGGAACAACCCAAGATGTTCCAAGATGCCGCAGCAGAGACTTCAGTGCTGAGTTTGCTCTTGGCTGTAGAAACCAGTTTCCCTTAACTAAGGAACTGACCTCAGCTGGATCACTGGCCCCAGGCTACCCCTTAAGTGCCTTATAGGAGCACACATCCTGTGCAGGTTGGAGCACCTCTCTGTGGAAAATTCCTCTGCTGAATTAGCTGCAAAAAACAGTGTAAATAGCTGGGATGAAGATAAGCGAAATTTTCACTCTCATATTTTTGCATAGGTACCACCTGAGATGCCCTAATGATAAACACGCTGTGATTCCATTCCTGCAATTTACATCTGTCTAGTGCCTCCTTGAAATGGCTTTTATTATTTCAAAGAACCTTACTGCTTTTAAACTATTATTCTCGACCAACTGCTGTTGGATTTCATCTTCCAAGAGTGGAATAATGAGAACAAACAAAAGCCTTTCTAATACAAAAACCTGACAGTAATTGACAAGTCTCAAAGGAAACAGAGGAGTTTTTCATCCTACCCCTGGTCCCAAAAATTCCTCCACTCTTTCCAGCCAATGATGCAACAAGTAAAAGAGCATGCTTTGTCAAAGTTGAACAGAAATATAAATTTGTATGAAGAACCTGCAACTGTAAGTCATACTTAATTTTTATTGTTAATCTGTATACCCTAAATTAGAGGGAGTGGTGAATATCACAAAAGTCTGCAGGATAGTCAAACAGATGTGCATTAAACAATCTGAATGTCCCTGGAACAACTATTAAAGCAGCAGCACTAGCTGACCTTCCACATAATTAATCCAACTGATGCTAGCATCCTATTGTGGACACCACACTGGGGAAGTAGAAGATGCCTGGGTCTCATGTACAGTTATAACTATCATGCTTCCAGGAGAACATGCACACAAAAGTATAAATAGAGGGAACCAGAAAGACAAGTATTTATCAAAATGGAAAAATTCAGAAGGAGGCTATAAAACTAACCATCAATGTTATAATGAGTAGAAGCTATTAAAATCTGTTTATAATTTCCAAAAATGGCAAAACAGAGGACCCTTTCATACCATGTGTAGTCATACTAGGAAACTCAGAAAGAGCAGGAATTCCTTTAGAGATAAGAGCAATCAGTTTAATACAGAACATGATTCTGGAAGGGCTTCAAACAGCAAGCCTTTGAGTTTAAACTCTTTAATCATACGTGAAAAGAAAGGGTACTGATTATCCCACTTACTGCTTACAAGATATTTGGCAATGGTGACTTCAAAGCCAAAGTACTGGATTTGACTGGGCTTAATGGTCTCCTGCTCTGATCCAGGCTGGCAATTTCTTTCTGGTGTCACAGAGAAAACCAAAACACCCCAAAATCAACCAAACAACCAAACAAAAAAAAAGAATAATGTGGGGAAAAAGAAAGGAACAGTGGCTTGGGCATAATGTTGTGATGTCTCAAGGGACAGTTTTGCTCTAAGGACACAAGGTTGTATCAATGACAGGAAGCAAGCACACATCTGCACGGTGTCACTGGCAGTTTCAGTTCTCAGGCAGAGAAGAAATGGCTTTCCATGTGTCAAAGGATAAAGAGAAAAATAAGAGTAACCCAGGCTGATTGTAATGGCACTTCATATTTGCATAAGGAAAGGCATTCCCACCATAAACAGAAAAGCCAAATTATGAGGTGTATGCAGAAACCACAAAACAGTGCTGCAGAACAGATGTATAGGAAAAAACAGAATGAAGCCTAATCCCACTTCTCAGAAGTGAAAAAGGACTGCACAGGCCCTTCCTCCACCATGACTTCTGCAGCCATGTCCACCTCTGACAAAATGGTGATGCCTCATCATCAGTTTACTGATGTGGCCATCAGTATCTTTATAGCAAACTATCAAAGTATCTTGATAGCAAAGAAAGGGGCTGACCTTTATATTCTTTTGATTTTCCTTCTGCTCCCTCACCCTTAGGCTGCTACAAGATGCTTAGGCTGCTCCCAGGGGGGAGAGACGGGAATTGGCAGACACTCACAGTAATGGAAGCAACGACACAATTTCAAAAGTAGAACTAGTTCCAGATGAAAAATTGTTTAAATCACTTCAGACATGGGCAAAACCAACAATTTTGTAAATCACTGTATCCTTCAGTATCCAGTAATCAGCATGCTTTTCACAAACACGAAAAGAATTTCAAGGGGCAGGTGTCAGAAGCTCAAACTGGAAGGATGCAACATTTTGGACATCCTCTTCCTCCTCTAGAGAAAAAATAACTGCACAGAAATTCTTCTATGTTGCATATGCTGACCACTGCTCAAACCAAAACCCAGGAGCAATAAAAAACCTTGCATGCTCCTTCAATCCCTGCTATACAGCCTATGAAAAAGTAATTGGCTGAGATTTAACTAAACAGCACTAACAGGCTTAACTCTATCTCGTCAGAGAAATTACTTACTATTCCATGAAGACTCAAAAGCTTTCAAACTACAGATCACATATATCTTACGTTACACAGTGATGGCTGTACCGCAAAGAGAAGTTGGGATACATTTGTCTGT
>JAYRBT010000177.1:49911602-49936387 GCA_036023395.1 Myiotriccus ornatus | reverse complement strand
GTGGAAAATACTGGCAGGCATCCAGTAAAAAGCTTCAGAAATGAAATTAAAAGAATTTAATTGATTCAAATACATAATGATTATTTTCTCAAATTTATATAGCCTATCAGACTCTGAAAAAACAGGAGAGAGAAAACTGGTAATGATGTATACAATTTTGGCTATACAGCATTTTTGTCCAATATTTTTTCCTATTTATTTTTTTCTTTCCCTTTCACTCTCATGTTGTATTACATCTTCACAAACAAAAAAAAGGTGGGAGGACTACTATTACCAACATTTTTGTTTGCTTACTTAGTACCTTGTTCAAGACACACAACAAGCCTGAGAACCACCAATGTTGAGATGAACAAAAAAGGAGAAAAATCTGACACAATGTTAGCCCTCTTCATGTCTGGAGACATTAAGGGTACTGAGCAGCACAAAGGTCAAGTAAAAGAGAGCAGCTTCTAGAAAGAAAGGAGGACTGCCAAATGTCCCAACTGCATACACTTCATTTGACGGAATACCAACATGTCAGGTTGGCATACATCTTGATCCCATAAGGCATATTAGGCTCAACACACGGCTTGAATAGCCTATAGACTGCACATTCCCCTCAACTTATTCTGTAATGCCTCAGTAGTGGTTTATACCTGAAGAAGAAAACACACAATGTGCTTAAAAAGTAATCCTATGAGTGATTAGTAATCATATGAGTGAGCAAATCACACAAAACACAGGAGAATAAAAATTAGAAGGTGAAATAATGTTAACAATTTCTTAACTTCTAGCATTTGAAGAGCAGTATTCATCGGGCTAAGAAAAGTTCCATCCAACATAAGTAACTGTTGCAAATCATGAAGAGAGTAAAAGTTCAATCACATGTACATCTTGAGTGCTTAATAGCTCAGTGCCACCAGGCAACTATTTCAACCATCTTCTAGGATTTACAGTTTCCATAGCAGAGACCAAAGAAGAGAAGTAACGTGTTTCTCATCCTCTTTGGTTCGAGGTCAGCAGGAACGACATGAACACAAATGTCTTAAAACAGGCCTGGATCACTTCGCGTTCAATCAAAAGAGGAGCATCCATACGGGACATTTCACTATCTCTGTGAGGGGGGCAGAAACCTCCATCAAGGTGTGACAACAGCCATCATCAGAGCCAAATATTCCATATGTTCTCACAAACCCAGATTCTCACAACCTAGGTTTTGCTCATGTTTTAAGACCATCAAGGGATGATTAAGTGTGGCTGAACTAGACAGCAGCTGACGACAGCTTTATCACGCCAAACCAAAACAGAACAGCCAGGCCATCTGTGTTTGTGTACTTATGTTTAAGATTGTTCAAACAGTTCAGAGCACATTACAGAAGAAGATAATAAATTATACATTGATTCTTTTTCTCTAGATAAACGTGCCTATATATGTGTAGGCAAAATAGCACTCCTTAGTGCCTGACATATACACAGGAGTGGCACAAATCAATGTATAATTTATTATACTTCTGTTTGTAATTCGATACTTGTGCTTTGAACACTTGGGGCTGCACAGGATAATTAGAGCCATGAATATGTAACAGTTTTCCTCAGGAATGAGTGTTTTCCTACCCAAAAGTGATTTCTCTAAAAGCTTGTTCAGTTATTCTTGTGTTATGGAAGACTGAGCAGGGAACAAAGAAAATAAAGTTAAAATGTATTTTATTTGCATTTTACCTCCATTTTACTCAGTGGAATATGAATTATGGAATCGTTCACTACTGGCCTGGAGAACTAGAACACTCTAGAGAGGAGTGATCTGTTGGTCTCCCATGTCTCACAGAAGATGCAAGTTCACACTCCCCCTGTGTCTTAGGATCTAAGGGTGTTGGCAGCAATGTTTTTAAAGTACATAAACAGGAAAGGAATTTCATTGTTCCTGAGCTTGACAGCTGCCTCTGACTCTGCTGCAATTCAGGTACAGAAGAAATCACCACCACCAGAACAGTGTACCAGTTGAAAAGTCTTGCAGGTAAAAGTTGTTGAAAAGTAATCAGAAAATGGTCTGGTTCCAAGGCCAGGCAGGGTTTCTTCACAGCCTGAGAGACAGAGTAAATACACAGACTGCTCTGCAAGCTGAAGTTCAGAGCCCTTCCGATGGTCAAAGCAACAAAACAACAAAACAGCTAAGGCATACCTCAGTGCTTTAAGAAACAGGGTTCAAACTGAAGCAAGACATGTACACCTTAGACACTTGCATATGAACATCCATGACTACACACACAATTTTGTGGTGGTATCTTGCATCTACAGATGCAATTTTAAAATAATCCATCTGGCCAAAAGCAGTCTAAGATTGAGAATAATTATCAATAGCGGGAAGACAAAAAGTAAGGTGAAATACTAAGCAAGTGAACGGCACCAAAATCTCAAACTGTTTTGTTAAGCCCTGATTACAAGTCGTACAAAAACTATTTCAAAAAAAAAAAAAAGCCTGGCAGAAGCATAACACTCTCAGCCCCAGGAGATGCGCATGCACGTGGCAGTGCAGTTCTCAACAGAAGTGAAGAGCTGGCTGTGTTCTTCAGTCCAAGCTTACATACTCAGATTATGAACTCACTGATCTAGATTATAATACTTTTACCAACACTGAAGTTTTATGTATCACACCTTTCAACCCAGCTTAAGTAAAATATCACCATCTCATTTTATCAAGGCATCGATGAGTGTGTTGTAAAAAGATGAAATGATGGAGGAGACAAAAATTGGAGCAGCCACAAAGATTCTCACTGAGGATCCACTGGTTCTGATGCAGGTGCAGCTCAGTAAAAAATAGAAGCTTGGCATATCCCTGCATCATTCAGTGCAGCCTTTGAACTTGATGGAGCACCTAACAAGGGAGACCTCTTAAAGAAAGTTAACAAGCAAAGGAAATTTGATTGGCGTTAACCCTAAAACACTCTGCAGGTTGTTGTGTCCTGGAGAGAAAAACAACTATCCTTCATTCCTGTGGCCTGACAGCTATCCATTTACCCACAGAGGGACTCTCCCCGGCCACGTGAAGTCGTCCAAACTGCAGCTTAAGCCCTTTTCAATCTGAGCATCACCTGTCAAAAATCCAACACAGGAATACTAATAAACATATTAATAAACAGCACAGAAGTTGTTCAGTAAAACAGTGAAAATAGCTACTACTTGCAAAAATGCAAGCACCCCTTTCATCTTTAATTGCCTGTAATTGAAACGATGGATTGAAGGTGATGTTTTCAAAAATATCTCCAAGAGAGTTGTGTATTCCACACCACCATTCAGTATCTTGCATGGATAAATCTGTAACACAACAAGGTACTGAGAGCTCAGGAAGAAATGTCCTGAAGACTTTTCAAGAAGAAAAGTCCCCAAGAAACTATTAAAACCATCAGCAAAAAGCCCATTATGGAGAGAGGTTCATTCCATCTGGTTTGCCCTCTCAGAGCAGTCTCTTTAAAAACATTCTCAATCTCACCAGCCAATTAAAGGGAGGCAAATGTAGGGATTTAAGATGGGCATCAAGAGCTACCTTGGGAAGACACTTTTTGCTCTCGATTGGAAGTTAAGTATCTAATCTTAAGGAATTGCAAATAAGTGCTTATTTGCAAATTTAGGCAAAAGCCCTTTAATTTGTTAACTGCTGGAGTAGGAACTTATTTCCTACTGCTATTATCACATTTAAGATTTCAGAGCTGCAGTAAGGAAGTGGTACATACATCTAAAATTAACTACATAGACCCCTCTTGAATGTAACTAAACCAATAAACTAATAATACAAGGAATATGAGAGTAAAAGGGAAGGAATTATAATTTATTTAAAGCAGTTCTCCATTTTTGTCTTTTTGAAAGTTCTCTGCAAGTCATGACTGTAATACGAATGCTTGTACCTGGAAAGCATAGTCAAAGTGATAAAACACAACATCAGATAACAAATAAACAGATGACCACGTTCACCTAAGTTAAAACGAGATCAAGTTAAAAAGTTTAAAACACTAGCAATAAAACAAAGTTTTCTATGTATTTGTTGGTAAAGCTGAACTCAAGGCAACCTTTTACGTAAAGTTTTTCCAAGGCCTGAGTAAGATCTTCACGCTCCATAAAAGCATGGATGCTGCTCTGATGCTGCCTTCCTCCTAGCATAATTCAATACCTCATCCAGTTGTCTCTTAAAAATAAACTGCCAACCATGCTATAAGACATTTCCTGACTAGGGAGTCTGTACAAAATCAACCTCTGCATTATATCCTGCCATTACTCTAAGTTGCACTAAGTTAAGACATTATTTATTAATTGTCAAGTATATAGAATCAATTACAGAATAAACCCACTTTTAATCCATCCTGTTGCTCAAACAGCATCATGGAAATATAATTAATAAAATGCAGTAGATCAGTGCAAGATGACTGCCCAGCTTAGAGATTCACCACATAAAAATAAGCTCTAGCTCGGTCCAGGAAAAAGTGACCCAGAGAAGTGTGAAATTAAAATACAATATTAAAAAAATCTCCCAGGCTTGGTTTGTGCGGGATTTGTGCAAATGCCTCTTGAAACTTCTATTTCCAGATTGCTTGTATGAATACAAGTCAAGTTAGTGAAACAAACAACCCAAATTTAAGAGATTAATATAATGTGATTTCAGGCCAGTTCCAAAACATATCCCATTACAGTACAACCTAGAGGGCTTGTAGAAGCCAGTGGAAAAGTTCTACTGTCTTCACAGGAGAGACACTAGTGACCATAGATAGCCACCAATTTGACATGTACTGGGTGTCATGGAAAACCAGCTATTTTCTGATCTTCACAAACTTAAATTTGTCCTTTTTTTTTTGTTTGTTTGTTTGTTTGTTTGTTTGTTTTGTGGTTGTTGTTCTTACTTCTTCATAAAAGTTCAGGGTTTTTTTTTGGCAGAATGGTTGAGCTCCACTGTTGTTTCACTTGCTTTTAGTTTACACAAAGCCACAGAGAGGTTCTAGTAATGCCTAGGCACTTTGACTACAGTGTAATTAATTTACAACTATAACTAGTAATTAGAATTCTCAGTGGGTTCTTTATACCAAGAGCCAACACAGTGCAAGCAACCAACTGCTGTTAGATATCCTCTGCCTATGCACAGCATATCCATGTCTGCTATGTGCGTGAGAAAATCAAAGCACTGGATTCACTGAACTCAGTTCTCCTCTTTGCATGAGTTTTATATTGATATTTACTGCAACAATATACTATCAGTTTGCTGGCATTTTATGCAAAAAAATGACACCTGTCCTGACTTATGCTAGGAAACACAGCAGTATAGTGTCTGCCCATTCATAACAACCTGAAACCAAAAAGTATTCAGCTTGGGAAAAACTTCAACAAATTCAAGAAGGTAGAGTTTCAATATTCTCAAGTGAATCTCTGAACAAACTTGTTTGACCCAGACTGTAATACAAAACACACTTATATGAAATACACATACAATGACAAAATGCAGCAGGTCAAACTCCTCAGAAGGACCTCAAGAAGCGTGACTGTGATCCCTAAGAAGGACTAGGTCCCAGTAAATAAAAGAGCAAATGCAGCATGGTTAAACTTTAATTATATTTGGCTCCCTCAAAACAGATGCTCGCAGACAGATTTCCATTTCACCCACTAATGACTGTCATACACAATCATGTCACTGATTCCATGGAGCTGCAGGGCTTACACGCTTGCAGGCAAAACTGACAAGACATAGCTAAAGAATATTCACAAAATCCGACACCCTGCTTCATCCAACAGAGATTTTCAGATACTGCAGTAGAGGTAAGAGAACCAGACTGGGCCATGCTGCTTCCAAAAGAGGAATAATTGTCAGACTGCTGGTGCCTATTACAGCCTCCGCAGGTTAGAGCAATAACCTTCCTGACCGTGCTTGGGAAGCCACAGTGTGCTCCCCCTGTTCACCCTCTGGTCTGGGTTTCTAGACCATCACCTGCTGCTGAAAGGATAACACGAGGCAGTGGTACGAGAAGACAGAGATAGAGAGGGGGTCAGAAGGAAGAGGTGCATCACAAATATGTGCAGGGGAAGGCAATCTGTTGGGAAATCACATATGCCTTGTGTACCTCACGCTGGCCCACCCAACAAATTTGTCGTTCTGATTACTTCAGATATGACCCTCCACAAGATTTTACAGTGGGCCTTGGTCAACTTCAACTATCTGTTGCTAGATCTATAAAAGATGAGATGGGAAATGGATACACTGATTTCCAGTCTGAGGCTGCGTTTCTCAACTTGGGTCTTACGAGCTCAAATGACAACACATCAAAATGGAGCTCGAGAATGCAGCTCAAGTCTGCTGTTGTGCAGCACTGCTGTCTTGAACCTCATTTCATTAAATGTTATTGAAAACAGCTTCCTGTTCTTGCAGCTTAAATAGAGAAGGAAGAGGAAACAAAAGCAAACACTTCTGTTATGTTTCTCCAATTCTGGGGGTGGACAGAGCCTCAGTGTGACTACACACCAATTCCCACATACACATAACTGATGCTAAACATGTTCCTGAAATACCAAGCAGAGATATGATCCCATCTGTGTATCCCAGCTCTGCCCACACAAGCATTTTTTTCCCCACAAGGCACTAAATTACCCCAGCACTGAGATACGAAAACCAATGTGCATCATCTCCAAGGTGAAAACAGAGCTGGGATTTCACATGCCAGCCTCAGAGACAGAAGAGTTGGTCATTAACCTGCTCAACTCATAGCAGAAGAGTAAGCTTCCACCTCTCACCTTCCATTGGGACCCACTTTCCTCTATAATCCCCTTGTGCAGGCACTACTTGTGTTTCCCCGAACAGAAGGTGTTCATCCTTTCTATTTCAAGCTCCTTACAGTTTTACCATAAGAAAAGAAAGAAAAGAAACAACATTAATAATTCATCCAAGCCTTGCTGATCGGATGGAGAAAAAGAAAGGAGAAATAAAATTTCTAGAAAGCATTAGAGTTCACGGCTCATTACTGAGGAAACATCATTGGGTCACCCTAACCTTCAGAATGAACTGTTACCTTTTAATGAAAAGTACAGTTCATCGTGTGTCACAAAAATCCTTATCTATGCCTTGGAGCCCAGCCTTGTCTGCCAATTGATTGTGGCCTATGAAGGCTCCAAAAGAGACAGGCTTTGAGACAGAATCTGCTCATGTGCAGAGAACAGCAGCAAAACCAGCCAGCCAGGATTTGTGTTACAATGAGATCTGTGTTACAAATTTGACTATTTGCACAATAAAGGAGGTAAAAAAAGGAAAAGGAGAACTAATTTTCCTCATGGACCCTAATCTTCTCCTTTTACTCATATATAAAGTTCCTTATTGCCTTATCATGTCTGTTTTGATTGCAAGCTCTTCAGGGCTTTTTGTACTTGTTTGGTGTCCACCACAGGACAAGCTGATGGATCTCTGAAGGATTCTCAGGGTTCATCTCAGCTGTAATTCCAAAACTGCCTTAATTCCTAATAGACTAGTGATATTTTGATGTTAATTTTCAATCATTCTCAGCTACAGCTTGTTTCACTAATCCTAACGAACCAATGGCTTCACAACACTGAACAAACTCAAAATATAGCAAGCTGTTCTCCTACTTCTGTTAGAAGAATAACAGATCAACCAAAGGCTGATTTTGAACTCTTTTCACCAAAAGGCTAAAATACAAGGTCATGTTCATTCTTCTCTTCAGAAGACACAGTGGCTTTGGTCAAAGGCTGCCTGGCATTCCAGGGCTGAAAAGTGCACAGCTGACCCCTGGTGATCTCTAGTTATCACAGTAGGAAAAAAAAAGAAAATGCAGGATTGGCATCTGCCAACTGTACTTGGGCATCCACCAACAGAACAAGATGAACCAATATAAGTTGACAGCCGTAAAATATTATCTGATCCATATGATTTTCATCTTGGACCTTCATTTAAGCCTGTAATTTAGATGATGACATTTCCTTTGTTTGCAGAAATGCAAATGAGATATTTTGCACATGAAAAGTTTGACATTGGTGGAGTGAATTATACGGATATTGATGTACTCTACTTTCTCAAAAGGTTACTGTGATCTTTTGTTGATTAAGAGACATGATGTCACCAAGATAAATGCTTCACTTGCTGGTAACAACATCTCCCAGTGAAACACCAAACATTTTTACACAAAGTGCTGAATGACATAAGGAAAGGATACTTCTCATGTCAAAGCAGGAAGTCTATGACCTTAATGATTCTGCATTGTATTACAATATAAATGTAAATGCCTGACTTAAGCAACACTGATGCACTAGTCTTCACAGCTCAGAAATCAATAAGCATGAAAGGCACATTTAAGTTTTTTCCAGGTGATACCCTTTACATCTGCTGGCTATCTTATCCTTTCAAGTGAAAAAGATATGCAGGAAAAGAAGCTACCAGCAAGACTAAATGTAATTTTAATAAAAAATGAACAGCAAAAAATGAACAGCTATTTTGTATCATGATTTCAGATGAATTCTTGTATCATGATACAAAATGATGAATGGCAAATTCATGATGAATCTGCCCCTTTTTGCCATAAAGATACGGAAAATGAAATTAATCTAAACCAGACCATTGCTAACTGGACCCAAAACCACTCCAAGTAAATTTGACATAAAACATAGAGGGGATGACTTCAGTTCATGGTGATAGCCCCCTCCTTTTAGACACCCTCATTCATATCCCACACTTGAGGTTTTTCTACCCTCTCCAAAGCCATGGAGCCAGCACAGACATGCAATTCCTATCCTCAGGACTAGTGCATTTGTTGAAAAGAAAGAAGACAGCCTCAGGTTTTACCTAGACAACTACAGCCTGAAATGAACTATGCAAATGGAGTCTTTCTAATGTATTGATGTATGAAAACTGGATCTAAACACATGCTTTGGAAATCCAGATCTGAAAGCCAACACAACGCACAATAGCACAAGATTGGTTTTGTCCCAATTACAAAAAATGCCACACTGTTGGAAGAGGAGGGGTGTACCAGCAGGCAGCTGAGAATAGATGCTAACAGGCTGCCCTTTCCCACTCACAGGGCTGACCTGGGTGCTCATGAGGACTGCCCCACAAGTGAATGAAGCAGCATGGGAACTCAGACTGCTTCAGTAAAAGAAAATTTGCACAAAGAGGGATACCCACAAAACAGTGACTCCTTTCTATCTGCTTCACTGCCTTGAGAGCTTCTTCCCATTGATGTTGAGGGGAGAGCTTTAAAACTGCAGGACTAACAGGATTTACCACCACTGTCAGCAGCTTTCAGAGTTGTTCTCAGGTTACCTCACATAGTTATTTAAATTAATTTATCTCCATTTGTTAACTGATTGCTCTTTTATTTGTTTGGCCTTACCCCTGAAAGAGGTTGGCCAAAGTATGATACATGCAGGATGATGTTAGGCTCCTAACTTACCCAATTCATTGCTTAGAAGAAAAGGGTGCTGCTACCTGGCACCCAGTAGCTGGATGATAAACAGCCAGTGACTGTGCAGCATTTTTGGGGAGGATTACTGACAGGCTGACAGCTTTCACATATATGGATGCATGTACGGGAATATAATTATGCTCATTTTCTCAACAGATGTGGAGAAAAAGAAAAAAATTCAAATCCTTCAAGATGGTGTTCAATGGGCTGAATATTCCCATACCTGTGATTTGAAAAATTTTTATTTTTTTACTCTAACTCTATCTAGGTACTAACAATTCTCGTTAAATATACGTATCCCATTGGAACCATGTGAAAAATAAAGGAATGGGAGCAGGGCAAAGATGGCAATGAGACAGAACTGCAACTGGAAGGTTACAGGCACCAGCAGTATGCCCGTATTTTGTCAACTTTAAAAAAGGACAGTTTTCAGAATGTATGCTGGGAAAAAAACAATTAAGTGGCTCTGCTGTATGTGAGAAATTAATGCAAGGTTGAAGGGATATATGGGAAGAGGCAGCCCTGAAATATAAAAAGTGGAAAATAGAAGAGATCATTGCAGGCCAGCCTGAATTAGATGACGTTTTGAAAGGAAATACAAAAGGACGGATGAGATGGTTGACACGAGTTTATCTGTGATTCAAATGGTCTTCATTTGAAAGCAGAAAACTAATTGAGACAGTAAAGCAATAGGCCAAAGACAAAGAAAAAAAATTGCTTGTTTCTTTGGTTAAGAATTTCAGGGTTTCAAATCTTCATAGCACTTCTAGCTTGCTCCTTATCCAGCGAAGAGCAGAGTGCTCAGCAGTCGCTTGTTATTTTCTCAGCTTACATTTTTCCCTCCACAGGTCTGTGCAAGGCTAATTTGCCTTTTACTTACGGACTCTCCCACTGACAAGCAGTTTGTGGGCACTGCATTCGCACTGCCTACTCTGCTGCAGAAGCAGCTACCACCAAAGCACCCCTGGCACTGCCTGGAAGACAGCACTAGCAAGCGGATTTACATCTGCTTGTCATTCCTGTGTATCTTCTTCCAACTCTACTATATGTCTCCAGCACGTGACGATTTTAACATGTGCACTGCTTTCCCTTGGTCATATGTACATCACACAGGCAAGGCCTGTGTTCATTCCCACTGATGCTTTATGGCTGCTCTCAGCATTGAGCACTCAACACTCGTGCACACAGAGATGTGGACCTGGGAGCAAACGTATCACAAACATCCCTTCTCCTTTGTCACGTTTTCCAAAGAACAGATTTGGAGGCTATCTAATGTCTTCTGTGAAACAGATTTTAAAAAAAAAACAAACAAAACAATTCTGGAGAATTCGGGGGGTTTTGCTGAAGGTTCTTACAACATAAATCCAGTGCTGGGTTTGAGCAGCACAGCCCACAGTGCAATTTGGATCTACAAAAATAAATGTAGCCCAGATTGTGTATGAAATAAATATTCCTATAGCCAAAAGAGTACCTTCTTTGGAAGTTAACTGGTGTTGTGCTGCTTGAAGCACTGGTTCCAACACTAGTTCCAGCAATCCCAAGAATCACAAAACCAAGTCTACTTTATGATTAAATAGACAAACATGAGAAAAAAAGTGGGAATGAAAAAAAAAGACCAAACATGCCAACTGCTATGTTTTGAAAGCTACAGTCTGGTGCCTTCAGGGAAATGCAGAGCTCTCCTCACGATGAACCAATGGGAACAACATCAGGAGACACCTCGTCCAGGTGCAGGATCCTACAGAGAACGTAAGCTACTGAATAAATACATCCTTAGTGGCTCTAAGACACAAGCACCCAACTTATTCGGTACTAGCTGATGAGGAAGGAAAAAAAGTAACAGTACCACCACACAGAGCCATGGTAAAGGAGGGACTAATGGTGGCAGAGGTACTAACGCTGACACGTGCTGCCGTCTCAGGAATTTAGTGCAAGGCTGCAGTGGCACCTTAAAGCAAGGTGGCAGCGAGAGAGATGAAGCTGCCCAAAATGAGAGGAAACAAAGATGCATAAGGTGTTTCACGGCACCTCTGAAGTCACAGCCCTGAAAGCGCCATCCATGCTGAGCTTTTAGTTACACAGTCGCAGTTTCCCACACGCTTCAGGAAAACACTGATAGGTAAGTCTCAGTTGGGAACACTGACTGCAGGCCAGCCTGATTACAAAGCCCCTTTGTGGCTGCCGCTGTGCTGGAGCACATCTCCAAGAGGCAGCTGCGAAGGGGCGATTACCAGCGATCAGACCGTGTAACCAACCTGCTGCGCTCAAGGAATGACTGCTCTCATCTCCAAGCCAAAAATACAGCTCCTGCCATGAGATGCTTGTTCTGTGTGGTCCCCTCTGTAGCTCTGAGAAGGAGGAAAGCAGAGACAAAAGCAAAAACAGAGCATAACATCCATGTTCCCAAACGCTGTGTCTGTGTGGGGTATTAGGGACTCAACCTTCCTTCTGTTTATCTGGGATTGTTCCACTTCAGCCCCCAAAACAGACTACAGATTTTAATCCTGTCAACTTTCCTGACTTAACTGCTTTGTTTACAAATATATTGTCAGCCACTGCTTGACTTTAATAAAGATTTAGTGACTAAATATAACCATTTTCATGCCCACATTTCTGGGGATGCAATGCTGGAAGATATGAGCTCAAGCATTTGTTTCTTGGATGTCAAAGACAAAATGTTTATATTTTCCATTTCTTTTCCCCTCCACATTTTCAAACAAAACAGGAAAGCAATCTCTGTTATTTCTTTAAACATTTGCTTAACTATAAATTCACTTGGCCTTTTTTACAGTAAATATCACTTGCTTACATGTGAGAATTACTCATCACTGCAGAGCAGGTAATAAAATCAGGGACTATAATGGTAGCAGTGGACAAGAATCAGTATGTTACTGCACTTGGTGAGCCACATCCAATCCTGGTACAACTTCACTCAGAAGAAAAATGTGTGCTTTCACCAGGTAACTATGTGGCCTTGACCTTAACTCTTCTATTAACAGAAATAGAGCAAAATCCTCACATCAAGCAGTAGGTTGCAAACCACACAGAAAGTGATGACAGAGCTATTTTACCTGTGCCTTGATATTTTTCAAGTGACTGATTCTAAAAATAAATTGCTAACAATGCAACTGCAGGAATATCATGTCTGTTTATTCTCACATCAGTGACTGAGAAGCTGTAAATAGGTGTGACAGCTGCTGCGTCTCCTCTGTTGTCACCACTCCACTCCTCCTGAGAGACAGGCAATGAACAGGATGGGTACTAGGACTGACAGGAGCATAGTATGATCCTGAGGCAAAGAGTTGTGCATGAGCTGTATTACTCTAAAACCGGTGTCAGGGTTTCTGTCAAAATCAGCATGCAGAAAGATGCTGCTTATTTTTGGGGAACAGCACACACTGTTCCTCTAGCTGGCCAAGCTTTGCCTAAATGGTGCATAGTATGAAAATCCCAGTTTTCCAAACTTCTGTAAGATCACACGCCAAATTCATTTTGAAGAAAATTACTCTACAGTTAAAAAAAAAAAAAAAAAAGCTAAAAACCATAAGAATCTCAGAGCTTGACGGCAATGAATCAAGCACCAAAAGACAAGGCTTCAAGCAACAACTTCATCAATATCCAGAAGAACCTGAGGGATGCTCTGAGCAGTTACCTGCTGGGCCACCTGACTGTGCACATGAGGCGTAACAAGGATTTGCTGCTTCACCTCTGCAACCCCATGGCCAGTTTAAGCTTTCCACACTGAAGAAGTCCCATCAGTTCTCACTAAGACCCTTGTATCCTCTGCAGCATCACAGGGCAGCTCTGCCTCCCTAGCATTATCGATTTTAATTTCAGGTGGATCTTTATACTCTTCTGTAAAAAAAGATATCGTAGGTGTGGTGGAGCGGCCTTGAATTACTGCCATAACTTATAGGCTACACAAGGTATGGAATTTTTTCTTTTTAATTAAAAAAATTAACACTAAAAAATTATTAAATCTGTTTGTATCAATGAACTTATACACTTGCTTAGGCAAGGATAAACTGAGTGTAAAACTCTGTGATTAGTTTTCTAACAGCAAAGGTCAGATGGCAAGATGAGACCAACTTTCATTTCAGAAGAGAATCAGCTAATTTCATTTATTGTCCTCTAGAACTCAGTTGAAGATTTTTAATAAAAGTTGGCTTTGACATTTCCAACAGTTTTAGAAATAATGAGGTGGCTCCAGGGAGCTGGACAGCATTCTATACATCAATTCAAACCCTACCACGGTGTGTGCTCAAGGAAGACATCAGAGTTTGGCCAAACCTACCTTTGCTACCTGTTTCCCATTTCCCTTCACTTGTCAGCAATCCCTGTGGCATATGCAGCAATCCAAAGGCTTTAAGGAACAGCAAGGGGTTGCTTATCACGGCAGCCCAGACAGCAGTTCACATCAGCATATTGTTTTCTGCCTTCTCCCCACCCTCCCCCTCAGCCAGACACATCCTGTGCAGACCAGAGATCAGGAGACAAATGTTTGAGAGGCAGGAATGTTTATTTAGTCATCCAAATGTTCATCTTTAAAGCACCGTTAAGGGTATTATGTACACTAAAGTGATAAGCAAGATACGTACCATGAAAACCACCCATGCTGAAAATTCCAGCTGGCTGGGTAAAGAAGGTTACCTATGAAAGTATAAAGCACAGTTGTAAGAGAAGTCAAGAGGTGCATGCCTCTTCTCACACTTGATAAGATTACAGGAGAAATGGGTTGCAAAACTACCTTGGAGAACAAGGGAGTGAGAGAGAGCACAGCAATTCAATTTCTTCTGCTTCTGTTTCATGTCCTTGAGAAATGCCAGAGAACGCACCAGGAGAATAAAACATCTGCCACCCTGACAACAAATCAGTGCAAGATTTCACTGCCTTGCTCATCTGCACAGTTTCACAGCAGGTTCAATCAGATGGCTCAGAGACCAACACAGCATGCCTTGATGTTAATAACCGCATATCCGATAAAGCTGTCCTCTAGGTCTGTGGGGGGAAGATGTCTCAGGACAGGCAAAGAGAGAAGGTGTTGATGAATTTTCGGCATTTTTCTCCAAGTGACTGCTAGGCTCAGCACCTAAAGAGAATTCAGAACTTTTCAGATTGGGGTTATAACCTGCTCTGTTCCAACTGGAAAACAACCAAAACACAAAACAGAGCAGAGGAGGCGACATTTCCATTCCTGAGGCTTAGATTCTACATCAAGCACCACTCAGTTTTTACTGACCTACAGCCCAGTAAAGACATGCAGACACTCTTAACATGCTTCTGTCTTTAATAAGACAACTGAGAAAGTTTCTGCCATGTTGTTTACACTTTCAGTGACTATAGCATTTGAGTTTGCCCTTGCATCCCTTTTCCCTGAACATGAGAATTAATTGTTTGGCCCCCATTTTGCAGAACTAAGCTCAAATCTCTGCAGGATTTGGACCTGAGCTGGCGCAACTGTAGCATCTGAAATAATTTATAAAAGGTAAGAATGGAGGATATGAGAGATGAAGAAAGAAGATACCCAAAGAGAACGGCATACCCAAGTTGGAAGGAAAACATTTTATACAGTCATACAAGAGAAAAGTTGGGAGAAAACCCATGGGAAAGATCCATAAAAACTTGTCTTGCATCAAGGAGGGGTAGGAAGAAAGACAAAAGAAATAACCCAATTTATTTGAAGTGGAGCTCATTTTCAAAGAAGAGATAGTACAATACCTCAAAATGCTTTGCCACTTACTGCAGATTATCAGGGCATTTAATTATATACTTCATTTAGGCAGAGGCGTAGTTCAGAGAATTACATACTTTAGGCATACACTTAATTGGGGTCTGAGAGGATTTCAATGTAATCAGCTGCCCCAAGTCCTTGGGTTCAGCTGCACTTTCAGAAATCCTTTAAAATTTTAAATTTTAATATTTTTGCTTCCTCATCAGTCCTATTGTTGCTTTTTCTCTCTGAATATATACCTCAACACATCAATCAAAGAGACAGAGCTGCCCTTTCCCCTTCCACGCAGCAACTCTGTGGGGCTGGTAGCTTTTATCAGTCACAGAATCCAGCACACCATCACGCATTTTGCAAATGCTCTTCCAGTTGCTTTGGCAGGAAAAAAAAAAAAAGCCATAGTGGAAGTTGATGGAAGTTTGGTTTTGTTTTAGTCATGCACAGCTCATTCCTAGGCTGTTCTCCCTTTCGTAATATTTGAAAGGCTTACAAACAAAAATTGCAACGGAACCAGCTGAGGCTAAAAGCTTTCATTATTACTATTTTTTAAAACATTTCCAAACTAGAGATAAACACTTCGCAAAACAAAAGGAAGTGGCCCTGTATCCAGCAGCATGCTTCACAGAGGAACTGAGCTTTTCTGAAGGGACTGTAATATTAATGCTTTCTAATTAGCTGCTGCTTGGCAGGTTTGGGCTCTGGCAGCTACAAGAAGTGTGGAATTCAGCTTTCAAAATAGAAAGACTAAAGACTCAGTCTAAGAGTAGGTGTCATTTCAAAAAGGCAGTGCTGTGAGACAGACCTGAAAGCACTGTGTGGGTGTGTGAGCCACCGAGGGAACGGGTGGGTAACAACTACACTCAGCATCAGCCCTGGCTGCCATGTGGACACCAAGTGGTCATATTCACACGGAGAGATCTTCCACCCTGTTTTGCCTCTGCTCCCCGCAATCCTTCCAGCACTGTGAAGCATACATTCAGTAAGTGTTCAGCGCTCCTGGTCTTTGCATCCCAGCTGGCCACGTTTTTCACTCCTATTCCATGCTCAGTGTAAGGACAGGCATTGCTCACTGCAGATCCAGAGGGGACAGGAGGGCACACCCTGCCACGCAGCACCTTCAAACCAGATGTCAAGGAGTCCACACACTTCATTCTGACCCTTTTTTCTTCTGAAGTGCTAATAACTTGCATATATAATGTCAGGATCATGTTTGCCAAAAGCTTCAACTGCACTTATCCTGCTGCTACTCCATGGAAATGGAGCCACTACTGATGTGTTCACCAGCACAAGATGCAGATCAAGCCACTGATGGGTAGTGACAACTGTCATCAGTTTACAATCAATTTTCAAGGACCTTCCTTTCACACTTGAGCATTTATCCACTGAGGAAAAGTGTTTAAAACAACCACAGAGAGCCATCGTTATTTTTAATGACACCTTTAAAAATCATTTAGGATACCACACTCATCCAACCAAGAAGTCTGCTGGTATAACAGACAGAGGACTCTATCAGACCTCACTGGCTTAGGTAGAAAATGCAATTTCTGACAGAATTTCTAGGGAAGTCCCTCCAGACAGACATAGCAAACTAATAGAGCTGATCACTTCTGAATTTACCTGGGTTGCTGCTCTCATTTTCTGCTTCCACATCACTGCGCTCCATTTGAATGTTGTAGTGTTTTCTTTGATCAATGATTTAATTTGATGGTGTATGGTCATTACAGCATCACACTGCTTTACTAAATCCTACAGAACCCTTTGAATCATTTGGAGTGTTTTGCTTTTATCTGTTACGGGAATGGGGTTAGGAAGGTGGTGAAACTAGCTCCCTAACTGACCAGCATCCATCCCATTTCCAACAAAACTTAAATCAGAATCTTCACCCTCATGTTTGCAGCTCACCAATGAATTGAGAAATTCAGCCTACATTAGCCAACAAGGTTAAAAATCCCCACAGTCTATAACCAGTTTAGATTTTCTAGCCTATGGATTCTGAGGACCCAATACCATTGGGTTATCCAGTTGCTGCCAGAAACTCTGTTCTCACCAAGTCTGCCAAGACAATTTTGCTCACTGTAGGACAGGGTTGGGCTCTTACTGCTCAAGAAAAAAGAGGCATCTGAAAAAGCAAGATGTTTGGCATGAACATAGTGCTGCTTCAGGCTCCATTCCTCTTACCTGCCATCTCTAACTATTCTCTGTGTACAACAGGATCCAAGCTATTGCTGCCATCAGCTGTGTTGTGAAAGGTTCATGCTTTATCTGTGTAAAGCATGTGAATGTCCATTTGCAATTATATTACAACCCTCCTTTCCAAACTCAACAAAGATGGAAATATGTGAGATCTGCTGCCTTTGTGAACTCTTTAGTAACTGCTGAAATCCATGTAAATTATTAAAAAAAAAAAAAATGCACAGAATTAGTCTTACAGTTAATGGGCACGTCAAACACAAATTATTTCCAGCTTCTTCCAACCCTCATTGTGCAAGGGTGAACATAACTAACTGCACAAAGACCTGCAAGCAAATGAGCCACATCCCACTTTCCCTTCCCTATTATCCACCGTCTACCACATCCTCCTCTTCTAATATTCAGCAGGTCCTATGAGAATTGGTCATGCTATTAATTGATGAAAATATAGTCACTCTGAAACACACAATCTTAGCCTTCCCTGAATTAATAATATGACCAATAGTAGGTTTCCCCTTGCTCTCCTAGGATGTTTTGTCATGAATTTCAAAGCATTCTCTCCCCATCTGTGCCAGACTTTAAGATACTTCATTTTAAGCAAGCAGACAGTCCTGATGATGTTACCGGAACAATATACATGTGTTCCAAGTACAGTAAGTGTTTAAGTGTTTTGCTGGATTGGAATCACCACTTTTAACATCTTTTGACAGCAATTACAAGCACAATCCTGGAACAACAGCCTCCTCCGAAGTGCAGTATCAACAATTTAGAAAACCAGTATGCCCAAATCTCCAATGAATTTTCAAAAGCTTTGCTGGAACAGAAATTTCTCCTATACAAGACTTGGAAATGCCATCTGCAGTGTTTCTGCAGTGGTAAAAAAAGATTCATGTTCCCCTCACTAATAAAAATCTAATGCAATTGTGCCAAGCAGCCAGAAGAAACACTTCTCCAGGAAATGATTCTCACTTCAACTCTGGGCATGAGGGCACCACTGATTTCTGCCCACAGAACAGGTTTTCTGCAACACCTGGATTACACAGCTGGTCCCTGTGGCTGTGCCATACCAGAGAGAGGCCTTAGGACTGAAGCTTGAACCAAAGCACCTGAGACATCCTTAGTTAAATTCTAATCTGCTCTTTCAGCTTCTGATGCTTTAATTGCATTTATTATAGGTCAAGACATTCTGGAGGAATCAAAGGAAGCCAGAGAAAATTACTTTAACCTTTGGAAGAAAGCAGAGCTGGCAGAGTAATGGTCAGTGCCCTATTATGCTGTACAGAAGTGAACACTGAACTGGTTATGTAAAAGAATGACTACATGCTCCTAGCTAACATTATTAATGTTTAATGCTACAGATCAAAGAGGTTTTGTCTGAGGTCTTGGATTATAATCAGGGCACCTTTTGACAAGGATCATGTCTTTGTTCATGCATCTCTAACTCCTGATTCTCCATGTGGTTTTGGCTTAGAGCTTACTTTTTGGCAATCCCACTTTTTAAAAGAAAAAAGTAGAATACATCAGTCTTAAACATATACCAGAAACATCAAAGCTTCTAAATGCCCGCCCCATTCAGCACTGTCACATATAGATTCTCCAAGTGCAAATATGATTGAAAGGTCTTTCTCTGGAGGCAGGCAATGAATTCAGCTTTCTTGGCACATGTATGGTGCACACAGACACATGCCAGCTCACACTGAGCAAGCAGCCTGGATTCTGTTTTGAGCTAGTGGGAATAACCTACCAAAATCACAAATCTAAAATCTCTGGTTTTTAATACCTTCAGATTACCTTGCTGTAAAAGGAGCACACAGTTAATAAAGGCTTTCAATCCCTCTTGACCCCTGAGATGAACAACAGATAAAGTGGGAAAACAAACCCAGTATTATCATGCCTCTGGTTCCTCTGTGCTGGTACAGCAGAGTACAGCAGATCCTAGCTGTGCATCTTCTAATATCAAGAAATGTAATTAGAAAGGAATTAAAGGATACTGAACCTACATCTGGGATTTCTGGAAATGCAGCAGCTCTGTTCAGGCAGCTGGGTGTCCAAAAACACCAAGCACACCCTTTGTGAACACACCAGCTTTGCAGCATGCACATGGGCAGTCCACATAGTCTGGAAAATACGAGTATTAAGCCGGTGATGGATCTGGAGCATGAGTCTGATGAGGAGCTGCTGAAGGAGCTGGGGCTGTTTTGCCTGGACAAAAGGAGGCTCAGGAGGACCTTATCACTCTCAACAACTACCTGAAAGGAGACTGTAGCCAAGATGGGGGTCAGTCTCTTCTTCCAAGTAACAAGGGACAGGGCAAATTTCAAATGGCCTCGAGTTGTGCCAGGGGTGGTTTAGATTGGATGTTATGAAACATTTCTTCACACAAAGTGTTGTCAAGCATTGGAACAGCCTACCCAGGGAAGTGGTTGAGTCACCACCCCTGGAGGTAATTAAAAAATGTGTAGATATGGCAGTTAGGGACATGGTTTAGTGGTGGAATTGGCAGTGCCACACTAATGGCTGGACTGGATCTTACAAGCATTTTCCAACCTAAAAATGACATAAGGACAACGATGCTATGATTCCATATTTAGTCAAAAAGAAATGTTATTTTAAATCAAATTTTGTAGATTCTGCTACTATATTTCCATAAATAACTTGCATGACATTATTGATTCTAAACTAACTCATTTAACTCTGTGTATTCCAGTGCTTTCCAGAAATTGCCTAGCTCTTAGTAACGTATGTTTCATGTGGAAGCACGGCAGCCTTGGACTTGTTATTCTGACAGGATTATAAGTAGCTATAGCGTTTCTTCAAGGGACCATCTCCCTGTTTTGGGCATCTGAGTTACTGCCAATGAAACAAAAGGCTTAAAGTGACTTAAACGATCACTGACCAGATCTGAAATCCCTGAAGAGTAATACAGAACACAAAAGCAACGACATCTAAAATATCTTTACTTTTTAACGTCGTGGGTAGAGCCCTTCTCAAATCTTCATTCGCGAAGCCTAGCCATGATGATGATGATGATGACTTTTTAATGGTTTTGCTTTCTGTACCAAACTTTTTCACTTGTTTCTCTAGTTCCTGAAGCATGACATCGTTTTTCTTATGCAAAAAAATCCCCAACACTCCAACTGAAATTAAAGATTACAAAAATACAACTTCTAATCATTAAACTAAACACAAAGAATTAAAATTCTTGTATTTAAAATCCTCAGAAATTGTTTACAAAGAGCTTTTGAACACAGAGAATCAACATCAACTATATATAACTTAGTTCAAAAAATATCCACAGAAGGTGCCATGCTCCCAAGGTTCTTACTACCTTTTCTCTCTTCTATATGTAAAAGAAGAAAAGGACATTTATCTGACAATTAAAATAATCTTTTTACTGTATGAAGATACACCCAACCATGAAAATATTGCAAATAAAGAAATCCATTCTTCATTTTCATTATGAAACAAAAAACACTGAAAAAAAACTCCAGGAAAATTAAATTGCGAACATAAATCTTGAAAAACACATAACTGGCATTATGACTGCAGGTGTTGCTCAGCTCATATCGATTTGTACCATACTGAACACCATGACATAATTTTTTTTCTTCTCAATATTCCCAGGTTTTTCCCCCATTATGAGCTTCTATTTTTTCCAAGTTGAATATGTTTCAACCCTGCTCCCATTAACCCAGATGCAATTTTGATTGTTATTTCTTTTCCATCAGCTGGCTGTTAAATGAATATTAATTTTAGTGTGTCAGAAGCAGGGAAGGGAGGCAGCTCACCTCTGGGCATCTGACAGCAAACCCTTAACCCCTGCTAAAAGCTTCGAGTGCTCTTAGCTTGTACACAGAGCTCAGCACCTCCCAAACCCAGGCTTTTATGCTGGAAGCAAAAGTGTCTACCCATAAGAAGTGGCTATTTCTGAGGTTACCTAGACTACAAGAGCACTCTGAAATCACTGAACAACAATGCAGAAGTGAGCCAGTCATACAGCTTAGCAGTGGCTGAACATCTTTGGCACAGTATCTTGAGGTTTACAGCATTATTTAAATTAAAACAGGGATTTAAAATGGAAAAAAAAAATCACTAGCTAATAGGCTTTTGCTAGGTGAGAGTCATACTTATTAGCACAACTGACCTTACCCAAAGTCAATTAGAGCACCCGCAGAACAGGGGACACCTAAGCCTGCACAACCAACTACTGAAGAATACACTGATGCAAAAAGGCTTATTTTAACAACAGATTTAATTGTTACAGTCAAAAGCTGTTCTCCGTGGCACAGCTAATAAATATAATACAGGTGAGGTGTTCAGATGTGGTTGCTTAAGCTGGACATCCAAACCCTAGTGCTGTATCTACGCTGCACAGATTTGTTAGCATTACTCCCTGATAGTCTCCTGTTCCACAACAATAATTTTTGTCAGCAAAGTCTTATCCTTTTGATAGCATAAAACATATAATTCTTGCAGGCATTTTGTTTATCTCTCTGCTGGCACATGAAATACTTCCAGGGCCTCCAAGGCACAAACCCTCTCACAGACATCTTGAAAAGGAGGGGAGGTGCTGAATATGAAAGCTGAGGTTTATTTGTATAGCTACCCACTGCCTCTAGAAAGCAGGGTTCCTTGTGTTCAGGTGTCCAGAGGGGTGAACATACCAATACAGTTATCCAGATGTGCAAAGTCTCACCCACTGAATGTTTTAGCAAACACACCACAAAAAAAACCAAAAACCTGTTAACTGTTGCATTATCTGGTTTGACATTTTCATCCTGTGCACTTAGGAGGAGGCCAGATTTTAAGTCTCCACAACACACTATAGGATCACTGAGGCTGCAAGTGGTAACCTCACTTACACACACCACCTGCTTCTACGTATACATCACATTGGGGCTCTAAGGTACAGGTCATTTATGGTGTCTCACAAGATATCTAGCAAAGCCAGCTTGGTCCACAATGAGCAGTGCAAAGGCGTGATAATACATGAAAGCAATTTACAGGAACATAAATAGTCTACAGTATCCTGTAGAAACTAAATCAACCTGAGAGGCAACCACTGTTCGTATGTCATGAAGGATCTCCATTTAGGCATTACCTATTTTCCATTGAAGTTTCCCACTCCAGCACCACCAGAGATGCCACAGACATTATGGCATTTTTTCAAAAAAAGAAAAGACATAAAGCTACAGCAGTGAAAAGAAAGCTGGAGGAAAGCAATACCTAAATTAAAGGAGTGACATGCTGGCAGTTAATTGCCACTATGGCGACAGGAATGGAAAGAGCTGACGGTTCAGAAAGAAAGGTACAAGAGGCCTGTGAGAGGGGAGTAACAATGCTAAGTGCAGCATCTGCTATACACAGTGACCTAATGCCTGAATTCATCTCCTTCAGAAGAAAAGGAGCCCAGGAAATCTTCTCCTACAGCTCATCTAAAGTTAATTACACAAATAACCCCTGGAGGAATCCCCCACATGCCCTGTAAAACAGGTGCTGTGCAGACCCAGTGAGCCCCCACTGGGAGAGACCCCTGGGAGCCCGGACTGCTTCCCGCCTTCTCCTCTCCACCCAAAGGGCTTCATGGCAGAGAGCTCCAAGGTATTCCTTCCATTCTTCCTGAGGTGTATTGTCTCACACTGAAACAAGCCTATCATTTGTCATTTCTTGTGACAAAGGAAAACAATAAATTAACTCTAGAGGATCAGGGAGAAAGAAAAGCGTGTGTTTCACTATAAACTGTTGCACTAATAACATTATGAAGCATAAGACACATTTGTACAGGGAATTGTTCTGAGAGAGCTAAAGCATCCAGCTTTGTGGCTCTTCCAACGCACAATTACAGCAGAAGATATGTGGAATATGGGACAGCAAGAATAAAGGAGAGTACAGAAAGGGAATGGGCAGCACTAATTCCAGACCACACTGACTACAGGTAAAACCTGCTGCTGTGCTGCACTTCTGTGCTACAGGGACATTCTGCTTCAGCTCACTGCTTAGGGAACAAAAGATGGACACAGGGAGCTCACTGACTGTCCTGAGAAAGACCACAGGAAAATGATTTGACACACACAAAATTTTCTTTGAATATTCCAGTTCCCAGGAAGACCTTATATCAGTAGAAATGATGCCTTCCTCCTCCCCACTGTGGTTTTCCTTAAAAAAATATTTCTTAGAAATACCTCCAAATGGAAGAGACACTTGGACAGCTGCTACCTTCAGACAGCTTCACTCTACCTTCAGGCAGAACCTGACACGCCTTCAGAAGTGGATTTCAGGAAGGAAACAAGACAAAATAGCCACTGCACTAATGAAACACAACAAAAGCACAAAGACTAGATTTGGCTTCCACCAACCACCTCCAGATGAAGTCAGCATCTGGCAGCAACCGTGTGGAAAGGCTTCCCTGGCCTCTTAATGGTGGGTGATGTTTTTCAGCAGAATCTCAAACTTGGATCCAAATCATTCTTGAAAAAAAGCCAACTACACTTGGGTATCCACATCAATAGAAGAAATTATCCTGGAAAAGGCAATGGATGTTCAGTGAGTGTGACTCTTTCTGAAGCACAGCACTGTTTGTCAGTTTAAAAACCTAATTCACCTGGATTCACCATGATAATTTGTGGCTTTGGGTGGCTTATAGCTGTTACGTACTTCTCAGTATATTAAGCATGAATACATTGAACACCGACACCCACAATCATGCCTCGAGCCAGAATCCAGAACTAAGCTGCAATTTAAACAATTTGTTCATGCAAACAGAGGAGTATTTCCATGCACGCCAAGCTGGATTCTGTATGCGAAGACAACAACTTAAAAAAAAACAAAAAAAAAAAACGCAAACCACAGATGCACGTACAATCGCGGTACGGAAGGGAGGAAAAGAACCGAAAAATCGCATCTCCGATTTCCATTTACAGCCTGTCCTCGGATGACAGAGCGATGATGCCTCTCCCCCTCCCCATCCCGAGGCCGCTGGCACCGCGGCGGAGGCGCGGCCGGGCCCCGCCGCTGGGCGCTAACAGGTGCTGCGCCCCGAGCTGCGCCCGACAACTTCTCCTCGGCAGCACTTCCAGCTCCAGCCGGCTTATTTTTCTCCTTCCTTTCCCCTCCTCGCCCCTTCCCCAAGGCTCGTCGCCGCTCGGGTTCACTCCCGTGCCGACGCAACTTTGGAGCGGAGAGGAAGGGGGCGGAAAGGAGAGCAGGGGATGTGCGCCCGCGGTCCGCTCCGCTCCCGCCCCGTCCCGCCCGGTCCCGTCCCGCCATCGCGCACCACCTGCGCGGCCATGAAGGAGAGGTCCATGGTGCTGCCGCTGGAGCTGCTGGCGGAGCTGGCGGAGGTGCTGAGGCTGCCGCTGCCGCTGCTGCTGCTGCCGGGGGCGGGCGGGGCGCGGGGGCGCGGCACCGGCGCCGCCTCCCCCAGCAGCGGCGGGCGCGGCCGCGGCAGC
>JAYRBT010000177.1:49811841-49911502 GCA_036023395.1 Myiotriccus ornatus | reverse complement strand
TCCGGCAGGGGGCGGTGGCGGCGGCGACCCGGCCCCCGCGCCGGGCTGGGCCCGCCCCGCGCCGGGGGAGCCCGCGGGCGGCACCGCCCGCAGCACCTGTGGTGCGGCATCACCGCCTCGGCACCGCGTCCCCGCCCGGCCGCCGCAGCCGCTCGGGACCCCCGCGCCGGGGCAGCCTGAGCTGACACAAAGCCTCTCGGTCTCCGGAGGCGAACAGGGGCTGGAGCGCACACGGAATGACTCCACAGCCCCGGTCTCGCGCGGGGCATCCCGCTGGGAGCGGGCAGTCTGGGTGCGCGGGCACAGGGAGGTGGTAGCGGCACCGGGGAGTCCCCAGGCTGGTCCTGCCGGTCGGAGCCGGTGCTGGGGAGCAAAGTGATGCCCCCGACCGAGGGGCAGGGGCGGCTCAGCTCCGCTCTCGCGGCATGTGCAGGTCCTCTGCATCACACAGATCTCTCAGATCCATACTTGACTGCCACACACCTGATTTCTTGTCCAGCTTGCTAATCCATAAACCTGGTTTTAAAATACTCGGCCAGCTCCACCACTCACCACGGCTGAAAAGAGCTCCCGACAGCTCATTCGTACGCCTTTTCATGGCTTAGGTGTTGGAACTTTATTTTCACTTTCTCTCTTTTTCCCAGAATTTACCTAAAGTTCAACAATTCACAATAAACATATTTTGTCCCTTTTCTTATGCTTTCCTCTGTGTCTCAGATGCTGTTATCACTTTGCATGAAAATTCAATGGATTCACTTACTGATTGATTCTGAAAAACCTTTGACACCAATCCAAAAAGTAGGATAATAAAAATGTGTGTTCTATATGTTGAAAGCTTTTATTGCCTGTGATTTTTATCACCCTTCTGACATGTACTTGTTGGCTACACCTCCAAGGCTGAAATCTTTGACCATGTTTTTATGGCTTCAGCATATTGCGGGAGTCTGATCCAGGAGTATACACCAACAGCAAAAGTACCTGGAGGATCAGCTTTGCACTGGGATTTTAAACTCTGAAGGAAAAAATAGACCCTACTTCATCCTATGTACTGTGAACTCCATGCTATTTTGCCAGTATACTGTTGCAACAGGAGGTGGTGAAAAGAAAATCAGCTGTTTTAAATCAGTCCTTTACTTCAGTGACTACAAAGTGTCTGCCAAAAATGCTTTTATGTCAAGAGGCCCATTAAGTAAACAAGTAAAATCCCAAAGAGGCAATGCCATTTTAAGATTTTTTAATTCAGTTGTGTAAATAATGAAATTGTCTCTTTGTAGAGTCTCTCACAAGTTTTGAAAGGGTATTGATGTGTGTGTTTCAGAAGCCATAAATTAACTTCAAAGCAGTGTTAATCTTTTATCATCCAGATAAATTTTAAATGCACTGGGTAAACATCTCTACATAGTGAATGTAGCCTGGTCAGTCATTGCATCTGCAACAACAGCTAGAGTAATAACAGAATAACAAAATACTTAAGGTTTCAAAACCACAGGGACTTTTGTACTTGTTTAATTCTATGGAGCATGAGAATTGTAGAGAAAGAGCTGGAAAGGACCTCAGGAAATAATGTAGTTCATGCATCTGCTTAAAAAAACAGTAGTGACGCTCCAAATAGGGAGTTTGTCTTTACCCAAAGTCTTCTTTAAAGTGTCCAGTGAGGAATCTTTCATTCCTCATAGTGCAAAGATATATTCCACTGGCCATTCTCTAAGTCTCTGTCCACCAGGAATATGAAGAAGAAATTATCTTCTCTGGGGCAACCACTTGCCTTCTGAGAACTGCTCTTTGTGTTTTTCCAGTCTTGTGGTATCTTGTCCAACCCCTAAAAGTGCTCAAGGAGGATTGCCGATGGTAACAAGATTTTTCAGTCAAGTTTCCAAAAATTTTATTGTGATATTCAGCAAGTTCAGCTACCTAATGATGTCCTGGATGAGATCTTCTTTATCACCGGCAACAATACGAGACACTTTCTTGTTTGACTGAGTGATCATCACTTTGGCTTTCTTGGCATCAAATTTTATTAATTTTGCCTTTCCACTGAGAAATAGAGCAGCATTTTTCTTGGTCAATTCATGTAATTCTGGAAGAAATTCTTTTTATCCTTGGTATTTCAAAAATTGATTTTCTCATATTTGTATCATGTAATTGCTCCCTTCAGGAATACCCTGCAGACCAATTATTGGGGAAAAATAAATGTGAGCTGCTCAAGTTTCAGATTCTTTATTTCCATACTGACCACTGGAACAAATCTTTCTCTATAAAAAAACTGATTTAGCAGAAGCATTGTTCGATACAGGGGACAATGAGCTTGGCTACTTTCCGTTTCTATGACAAAAATATATAACTTTGTTCCATCTTTGTTTATGAGGTTTCAGTAATATGAAAAATTGCTGCCTGATGTCTATGTATATAAATTCCTACTAGTCTAGAGAAGAGGTGTTCACTACATACAGTGACAGTGGAAAATAGTAGTCATCATTTAATTTTGAAGATGCTGTAAATTTATCTGTAAAGTAGAAAACTACTATATTTGTTAAGCACTCTGCAAGTTTGCTGTAAGGTGTAGATGGTAAGGGAATAATGGAAGAACTATTGCATATGCCAGCTGTCATACTTATGTGATGTAAATATGACCATCCATAGATTCCTTTAGATGCCAGTAAATATGACTTCCTATTCTTGATCTCAGTTAGGAATTTGGCTGTTATCTTGGAGGATAGTGCCAGTCAAAACCAGTCCCTGTAGAAATATTTGTAGAGAAATTGCCCCTTTACCTGGTTTTTAACACACTTCCCTACTTGGAGGAGTGTTAGGTTCACTGGAACAGCATTTCTATTTGCAAAAGCCATCCAAACCATTACCAAATTTTGTTCTAGAAAATTATTATTAACCATCACAATGTCATCAATCTTCAAGCTATTAATTTATCATTCATATTTCTTAAACTCAACAAAGGGAAAAAAAAATCACTCTTCAGTTTTCGCTTTTACTTTTCCTCTAGTTCACTGTCTTGTTTGTGGAACAGCTTGGTTTTGTACTGTTCAAGCTGCAAATAATTTCTGAGGAAAACAAAATTATTTGTGTTCATAGATTCATAAATCATTAAGGTTTCAAAAGACCTTAAAGATCATCAAGTCCAGCTGTTAACCTAGCACTGTCATGTTTACCACATGTCCCCAAGTGCCACAACCACACGCTTTTTGAATACTTCTGGGGATGGTGATTTCATTGCTTCCCTGGGCAGACTGTTTCAATGCCTGTTCCACCCTTTCAGGGAAGAAATTTTTCCTAACATCCAATCTAAACTTTCCCCGATGCAACTTGAGGACATTTCTTCTTGTCCTCTTGCTTTTTACTTGAGCAAAGAGACCATTCCCCACCTGGCTACAACCTTCTTTCACATAGTTGTGGAGAGTGATAAGGTCCTCCTGAGCCTTCTCTTCTCCAGGCTAAACACCCCCAGATCCCTCAGCTGCTCCTTGTAAGGCTCCAGCCCTTCACCAGCTCTGTTGCCCTTCTCTGAACACACTCCAGCACCTCAATGTCTTTCTTGTAGTGAGGGGTCCAGAGCTGGACACAGGATTTCAGGTCTGGCCTCACCAGTGCCAAGTACAGAGCGATGATCACTGCCCTGGTCCTGCTGGCCACACTATTTCTGATCCAGGCCAGGATGCCATTGGCCTTCTTGGGCACACTGCTGGCTCATGCTCAGCTGCTGTTGACAAGCACCCCCAGGGTCCTTTTCCACTGGGCTGCTTTCCAGTCACTCTGCCCCAACTCCTGCAAGGTGTTGTTGTGACCCAAGTTCAGGACCACCCAGCACTGCCTTGTTGAACCTCATACTGTTGGTCTCGACTCATCAATCCAGCCTTCCCAGATCCCTTTGCAGAGTTTTCTTACCCCACAGCAGATCAACACTTTCACCCAACTTGGTGAGTGCAAACTGACTGAATACTTGATCCCCTCATCCAGATATAAATATCTATAAAGATATTAAACAGGACTGACCCCAATACTGAGCCCTGGGGAACACCACTTGTGACTGGCCATCAGGTGAATTTAACTCCATTTGCTGCCACTCTCCAATCTTTCATTATGATACTACAAATATAAAGGTTTGCTTCTTACTCTTCTCCAAAAATACATTTTGAGTATAAATTGCTTTATAATACCTCCATAAGTTCTTCCATAAAATGAGTATTTTGGACAGGCTTCTGTCTTCCAGTAATGATGATGCACACTTTGATAGCTGTCCTGCCAGCCTTATGTCTGGCTTTCTCATCAAAATATCTAGACCACTTAAAAAGATTATGTCATGATTTGCTATTTGTATAGACAGACCTTATAGCACCCAGATAAAACTGCAAGCATGGTTGCATAACATTATTCTTAAAAATGAGCAAAGATGCTCTTTAATTAGCTTTAAAGCTGTTTGCTGAAAAGACCACATTTTTCAGTACAGTGGAACACAACTCAATTAGAGAATAGTTTGGTTTGTCAGTTTTCCTGGGGCATAGTAGGAAATCCTTTCTTGCACTGCATGTGCACATAAGTTCTGCCTTTGCTTAACAAAACAGACCTAACAAAATATGACAATTGAGTCTTGCTGCCGAAAAGGATTTTAAATGGGTTCATATCTGTACAGCCCCACTTACCATATGTTGTACTTAGATACCTTAGGCAATACAGAACCAATTTTTAGCTTTGTATCACTGATAGCACATTTAAATCTAACATTTATACAAAGGGAGGCTAAGTTCCCACTTTGAGGAGAGATAGTAATGTTGGTTCCCCATTGCATTTTAATATACTTAAATGCTATTCCCTTTGAGCCCCGTTTTAAACCTCCTGTTGCCTCATTGCAGCAGGTTGTGGTCACACAAGGCAATTAATTCCCTTAATGAAGAATCAGCCACAGTGACATGTGGTATCCAGTCTGAAGACAGAGTGCATTCTCTCTGACAGACTTTTGCTGCTAAGCATATCATAAAGGAGGCCAAGAATGTTGAATTTTTCAAGTGAAGTCTGGCTAGACTGAATAACCAAAGTGGAATTCACTCAGAAGCATTTGACTTCTTTCTTTATGATCGTTCATTCATTCAGGAACTGAATGTTGATTTTCTTTGCACTTTGTCTTTCAACAAAAAATGCTGATACCTGCAACTTAACACAGTGTTTAAATTTCAAGCAGCCAGTTTCACATAGTGGAATCCAAATGCCCCAAGTTGCTTCACAGGTCCCCTGGGCAGCACTGGGACAGTTACTCAGAGAGTCACTGTCAAACTGGGAATGGAGATGGTTTGAACTGGGCATTAATAAACAGTAGACACATATGTTTGCTTAAACAAAGACACCTTTTCAAAGCACAAGTGCTTCAGTCCATGTTGCAGGCTGATGCCTCACCTCTCCTGGCTCCAGACCCAGCCCCCTCACCCAAGATAGAACAGCCGCAGCTTTTCTTTCACAAAGTTGGGCAAATATTGTTGCTCTTTAGAATACATTGGAAGGGGCTCACTGTTTAAAATAATAGGATAAAGGATGAACCCAGAAGAGCAAAACTTCGGTTCACTGACCTTCCAAGCCCAAGACAGACCAAGCAGGTCCTGGTTCCCTAGAGGTATTTCTTCTACAAAAGGCTGGCACTGGGAAGAAGACTTGCTCCTCAAACCACATTGAAGGCAGATGTCTCTGCAGAAGGACATGTAAATCACTACATCAGAGAGAAAGAACCGTGCCTATAGGCCAGTGTCTCAGGCACTCCTGTGCAAGGAGAACAGTCTGGAGCCCACCCTCCACTGGTAGGAAGGTTGGCCTTTATGTTAGGTAGTGTTGGGCAAAGAAGCATAGAAATTACTGCAGGAGAAGGCTCAGGCACTGCAGTATTATCTGTTCAGCCAGATATCCATATCTAGTGCACTGTAAATTCATACTTCCTCTTCCTTTACAGTATTAAATAAGATTACAATAACAAATTTTTGGGTTTACACATTAATCTTTGTAAATTTACACATCAACATAATTCAGCATTGGAAGCCTGGAGGTCAGATCCACACCTACCAATTTCTACTGCCTGACAAACAAAAACATGATTTTAAGTCAAGGCTGCAGCATCCCTGTTGACCTTACAATGTGTTACAGTAATCATAAGAGGGAGCAACATTGCCCAACAAATTTGGTGTGAATTACATCCCTTTTGATCCCTGTAAACTTCCACGATCAGCAGCTTTTATATGCTGAAGGACTCACACACATCATAAATTTACTTAATGCCATGTAATTTAAAAGTAAATTAAGTTTGTAACTTTCTGTGTGACTCCTGAGTTCCCCACAGTTGCTCACAGAATAATAATAATAGTCAGATGTTACTCTCAAATCACCAGTGGGCAAAATACTTTTCACAAAAGAGTTTTAGATTTAAAATTCTCCTGAAAACAGTATCATTATCACACAGATAAGCTGTAACAGTGCTCAAATTCTTAATATTTCAGGCCGTTAGCTTAATGTAGAATTTAATTCTAATGGGCAAGAATGCTTCTGAAGTTCAAGAAGCTTCTCCTTGTACTGCTGGCACTGCAATTTTACAAGCAAACAATCCAAATTGCAATGACACAAGGGACAAATGCAGAAGTACCTGAATGCAGAGACAAGAGAAAACATTGCCTTCTACTTCAATACTTGCCTCTACCAAGGAAAGGACGAGTATTCAGCCCTGTAGGAGTCAGCACTCTCCAAGGAGCCCCAGCCAGCTCCTTGGCTGGTATAAGTCTTAAAGAAGTTGACATTTTTTAATTTCATAAATGAGAGCTGAAAATGCAACTGAAGTGGCAGCAAAAGCAGCCTGACAAATCTGGCTCCTCAGACTAGTTTAATCTGTTTGGCACACCCCCTGAGCCCACTGGTGGCTCGTCCCACAGGGAGGATGAGGTTGCTGTCTGTGTTCGCAGCTTGGCCTGCACTGGGCACTCCCAGCTTTGAAAGAAGCTGGTAGAGAAGAGCTGACAGAGAGGTGAAAGAAGGGGGAAGGTAATTGCTAGGGAGTTACCTTCCCTCAGTGGAGATACACATACATCATAGACATCAAAATATCTCTTGTATCCCTGGTGCTGCCCCTTGCTGCTGTGATGGGTAGATTAGAATAAGGGATATATAACATAGCCTTTCTTCCCAGTTACAGTCTTGTAAGTATTTTGCTTCATAACAATTTGTCTTAGAGATTGCCTGTTCAGGTAGTGGCTCCAGATCAGTTTATATCATGTTAGATGACAGAAAGATTCATGATGGATCTGGCAATTGGCACTAATCTAAGAGGCAGTGTTTGAGAGGAAGGCAAAATAGAAAATGCTGCACACTCATACATTATTAAAAACCCAGGAAGAGAATTGTCTTGGCTTTTGAAAACATTCATTCCCACCCCAAGGTTACATTAGCTGGTACAAAGGAATGAATAAAAGATTGCTGCCAGTAAGGCTAGAATCCCCCCGTTCATGGGGTATTTTGGCTGCAGTAGCCTCCTCTAGTCCTGAAGGAAAAGCTGTCTCCACCAGTTTTGTTTATCACCAAGATTTAAATGTCCATGAAAAAGCTTCTAACAGTCTAAAACATTTCTAATGGAAATAAGCACTCCTTTCTTTACTTCATTCAGACAGAATTTTCACCTGTCCTGAGATCAGATGATCTGTTTGAGATGAGCAGTGAGCTCTGCAGTGTGTCTCCTGTCACAGCACATTTGATTTCTTGACATTGACACACTCTGGACACACTTTGAAACAACATAATCAGCAACCACAATGTGAATTCAGTTCTGAGTCTGAAATGTCAGCATATATTTAAGAATCATACTCCATGACATAATTACCAAGATATTAATTAAAAGTATTGAAAAGGGGGCATACAGCCTTGAGAAGGAAAATTTTATGGACCCAGTCAGAGTTCTCAGGGGAATTCTCTGGCAAAAGGGATGTTCCTGTGAAACAAATAACATGTGTAGACTCTCATTTTATAAGATAATTAAATATCCAGAAGAAGATAGCACTGCACGGAAGCTTAAGAAATTATCTACATCAGTCCTCTGGCTTGAATGGGGGGCAATTGTTATTTACCAGCCCTGGTGGACCAGTTCCTTCTTGCTAAAAAGGACTTCATCCTCTGGCATACGTCCTAGAAGAGCAGGGCTGCTACTCAAATCTTCTCACCTTCCCCCGAAAGTGGAAAACACAAACGGGCAGTTCCAATCATAAATGTCACAGCTGTTGTTAATACTAGATTTTCTCCCCAAGCTGTGGTCTATATATATTGTCCTACTATATTGTTCCCAATACCCATGAGTCCTGCCTGTGAAGAGCTGGCTCTGCTGGGCTCTGAAAGAGCAGGACAACATATTACATTCTCATTTTCCTCAAACACACTTGAAAGAGCCAGTATTCTTTGAACTGGTTTCATTCTTCATCCTATTTCACACATTAGAGAAAAAGCTGTTAAATATATAATCAGGTGGCTCAATAGCCCTCTAAAAAAACCAGAAAGGGCAGAAAAGAAAAAGTAGGGAAATTCTCCAAGGCAGGGGTTCATAAAATAAGCCTCCACTCATAAAAGCACAGCACAAATGTTAATTGGGCATTCATTCAACACGCTTTACAAATACTTTTAGGCTATAATGGAAAAGCAAATGGGAACACAGAAGTTGTGAGTATATCTACAACATAGGTGCTGATGGTCCCCACAAGCCCATCCAAAACCAGAAGTGTTGGTGGATGCTCAATGCTTCAGGCTTATCAGCTGAAAAGTATCTCAAGAAGAAGCCTATGGAGGTTCCAGTGCAGAATGGCCATGCCAACACAGCCCTTTGCTGTGCTCTGTGCTGTGTTGTATGGTTATAAAGGGTTGGTTCTGAGATCTCCAAGCCCACTGAGTGATGCAGACACCTTCTGAAATACTGACCAAAGGCAAAGCTGTAAGCTCATAGCAGAACTCAGATCTCAGGAGTTCTTTGATTTTAGTACTGAGTCACAAAAATTATTTCCCCACTGTACAAAATAATAGGGAATGGATTTAATTCTGTCTAGAGTATTTTACAGGCAAACAATAAAGGACAAATGGTAATATCCCATGGGCAGAGACAAAAATGTTGAGACAGCACTGGCTTGGAAAAGAAAAATCAGGAGCTAGGCCATGCTAGGATCTGCCATGAATGTGCTATGAAAGGAGATGGTAACTGAAGTATTTTTAGCAACTAATAGAAGTAGTTAATATGAGAGAAAATAGTGGCAATGGGAGAAAGGAGAGGATTTTCCAATATATTCAAATTATATTCAAATATAAACTGTGAAAACATTACAGGAAGCTATGGACCATGTTAAATACAAATTTCCATTACAGAAGCCTTTCTCAGAGCATTTGTTTTAGACTTGTGTCTGACTGGTGGGGAAGAACTGATAGAATTAAATACAGTTTGGGTGAAAGCTGCAGTTGAAGAACTGCAGAGATTGTGACATAACAACTGGCATATCCTAAAAGGTAACCCAGTCTTCTAAGGGATGTAAACTTTAAAGTGTGGAAGTGCTAAAGTGAACATTTGGAGTGTAGATAGGGATGCCAGACAGTGCCCTGCCCCACTGCTGGGTTGAAGGAATGGTGCTCAGTCTTCTTAGGAACAGAAAATGTAGAAATGGCAAATGAAGACCACAAACATCAGAAAATCAGATCTCCCCAAGTTCAGGAGTCTGTAGGAGGGCTCTAGGGAATGCAATAGGTCTGTAGGGAAAAGGAATCAGGAGGATAAGGCAGTGAAATTTCACTACACTAATGCACAATAAAAAAACTATGTTAAAGAAGAAGAGGTAGAAAGCGTAGTAAAGAGTCATCAAAATTGCATCAGGAAGTGAAATCTTGAAAATTACCAGATAAAGTGTGATTGCCTTCTGGCAGCTTGTTTGGTTGGTTGGCTGGTTGGTTTTTTTTTTATATGACTTGAGGCAAGGGAATAGGAAAAAGCTCCCTGATCATTTTATACAGATCAACCCTTTTTTCTCCTTTTCTCTGGAAGACTGAGCTCACGAAATACTCAAATTGAATTTCAGTGTTTCTGTCACTTGCTGGTTTTCTAATACAATGTAAGTTTGTCCATGGTATTCAAAAGTGAGCTGAATTTGGGTCATCATCAGCCATTTAATTTTGCTCACCAGTGAGGCAAAGCTAATGAAGACATCTTTTAGAGCAATGTAGTGTATGTTTAACGTGTCAGCACTTGTGAAATTGAGTTTCCTTCTTTAAAAGATGGAAGGAACTTTTAAATGCAGGGAGGTAACATAATGAATGAAATGTGAACATTGCTACATTGCACTTTGCTTTGAACCACTGAAACGTTCCCATCACATTTCAAACATTCTGGCACGTTACCTTACAGTCAAAGGGTATCACGAGAACATTCATCTTGCCTCTGATCTCTGTTTGAATATTGCTGAAATGAAGTTGATAAAGAAACTTCAAAAGGAGTGTAAATTATTTACAGGTTCTGGGACTTTCACATTAGAAAATACAATTGGGAAAAAATAATGAGTTTTCAGTTCTCCAAACACTGAAGCACAAAAGTGCTACATCAAACACTCAGATTCTTTTATCTTTAGATGATTTAATACAAACAAAAATTAAAAATATGGGGAGAAGAAGACACCTAGGGAGCCAAATTCACTCCTGATGTCTTGCATATTGTGTTATAAAATAATTTTCCTTTTAAATATTGTGAAATACTATTTGCACCTTTACAGCATCTGCATAGGTTTTTTCTTCTACATATCTTGAAACATTTCACGAAGACAGTGACACTGAAAACCAGAAGACAGGATTACCTCATTGACCACTCCATAGGACAATGCTCAGTATCATATTATGTGTATCACACTCCTTTGAGACAGTATTCCACAAGCTAATAAATTTCAAGAAACTTTTCTTGAATTTTAACCTGTCAAAATACTTTAAAATGGTTTTTTGCCTACACATTATTTTTTTCCACAATTTCTAATAGTTTGCACCCTTCCAAATCCTATTAACCCACCTGAAAAACATCGGCAGATAGAGACAGTTAGGTATGTTCTTTCCATCTGAAGGCAAAATCTGTCTGACTTAAGAGCAGCAATTATTCTGGGTTGTGTGGCAGCTATTTTCAGATGCTGCTTCTCTCCTGACTTGTCATGATTAAGGTGGTGTTCAGCATTCCTATCTCAGGCATACACAGATAAAGGAAAATAAGAACCAGGGACCTCTGTGCAGAGGCTTCCACTGGCCAGACCGAAGGTGCTTGAGAGCAGGGAGAGGCAGGAAGAGGAATGTTCTCTGTCACTGCCAGTGCTGCATCTGTGGCAAGGGTGTCACGGTCTGTGCATTGTAAAGATTTTAGAAATAATCAGAAACAGTTGTAACTTTTTTTGTTGGTTTAAAAATGAAAATAAGACCCCAGAAAAAGTGGCTATCTAATATGCAAATGTAACTGTGACAAATGCTTTGGTTTATTGGAGAACCAATTAGTATTCCTGACACATCAATACCTCCCACTGCAGTTTACAAGTGAAACACTTCAGTGGTGTTATGTGTAAATAATACTAAATAACTTGCTTACACAAGCAGACATAATTTTATTCCTTCCTCCCACTTGCCAATGCTTGTCATGCTCAGCTTCATTCACTTTAATTAAAAGACCATGAATTCATTAAAGGGAGATGATGGAGAAGTAGAGGATCCCATGATGGAATTCACAATGGGTGTAAGCAAAGCTAATAGTCTCTTCCTTGTTGAAAAAGCAAGCTACTAATATGATCAGCAAAGATTACACTTTGTTTGCTGTCTCCAGGATTTTAGGTCACAAAGCATATTGTTCCCTGAATGCTAAAGCTGACCCTTGGGCTAAAAAAGTGAAAAATGTATGGAAGAAATTGGTTTGTTGTTTCCTCCCTTCTCTTGGATGTAAAGTAATGAATGCTGAACAGACAGCAGAACAAATAATACGTTCTTGGAATGGAGTGACAAGAATCCTCCTTAAAATAGAACAGGGATGAACCTGGAAAAACCAAATCTTTCTAAGGCACTGAACAAAGAAAACTAATCAAAGTCACACTTTTCCAGTTGCTGCCAGCTGCAGTATCCAAGTGACAGCAACATCCTATGTCACTACTCTCTCCACCTGATCTGTACAGAGACACTGCTGTTCAGTCTTCCTGTTTTGCATCTTCCTCATAAGCTGACTTTGCAAGATTTATAGAAAAGGGTCCATCTCATTTCAGATAGATTGTGAGGTAATATTTTTGCCTTCCCAGGAAAAATTCATTCGAACTGTATTCATGCCTGTTGAAGAAAAAGGACGTCAGGAGAAACATAGTTTCTGAGATTATATACTGATGGATCATTTTAGGAATACTAAATTACAGCAAAGGGTCTGAAAGAGAGAACATGTTCCCTTTATCTTCTTCCACTTTGCAGAGCTATGCCACTCTTTGCATCTTTGAAGCTCGTGTAAGGGATTGCATCAAGAATTATTGGATCTTGTGAGACAGCAATTTTTCATTAAGAAGCTGGTGAGGCACTGGCACAGGTTCCCATAGAAGTTGTGGATGTCCCATCCCTGAAAGTGTTCAAGGCCACGTTGGATGGGGCCCTGAGCAATGTGGTCTAGCGGAAGGTGTCCCTGCCCATGGCAGGGGGATTGGAACTAGATGAACATTAAGGTCCCTTCCAATCCAAACCATTCTATGATCCTATGGAGAGCAAAGTCTCCAACAGATACAAACCCCTTCTCCAGTGGCGTATGTTACAGCTTTCTGCTTCATAACAATATTAACTTATTTTATTCTCTTTTTTGTTGTCTTTCTGTTTTTCTTTAATAATATACTGAATTTGCCATGAGCAATTAGACTTTGACTGGTTTTGGCTGAAGTGTCCCAACTCACTGCAAACTTTTTGTTATTGTGGTTTAAGCCCAGCCACACACCAAGCCCGATGCAGCCACTTGCTCACTCCTCCACCAACAGAACTGGGTAGAGAATTGGGAGGGTAAAAACTGGAGAACTTGTGGGTTGAGATAGACACCTTAATAGGGAAAGCAAAATCTGCACCTGCACACAAACAAGGAATCCATTCACTCGTTCCCATGGGCTGACAGGTGTTCAGCCATTTCCAGGAGAGCAGGGCCCCATCACACATAACAGATACCTGGGGAAGACAAATGCTGTCACTACAAACATTTCCCCCTTCCTTCTTCTTCCTCCCACTTTACCTTCTGAGCATGATGTCATATAGTTTGGAATATCCCTTTGGTCAGTTGGGGTCAGCAGTCCTGGCTGTCTCCTCCCAAACTCCCATGCACCCCCAACTGCCTCACCAGCACACCAAAAAGCAGAAAAGGCCTTGGCTCTGTGCAAATGCTGCTTCAGCAATAACAAAACCAGCTTTATGTTATCAACCCTGTGTTCAGCACAAATACAAAACATACTCCCATACCAGCCACTGTGAAGAAAAGTAACTCTACCCCAGCCAAAATCAGCACATTTGTGCACCTAAAAATATTATAGAAGAGGGTCACATGCTAGAATTCAGAGACATAATTATGGTTAACTTATAATTCCTTGTTGTTATAGTTTATTCCTATTTTATCAACTATAGCAATAATAGTACTTTCTGTTTAATATCTTAAAATATATTTTACTATTCTACCCGTTCCACTATTAGTTTTTTGTTTACAGACCAGAGCTCACAGGAGAAATTCTGTTATCTCAAGGCCTCTCCATGGTAGGCTTCTTCCCAGAGCTCATCATGATATTCTCTTCTACCATTTCTTCACTGAAAGGGTGGTCAGATATTGTAACAGTTTGCCTAGGGAAGTAGTGGAGTCATCATCCATGGAGGTATTTAAAAGACATGTAGATGTCGCACTTAGGGACATGGTTTAGTGATGGACTTGACAGTGCCAGGTTAACAGCTGCACTCAGTGATTTAATGCTGTCAAGAGTATGTATCCACCAGTAGTAAAGAAGTCCAGTGAAAAACCCCGTTTAGATAAACATCCACAAATAAAGGCAAGCTGTCCAGTTGCAATAGGAATAACACAGAACTGCCATCATGATTAATGACACTCATTGTTAAAGCAGGTAACATTTGAGGTATACAGAGAAAGTGAGTTTACTGAGCAAGGAGTCAACTCCAGAGAATGTGATCCAGTGTCATCTTACCATACTCACATGTCAAAGTTCTTGTATTCCAAAGAGCTGCTCTTTGATGATCCTACGACTGGCCCAGGTTCTTCTGTTTTGTGTTAGAATTACACAGCTTGGACCCAAACTGAAGCTTATAGTGAAGAAGAAACAAAACCTAACAGACTTAACAGATAGAGGGCCGGCCTGTAGGATGCAGTCCTCCCACAGTCTCTATTGTTTATACCATTCAAACAGAATACTTTAAAACAGTGTCCTTAAAATAATTCCTTTGTTTGAGATGCAGAACATTCACAGGTATCTCTAAATAGGTTTTCACCCTTCACAAAAAAGGAGCCTTAGCTACTAGTCAGCATTTGAGCCAGACCCATCTGCAGTGGCAGCAAAAAGCTGCAGTTCAAGTGTCCCAGAAAGATATTTTATGGGGAGCAAAGGCTGTGCCTGTGACTACTGGAGTTTTTAGAGACACAGAAGACTAACTAGAACCTGAAGAGATCATTCAGGTAATTTCCCCACACTGGGCCAGAATTCAGTGTTTTCCTGAGATGGGTTTAAAAACATTCAGTGATCAGGTCATGTGGAGATCTGCAAACTCCTTAGGCAACCTATTTCAATTTTAACTACATTATTTGTTAGAAAGCCTTTCCTAATACCTAACTTTAAGTTTTTCTTTTTGCTATTTAAAGGTATTGCTTTCCTCTCACCCTCTGTTGATATGGGCGACATTTGTTGCCTTCTTTTTTGCAGCAAACATTCAGAGATATAAAGACTGCTATCATTTCTCCTTTATCCCTCCTCTTTCCCATAGCTCAGCAACCCCTACTGTTTCAGTCTTTCTACACAGCTGATGCTCTCCAGACCTCACGGGCTTTTCTTCACCTCTTTTAATCTACCTCTGTACTTTCATCGATTAATATACATCACTCTTGAAAACAAAGCCTAAAATGGGATATTATACACCATGTACAGCCTTACAAGTGATAGTCCAAAATTTTTTTTGCTTTAGCTCTATCAATAATGGAAAAAAAAAAATTTTTTTTGCATCAGGAAACAGAGTAGATCATCTGAGATTCGAGTAGGTGAAAGTTTTTCCTAAAGAGCTCACGAATAAACATGGCACAGTGACATGAGCAAGAACAGTGCAATAATTCTTAATAGATGCTACATACTTTACTTGTGACAGTAAACCTAAACTGAAGGTAGTGAGGAAGGCACTTTGGGGCTCCAAAATGCAGAATTTGAGAAAAAGTATGTTTGGTTACATACTGTAAATATATCCTATATTTATTAAACCATGAGGCTGCTTGCTAAGGGGAATGGTACATCCCTATCCAAAGTGAACATCTCACAGAACATCTCACAGAAGTATCAATGTCTTTGGCTGAGCTCCAAGCCATGGCACCTGTCCAAACGGATCCATCTTTTATGGACCAATACGTACTACCTATCAAGTCAAATAAACCATGATCTAATAAAACCGGATACAATGAGCATATAATAAAAGAAATCACCTATCAAATCAGACACTGAGTAAGTATAAAGATATCTTCAAGAGGGACAGAAATTATTTTGCTGTGACAGGTGTCCAACTCCAAGGTTTGTCTTTTGTTCTAATATAAGAAGGAAAGCTTCACCTGCTTTATTAAAAATTTTGCAAGGTGAGGCTTGAGTTGGTGGAAAAAAATAATTTTTGTAATCTTTTGTGCAATGAAAAATGCTTTTCACCCCACTTGAAAAAGTCTTCATTAAAGCAAGATGGTGCAGTTTAAACAGGAAGACATTGTTTTTTCATGAGTAGCTGTAGACAGCAGTAAGATCCCTTCACCTTCTCTTCTCCAGGCTGAGTAATCCCAGGTCTTAGCATATTCTCATAAACCCCGTGCTCCAGTTCCTCAGGTATCTTACAAACCCTCTGCAGACCTTGCTCTGCTCCGTTATGTCCACATCCTTACTGTACTGGGGATGTACTGGATGTACTGGATGAAGTACTCCAGAGGTTGTCTCACAAGTGCATAATAGAGGGGACAGATCATTTTCTCCAACCTTTTCATGCACTCTTAAAATACAGTTCATGACATGGTTTGACAGAGCCCTAGGTCTTCTGCACACAGAGGACTCCTTTTAGCCTTGCCTTTCAAAGAAGGTCCCCATTTTTCTTTTCTACTCTTTACTTACACACAGTTTTTCCTTGAACTTCTAAGGAATAAATCCCATCACTGGAAAGCCAGTTTGAGTAGTTGTTTTTGAATTCAGTCTTGAGAAGTTTCTCTTACTGAATTTAACATAAACTGTTAATAAACTCACAATTTTCATAAAGAGAACAATAAGGGACAAATCTCTTTCCTATAGGAAGAGCTGAGATAGAGGAGAGCATCTGTAACAGACTTCACTCATAAACCACAGTAGAGCTACATTAAATTTCTTCACACTGAGTGCTTTTGATGTTTTATGTTTGTTTGATGATACTAATTTATGAACCACAAAACCTCTGGCTTGCTCTCCAGTAAATCAAGTCCAGTCCTGCCTCTCATCTCAGGAACAGAAGAAGAGAGGTTTCATGTAATTTCAAACACAAATAATTTATTCAAGAGAAAAAGGGTATATATGGAGCTTTTTATTCTAACTTGTCAAATAATGCATTCACAGGAAACATCTAATACCATCTGAAAGCTGATTACAGAAAGACATCCAAACTCTCACTTTCTTGGGTCTCCGCTGCACAGACATGAACACAGCATTAAGCAACAGCCTAAAGCAACAGCCTTTGTCCTTATCTTTAGGTACGTACTTACATAACGCTATGACAAAGTATTTCACATTTCCCTTTCAGGCAGAGATGGACCAGGGTGGGACATATTTTCAGACCCGGATTTTATCCACCTTGAAGTTTCAATGTGCTTTGGATTGGAAGTTGCAGGTGAGCCTGTCATATTTTTACAAATCATTTTGCAAGACTTGTTTAGAAGTCAGATATTTAGGTATGTTCATTTATATCCAAGGCTTTGACATTCAGAGCCTGTTCATTCACACTACCCAAGTAATATGCTTAAAACATGGGAAACACTTTTGCAGAGATCAAAGTGTGTTTGCAGATTATTTCTGAAAAAGAAAAGATCAATTCTGCTATTTGCTGTAACATTTGTACACCTCTCCCATAGTCTGGCAGGTATTTATTGTGACATTTTAGGGACTGTGATGCCGAACGTTTAAATATTTAAATTTAACCATTTACTGACATAGAAACTAGAAAATATGTCTTTGCCCCCTCAGTGCTATAGCTACTGAATATTGAGTTTAGTCCTTTATCACTTGGTCTCTTGAGTGCAGTGATGGGACTCCATGAGAAACAGAAGGAATAATCTGGTCCCCAGTAAACCATTCATGATGATCAGGAAACTCTACAAGGAGAGGCATAATATGTGCTTACTCTGGCAGCAGAGGAGGAATGAGTACTTTAGGTGGCTTTCAGGGAAAAGAAGGCACTGCTGCTGTTTCGTATAGTATTTTATCTGGCAGGCATGGGCTGAAACAAGAGTTTAAGTGCTATGACTGAGATAGATGGCCACAGAAATGTCTAGCTTGTGAGTCTGCGCAGCCACTGGACAGACACGCATACACTGTCAAAATGAAGGTGGCTCTTCATCTGTCCAGAAGGAGTTATTTAGGGAATCTACCTACAACAAACATTGAAGCATTTATAGAAACTAAGCAGGGTTTTAAAGGTGTAAAATATTGGGCATAAGGTAGTATCAGCTAGTGTCCAAGTCTGTCTCTTTCCATCTTTTTTAGAGTCTCCTAAATACTGAACTAGATTATTTTGGATAGTTATTTTCTACTCTGCCTCCTCAATATGATACATGAAAGAGAGTAGATTTAGGTTAGATATAAAGAAGAAGTTCTCTACTGTGAGGCTGGTGAAGTACTGGCATAGGTTGCCCAGAGAAGTTGTGGATGCCCCGTCCCTGGAAGTGTTCAAGACCAGGTTGGATGGGGCTTTGAGCAACCCGATCTCGTGAAAGGTATCCCTGACCAAAGCAGAGGAGTTGGAACTAGATCAACATTAAGGTCACTTCCAACCCAAACCATTCCATGATTCTATGTAAAGAGAACTCAATATAGAGAGATGGAGGAAACACAACAGGGTGCCTGATCATGGTCAAGTGGTAGGAATAAGGCCTTGTAGGCCGTGGGTTCTTCCGTCACACTAAGGACTGCTGCTATATTTTATGGGACATTCCCTCAGATCTGCTGAGTTGGTCACATCTGAAGTCCTCAGAGTAAGACACCAGTGCCTCAGAGCAGGGGACTTCAGCATTCCTCAAATGGCTGGACCAAGTATTACTAAAAATTAATATATACATCTTTTTCAGGGGGAAATTGGGTTATTATTGTTTTTAAAGCATTTTAGAGAAACAGATTACCATAAATATTTTTTTTTTTTTTTAAAGTGACTGGAATGTTGGAATTTGGAAAGGTAGGAGAGGGAATTAATTAATTCAGTGAATATCATATCCACTTCATATTCTCACATATTTAAAAATGACAGTTTTTAAATACATATCCCAAATCAGCTACATTGGCAAATGCAAATTAAATGAAATTCAGGGTTTTCAAAATGTAATAACATTAATATATATGCATACATATGCATACATAGTGTATTATATAAAATATATATTATACAAAATATAACATATTATATAAAATATTAAATTCATATTCTACACATTTATATTTTATATTACTTTATGTGCTTCTTGGGAAGGTTATAAATTATCTTGTTTATCCGCCTTCCAAGAATTCAGGTCCTATTGTGGGTGTCTCAGGCAGACGCCTTTAAATCCTTGATTTCTTCTAGAAAATAGGACATGATAAACAAGTGGACTTGTTTAATGTGCCAGTGCAATTTTTGAAGTAGGTGTTCCATTCAGGAAGACCCAAAGCTGAGAGCCTTTTAACGAAAAGTGTCCTGGAGATACAGACTTGAGATACTGTCAGATTTAACAACCCAGCTTTCATCACTTGTCAAATAATGTTGTAGGGAAGTCCATTTAGAAATGTCATGTGGTAGAGCAGCTGTGGAGGTGTACACTGGATGTCAGACCCTGTTCCATTTACTGTCTTTTCTCAAAGTGCTCATTAGGGGACTACAGTCACAATCTTCTAGCATTGTAGTTCTGGGTATTATGAGGTATTTATCTATCCAAATTAAATATTTTTAGTCTGTGTCAGATGAGAATTGTACATTTTACAGACTACAATTTACAATAGTGTTAACTGAAACTTTATTATTGAATCCTAAGTGGAATCACTACATCCTGAAAAAAAACAGTGCACATAAGAAAAGTAGCATGAGTGAATGTATATTGTTGTCATATCTGGCATGTCTAAATAATCATCATGTAGTCAGGGCATGATCTGATTCCACTTCTTATTTTTCCATGAGGCTTACAGAGAAAGTGTTGTTTTATGCACTGTCAAAAGCTCAGTCTCACAACAGTGTGCACCATTCTTGCCCTCGTTATTGGCGTTTGTTCTGGGTGTTTCCAGTGAAGGGTTTGAATAACAGCCTGGCACCATGTAAACTGAACTGTTCTGCTTCCTCTAGTGGTTTTAATTCAGTTGGGGAGGCTGCTCAGCACCTCATAGTAGGTTGTTGGTAGTGGGATTTAAGGCAGCTGTCTCTGTGTCCCCTTCTCAGATAGTTACAAGTGCTCACATCTTTGTCAGACAGCCTTTTCAATACCACTTCTGAAAGCTAATGCTGGATACTATGCTAAAAGCACTTCTGTGGTTTTGATGCTGATTTTCTTGTATTTCTGCACACATTAAGCTTAGCAAACTGGGATTGGGAATAGCAGAAGTGCCTAATTAATAGGAATATCTCACTTGTTACAGGCCAAATTCTGTTACATTCTCCTTCCTCTAAAAGAAAAAAAACAAGTGCCAGAAGCCTTTAGTGTGGTTTGTTTGAACACCACAAGCTTGCCAATCATTACTGAAGTTGAGAGAGGAAAGTTTTTCTAAATCTGCTCAAAACCACAGAGTTCTTCAGAATAACTTCCTTCCTTCCTTCCTGCCTTCCTGCCTCCCTTTCCTTCTTCCTATCCCAGTAATGCAGTTTCATTCCCTAGTACTAAAACAAACACAAATATAAAGTGCACTACCTTCTCTTCATGGCTTGAGGGGGGTCATTAGTTTATTACAGATGTTCCAAATTAACCTTCTACCCCATACAGCCAGCTGTGGTTTTACACTGTCCAACTTCCAAGCATGATATTATTTGCTTTCTAAAACCCAGGACATTTTCTAAACTAAATTATCATCTTGTTTGTATCATCATGTATTGGGAAACCTTTATGAGTGTTTATGAAAGGGGCAGGAAATGAGAGGTAAAATTGTCTGTGTTTTAGAAAAGTTTATAGTTTATCTAAATTTCCTGGCCTTAAGGAGTTCAGTGTCTCTAATTCAGCATTGCAATAAAGTTAATTGCCTTGGATATTCTTTTTAATGTGAAAGTAATTCTCAGACAAATATATCTGTTAAGAGACCTTGTATTACTGAGTTCATGGGTATAACCACAGTGCCTGAACATCTTAGTCATGGGCTGGGTCTCTACTGCACCAACCAAGGTTCACACAGGCTATGCGTGGTCTGCCAGGCTGGTATTTCCCACACCACATTCAGCACTCCTCGTTCTCTGCTTGTGCAGATTGGGAGCCCTCCCAACCCACTTTTTTTTCCCATGGACCCGCTGATGAAAGGGCAGGGAAAGAGGTAATGGCCAGTGCTATCCGGTTTGTGCCATCTCGGAGGTTTATGTGGGATTCCACAAAGGCACATCAGAACATGGGCAGCAGTATCGTGCTCCCTCCTCTACCATTACAGCACTGCACAGAGAGCAAAATGCCTTCCCCACTTTGCAAAGCTGACAGGCTGAGTATCTTGGGAACAGACTTTAATATTTACTTGCTATTACTCCATCCAGAGATTACTCTTCTCTGGGGAGCTGTGATCAAGCCTTTAATGCAATATTCAAGCTCATTAACAGCCTGTGTAGATAGTGCAAAAGAAAGAGGTCAGAACTGAATATCTGAGTGTATGATGTCTGCACCTGAGGAAAAATGCAATAACCAGGAAATATCCACTCTCAGAAACAGTCTGCTTGTTAACAGGAGCCACGCTGATGGCACAAACAAAACATAAATGAATATATTCTACATTTTAAAGGGCAAACCCCAAAGCAGAATTTTTTAGCCAGAAAGCAAAAGAAAGCCAAACACTTTATGAAGTCTGATAGAGACAACTATTGCTATGGAATACATGTAGTAAAAACTAAACTAGAACAGTAATGGACATGGACAGCACTATAAAACTTCCAGACAGACAAACAGATAATAGCTTACAGATAAGAGACAAAAGGGCAAAAGCCTATTTTAAGGAAAGAAAGAATGTGCAAAAAACCTCCAGAGAAATTATAAAAAAATATTAAATAAGCAAATATAATAAATCGGTCAACTAAAGTCACAGGTCATGGTTTTGCCCCTACAACGCAAATTTGCCTTATTTGACACCAATTAACTAATTCTTTCAACCTGACAAGATCATAGAATTAGAAGAGATCTCAGAGGACCCTCTCCTCTACCCTACTGTGTAATGCAATCACTTTGACAGGACATTTTTCAGTCTGTTTTAAACTCATCCTATAATCAAAATTTCATATCCTTCCCATGAAATCCTTCTGTTTCACTGGCCCCACCGCAAAGACAGCTAAAGCCTATCTTCCCTATGGCAATTTAACCACATATTCCTCACCCTTTTCAAAACCATCATAGAGAACAGACTATCCTTCTGTAGAGAGTTTACATGGCAAGGTTTTGAGAGCAGGAGGTCTGGCCTCTGTGAGGAGACACCAGGAGCTACCCCCACATCAGATGCAGCCACTTTCTGCAGGCTCCAATGGACCTGCCAAAGCTCAGCCAAAACTGAGCCCAGCAGCAATGCTGGTGGGTGCCTCTGTGATAACTTATTTAAGAAAGGCTGAACAATGCTGTGCAGCAGCTGTGAGAAGGTATAGTGAAAAAATATGAGAGAAGCAGCCCTGCAGGTCAGTGAAGAAGGCAGGGAGGAGGTGCTCTCTGCAGGACAGAGATTCCCCTGCCTGTGGAGGACCACAGTGGTGCAGAAACCCACACTGAAACCTACAGAAATCCTAAACAGGAGCAGGCTCCTGGCAGGAGCTGCAGCCCCTGGAGAGGAGTTAATGTGGGAGCAGATTCATTGGCAGGACCTGGGGCCCTGAAGGACCCCCACTGGAGCCATCTGTTCCTGAAGAAGTACACCCCATGGCAGGGACCCATGCCAGAGCTGTTCCTGAGGGACTGTACCTCTGGGAGGGACCCCCAGTGGAGCAGGGAAACCAAATGAGGAGAAAGGGGCAGCAGAGATGAAAGATTGTGAACTGACCACATCCCCAATTCCCAACCCCCTGTGCATCTCAGGGGAGAGACAGAAGAGCTGGTACGGAAGTTGAGCCTGGTAAGAACAAGTGGGAGGGAGCAAAGGAAGTTGGTTTTAATTTTGTCTTTTCTTCTCACTTTCTCAATCTATTTTTAATTGGCAATAGATTAAATTAATCCTCAATCAAAACTGTTTTGCCCATGACAGTAATTGCTAAGCAATCTCTGTCTTTATCTCAACTCACAAGCTTTTTCATCTTATTTTCTCACCTATCCTACTGAAAAGGGAGAGTGAGAGAACGGCTTGGTGGTCATCTGGAAGACAGTCAAGCTCAACCCCTCAACACCTCCTTGCGGGTATCTATTAAGCACTTAGGGAATGTTATTACATCATTTTATAGACTAGAGGTACAATATCTATCCTCTTCCATCTTAAATTAAGTTAATTTTAACAAAAGGTGGCTTTAGAAATACAGAAAACTATGAGCAATAAGAATTATAGATCCCCTAAGCCTTCCCTTAGCATTATTTAGCTTAAGTGAAGCTTATCAGAAAGAGACCCACTTATCATACATAAACTAGGGCAGTTATATGTTAACGGTATGGTAAGCAGGAAGAGCTTCCTTCTGAAACAGCGTTCCTTGAGAGCTGAATTCATATTCAGATGGCTGTACACAGAAATTATTGGGGCTTCTCAGAAGCTTTAGCTTTCGAATGTCAGGGAAGATAGCCAAGTTTTCAACTCTAATGTACTAACCATCATTTAGTGATTTCTAAAAAGCAGATTAAAACTTTCTAAATTCCTTGCTTTCAGTTACTATTATCCTAATTTGTATACATTAATTTATTAATTTATTGTATCCTACTATTCTTCCTTTTTTTTTCAAATTGGAGATTTAAGATAAGGTTGGTGGTTTTTTTATGCTTCAAAGCCTTAAAAGCCCAGTTTTGTGGGTAAGTCTCCTTGAATTCTGCTGCTTCCTACTTCATAGCAGGGAATCAATACTCTTTTTCACTGTCAGTTCTTTAAACTAAGATCCCATTGGTTTATTCCTTGGATGACAACACTGAAAAGTGAATAATGTATTTGAGTTGAATCTTTACCAATGAAGGGTATACTGGAAGAAATTATTTCACGTATCTTCCAAGTTTTACTCTTGACAATACATCCTAGGATGACAATTCCAATTTGTGTAATGATATGACATGGTTGACCAAAGACGAGTTTATGACCTTATTTGACCAGAGTTTTTTCTTCAAAACTGTTGAAGAAAGTTGCTCCCCATCCTGTATCATTAGGGATGATTAATCCCACTTACGTATCATGTCTTTGGACAATTTTAATTTAATTCTAGCTTCCTTTTATATTCATCCTATTTTTAAGTCCACTTTGGAATTTTCCAGTAACATTTTTGAACTCTATTTTTATCATCAGAAGATGGTTTAGTGACATCTCCAATTTTAATTTAAGAATTAAATAGCAGAAACTATAAACCATCATCATTAGTACATTAGAAGATAAATCACGGTTTGAAGTCCCTGAAAAGAATCAAGATTTCATGTCATGCCACTTCTAAGTTGTAACAAAGGTCACACACTTTGAACCCGTGCGATAGGAAGCTGCTTCTTTGATATCTCAGGCTACCCAAGGGTCTAGCATGTGCAAAGGTCTATCTTTTTACCCCAGAGTAACATGCAAATGACACCAAAAGATAGGAGTTTAGTCTTGATTCTACTCACAGTTCATGTTACTGTATGTGGTGGGTTTTTTTAATTATTGTATTACTATATTATTACTATTTATATTATTCCATTCCCCAGTAAATTAAATTCCCTATTAACAGATGGATTTGATTCAGTAGGCATGCATTAAATTAAGCAGGGAATTCACAAAATCACACAGAATCAGAGAATATTCTGAGTTGGAAGGGACTGACAAGGATCATCAAGTCCAACTCTCAAGGGCTCTGTCTGCCCTTTTCATTACATGACAAATGGAGTTATTTCTAAAAATGGTTATTACAAGTTTTGTCCATAATCCATATTTCAGTCGCTAAGTTATTCAGCAATATGGAAAAAAATCAGTCATTGTTCAGACTTCTTAAAGTAAAGGCCTATTGTTTAATACAGAAGTTCTGGATGGATTTGGAGTGGTTCAGATTCTGTGTCCAGTCCGATATGGTTTGTGCTTGCCCGTATGGGCTCCTCCATGCTGCTGGAACCCATCTGCCAGCAGAGTGAGAGCTCATGAGAACATTTTTCTACATGGTACAGGGGGATGTTGTATGCTTGTCAGATCCAGAGCTGTTGACAGGAAGGAGCAGACTCAGATTTGGATTTAAGCTTTAAAAACAGAAATTTATATAATTTGATGCAAAGAGACTGATCTCATCATTCTTTTTTGAAGTAATTTGAAATAATTTTTGAGTTAATTTCTGCACATAGAGAGATTTTCAGGAGTGGTGTTATCTGTGCATTAAAAAGATTACACCATAGGGCCATAATCCCAAAAAGCCTTGTATCTTTGCTTTACTGTTATGGCCTCAATGGAATTAACAAGGATATTTACATAATTAAAGTCGAGTGCATAAAAACAACCTCCTGATATCAGAACCAGAAGTTGAATATACAAAGAGGGGCAAGAGAAGATAATCATGTTTTTAAGCATATTGCACCTGAAATAATTAGCATATTTTCTGCATTTTCTCTTTTCCTGAGTGACAGAACTTGACATTTAATTGGGTTTTAGGAGAAAAGTGAGAGAGGGAGTAAGGATGCTACTAAAACCCTGGGGTGCCTGGAGCCCTTTTTTCCCAAGAATCAACTCCTAGGAAAGCTGATCTTTCCATCAGACTATAAACAAAAATCGTTTCAGAATTTTTCTTGCTTTCTTTTTGGTTTTTGTTTTTTTCTCAGGACTGAGCTACCAATACAGCTGAGCATAATTGTATTAAGTCATGTGCTTATATTTTTGTTCAAAGAGGATTTTATGAATTTGAACGCTGAAGAAATCCAGGGTAGGGAAAGCCTGCAGACCTGATCTTGGGCTGCTTCTGCCCTCTTGTGACCACTGTGACATATTTTCTGCAGTTCTTCGCTGTGCAAATACACGACATTTATTCCTGTTCACTCTCTCAACCCTTCCCAAAATTGACTGCCAGTGTGCCAGCAGGTGGCTGTGGCTACGCAAGCTGAGATGCCCCACATGCCTGGGCTCCCTGCCCAGAGGAAAGCAGAAGCCTTTGGCCCTATAAATTTATTTAGAAGAAGAAGAGGGGACACACCCACACCCACACACACCCAAAAACCCCGAACTCACCACATAAAACAGGTTTCTGATAACTTTGTTTTTCTCCAGATGCAAAATGGAGTTTGCATTATAATATAATAATAATAAAAATAATAATGGAGGAATTGTAATGCAATGTAATATAACAGAGTATAATAATTGCCTCTGCAGATACCTTGTGAGTGTGGTACTGTGCAAGGTCTCCTTGCTAATGTTGCTTATGTTAAAGCAACTTTCAAACACAGTAAGATTTAACAGACATGCCCTTAAATATCACAAAGCTAGGAGCCCAGATAAGCCACTCAGTTGCAGTTCACTCCAGTGAGCTTCCCTTACCATTTTTGAATAAGTGTCTGCTCAACAAACATCAGAGTTGCTGCTTGAACCATCTTTCTCCCCAGCACTTGTAGGGAAAGGCTCTTTAACTCCTCAGGCTCTGAGCCAAAGCCCTCAGGCACATAAGAAATCGCTGCAGTGAGATAGATTGCAGGGCCACACCATAACAGCCTCAGAACACCACATATATGCACACACATATCACATATGCCACCACACACAGCCCCCCCTTTTTGTCCCTTATGCAGCTGCTTTCACATATATTAGTATAATCCATAAGAACACAGACTATTTATAAAATATTGATGATTCCCGCTACATAGAAAGTGGGAAAGTAAAAAGTGGACCTTTTTCCTCAGGTAGAATTTCATTATTTTTTTCATGATTGTTGGAAAAAATAATTTCTCTTGGCCTAATTTACAAAAGTGTAAATTTTTGAAAGCAAGACAGGCTTTTTAAATTGCAAGTTGGTAGTGTCAGGGTCCTTATGTAAGCTCCTTCTCTCCAAATTTTAAATATATTGTTCAAAACTCAGTAATGATAATATTACACAATAATTGTTTTATTACCATATGAACTTCTCCAGAGCCATTGTAAACTAGGAACTCCTTAGTGATCTGTCAAGTCACGTTACAGAAATCCCTTCTGCATGATAAAACCATGGAGAATGAGGGTGGAGATAGGGAAGGGGAAAGCTCAGCCATCCCAGCACCACAACCTTCAGCAGCATGGAAAACATTCCTGGGGGTCATTAAAGAAGCTGTGATTGGCACGAACAGGTATTGTGATGTGCATCAGATGTGCTCACCACATGTGGCAAACAGCCATCCTTTTGTGACTTCTTCAGGTACTTGAACACCAACTCTGTTCCATTTTTCCTCTTAATGTCTGAAATCATTACAGATATTAGTGTGAAGGACTTTGCTTTGAGGTTGCAATACCAGCATTTTTATCCTGGCTGTTCATACAGGAATTGTGTACTAATCGTGTTATTCAGATAGCACAGTTCACTGCAGCTAGGCAAGCGTGTGGTCTGTACTTTGGCTGTGCCTCAAAACAAGTACAATTATTGTTTTATAGCGAGTTTTCTTAGTTATTAAAATTTTAAATTCATCTTCATAACAAATTGTACTCCCAAGGTGGGTTATCGTGCCTCTTTGCAAACAAAGAGGGGCTTGCTGAGGGGCTGATGGCTGCCTCCTGTCATTCTGGCCACTTCCCTCCAGCCTTGGATCACAGACGGGCTCCCTCATCCCTCTCCAATGCACCTGGATGGCACTCTGGTATCAGCGGGGTGCTCTGCAGGATTCCTTTAGCACCAGCAGATGTCCCTGCCCTGTAAGAAATCACCATCCAGACAACCACTTTAGAGGAGAAAACCCCTTTTATTTTGGATCAACTGGAGTAGTGTTTCCAGAATGGGAAGAAATACGAGGAGCATCCTTCCTCCCTGCCTCCCTCCCACCCTCCCCGGGCACAGCCTGTGACAGAGCCGACATGGTTTGTGTGCACGAGAGTGCTGGCTGTCACAACTTTCCAGCATTTCTGTAATACACATACTACCACTGCTCTTGTCACGTGTGATCCAACAGAAATGGATATGGGAAAATATTCTGATGGAACCTTAGAACGTGACCACGAGATTGCTTTGCAAAGGAAGGTAACCTGGTAACCTGCTGCTCATCTGCCTGCCTTCAGTGGTGGCTCTGGGAGTGTGTGTTGCTACTCCACTGGGACTTTCCATGCCACCCTCCTTACAGCATCTTCCCTTGATCCTTGATCCTCGGAATAAGCCTTCAAGCCCAGACACACAGGGTCAGCACAGAGGTCCTTCCAGCCCTGTGGCCTCTTCCTGAGTCTCCAGTAGCAAATATCTGAGGAAGGAATATAATAATACAAAAATACAAAATAACCTTTTCTCCTTCCTATCCTCCCAGACTCCAATTCTCAGTAAAGCCTTTCCCATGCCCTTTCTGTGACTTTTTATGTTTTTCTATTACAAAAAAAATATTTGAAACTACTATCTTTAACTGACCTGTACAGTGCCACACCATAGGCATCGATGGATTTAGTGAAACAACATACATTCAGTATTGATGGGATTTATTAAGTTTCCTGTTCTCAGCTCCGCTCCTCTTTTCCCTGTGAATTATAGCTGGACAGAGATGTGCATCCAGGTCATGGGAAAGCCTCCAGAAGATGATGAAAATAAAATAGATTAAACAGCCAAGAATTTCCTACCTGGATAAGCTGCTCCATCAAACAGTGACTGTCTACCAGAGCTGGATTTTTCCTCTCAGCCCAGACCCACCTGCTCACCCCCTCTCCCTGCTGAAGCTCTTGTTGCTCACACATAAAATAGCCACATTCCAAGCTGATAGGGCAGAAACGTCAGCCTTTTCTAGTGTGAAGAAAAGACTGCTGAAGCACTAAGACGTCTCTTAAATATGAGATCATTGGCAGGTTCCTTCAAATGTTTACTTCTCTATTCCTGATTTTCATATTAATTTATTTCTATATGCCTATCTCCAGCTCTTTCTTTCAAAACCATTGATAAAACTCATTGCTAATGCACACTCTACAAATCTACATTTTAAAATTTGGACATAATTTAGCACATCATGTTCCAAATACAAATCTTACTACTCTGAAATTATTATTTTATTATAAGAGTTTTCTGCAGTGTATATGCCAAAATATTTACAATCAAAAATACTCTGATGGAATAGACCCAGTGTTTTTAGATGTGAAAGACGCATTAGAACACTGAATCTGGCAGTTAAAAAATAGATTTACTCATGTGAGGGCTTAAAAGGAAAGTAATTTTTTAATTTAGCAGCACACAAGTGAAGCAGAGACATTTAAAAATAAATTGTAATAAAAAGTTGTATTCTCTGAAATGATCATAGTGAAGGCCAGCTGTAGTTCTGTGGAGACTGACCAATGTCAACAGGAGGCATTGTTTGATGCTGCACACTGTTTCTCTTCTTTGCCAAACAAGTTAATAGGCAAATAGAAATGCACAGCCTGTGGATACATTTACTGTAACGTGCCCGTCTGAATGACTCCCAGCTGCCCCTCCCAGCTGCCCTTAAGCAGACAATAATTCCTTGAGTGAATGAGATGCCTCATGGTAAGCGCATCGTTGCTTTCCTGGGCTAATCCAGAGTTGCTCTGTTTGCAACACTTTGCATTGCTCCAAGAGAGGAATAAGACAAGCAGGTTTAAATTCACTTGGAACTCACATCCCAGTGGTTAAGGGCTCTAAAACAAGACAGAGAAGAAAGAAAGAAAGTGGGATGCTTTCATTAATTTCTACTTCTTCTGGATCTAACATATTTCTTCTGTTGTTCAGGCTTTTAGAAGTGCTTCCAGACCACAGTATTCCTTTGGGTGCTGTAATGGCACTTATAGAGGCCAGAAGGAAACTCCAATGTTTAAAACTTTCAGCAAGGGTGTTTTAAAACACAGAGTGATTTTGTGCCACATGAAAAGAGTATCATAGGAAAGACCAAGATATTTTCCTAAAGAGGACTAAACTTGTAAACTAGAAAATGTCATCTTTATTTCTTGACGCTGATATACGGCACAAACATTGCCAGAACCAAAGTAGCTGCAAATTGGTTTTCCAATAAATCCAAGATACAGTTGCAGTTTAGTATTATTTTTTATATGTAGCAAAGCCCCAGACAGAGAAGGGCTCAGCAATGAGACACTTTGGAAACAACATCCCTTAAATGTGTTAAGCATGTCCTCAATACTCACTCTATAAAGAAATCAGACAGGCAGCAAAATTAAAAAGCAGCACAAGAAGAAAATCAGAAAATGAAGGATTCTTTTAGCTGAAACCATTCTAGAGAAAGTGTTCACTGCAGAATTCCCCTGTCAGACACACAGATAGCAAAATGCACACAACTGTGTGCTAATCATAGCAGCACCATGAAGGAATGTCATACAGCAGAAAAAGCCCTCTGCTCATGTCAAAGGGAGCAGAGATTTGGAGTCCTGCTGAGCAAGTAACAGCCCTTTCTGGAGTCTTTCAATTTTAGTTAAATTTTGAGTTGCAGTGATTTGGGCATACAGGAACAAGACTTTCTCTTAATCACAGTCAGGGACCTCAGTGAAACTTAAAGATCTGTCAAAGACAAATGTAAAAAAAAAAAAATAGGAGCTGGGTGTCCAATAGATGTTTATTATTATATCACATTGATAGATTTTGCAAGGGCAGCCTGCCAAATGAAGGTCCCCACTGTAGTAAGAGCTCAGCAGCAACAGAAGTCAAGAGAATCCATGTGAGAGAGACACTTTATTAAGGGCACAGCTGCAGGAAACATTTCTGACAGAGCTGGCATCTTATAAGGTACTCCCAGTCCCATCATGAAAGAGGAAAGAGCAATGTTCATGCAACTACTTGTTTTGTGTTGCTGTGGCTAAAGGAAAAGAAAACACATGGGTGGATTGTCTGGTGGATGCATATCACAACTGAGATAAATACTTAGACTTAGGGAAAACAAAGGTGATTTGGGACATAAACTGAGCTGTGTTCTTGATTAACAAGGAAATGTTAATGCTTCCTTCAACGAGTAGATGGCAGCAGTATCATTTTCTGCTTAAATACTCTCCTGTAGACTATGCTTTTGTAATAGCTGGACAGAGAAGAATGAAAGTCCCTGTTCTGGAACAGGCAGCTGGAGGCAAACAAAAGAAGGAACACAAATAAGTGTAGTTCCTCTAGCAAATTCAGCTCAAGGAACTCATAATATTGCTATTTGGTATATAAACAAACATCCTTGAAACAAAACCATTTTTTCTCCCAAATAGGACTTAATTATTTTCTGCGCATGAAAAGAATGAATTCTGCCTCAGGTCTGTCAAAAATATTCTGGCCATTATGAATCTATATGGAGCCAAGAAGAACACATACAGTGCTTGCATAATAGAGGCAATAATCAGGCTGTGTGCTCTTTTGTTTCCATTACAGTGCATAGCTTTGCCTAGACCAGAGGTAAGAGCATGGCTGGCATGCACAAGTCTGTGCATAGCACAGCAACAGCTCTGTGGGTTTCTGTGGCAGAATGATAATTATTTATTTGATATTCAACCAGATTTGAGAATTTGTCCTGCCATTCTGTCTCCAAAGGTTGTCTCTGCTCTCTACATGTGAATGCTTTTTCTGCTTTAACGGCCAGGAAATGAGTAGCCTTCAGGGGCTGGAAGCCTGACTGCTGTCTCCCTCTGAATTTGGAGAACTGAAGCTGTGACTCCTGTCCCCAGCTGTCAGCCCTGCTACACACAGCAGAGAGGAACAGATGATGGCCAAGTACTCAGAACAGCCAAATAACAACTGGAAGGATCTGCCTGTATTAATCCGGCAAAAAGCAGCAACGTTTCTGGTTGTTTAGAAAGTTTGAGTATCATGGTTTATAACACGAGTGTGGATGTAGTAACACAATGGCTCAGTATTGGAGCTAACTACCTTCACAGTGCCTGCTACGTGGCTAAGGTTGGGGGCTGTATGCCAAAGAGTGGCTTTCCACTGGAAAAGTGCTGTGCTGGAGTCACCAGCACACAGCAGCTCAGTTTACCTTCTCCCGCTGTGTGCAACAGTAGTGGTGTGCACACAAGGAGATGTGACACAGCTTCCAAAGCTCACTCCAGATCCTGGTGTCCAAGACTGCGGCTGAGATTTATCTTGTATCACATTTACGTGCATATGTAACCATGTCCTTCCTTTAATTTATATCATGAGCAGGTCCCTGGAACATAGACACAACAGCTTTTGGGAAAGCAGTTTGGGAGAGAAAGACATTTGCAAGAATAAAAGCCAAACAGACAAGAAGAGACAGTCATACAGTGGGAGTCTGAGGAAGCAGCTATTCAACAACCAGCTAACCCAGGACACAGGACAGATATATGCACTTTTCACAAGGGAGGGGATATGTACTGGGTACCACTGAGGGGTAGGGAAGGACAGGGCTTTTGAGGAAACCTGCAAAAGGTAACTGGGGGGAAGGCAGTATTAACAGTTGCTTCAAGAAGAGTGCAGTTTTGTACCAGTCTTAATGTGCTTAAAGCATAAGAATTTTGCTTGAGAGAGCATGCATTTTATTTTAAGATGAATCAGTGTTGTTTTAGGTGATTCAGTTCTGTCTGTGCTGTTCTGGGTTTGACATGAGACATTTTCAGCAAGTTGTTCAATATGAAGTTTTGGTTTTCAATCTTCCTATAGAAAGAAAAAGAACCCCTGTAATTGCAAAAAATGACACTTGTGTATAAAACAATGCATGCCACAATTGTTTCTTTTTATTTTTGTTTTACGTAGTAAAGAATGACTAAATGTAGTTAATCAGGATTGCTCTGAGGTTGCAAATGGCATTTTCCTACATTATCCCTATTATATTTTTCTCCACTTTTTTTGAGAAAGAATTCTGCAAAGTGAAACTAAATTTACCAAAGATTTAGCATATGAACAGCCCAGACATGCCAAGGGATAGAAGCAGATGGTTTGTTCATAAATATGTAAGAGGGTTCCCATCCTTTCTTTCTTAATGGTTTGTTTAATTTTTTCTTCCTATGATTATAACAGAAATGGGGAAATACCAGTGCTTGAATTAAATCTAACAAAAAGGTGTTATCACAACCATTCAGCATGCAATGATGCCAAGCTACAGTTTAAGGCTGACCTTAGCTGACCTTAGTAGTGGAATCATTTAAGGATTAATGAAAGGCTGTGTTGTCACACAGGAGGAGGGGAAGCAGGTCAGTATTTTGTGAAAATCAGTGCTTTCACCCATTGTTTTACCACACATCAGCCTAATCCATTTTCTCAGTCTTCTGTATGCTTCTCCTGGTCACACACAAGGTAAGTAGTTGGCTCAGGGCTAACAAAGGATACCATGCCTGAGCCGGCCAGAGTTCTTTCCTAGTACTAAAAGTTTCTGTTGTAGATGAGGCATAGCAGTGACATCTCAGACTGAGCAACGCCTTCAATTTGTTAATTGACTTCTGAACTGCATGGTGTTAGCAAAGTCATGGAGGTTTTAGTGATTTAAGCAAGATAATGATAGTCAAAAAGGTAAGAGACTCATAGATGCCCTTTTGCTCACAACTCTGAATTCAGATCAGAAATCACAAAGACAAAGCTTTTCCATCATTACCTCTTTCCCAGAATTTCAATTTCTGCTTAAAAAAACCTTACTGCATCATGTTTTAGTTCATCTTAATCAAAAATACAGCAGCAACGCATGACATGCTTACAGACTGGAGCTATGCATTTGGTAGGGCTCCAAAGAGGTGAAATTCATACTGAAAGGATGCCTACCATATTAATATTAACAGAACAGCCTGAACACTACAGGGGTCACTATAATCTAAAAGAAAACAGTGGAATACATAGAAAGATGCCCGGTGAGTTTCAGATGAGGGTGGTTGAGCACAAATGGGTGCAGCAAAAGAGGTATCTGGCAGGGAGGGGCAGATACACTGGTTTCTGGAGGGACCCAGTATGCTGTTACTTGATATCCAGAAATGCTAACTGCTGAAACATTTGCTAGTCTTCAAATTTGTAGCAGTCCACTTAACATCCATTTAATCAAAACAGATCCTGCAGGTCTGCCTGAAACATTACAGCTCTTTGGTACCAGCCACTTGTAAATGATCACTTCCAATTTGGGTGAGGAAGGCACTCGTGTTCCTTTTAAGGTCTGCCCCTAAAGCCCATGTGTGCTCATCCTTCCTCCTTTCTTTCACACACTCTTTACACATTTGTATTTACTTCTCCCTGCATTAAACCCTACTATTTAAGTCCTATTTGCAGTACTCAGAGATTTGAAACACAATGATGGTAAATAATTTAGCAAACAATTAGAGGAAGGAGTGCAAACAGAACCACTAATTTCTAAAAGTATCTTTAATCGCTTGCTTCAGGCTCAGAACCCCAAGCAAATATTAAGATAATTAATCGTTGTCAACTTGTCAGTCACATCAAAAGCACCTTCAGTCAATTATGCAAACGTGTCCCTCATACTTCAGAAGGTGTGAGCACAGCTACCTGCTGTTTCTGTCAAGGTCACACTGAATTCACAGCACTTTTCCCATAGTGTAGAAGTTCAAATCTATTTTGATGGTTCCTTTAGGATTTTCAAGCCTTTGTTCAGCAATCGTTATCAATGAATGAAACCCCTGCTTTATATCTCCAGTGAGTACTTCAAATATAACCTTTGAATAACCTCCAGTAATTGGTTGACGGATGACATACATGTGAGTTTGGATGTAAAAATTGTTCTAACAAAAACCAGACAAGCACAGAGATGTAGAATTCACAATCAAAAAGGCAAGCCACGGCACCTTTCCAGAAGACAGCTGTTTCCATGCTTCGTTTTGCAGAAAAGATTTTGGCTTATATAATTTAAGAGTACCTTATCACTTGATAGCAACATATCATGCCTTCAGTAACTACTTGAAGCATTCAATATAACTGCAAATTGCTAGTGTTGGGAGTCGTTGGGATTCCTAACATTCTGTGAGATGTGCTTTCCCCCACCCCATTTAACCAATAACCACCAGTGGGTGTTGTGATGGCTGCATCCAGCTCACTTTGGACTTCGGGAGTGGATGGCAACATGGTAGCCAAGGGCTGTCTGGAATGGTGATCCAGACATCTTGCTGGTACACAAATATGACTATAAGTCACTCGTTTTACTCTATAAATAGCGGGCAGGCCAGGGCCCACTGAGCTCTCCTATATGGCAGCAGGCTGCATGCCAGGATCTCTCCTTGAGCAGGGACACCTCTCAAGGTTACTACTCGAGGCTGAGAGATCCCTTCCCACAACACATCCTCAATAAGTGATTAATAGCATGATGAAGTTTAACATCTTAGCTAAGTGGTATAAAGGACTGACTGTGCTCACATAATCCTTTAGACATAAACTGTTGACCAAGTCAGGACCAGGAGTAGGATCCAGCTGTACTTGGATTCCTCTCTGAAAATGGTTTTAGAAAGCAAGAAGGTCTATTCTGAACCTCATGACTCAATGGGAAGGTCTTCCTGACAGTTTTGTCTGACCCTGTTCTCTCTGTAGTGTACCTTGCCATTGAATAATCAAAATAATCAAATGATCAAGTGTACCTTGCCATTGAATCCTGTCAAATCACTGTCAAATCAACTTTATATGGTTGCTTCTGTCTTACGAGTGAAGTTCATCACTCCATCCAAGACACATGCATATCAACCTATCTATCTATCTATCTGAGAAAAAAACAGAAGCAACGTTGCTGGAGGTACACCAACACTCCCATTGAGAGAGCACTCTCTGCGAAAAGTGCAACTCCAAAGACCCTTCTTCATTTTGGTACATCCTCATAAACCTCCCAGGAGACAGCAAGTAACTAAACTTGTTCCTTTACTGTCAGTTTTGCTAACTTAAAGTTATAAACCCACTTCAGTTCTTTTGCTGGGCATTTGCTGGCAACTTAACCATTGTTGCTTTTAAATACAATATAAGTGTGGTTTAATGCATTTCTCTTCATCTCTCTCTGCATTTCATTGCTCTGACTTCTTAGTGAAGGAAAGCAGCATTATAAAGATGGAGCTGTACAGTTTGTCTTCTGGCACAGGACTCAACACAAATCCTGGCATTGTCATTTGCATGGGGAGTGCTTCATGTATTAGTGCTAAATATAAAGACAGGCACAGAGTGCCTCACTACCTTTCTCAAGGAGAGCACGTCCGTGTGGCTGCTGCACTAATACTGTGACCTACAAATGGAGAGTGCAAGGATTAGGTTTCCCAAAAAATTAGGCTCACAAAAGTTATTTACTGTTACTTTGGCTGTATTTATCACATGAAATCCTCAACCTTCACTGCTCAGGAACTGCCTAGCATTCCAGTGGCCAGCTTTATGCATTCAGGTTTCTTGTCCTTGAGCAACTCATTTCTACCTCTGACAGAAGGAATTAAAAAAAAAAAAAACCAACCAACAAACAAAAAAAAACAACAAAAAAAACCACAAACAACAAACAAACAAACAAAAACCACCACAAAACCGAAACTTAAAGCAGCTAAGTTTAAGTACCTCAGAGCTGCTTCTCAGGGCTCTGAAATGATTCTGTATTTGCTAAGCCTGGAGGAGGAGGCCCTGGGAAGCAGAGTATGGCCTCCCCTCATCGCCAGCCCTTCAGGCTGGGGAGTGTCATCAGCATGTCTGCAGGTTCCCGGGCCTCACTTGCCTGGTCCTCTGGCAATATGTTGGCTTAAGCCTCTGCTTGCTCAGGACCTCTGCACTGCATTGTGAGGAAGCCCAGCCCCAGGGAGTTCTGTTTGCTTACTTTTGCGAGTCTCGCTAGAATGCTTTGCAGTTGCATCCTCAGAGCCTGGAGGCCATCCAAAAGAAACCAGCACTGAACCTAAACTTGTTTTGGGCTCTGGAGCTGATGCTGGATTTTGGGACCTAGCTCATGCCATATGGAATGAATGGCCATTTTATGCCCTGGAGCAGATTACTGTGGGATCCCTTTCTCAGGATAAGAAACGGCCATGGCTTTAAACGAGGGGACACATCATTTCAGCATCTATATGCTTCTAACATCAAGAATGGTAAGAGCTCTCTAGAGACAGGTTTCACCGTACATTAACTCTTGGAGTGTGTGTCAGCTTTATGGTGTAGTTGGAGAAGTCACTATCTGAGTTCAGGGTGTTAGGACAAAGCACACCAATAAGACAACAGAATTTTATGTACTATCTAACATGAGCCAGAAATCTTGGTTGACTCTTCTCTGCCAAAGTAATCCTGCATGTTTACAGGTCACAACAACTTAAAAGGCTTTGGTGGCCACTCACGCAGCCATGAAGAGATGCATTTGGCCCAGAGACAAGTCAGAGCTCCCTGTCGCTGGACAGCAGCAGAGGCAGCAGCTGGGACAGATGGAAAGTCATGCTTTGAGGTTAACGCTGATCCATGAGAAATAGTTTTGCACATACCACAGCACAATTAAGTAGTTTTGAAACTTCCTAAGAGATTAGAGAAAAGATCAAGAACAAAACTGAGCCTCCAACACATGAGGGACAGTAGGCTGGCTTAGGATGCTCAACAAAGAGGCTTAATACTCCTATGTGACCATGGCATGCAATTTCAGAAATAGTGGCTTTCCACACTGAAACTGCACATCTGAGCTACACATTATACAAAGTAGGGAGAACTCTCATCACTGACAAGGAAGGACTAACCAGAAGGCTGAAGAGAGAAAGACACTGAGCAAAGCCAGCTCAGACAGCAGATATCGTAGGAAAGGAGTTCAGCTGCCTAAAAACCTGAACTGGAAGCAGCATCTCTCCAATAATCCCAGAAAATATGGGCAAAAAAGGTTTTGAGGCCGCTTGTGACTGGTACAGTGAAGAGGTGATAATTTTATTTTAGTTCTTTAGTCTTTGAAGAAGCAATAAAGCTGTAATCACTGCAGGACCAGGCTGCCAACTTGGGGCCTCACCATCGTCTTCTAGCAGATAAAGTGGAGTATTACCTAAACATTGTATAATCTGGTATACTCTAGTAAAAAGATGACCTCCATGGAAAAGAATTTGTTGCCAGATTACTGTTCAGTGAGACCTCATTCTTCACAAGTGCTCTTGCATGTGCTTTGTATTCACTAAGAAAATTGCTGCAGTTGGATGAGCCCTCAAAAATTGTCTGTGTCTTTTTTCACCGTCCAAAGAAGTAGACATTTTTAAAACAAGTGTAACTCAGAAAGTCTTTAATATAGAACATTACTCTTCAAAAGTGCACATGCATCATTATGCACTATTGAGTGACTACTTCCCGTTCTTGTGCGTAGACTTCAGCAGTCATTTATGTTTAGGTCGTGCACTTAAATTACATTTACATTGTCCTCTGAAGAGAAGGCATTTTGTAAGGGCACTGAAATCTGCTGCACCTGCTCTTACTTCTTAATGTAGCCAGAATGGTATAAGGAACATCAGTGTACACTAAGTTTAATTTGTATTAAGGTGTCCATCTTTCTCAGAGGAAAAGATAGATTACTCTAATATGCAAGGTTTTGTAAGAACAAAATGGCTCACCTAAAATTGTAGCTTAGTTGGTAGATTGGTTAGAAAGAATTATTCCCATGTAGATTCTAACACTGTATTTTAATAAATGTTTTAAATAAAAGGAAGCCTACTTCCCATGCAGTTTTGCTTTGTTCTAATGAAATATTTACCATGCTGTAATTGCAGTCCATCCCTCAGGCAGAAGGATACTGCCAGCCATCTAATAAATATTATACTATGCCTCAGCTAGTCTTTTTGAGAAAGAAACTTCTCTTGGTAGGTAAGAGTTGTTTGATAATTGTTTGTTCTGAGATAACCACTAAGGAATTAGTTCATTAAAGGGATTTTAGAAACAGCAAGAGTGTAAGATTCATCCCATATCGTCACATTTAACTATTCATTTATACATTCAAGAAACTTTACTAGCCATTCCTCACAGAAGAGAAACAAACCACATGACTCAAATCACCAGGTTACTTCTGAACTGCAGAAGCACTTCATAAAATCACTTCCAAAAAATACAGGAACCTCTTTTGAAAAACAAACAAACAAACCCCAAAACAAACCCAAACAAAAAAAAACCAGGAAAGCTAGAGAGGGCAACGTCAGAACTAGATCCTCCCCCACTGCCGTAGCTCTGCTACTTGACTTCGATCAGCTGGCACAAAATCTAATTTAATAATAACTAAGGGCATCAAAACAAGCCTGGGTTTATTTCCACACTTGAAATTCTGTAGTCAATGTCCAAGGACAAGGAAAGTGCACTCATTTTTAAGTCACTTCCACAGACCATTCTCACCTCTTTGGCCACTGCTGCCATCTTCCACTAGTGCTGATATGGGCCCAGCATCTTCAGACTCATGTCAATAGTTGATTTCAGTTTACATAAACCACCTGTAAGTATTCCTGTAAAACCAAGTTACTTGTAATAGTGGAAGTCCACGTAATGCTATAGAGGAGACAGAAAACCTTCCAGGAACTCCCATACTGCTTCCTGCCTCTATTACCGATCAGTTTCTCTGTTGTGGGAAAAAAACACAGTGGCAACAGGCAGGGAGAGAGCATGCAGCAGGAGCAAGACTGAAGCTGTTCATTTCTCTCAGTTCCTTCTCTCATTCTCTGCCTTTCCTTTCTGGGCTTTGATCTAATACTTCGATCTGACAAATGGAAAAGAACAGAGGATTGCCAGGGGGTAGCAATAAATATGCAGCAGTACTTTTCTGCCTTTAGTTTTCACCTTCATTCATAGCAGAAAAATTGCCTCAACGTATTCTTCCTTACAGAATGGGGAGGAGGACACTTTATGCCAAACAGAGATGTATTTGTTTCCTCTTAAAAGAAAAGATCAGCCTCTTACTTCTGTATTCAGAAGCATGTATTTACAGAGTTGTTACATCGCCTACAACCAGACTTTAAATATTTATTGCTTGTGTGGTTTAAAAATAATGGAATCAGATGACATGCAATCTTCCACGGATTCTCCCTCTGACAATATTTCAAGCCGTGGGGGTAAGCATACTACAGCTGGCTGGCAGCTTACTCCACAAGCAGCTCTGCAGGGCCAGACCCTGCTTGGATGCTGAGTTCCTCCATAACTGCCTAAGAAGCCCAGTGCTTCACATCTCACAGAAAAGAGCCATAGGCTCGCAAACCAAAAGAGGGGGAAAGGATAAACAGGGTAATAATTTTCAGTTTTGAATACTATTGATGTGCCCCACAGAGGATTACGCTGGCTGGGTTGCGTGGGGCTTTTGGACAGCAGAGTCTGTACCAGCCAGCTGCCAGCCTCCACGTCTCCCCATATCTCCATGAAGGAGACATCCTGACCAGCAATGAAGACAGAAGTCACAAAGAATGGGAAACTTTCAGCTGGCCAGACTAATCCCCCACCTTGACAAATATTTTTCTGCAATAACACAGGAAGCTGCAACATGTTTCAAAGGACTGTACAACACTTTCAAACAGCTTGTGTGTCACCAGTGCTCAACATTCACTTCCAGGAAAACACTGATGTATTCATCTGAATTAGAACCACTGCTAAAACAGGCTAAGTCTTAGGGACCAATCAAACCATCCCCCAAACACAGACTAGCTGTAAAGTGTGGGCTTCCTCCATAGTCAAGTACCATCTGGGAACTGTAGAATACTTTCTGCCCATTTTGTTAACTTTACAGAAGATAGAGTCAAACGCAAAATGCACTTCAAAAGTTTCAACTAAAAATATTAATAATCTTTTAGATCAAGGCTTCTAGCTTCTAGTCATCTTTGTGGGAAATGGCATCACCTAACTTTCATGTTGTGGCGATTGAGCCAAACCTCAAACTTAGCTCTACAAGGGCGTCCAGTCTCTACTGAATTGTCCACAGTGCATGCTGCATTGTACAAGCATCTTTCTGAAGTGGAAGCTCTGAACCAGACTGTTAAACACAGGAAATTTATCTTCTTTTCTAAAAAGATAAGAAGTACCTGCAGAAAAGTGAAGATGACTAAGTAACATCTTAATACATGTGACATCAGGAAGCTCTCCTGCTACTAATTTGATAATTCCTCTTGTGACTATAGACAAGAAAAGTTTATTTTATTTTTTTGCCTTGTGTCTTGGCAAGTTCAACAGCTTTTCCAATTTTTCTTGTCTTGGTCCCACTGTTATGAAAGTCCTGATTTACTTTCGTATAGAGGGAGATCTTTTTGTGCAGCACATGGGTTGCCAGAGGCTTGTTGGCTTATTCCAGGAAAGATGGAAGTCATTACCTGTGATACTCTGTAAATACAAAGAGATGAGATCCAAGCACATCATTCTTCTCACACGTGGGTGGAGATGGACCAGCTGAAGTTACTATGAAAAGAGAATAAACAGCTCTGGTAGCAGTGATGCAGCACCCAGGACTCACATCCTTAGCTGTAAGTATAGGGATATTGAAATAAATGACAAAATTGCTAAAGGCCTCTCCTACCCTAAGAAAGAATAGGAAAAATTACATTTTCCAATGCATTTTCACTCTTAGAAAATATGCAAGCATGCAGAAGTGTTATTATGGCTTTTAAAAGGTTAGAACAAGCAAAACGTTGGCAACAAATTTGCAAAGAAAGAGTCAAACCCGTGTTATGAAGTAGCCATAGAGAATGAAAATAAAAGCATCATGCCTTCCTTTAAAGGAGCAATATCAAAACATCTTCATTTCCCAGATACTGTAAAAGAAGAAACCATATAAGAAAAAGTTATATGCTTCAAAGCACGTAAGCTAAACACACGCCAAAATCAAAAACACTCAAGAGGAAAGCAAATTTTCACATCTCTTGTAAACGAAAGGCTAAACCAGCCAGCAAAGGTTGTGAAAAGCAATGAAAAACTTGAAATAATGCCAATTAGATGGCAGAGAGAGAGGACAAGGGGAGATGGCCAGCAGTGAGCATCCTGTGCCCAGAAAACATGCTGGGAAAATGCCAGAAACAAGTGGCAGACAGGATTTTCATTCTGCCTAAACTGGTTTCATTCCTTGAGAGACTTTACTGTGCTGAACTGGATTATTTCAGTTTTACTCCTGAGAATAGGGGCATTCTCAAAAACTCTATACTTCTGACAGAAAGCTGGTATGCCTTAATTTGCCCAGTTTTGTCAGATGGTGGTTTAATGGCACTGGATCTAGGTGAGATAAGGGGCTTCACAGACTTGGCCAGAGCTGCTGTCATGCCTTTACTTTGGTGGTATCCAAGCCTGGGTAGAGCAGACCCCCTCCCACTTGTTACCCATCACATGCTCAGAGGGCAGCTGCTGCAGGAGACTCCAATGGCACATGCTCATTTACATGAGGAAAAGCCAAAGATTTTAATGAGTTAAGCTCCTATGCAACAGCAGTAAGTATGTTAATAGCTAAAAGTAACACTGTAGTTTACTGCAGGAAGATTTCCTCTCTGCTTCGTGTCCAAGGCTTTATTACACAGGAGAGCCATGGGCTGCTTTCACCTTGCATGAGCAAACTGAATCCTCAGAGAACAGCTTTAACAACTCACATTTCCAGAAAAGTCAGAGCTCTCTTCTCATGGGTAATGGGTAAAAAAGAACCAAAAACCCAGCAAAAAGTTCCATGCCCTGTCTAAGATAAAACCTTTCTCCTGATGGCAAAGGTAAATCCTATTATCTTTTTCTTCTCTTTGGAAAAAACAGTTTGCTTTCTTCCTGCCCCAAACAGTTCTGTAATCCTTTGCCTCAGGTTTATCCCCGTGGAGATGAAGGAAAAGGGAGAAACAGGGAAAGTGCCCTTGCCCCTTCCTCAGCTGCCTCCATAGACCTCCAGCCACCACGTCACACTCCCAGCTCTCCTCCTCTGACACCACATCTCAGTGGTTTGTGCTTCACAGAAGCTGGCTTTATACATCTTGTTTTCCCAAGCAGTCCTTGCTACCTCAGCATACAGGTTTCAGCAGCATCTCAGCTCTGCCCTTAATGTGGCTGCCCTTCCCCAGGCTGCCCTTGCCGAACAGGGTGCTTGTGTGGCAGGTTCCTGTTTAAGCAGTTGTCTGTCTCTCCCTAATCAGGGGAGGGCCAGGGCCAGCACAGCAGGTCCCGAAGTTGAAGCATCTCTGGCTCTGCCCTGAGACACAGGTATAGGATGGAGCTGTGCAACAGAACATACAATTTTCATCACAGAATACCTTCAGACTGTTGTCTCCAACTCAGACTGCTTTTAAGGGCAGTTGCACTCAATGCAGTGTTCTTCAAGGGCTTCCCACTGCCAAAACAGTTATTGACATTGCATGGCGATGTACCCAGAAAGGAGAATGACAAACAAATCTAGTCCCAGATGAAACACAAAGAAAAATTAATTAAACATGTGTATAAAAATAATTACATGCTACATAAAGATACATGCAAACTGACATTTTACAGATGACTCATACTTCCTTGCTTTTTTCCAGTGTTTCCTTGAAGCCTGCCCTTAGTCATCTTGAGCAAAGTGTATTTGCTTATGGAGCCATCTGCTTTCATTAAGAGCACTTGCCTGATTCCAGATCCTCTTCACCACCAGCATGACCACATCTGCTGTAACAAAGCACATAAGATCTCAAGACCATCCACAGATCTGCCTGTGTCTTCCAGAGCTTTTCCAATCCCCTGAAACAAAAAACAGCTCAAAACCCACAGAGAATTACAAACAGACAGATTTATAGGACAGCAGCTTCTTTACAGACTGCTGCAAATGTTCGATTAGATTAGCTCTGACCTTGTGAGCATGAAATCAGCTTGATCACCATCACTAGTTCTGTAAGTAGAGACTAACACTGCGGGAAAAATGGGATTGTACCAAACAATAAACCAAAGTGATGTCTTTTTTTCTAAGCAGCTTTATCAAAAATCTCAGAGGCCTCATTATAACAGACCCTGACATCTCCACCCCTCAGCTCTTTCTCTATTAACCAAAGTGTGTAAGGAAGGAATTTTAGACAGTCCTTGCAATGCAGCACTCATTGCATCATTGCAGTCACAGACCATGAATACTGATCTTCCTTTGGGGCTCACAGCATTTCACCAGGGTCTCTGATGGTTGCACTTCAGTCCAAGGAATTCTGGTAACTTATACCACCCTGCAGAGTGGTAGCTACCCTGGTACTATGTGTCCCTCACTAGCCTTTTTTGTTCCCAGACAGAAAAGCTCTGGCGAGGGGCAGCTGTAGTACCATTACAAGGTGTGGATGTATTTCTGGCAAGCTTGAAATAAGGGAAGGAACAGAGCTGGTAGAAAGAACAGAACATGCCAGATATGCAATAAGAACACCCCACAGCTGATTTGGCTGTGGGAAACAATGATGCTCAACACAGCTGATGCCACTGGGGGTTGAAATGGGACCAGAAAATAAAATAGGGCATCGGGCAAATAAGAGGTTTTCAATTTAAATCTAAGGCACATAAAGCAGAGAGAGGTAGCAATTTAAGCAAGAGTGTTTAGCTGTGATGTTTTGTAAGGAATCAACAAGGCTGATGTTAATAGCCAGGAAACCAGGAGAAGGGAGTTGCAGAAGGGGACTGAGGGACTGAGAGGGAAATGAATGAGTGCTCTGGGACATTTTTTCCCTTCTTCTATTTCAGAGAAATACTTCTTTCAAGTTGTAATAACCTCCCTGAAAAGCAAATTGGACTGAATGCTTTAGTGCAGCTGCAGGATGCTGCCCTGCTCCAGTGAAGCACTTAAGCACATACTTACTTTCAAGCTTATGGGCAGCCCAGAAAGCCAACAGGACTATGCACTTTCTTGGAGAGAAATACGAATATAAATGCTCTGCTGGATTCAGACCTGGAAGCTAGATTCTGCCTTCAGCTGCAGTCATGTAACTTCAATAAAGGCTGGACTGACAGCTGGGAAACACCACCCTGCATGTACATGAATGTAATGAAAATAAACCTTACCAAAGGAAAACCACTGAATTGAACTAATATATTTAACTTTTACATAATAAAGTTATATTTTTCAGGGTAGTTTTCAAAGAGCCCTTGAATATGTGCTGTACATCCTTCTTCTGCCTCTCTTCAGGAAATCATATACATCTAAACGTACAACCTAAAAAATACTTATTTCTTACAAGAATTATACATTTTGTTCTGTGTAGCTTGAATTGATTGACACAAACAGATCTCTTTTATTTTTACAACTGGATTATTTAATTTCTTTTCTTGAAACTATTTCTCAGCAACGACATGTCAACAGTTTTGTCACACAGGGTTTGATGAGTAAAAAGACACACAGAAAAAAGAAACCATCTGGTTGAAAGGAAGACTATCCATCCTCTGTACAGGGTACAAGACTATAAATAAAAACTTACTGATCTGAAAGGATATTGAAAAGTATCAGACAGGTACTTTTTACTAGACTGGTAAACTGTTTTACTGTTAGCCACACTTCAGTACATTCTCCTGCAAACCCAGCATGGGCTAACGGAGAAACACTCTGCGTGCCTATTGGTTTCTTTATTTAGTTTCCAGGCAGTGGAATTACAGCACAAGGATCACTGTTTTCAACCGTTTTACTTTATTTTGCGAAGTGACAAAAAGGTATAAAAAATTTTTGAGCTCATTTGGAAATTGCAGACATATCTCAGAACCAAAACTAATTCTGAGCTGGTATTAAGTATGGTGTCTTAATAACATGAGATTTTGACCCTCTTCAGGTTTCATGTCATCAAAACAACCCTAATTTCATTTTGTGAGGACCCTTTCTTTTCAGATAAGCAACAGTGTTTGAATCAATTCAAATTACTAACCTCTAACAATGAAGGTCAAAGAGGTTGTAATCCCCCTGATAAACAATGCTGGAAAACTGGTAACAACAAATGAGAAGAAGACTGAGGTACTCAATGACTTTGTTTGTGTCAGTCTTCAATGGCAACCTCTTTTCCCACACCTCTTGAGTGGATGGACAGCAGGATGGGGGCTGGGGGAGCAAAGTCCCTCACACTGTAAGAGAAGATCGGGTTTGTGACCACCTGAGTAACCTGATGTATACAAGGCTATGGGACCTGATGAGATGCATCCCAGAATCCTGAGGGTATTGGCTGATGTAGTTGCCAAGCAATACGCCATTAGATCTCATAGGGTGTCATTCTTTACTGTGAGGGTGATTAAGCACTGGCACAGGTTGCCCAGAGAAGCTGTGGATGCTCCATCCCTGCAAATGTTCAATGCCAGGTTGGATGGAGCTCTGAGCGACGTGGTCTAATGGAAGATATCCCTGCTCACTGCAGGGGAGTTGGAACTAGATGATTTTTAAGGTCTCTTCCAACCCAAACCACTCTATGATTCTATTGTGATTATTAGTATTATATTTCATTTAGTGTCTCACAGGATGGGAATATCCCAGAAATTACATGAAGGATTTTTGAGCACTCCAGGAACTGTGGGTGCAACATGCTACTATTGTAATTCTTACAACACCATGTCATGGAAGTCACAAGTCAAATGGAACTCATGACTTAAAAGCCAAGCTGGACTTAAAAATTATCCCTAAATGATCCATGAACTTAAGCCAAATAGAAAAAAAATGTAATGAAGAGTATCAGCTGGATTCCCAAACCTTCACCTGTGGTCCTCCCACTCACACTGTCACGTGGAGGTGGCTGGAGTCTGAGAAATACACAGATGCCGAAACCCGGTCTAAGAAGTGAGACAGCTCCTTTGAGGACCAGCTAAAGACTTTGGGTTTGTCTAGTTTGCAGAAAAAGAGGATGAGGGGGGACCTCATTGCTCTCTTCAGCTTCCTGAGGAGGCAAAGTAGAGAAGGAAGTGCTGAGCTCTTCTCCCTGGGGTCCAGTGATAGATGGCCTGGGAATGGTTCGAAGCTGCATGAGGCAGACATGTCATTAGGGAACACTTCTTTATCAAGAGGGTGGTCTGGAACAGGCCTGAAACAGGCTTCCTAGGGAGGTGGTTCAGGTCACAAAACTGTCAGTGTTTAAGAGGCATTTGGACAGTGCCTTTAATAATGTGTTCTAGCTTTTGGACACCTCAGTTGGACTAGATGGTTACTGTAGGTCCCTTCCAACTGAAGAATTCTAGTCTAGTCTAGTGTCATGGTTTTGCTTGTTCTTGGAAACTAAGCAGGAATCTTCCCTCTGCCCAAGGTGTGAAGGGGATGTTGAATGGGCAGGTTGGCTGTGGCTTGGGCAATTGGCTAACACAAAAGAAGCGGCTGGTAGAACCACATTCCAAGTTGATGGCCCTCAAGATCTTGTCTGTGGGGAGCGGTGTGGAGTTCTTTTTCACTTTTTTTCTCCTCTCCTGGGAAATGGCAGAGAATTCGTTGCTGCCTGAGCTGGGACAAAGTTTGGTGGCAGGAGCTCCAAGGTGATTTTGTTCTCAGCCTGGCTGCCCAGATAGCTCAGTCCTACCCAGGCCGTGAACCTGCTTGGATTTTTCATTGGAGAAGAACCATTTGGTAAAGAAGTGATCTTCTTTTCCCTCCTCCGTTCCTGTGGTTTTTTTGGCAGCAGTTCTTGTGCACATCAGAGGAGAGGGGAAGCCACACCACACGACTCAGCCAGCAGGACAGAGTGAGTTCCCGTTGAGAAGGACCTTTTTTTTCTTTCCCTCCTTTCTCCTCTTTCCCAGTGAGGGGGAGGGAAGACCTCCATTTTCGGCTTCTCCAGCACACCCAGGGGGCCCCCACGTGGCAATCACCAGTGATTCAACAGCGCCCCCTGCTGGCTGGCACAGAACAGTGCAGGCTCTGCATCTCCAGTGATCCAGCAGCACCCCCTGCTGACCGTGGTTAGAATTGCACCAACAGATGCAAACTGAACTGTTTACTTTGTTTGTCTGTTTGTTTTGAAGGGGCTTATTTTTGGGTATAGGATTATTATTTGGTTGTTTTATTTGTGTCCTTTCATTGTTCTGCCAATACACACGTATCTTTTAATAAATGGCTGTCATTTTTTTCCTTTTTCCACACTTTCTCAATTGGAGCCTCTTAATTTCATATCTACAATTCCTTAGATGGAGGAGTTTGGGTCTTCCTCATAACTCATCCTCAGCAAAACACTTGTGTCTCATTAAACTGAGACATCTAGCCTAGTCTAGTCTATAGGAAGATACATATGCAGAAAACATGGAGAGTAGGAGGCTGCAGCATCACACAACATCCTCAGAAAAGTTAGGATGGTCCCATTCAGGAAGACACCTTTTCAGTCCACTCAAGTCAGAGAAGTGGTGACTTCTGGGAATGAGGATGACACCAGGGGGCCCTTCAAAGCTTATGAGACCCACTCCTCTAAAAAAATGTGTTTCAAGGAGAGACATTCAGGACAACCTTAGAAATTCACTGGCTGCTTTTCTCTTTTATATTATGCATTACTTTATTTTTGCCTCTTCAGCATGGCATTAAAAAACCCAACCAACCAACAACAACAAAAACCAACCAACCAAACAAAAAAAACTCACAACCACTGACAAACAAAGATGTGACAAGTTTTTCCTCTGGGCCTCATGAAATGGGGAGCTCTGGTACCAGTGGGTGATAGATAAACTCCATGGAAGAATGAGGTGGCCACTGATTGCAGCAGGACTTCAGTGCTGAACAGAAACCTTTCAAAGCCCATAGACACCCCAGCCATGGTTTGCTGATGCCCTGGGTTTTGCCGTAGTCACTCCCACCACAGCAAAGCCATCGGAGCATGTAACTCGATTAGGATGGGAAAAGTGTGCATGCTCCCCTCACTCCCCCTGAGAGCACAAGGGACAACATGACCAATAGCCAGGCATGGGGAAGAGGAGGCTGTGTGCTCGCAGGCTGAATTTTGTACCTCTGAAGCTTTGCTACAGTGTTATCAACAACCTCTCCATTCCCCTCACTCCTTAGTGCTCCCAAACTCATGGGAGAAGCAGTCTTACCACAAATTATGTGGTAAGGGGTGGTCTCAGTTTATGAAATATTTATGAGTGATCAAAAAACCCCACAAAACAAACTGTGAGGGACAGGGAAGCATTCATGGCTGAATTGTCTTGAATACTCTACTGATTGAGATAATAAGTTTTATAAGCCAAGTCTCAGCCTCCTGCAGCTGGCACTGCCTCTTGCTGAGAAGTTCTGTTGTCTGTGGGACAGCATACTTAGGGTGGATCAACGCTGGAGGGGAGGCAGGGTTGGGAAGGTTCCAGCTGCCTGTACATAGGCTCTGGTTTGGGCTCCATTTGTAGGGGTTGGCCATCTCAGGGAGGAAACCACGATGTTGAAGTTAAAGCACAAGAGCTATGGGGTTTATTGCTGCACCTGAGAGGTATCATCTATTTTTGTGAAAGTAAGTGGAGAAATGGGAAAACATAATGGAAGAAATCAAAGAATGTTAGGAAGCTTTATTTGATACCTTCTACCACATACAAGGACTACTGATGATTGATTGACAGGGTTTCTCTGAACATTGTAATCCAGGTAGTGTTCAGTGAGCAGGTGATAATTCACCAAAATGTTGGGGATTTTTTCTCCACAGAATTTCTTTGATTTCATTCAGGAAACAGGTGGGCAAAGGATTACATCTTTTTGGAACTCAGATTCGATTTTAATCTCAACCAACTTTTCAGTCTGGAATTAATTTTTCTATTAAAAACAAAAACTGCCAAAATGCCGATATATTTAAAACATATAAAACCAAATTGCAACAAAAAAATTGCTTGTAAATGCCATTCTGTGATGGTCTCTGAAAGGCTGAGGTTTTGCTTCAGCTCAGGTCAAAAATCATAGCAAAGAATAAAAAATACTGAATCGGTAGAAAAAGCATTTTCTCAGCATCTCTGATGATAAGAAATCACAGGAATGGGAGGAAAGCCCCAAGTTTGTGTGTTTTAACACCCGAACACAACAGCAACACTTTTGCATTGAGTCGTACTAGCGCTTGGCTGCTGCCTTAATAATAGCTCTGGTGGCATTTTATGCCTTTGCACCAATGGAACCAGACGTTAGCAATGGTGATATTTCAAATTTTGTAAAGTTAATTACCTTATTATTACTGCCTTCCATGAAGTGTACAGGGCACTGAGCACTTGGTCTCTCAGGGTACGCCAAAGGGCTGCTGCCCCGTGAGGGAAGGTCAGCCAGGAGCTGAGCACTGTCTGTGGTCATCAGATTTTTTGCCTTGCTCTGTAAATTGCAAATATAGTGCAATGCACTGCTTCAAGGAGTTTCGCAGCTGGACTCTTTTTTTCTAGAAATAAAAGAATGCAATATTGTACTCAGCATTGTATCAGGGTCACTTGGGCCGTATGAACAGGCTCAAGAAATAAGACTCCCTGTTTTGTGTAAATGGCTGTATACTTTCAACCTAAAATTGTAGTGAGGTTTGTGTAATTGTATAGGGCTATAGGATGTGGTATATTTCTCTTCTTGATCTTTAAAACAGGACATGGGTATATATTAGAAAGAGGCTTATAAAACTTAAAAACCAGCAAAAGATACAAAATCCATTTGCTGGTGTTTGCATAGCTTAGTGAAACTCTACATAAATATTATTATACAATCAAATAGTGTGTTGGGTGATGGCAAAACATATAAATGAAAATGTTAAACATTCAGCACTGACATTTTTTTAAAGCCGTTTAGGGAAATGCTTAGTTTCTGATAGAAGATGTAGATTGAATAATCCTCCATTGTCTTTATTCTTTCATTGGTTAGGCAGGCCTTAGCATCATTCTCATCAATCATGCAGTCTGAAACAAATCAGCTGAAAATAAGGTCAATGAGGCAAAGAGAAATAGTTCGTTGTACAGGAAATTTCCTATTTTTCCCTGTCTGATTAGTCACATTTTTGCTACAGCTGAATTGTCAGCTAACTGTCAGCTATTGCCCCAAACCTGCAAATACATATTCATGTGCATATTAACTGTAAAGGAACTTAGCCCCTTAGTCTGAGTTATGTATGTGTATAGTCTTAGCAGAGTCAGCTTCTAAATTATGGCCTGGTGTGTGTTACACAATGTCAGCAAAGGCATAATGAATGATAGCTGTGGGGTCTCACTTTTGAGTTTGAATCTGCTAAAAATACACGTCTGACATTGTTTTCTTTTTGCTAATGCAAACGTTTCATATGCTTCTCAATTTGCTGACATTTGTTTGAATATACACAGATCTAAATAATGAAACTTTGTCCCCCAGAATTCCTTTAGGCTCCAGAAATAATGGTATCAAATTACAAAAATACTGCTAACAATTTGCACTGGATGCAAAGAAAACCACTTGTCCTGCTCACAGGAACAGATTAATAAAACATTGACATATAATATTCACTCTTTCCTTTTGCATCCACTACTAATGCTTTTCCATTAGCCATCATTATTACAGAAGCAAGAATAGTATCTGCAAAACTAAAATTGAATTGTTTGGTAAAAGGAAAAAAAAAGGCAGCACATTAAAATTTGAAAACATATATAGTAAATTTTAATCCATATTTTAAATTTACAACGCCAGAATTATTTATAAAGCCTTTCCCATTAAGTTTGCAGGAAGTAAAGGCAAGAAATCATGCCCTGCTACACAAACATTTTATTACATTTACCCACCACCAGTGTCAATCCACCATTATAACATTGCTCCCCAAGAAGGTACGTATAGTGGAAAGCAGCCAGCCTCATCTGCACTATCTCTGGCTGCCCGTGGCTTCCATATGGTGTGTCTTGCTAATGCTGGTCCCTTAATGCCTTGCTGCCAGAGACTGACAATGCCTGAGACTCGTTATGGTAAGACCTTAATGATTAAGATATCAGGACCTTTATTATGCTCCTGAAAACCTGGCTCTAGGAGTCTTTGAGCACAGCGAAGTTCTCAGCATCACGAAACAAGTCTTCCTGAATGGTGACTGAGCCTGTGGAGAAGATGTAGTCCAGGTAACTAACTTGCATTTCCCAGACTATGAGGGATGATGGGAAGGAAAAGGGCTCCCATCAGCACTCCAGGTAGGTGACCTTGTCATTGTCAGCAAGAAATGGATGCTCCTGCTGCTATTTCTGCTGTGTAAGGGGGACTTTGTCCCCTATTCTAGGAGACTAGGGAAGCCCAAAGCTGTTCACTTTGCTCAGGTGGAAGGAAGCTCTGCAACTGCCACAAGAGGGTCAGAGCGGTGCAAGGATCACCTTCGGCTGAATTTGGACTGGTTGCAGAATAAAGGATCCTGGTGAGCATACCTAAGCACCTCCTATAAACATGGCAGGATGTCCTTTTTCTTTCACTCTATGGAGCTTGACTTGGGATCCAGGTACAAAACCCTGCTGTATGGGCCGTCTGCAGCCCAGACCCGCTCCCTCCCTGTCACGGATGCTCTGTCAGCGTGAGCCCACGCAGGGAGGGTGGTGTGCTGTGTGCCATGCCCAGGGCACTGCACAGGCGTGTTTCAGGAGGAACAGGCACCTCCCCAGGTAATGGCTACATTATGTAAAGTTGTTTCATTTGAAACAGGGCTTTCAGCCCTACAAATTGCCTTCACCATCTGAGTCCCCAGGTGAAATGCAAGTAAGCAACCCTAATGATTAAGGCAAGGAAAATCTTATTGGATACCAGATGGTTCATATGTAGATAAATGCATATGGATGCACATGGGATTTCAGCCTGATGGGGAGGGTTCCACGCTGAACAGGTTTTGTTTCTTTTGGATCAGTGGTGGGGAAGAAAAGCTTCACTGGAGTTTATAAGGCCCTTTCGGAGGAGCCTCCAAAACACACAGCCAGGCATGGAATCAGTACAGGTTCTGCAGGGTGCCTGCAGCATTATCTGCTGGAAATAAAAGTAAACAGCACCTTTTGTTGTTGTTGACTGTGTAATGCACTATTCCATAAATTTGTAAATCTCTGTAAACCTGTGCATTCTGTTCCAAAGAAGACAAAGCCTCTCAGTAAACAAGAGGTGCTTACATATATGTGTAGTGTTGCAGAGCTGCCAAACAGTACTCTTGGGAAGGAAGCCAGTCACTCGAAGGCCTGGTCAGTGTTTTCGTTGGAAGATTGCTGCTGGAAATTGCTGCTGAAACATTTTCAATGATGTTCTTTCTTCAAATTAGACATATTCCAGAAAACTTCCAAGGAACAGTAATATTTTTTTCTCCAAAATCTTGGCTATACAGAAACAAAGTACTCCAGCCAAGCCTCAAACTAATTAGCAATTTCTGCAGTGCTGCCTCCCTGGAGTTTTAATTCAGTTAATTTTTATACCTGGTGCCCACTCCAGGTTCTGTGTATGCCATAATTCACACTGAAATGTTAATTCTGACTCAGAATCAATGAGACCTCCTGACACAGATGAGATCCTGGGGTATTTGGGGTGAGCTCCAGGATACAGATTAATATAATATATGGAAATACAGGAAACATGGAATTTAAGAAATGCTTCATAGTAAAGTTTTGTCATGATGTAACTAAAGCTTTCTTTTGTATTTAGATGCCTATTGAATCAAAATTTTACCTGTGGGACAGGGGAGGGATGGGTCTGGGAATTCAACAAGCAAAGTATCCCCTAGATTATCATGGTGCTTAGTGACTGTCCTTGAAATTATAAAACTCAGCTCCACAGTAGACCTTTACACCACAATAAACCCAAACAGCTGCTTCCAGAGGCTGCCAGGATGGGTACATGTTAAAACTCTCCTAAGGCACAATGAGCTGTGCACTGCTACAGAGCTGCGGGTGGAAGGAGCAGAAGGTAAATAACTGAGAGGACTGGCCCGACAGCCAGCACACAGGATGATACATTCCTGCATGAAGATGTGGTTCCTGAGATGTTTTCTGTGGCAGTTGTAGGAATCAGAGAAGATGGCAGAAGCCTGTATGTCTGATTTCTCCTCGCTTTGTTGCATGAATAACATGATTTAAATATTTTTATCTTCTTTCTTCCTAAAAGTCTTCTGTACCCACCAGGCAACACATCAGACACTAACGAGGAGAATGTCACCTTCCTGTCACCTCGGGAAAATATTTTTCATTCCCATAATACAAACCATCAAAAACTAAATAGGATAATTTAAAAATACAGTCATACTCTTAGTTGACTGAAGCAAAAGGTGATGCTTTAATATCTTTTTAATATATTGGATAATGATTTCCTTCTACTCAAATGCAAACATGGAAGTTCCTGTCACTAATGGACTAATATTTTATTTTTTAAAAAAATTTTTTTAATTATTATTTTCATTACCTACAAGTCAAGCCAAAAATAGACTACTGGATTTTTCCTTGTCAAAACAAATTTACCGTTCAGCACCTGAAATGAGAAGTTTTATTCATCTGTTTATACAACGGTTACGGACTATAAGGTATCCATGATATATATGTTACCTTGTTGAATATTTCTTACAGGTGCACACTGAAAACCACTCACATAAAAAAAGCATGAGGGTAATTTGGCTTCAGGTGGCACTCAGCCAAGAGCAGGCCTGCCCATGGCTGCCTGGGTAGGCACACCTTCAGATCTTTGTATAAAATATTCCTCTTCCACAGTCATTCTTGAAAACATACTTTTCCCATATCAGTGTTCATGAATACCAAATAAAAGGTAAAGAAATTGCCCTCGAAGGAAACTCTTAATTTTTATTTAAATGAATACTTAATGAATCTACTTAAGGACTTGCCCCAGGATATTTCTAGAACTATCTGTGAACAGAAACCTGTAAAATTAAAATATTAAGCATTAAACTTTTTATAGAATGGGATAAACCTTTCTCCCACTTTCAGAGGAATAAAAGTCGTGTGGCAAAGCACCCAGCACATTGCTGCTGCTGTGACAGACACCTGAGCACACTGCCTGCATCATGACTAATATGCAAAATAAAACAGAATGAACATGAAGTCCTTAGGCTTTTTATCCTTCAGTTCAGTTTATTTGGGCTCTTTGCAATGCGTGCCTTGATGAAGGTTCTAGCCCATGTCTGAATGAGCGCAACTGTGATGAGCAGCAAAAATTCCTACTTTACTTCAGTGGGTGAGGTGTTCTGTATTGTTTTACAATGCAGAGCTTTAATTTGTAATATTGATAGAAGCCCTTAATGAAATTTGATTCATTAATCATCTTCATGCCCACAAGAAGATGACAGGTATTATCATTTGATGCAAAGGGAGGCAAAGAAATATCTGGCATGAGAGCTCATCTCTTGACTCAGACACTGACCTTTCCAGGCTCCCGCTCTAGAAGATGAGTATGAGCCTCAGGCAAATTGCTGCAGTGCTTGCTGGAGGAGCAGGAGAGGTTCAAAAGGAGTATTTGCAGAGAGGATCCTGCCAGGCAAGCGGCAGGCTGGAGATAGACAGGTGCCTGGAGCATGTGCAGGTGTGCTCTGGGACGTGAGCGCCAACACCATGGACACAGGCTGTGCACAGCAGTGGTTTAAACAGAAGAAAAAATGCCAGGTGGAGGAAAATATATTTTAGCTCTCAGGATGATCAGAGAGAGCTATTTCCTTAGAATTATCGATAAATAAGTTCAAAGCCAAGATCATCCTCACTCAGCTACACTAAACTGTGCCACTACTGTTTCTCGTCCTCTCCGAGACCTGCAGCTCTACCAGCACTATAGAAACACAAATGTTTCCTCAGCCACACTGGCATGCATGGCACTGTCTTTCTTTCTGTGCCATTCTCTGTTTTAAATCTCTGCTCATTTTTTCACCTCTCTCACCATGTCATGGTTTCATTAACATGAGATTATTTTTGCTCTTCTTTCCCTTCAGTCTTCATACTAGATTTCATTTTCACTGGTTTCCTGACCTTTTCCCTTCTCCTAATGGCTTTGCTATTGAATGTATGATACCACAACAGACCGAACACCTCTGTTTGTAAGAGGTGCCCCTCAGGGTTTTCCAATCTTGCTTTTATATCCTGCAATGAAATTCTGTATCTTTGAGACCATTCCTAGCCCCTTGAAACTGGTGGAAATCTTATTACTGATTCCAGAGGGACATGACTGATCACTAAAATCAGTGAGACTCTAGGATCAAACGTGTTACAGCTCCAGCTGACTTCAACAGCAATCCTCCTTGTGCATCTGAGGATGCAATCCAAACCACAAGTCAGTAAACAATTAATTGACCTATTTTTTTAATAAGATATGTCAGAGTTAATGGGCAATGTACTTAGGCAGCTTGAGGCAGAATTGAGGTCTCATATTTTTAATGCTTTGTATATTTATAGGTACTGAACGCTGAAGAAAAATGTTGACCATCATCATAGTACATTCCTGTCAAAAACACAAGTCAGAGAATTTCACTGCACCAACCTCAGTTAAAGCACATATCAGAAAAGCAAAAAGAGTTAATGATCCTCACATTTAAAATACAGCTCTGTATTTACAGTCTGGATTTCACTTAAACCCCTTACTATAGGCTCTCTAAATTTCTCTTTTCAACTGTAGAAACCTCTGCTGGCTTCTCTCAGCATAAGTACTTAGAGAGCGTGACCAGATTTTGAAAGCCATAAATTCTATGAATTTTGTAATATTCTGTGAGACGCCTCAATATTCCTTTCATTTGCTTTTTCTTTTTTTTTTTTTAAGTAGAGCCTTCTTTCTGCAACCAGTCTCCAAAGGTCACCTTACAATGTTTTGCTATTTCCCGTATTAAGCAGCAATGCTTTTCAGCTGACATTCCAACTTCAAGTCATGCATATGAGCATGATGTGAGCTTGCTTCAGACCACAGTGAGAGGGCTGCAAACAAGACTGCTGTATAATTGCTGAGAAAAATAACATCCATTGTCAAAAGGGGCACTTCATCAAACAAAATTTAGCTGCATGAATACAAGTGTCTCCAAATATTTGGTTCATGCTAAAAATATAGCACATTTATTAAAAATATATATTTATAAACATTGGTATGAACAGACACAGATGTTAAGCAAATGAGAAAGGAAAAATAACCATGTAATGTATTTCTCCCAACATTTTATCAGGTTTAGGCAGACCTTGCTCAATGGAATTGTTTTTTTCATGATTGCACCATATGCTCATTCTAAATAAAAAGCTTGTCAGATTCAATGTAAGTAAAAGCAAAAACCAAGAGAAAAAAATCATTTGACCTAACAGACACATGATCTGTGCTATGAAGCTATCTTTGAGTTCAATCTTTGCGGGTATACAGCATACATTTCTAATTATATATAGTGTACAGTTTCTTTCTTTCTTTTTTTTTCTTTCTGTTTTTTCTTTTTTTCTTTCTTTTTTTTTCTTTTCTTTTTTTTTTTTTTAAATTGTGTTAAAACAACATATCCCTGGTGGATTTCTTCAAAGCTACAACTTACATAACTGCAGTCATTCTCCCCCAAACTGAAAACCAAACCGAAAGGGAGAGGGCAGGACAGAAGAGTTAAGCTTATTACTGTGTGAAAAAGTCTTGTTAAATTAATTGTGCTTCAGTCTTCTCTGCCTGCAGGCAGTGCTTTTATGATGTGTTAATATAATACAGAGTCAATTCTGATTAGAGAACTTGTCAATAGTCAGCAATGTTTGTTGTCACTCTTAATGGCCATTTTATCTGGTCTATTTGCATGCCTTCTCATTTACAACGTTGTGTAAATATACACAAAAATGATCACAATGAGGTTCAGAATTGTCCCAATAATTCCAAGCATTGCCAAGATGGTTTCTTCTTTGCTTTCCTTTTCTTGACTGCCCTTATCTTCTTCATTTCCACTAGTGATTACCATCTTGGTGGCCAGTGTCTTTATCGTCCCCTTCAGGATAACCTACATTTAGGAACAAAAACATCAAAATAGGTTGTTAGCTTGAGTTTCCAAACTCATATGAATAGTGGAGCCAGTTGCCGAATTTTTGCCCCATAACACATGGGGTTCATATTTTTACCAGCTATTTAGTAAATGCTTAATTAAAACAATAGTTCAGCTAGCCTGTAGTGTACTTACGACCCTCCATAACACCCTCTGCTTAAGTGCCAGCAATCATTCCTAACACGCAGAACTCATCTGCAATGTTGTTACAAAACTGGTTAGAAATGTACTGACAAGGTGTGACTCCACTGGCATCAGTGGGGACTTTGCCTGCGCTGGGACTGCAGGAGACCATCTTGTCACATTGTGGAGACCCCAGATTTACACTTCAGTACCAAGAAGCAAGTGGGTGAGGGAAATAAAACTGGAAAGACTTGGTTTCTTTTTAATAGGAAATCACCAAAGACAAAGGCATTCTGTCTCCTGACAAGAAGGCAGCAGTGACTTCCTAATAAATAATTCAAAATAAAAGCAAAACCAAAATAACATCCATCTTGGCTTTTATTTTCCTCATTCTTAATGTACGATGAAAAGTTACTTGCAGTGCAGTGAGCTGAAATGTATCGATCTGCCTGCAGGGAGAAAACAGCTATTTCCCAAGCAGCAGCCCCAGCCTCTGAACTGCTTAAAAAAAGAAGATTCCGCAAATGTGGGATAAGCCCTGACTCCCAGCACAGCTGGAACCACAAACAAAGAAGCTCCGTTGGTCTTCCAGCCATGGGTAAACATCTGGTTCTTTGGATAAATTCTATGTATCTGTGTTTATCTACTGCAAATTTTAATCACATGGGCAAACCAGAGTGTCCCAGAAAACCGAAAAAGGTTGGCTGGTTTCCCAGTGCCTACTGATCTGCCAACATCTGGGTTCAGGCAATGCCCTGCTGTTGTCTCCCAAGCTGTAAACCGTATCTCATCACGTTTCTGCTGTAGAAAGCAGTGGTAGGATGTAGGAAAAAATGCTCTCACAGATCTCCTGCCTATAAGGAGGGATTTGGTTTGATCCTTTAGTGAACCCTCATTCCTCCCTCCACTAACTTACAGAGCAAAACCACTAGATCCCGTACAGGGTATATATTGAGAGTGGTGATGGCTCCCTGAGAACAGGCCACCACCTCTGTGGGCACATGTCCCCTCTAGCTTGTATCACCAGAGGGGAGCCCTGACCTGCAGCTCCTCCGAGCTCCAGTGCTGTGCAGTCATGGAGCAGCAATCTGAGTACTGAAAGGATGGAAAGGACTGGGAGAGGTGAGGAAATCTTGCATTGGAGAGACTGAGAGGAAAAACAGAGAATCCAGACAAAACAACCTGTATTTTGTCATATCTGCAAGTTGTTCATATATAGGACAGCAAGTAACTGCTGGCAACTTCCTAGGAAGTGGTGGAATCACAGCAGGTACAAGTGGTTAGTGTTAAGGCAGAACTGGGGCTCTGCAGAGGTGCCACTGGCCTTTGTACTTACATTTGCATTAGCATTTATGTGTTTTATTTTATTGTAACTAAGGAATTCAGAGGAAAAAAAGAACAAGGGAGTCAGTAGCCGTAGGGAACCCACAGCAGACACCAGTCAGTGGGAGCAGGGGGCACCAGGCAGAAGGATACTGCATCAAACACCAGAGCATGCTCATTCAACGGGTCTTGGGATAACCTGCCCCAGGAGAGCAAAGTTTCGGAGGCACCAGGTGCCTCCCAGGGATACTGGTTCCTGTTGCCCCTCTTCAGGTTTCCTTCCAACCCTTGGAAACTCCCTCGAACACAGATCCTTCAGCTACAGCCACCTGCAATTCCTCCTGCAGGACCTACCTCTTCTAGCAGCAGAAGGGTTTTGTCATATTTGCCCCCAGCTGGTGTCCAGAGGAGGGCTTGGCAGCTGCCCTATCTTATTGATTGCCACTGTGCAGTCAATGATATCTTAACAAGCAACTTGTCTCTGGGGAGTCACAGGAGAATTCCTACCAAAGCCATTTACAATAACATCACAACCCAAACATGTCCACTTCATGCAGCATCGGACCACAAACCCATATCCCAAGATATGACACGCAGCCGTTACTTCACCCACAGAGCCATGAGTCATTTGGGTATTGTGTTCTTTTCCCCTTCAGTAAATGGAGGTTTTCCCTCTGGCCAACTGTTTGCATTTCACTGTTTATTTGAGAAATCAACTGGGATTACAGTCTGATAAAAACCCCCGGCCTGTAATGCACAGATTTGAGGGGAGAGTAAAGTCCTTTCTGGCTGGTTCCCACAAGACTTGGACATTTTTGATTCAGCACTCCAATTCCTGTAGAAATATGGTCATACCCAAGCCCTTCTGGCTTGAAAAAAGCCAGAGAAGGTACAATATATCTCTTTGCATCCCATGGTTTGGGCAGAGTTTCCCATTCAAATCAACACAAACTCACAGGAGTGGTGCAGAGCCCCAGCTGGGGTGGCTTTGCACATGCATTGCAGCTGCTGGCACTCTCAACTTTGGTATGGTGACCCTGCACCACATGCACTGGGCAATCCTATTTCTAGGATTACTGTGAGCAGAGGCAGCATGGGGGTTCAGACAGCATCTGAACTCCTGTTATTAACATTCCCGGTCTTTTCTTAAGAAACACAAACTGCAGCATGAAGTTTCCTGCAGAACACTAGATCCTAAATTTAACATAAATCTAAAAAGTACCTAAATAATTCACAAAGAAAACATATCAAAGTCTATTAGATATAAAAACAAAGCCTCTGGCTTAGGAAATCCATGAGTTGTGAATTTTTTGGAAGCTAAAAAACCATTCTGGGGAAGTACCACCACATCCTTGCCTTGTTGTTAAAGTCTCTCAGGTACCCATTACTGGCTAATGGGAAAAGTGGGGGTCCTTGGGCTGCATGATCTCTGGTCAGAGGTTGTACAATCACTTTTTTCCTCTTTGCAAGTTGCGTTTATTAGCAAGGAAATACTGGGTGGTTTCAAATCTAAACACTGCCAACATTAATTGAACTGCCAGATAATTTCCGTCCCACTAAGGGACACTTAATTCCCTACTTAACAGAGGGAGAAGGTCCTCAGTGTGATGCAGTGAAGTGTGCACAGAGAAGCTGGTGGCTGGAAATTGATGAAGATGAAGGGCCAGCAAAGAGGCATCAGTAGTTGAGAGTTTATACATGGGCTGATGCACAATGTGACGTGTTGGAGGTCATCTCCACGTGCTGTATTTGGCTCAGGCTATGATACAGCCTGTGACACCATGAACTGCAACCTTTTTGGATGAAACTACACCCAAAGATATGCTCCAGGACATCTTTGTGCTCTATGAAAACTTCATTCCATGACAGTAGGTTTCCAGACAGAAGCTGGTGTGAACTAAAACCCCCAAAACACGTGTAGTGTGGGCATTGGCACCACTGGTTTCCCTGGAGAGATTGGTCCAGAGGGTCCACACTGCTCACTATTTTATACATAGCCTAAACTACAAGAGGGACCACAGAATGGCTTGGTATTAAGAGGTGTTTAACATTCAAACAGAACATGACTGGGACCAAATACAATTATAGTAGTACTCTGCCAAATATAGCGCGGTTGAAATCAGGGTAAGCGTTGACTTTGAACTGTGAGGAGACCAGAATCAAAATTACTTCTCCATATGTAAGGACTGACCTTGGGAGAAGAGGAGCACCCTCCTAATGGCTGACTCAAGCCTTTAACCTTCACAGATCTTATGCTCAGAGCGGTATTTTGACTGGCTGGGATTTGTGGGTGTTTTTTGCTATTGGGGAAATACTTGCTGTCAGTTTTAGTATAATTACCCCAATTAAGAAGATAGAAAAGTTATCTGGCTTTCTGGATACCTTTTCTCAGCCTTTATTATTCTTTTCCGGAAATTGATTTCATTTCTTTGACATAATTTAATATTTTTATGATTCTTATGACACATTTTTCCTTTTATATTTTCTGGTGGTACTTCATGCTTGTCAGAAACATTCCTTTTCGTTACTCAGAACTGCTGCTAGAACTGCTGAGACAGGAGGTCTAGAAAGCACTAGATTTACCTTTTTTTTTTAAAATAACTATACTTCTTATTTAATTACTACCTCATTAGGAAAGCGCTTTCCTACCACATCAAAATTAATGTCTTCCCTACTTCATTTTGTAAGACTCATCATTAATCTAACATCAGCCTTTTGAAAAGATACGTATTCCAAAAAGCTATCCATTAAAAGATGGATATTCAATGTATTCTGCATTTCACAGGGAGATGAGAACAGTTCAGTGGTTAGGAGACTCCTTGCACTATCCATGTCCTTGCACTACTGCTGACTTCTTATATATCTACAGAAAATCCACTTAGTCTCTCTCTCCCTCACGTATGGGATTCTTTGAAGAATAGACTATTCAGCCTATGGCAGAAAATGATCCATAACAAAAGTGAAGCCCCAGAAATACTTCTAAAAGAGGGAGATGCTAACATCAAAAGTTTCAAACCTAACTGTGCTATAAAATACACCCGCTACCCCAAATCTGTGGGCCCTGCTGCACATCAGTGCTGTTGCAAACAGTCCAGTGAACTAGCAAAAGCATTTCTAGCAAAAGATCCTTTTTGAGTCTCCTCACTCTCAGTGTGACTGATCTAAAGGTGATGGCTTGATGGCAGGGCTTTGGAAAAGGCAGCAGCGAGTGCACGTTTGTGAATTTACTGCAGTATGTTTGTCACATCGAAGATACAAAGCACATTCCTCACAAAGTACCTGCCCTGTCATATCTGACAGCTTTTGAATATGCTGGCACCTTGACTTGATCTTGAAAAAGTTTTGTAATCTTAAATCATTTCTCTTCTAAGTCATTATTTATAAGCTCCCTGAAGAGGCTGTGAGTGGAGGGCTCAGCCAGCAGAATCTGAGCTCCTGGGAAGTCAGAAGAGGGGAGGATGGTCCAGGCTCTGCTGGGGGCCCTCAGCATTGCTCCTGATCAGCCCCATGCTGTCATATATTATCTGGCACCTTGAAAAACAAGAATGGAAACTTCTGAAAAGCTCATAGAGTCAGATGCTCAGCAGCCTCCCTCTCCCAGGTTCAGCTCAGCCACCTCCATTTACATCAGCTGAGGATCTGGCTCCTTGTTTTCAATCTACCTTGAATATCAGTGAGCACAAATTTTGTATTCTTAATCCATAATCACAGACAATCACCAGCCAAATTGTTTTGATATTTAAACTTGTTTACAGTCCCCAGGCTATTAGTTGTGATGACACATTAAGAGATAAGAGAGCTTTAATTTTCTGAGGATAGTTCCACCCTCTGGGGATGAGAAATACGCAGTGGAAACTTGTTTTGATTAGCAAACTGAAGAGGGCACAGAAATCAGAAAAAGTAGAGTGTGAGTTTAGGTGCTGCTGGAGTTGACACCTTTCCTTATCTCATAAAGTGCTCGAATTACCAAACAGGGAGGAGAGGCTCCTCGAGAATTTAACCCCACTTGAACATCATGATCAAGTGCAGGTTTTTTCCTTTCCTCCTAACAAGCATCCTCATTTTCCTCCAAGGGCAAACTTGGGAATTTGGGTGCTTGGCTCCTGAGCAGTCCCCAGGCAAGATGCTGAGCAGGGCAGTTATGTGCTGCTGCTCGTGATGTGCAGGAGGAAGGTGCACTTGGCACACACATTTGTGCTCGTTTGCAATTCTTTTTCTAGGGATTAGATTGGCATATTCTCACTTCTGTGATGACTTTGTATCCACTTCTGATCCTTGTGCTGTTTTGACTGGACAAGTCCTCTCCTAAACTCTAGTAATGCAGGATGTTGTCAGCTATCAGTCAAGATCCTGCTCAGGGAAGTGCTGGCGGGTGCAGGGACACACATTTGCATTTATTTTCAGAGTTGGATTTCAGGGAACCGAAAGGCACCATCTAAATGCAAGATAAGGCCAAGAGAAGCTCTGGGGCCATAAGAAGCTTGACTGAAAGCTCATTCAGACACAGCAGCATGCACAGGCAATGCGTAGTATGTGTGAATAGCAGATGAATTGAAATGGAATTAGCTTAAACTGTAGAAATTAGTACACCCATGAAAACCAAAGACCTGCCATAAGAGAAGAGAGAGGGGAAACAAGGAAGAGTGCCCAGGGACAGGTCTTTCATTAGAGGAAAAAAGATCAGAAAAAGCAGGAATGAGAGCCAGGTTCAATAACACACCCCAGCAGTGAGCAGAGGCCAGTGCCTAAAGCGAAGAGATGTCTCAGTGGAGAGAGGACACAAGCACTTATGTAGTCCTCAAGCTGGAAAATAAACCCACATCAGCCTGCTGCTATGCTGCAGGTTTTAGTCAGTGGGAAATTCTTGCTATTTATAGCTCTACAGTCAGGATATTTCCAAAGGTCTCAGCAATGTGAGACCCCCACTAGAATAAAGGGAAGCACTCAGCAGCAAAGAGGTTACTCTGAGAGGGCAGAATTCAAATAAGTAATGTATTACAGGGCTTATCCTGCTCTCCACTTTGGGTTTGATCCAGTTTGTTCTGGCAGCTCTTTTTGTCCCCCCAGGGAGCTCAGAACTCAGTGGAGGCAAAGGACATGCAGCCAGTTTTACAGCTTCACTTTCCTTCTCCTCATTTATGTCTCTGGGACCACTCTCAGTCCTGAAGTGCTCAGGATACCTAAGCTCTATTGTAAAGAAACCAGATATTTTCAATATAAATATCCTTTTTGTAGAAACAGAGCTCTGATCTGTAGCAGCATAATGATTCTCAAGCACCAAGCAGTTATTACAGAGTCTTCCTACCTCTGTGCAGGCAGTGCTATCCCCAAATTCACTGACAGCCTTTGGTTCCTCCACCTATGCCAAAGGCTTCTCATATCAGGATTCATCAGGCTTCACAAGTCCTAGTTTGTGAAAGAAACAAATCTGACTGAAGCGAGAGTAAGTTACCCTTTAACCCATAGTCCTTTCCCCTTTCATATGAGATACACCGTGAAGAAAGAATTGGTACTGATCAAAATCAAGTCTACTTAAAACACAACTCAAAGCATTTATGATTACAAGCCAAATTTCAACGAATAAAGAGATTATTAATTTTCTGGTTGGAGCTAAGCAGTGGTTAAATTTCAATATATTTCTGTTTGGTTTAGATGGGCCTATTTTGTGTTCACAACCCATTTTCCTCATACACAGGACTGTGCTTGGTTGCTTGCTTTTGGTGCTCAGAAGCAGAAGTGCTTGACTCTCAGTGCTACTGTAGCACACACTTGCCATTTTCCTCCTTTTAAATACTCATTATTTCTTTTCAGACCTTTAGACTTCCACAAAGTAAAAGTTGTGCAAGTTTGACTAGAGAAAAGTCAGATGGGCCAAATTCTGCTTCTATTTATTGCTCATATAGAGGAAAATTAAATCCTAGCTTGCTGGAATTTAAAGACTGTGTTCTCTCACATTCACTGAAATCAGAGTTCATGGGCTGCCTCTCACATAGGTGGCAATAAGAAAGCCTTTAAGCTGAATAGATACAAAAGTTGGTTGAGGAAATGAAAAGCAAGGAACAACTTCATCCCAGGAGTAGTCAGGAGTTAGAGAATGAATAAAGCTATTTTTAGTAGCAGCTTATTCTTTGACTTTGGTACCCGATATTGTTGTATTTTTATTTTGGGATTTTGCAATCCAGGCTCTTCTATGAACCTGTCACCACAATATCCTCTAGCAAAGAGGTCAAAAAGAGAATTAAAGGACTTCTGAAAATGTATCCACTTGTTATTTGAACCTATTTCTTCATTCCTCATTATGCAACTTGGGAAACAGTGAATAATTGGTTTTATTCTTCAGGCCACCTAGAATGCTGTAAGTCTCTCACCATACCCCTGTAGCCATCATTTTTTCAAGATTCTAAAATTCCCATCTGTCTAGTTGTTTCCTCATACAGGAGCTATTCCATGTTTTTGGTTATATTCTTGCCATTCTCTCTGACTTTTCAAGTTATTTGAAGGGTTTTTGAAGCAACAAATGGTAAACCTTTCTGGGCTTCTGAAATTATTGTAGAGCCTGTGTGCTGATGTATTGCCCTTACTCCAAAGATTTTGTCATGTATACATATCAAGGTAGGCAGAAAGGACACTTTTCATTCAAAAATTATTAAAAAAAGAAAAAAGAAAAAAAAAAAGCTAACATCTCTCCCTCCCACACATAAGAAATTATGATAAAGATTTGAAGTTTGAAGAAGAATTCTCTTAGTCTTTTGTCCATCTTTCCCGAGGTTAACAAAGCCGAACAATAAAAAATCTACATTGAGCACACCTCCACGCTGACAAATTCACATTTTTTAAACAAACAAACAAAACAAAAGAGAAAACCAACCAAACAACAACAAAAAACAAAAACACAACACAAAAAAAGCTGTAGAAACCTTAAAATTTGCAATTTTTTTTCCCAAATAAAAGTTGTATCTGCTGAAAATAGCTATGTGAAAGAATGAGATGCTAAATATCTCCATTATTTCACCTATTTTTCTACTTCAAGGGCATCTCCAGGGTTCTCTTTTAGGGGCAAAAATACACTGAAGACTTGCACAAGGAGAAAATGCAATATCTAAGTCTCAGAGAAAGACAGGTCTCCGTTATCTGCCAGAAGGCACATAACCTCTGTCACAAGCAATTTGAAGATCTGCCCTCAGCGCTGCATGTTGGAATGGAAACTGAGCTACTTCAAAGACATTTAAGAAATATTAAGAGAAGGAAAAGTGACACAAATTTATATTAATTTGTTGCTATATAAGTTCAGCCAAGGCCAGAAGATAATGTGGCCTGTAATGGATCAAACTACCTTTACCTCAGATGAGACCCCTCCCTACAGAACAAATGTGCACCAGAGGAGCATTCAGAAGCCTGAGGGATGTAACAGTAGGGCTTCTCCAGGAAAGAGCTGTTAGTGTGTGGGGAAAACAACAATTTATCAAGTTATTTATCTCCACTTTGACTTCCATCTATATCTTTATTCCAAAATTAATTTTTAATTATGGCTACTTGAAGGAATGCTGCAAATAATTCTAGCCAACTAATGCTTTCTGATTTAGGAGAACTGTGTTCAGGCTATTTTTTATAACTTTTAAAAATTTTAACTGTTTGGTCTGAAATTATACATGCCAGTCCTTTTTCTCAGCAAAAATATTTTCAAGGAAAAACTCACCCAGTTTTGCTGTTCATAAGAATGACGTTCGGAAACCAAATGTTTTATCCATATAAAACCTGACAACGATGTCTCTGAAATACTCAAGTATCTTTACGTTGAATCAAGGACTGCATTCTCAATTTTATTGTGGCTGAAATGGCTTGATGTAAGTGCTGAAGGTGGGTTTGTGTGTCTGAAAATACATTTCTTTTTAAGTGATTAGTTTTGTAAAAGACATTACCTCCCTTGTAATTTACCTCTCTTGTAATTTCTTTTCCTACTTAATTACTCTCTTAGCTCAATGCACCTTTGCAGTACTGCAGTAGGTTGAAATGACAATATGAAAATCTGAACAGCAAAAGGGTTTAATTTTGATTTAAAAAATAAATTCTTTGGGGCTTTTGTAATTAATTTACAAAGACTCTCTAAAAATACCACAGTTAAAGGAGATCCAGAAAGAATTCAACCTCCTTTTGTTCATGTGTTATTAGGTAGGCTTTAGCAAAGCACTGATTTTCAGCTTCAGTCAGAACACCGTGCATTTGCCATAGAAGAGGAGGAAAAAAAAAAAAAAAGCTGTTGCTCATAGGATGGTTCAATTTTTTTCCCCAGAATTTAAATGTGTCAGGAGAATCTGAGAAGAGGAGCAGCATTTTTTTGTCTGCAGGTGTGAGACAATGCTCTGAGGATCACGACAAGTTGTTCACACCATGTTTTTCAAACCTGTTTCCCTGTTCTGTGTTTCTGGGAGCCTGCCTTGGGCCTGGAGAATGGAATATCTGAAAGTGGCAACTACTGGCCAGTAGTGTAGGGGAAGCTAACGGGAGCTGAAGTATGGGCTGCCAGGTCCTCTATAAAATTGCATCAGGCCCCCACAATTATGGATACTTGTAATCTTGCTCTTTTTTGCCTTAGGTTAGCAGCTGCATTAGGGAGTAATGATACTCAGAATTGCTATTAAGATGTTGCAAATGGAAATTAGTCAGTGTTTGCACGTGGCAAGGAACTGCATGGTGGAACACCCTGGAACGCCCCAGCAGGAAATAATTTTGTCTTTACAGCGGAGTCTGAACTATGCATTGAAAATAAAATCAAATATTGAACTCACAAACTGTATCATCTATTATGCGCACCAAGTGAGACTCAGATCCTGGGCAAAAATAGTCTGTGACTGATGCACCTGTGCAAGGTGGCAAATTAATGGAGTAGAGACAATTTTGCTTACAGCGTTTCTTAGTTTCAAGTGCTGAGCTGTGCAACCTTGATACTGTTCTTTTCACATACTGTTTTGTGTGTAATTATTACCTGTATCAGCCCAAATTTAAAAATAGATCACTTCTCTATTGAATGCCTCTTTTAGGACACAGTTGCAGCTGACTCTTAAAGGTTCCAATAACCTGCAGTTCATGCTGAAGGCTACTGGCACTGTCACAGCAACGCCATCCAAACTCTGAAAATGTCAAAGCTTCTCTCAAAGTCCTGGGAGGAGCACTCCAAAACGGAGGCAGCCGAAAATCCCTTGCCACTTTTAAAACATTGGACATAATAAGATAAAATAACAGATGATTTGAGGGAGAAGCTAGTTTCTAAAACAAAGTTATCAAAGTAGGGTAACACTCCAGGCAACCAACTCCCACACCTTTTATCATCATCATTAGTCATTTATATTGCAGCAGCATGCGGCAACCCCTGCTGACGTCTGGGCTAGAAACCAGACACAGATAGCGAGAGTGATACCTAGCCCAGGCAGCTTACAAAATTACAACAGCAAAAGGCATGAGAAAGGGAGGGAGGAAGAACAGAAGGTTGAAGTGGGTTGCTGAAGGTCAATTTGCACAAACCTGGCACAGCTGGGAGAGCCAAGGCCTTGATCCATGGGAGCAGCTGCCCCTCTGGCTCCTCCTCTGAGCAAACATGGCATGAGAGAGAGATGGCAGCTCAACTTTTGCAGGTCCCCTGCTCCTGGGGAAATAAGCTGGTTGTGCCAGAAGTAACATATTTGGGAAAACACAAGAGTGAGATGACACATGTCCTCTCCAGGGCTTGGGGTGGCACAGCAGAGAAGTGGGACTGGGAGAGAAAAGGTCACAAACTCAGCAAATGCTCTGGCAGGGCCATTGGAATGGGCAGTGAAAAAAGGAGAATGGGAAGAGCTGGATTTCCTAACCACTGTGCACTGCCACATTGCTATAGCAAGTGTTTGCTGTTGGGAATTGCGGGTATCACAGGGTCACAGAACGGCTGAGGTTTGAAGTGACCTCTGCGGGTCACCTGATCCAACACCCTACTCATTCAGGGCCACCTACAGCCACCTGCTCAGGACCATGTCCAGACAGTTTTTCAGCATCTCAAAGGGTGGAGACTTCGTGGCCTCTGTGTGCAACATGTTCCCCTGCTTGGTCACCCTCACAGTTACATGCTTTCCAGGCTGCAGAGGTTTCCATTGTTTGGCAAACGATGTCACCTGGCATATGGAGCAAAGCCACCTGGATTTTTGGTTGGGTTTTTTTTTTTTTTTTGCCTATGGCTTATTCTTATTCTCTTTACAAAGATACAACTGATGTGGCTAGAGATCTGGAGAGATTATTTGCATATGTCTTCCAACTCTGTACAGTATGCCTAAGAACCCATGTTCTTCCTCTGTCTGTAGTGAGTACTGTAGTATATAAGGAACATATTTTGATTGCTGATGTAATACAACGTACACATCATTTTGCCTCAAGGTCATGTTAAATTATGTATGTTTATATGATGCATCTTGACATACTCTAATGTGGTGCCAGTAATTTAAAAGAGTGACCATATAAAATGTGACTAAGACCAAGAACATAGCCACAAATTTCAGTGATTTTTTGTATTAAGAGTATTCACTAGCATTTTGGTAATTCTTCATAAGGATTTAGGGAAAAGAATGTACATATTGCTACATTCTTCTTCAATGGACAGCAAGTCAAATTCCATTCACAAAACCTTGAGTAGAATTACTGCTAAAAGGAAAGCTAATCTGGATTTATGACCCCAGAAAAGAGAGCCAAATTTCATCCTGTTTTTTTTTAAGCATATAATGGATTCATTAAATTATTGCTTGCAATAAAAAGGCTGCTAACAATAAATAAAATATTCAGAGTATCTGAATTATGCAAAATTGGTCACTGGAGATGATTGTGTGTAAGTCCCAGAATCCTTATAATACACAGGGAGAGCACAGAGTCCCACTGAACTGGTGTGATAATTAAATAAATAGCAACTTGCCTAGAAACAGTAGATTGGATAATGTTTCTTTCAACTTTATTTTCAAAGCAAAGTGTTTATCTGTTATGAATTGTAGCTCAAGATATTCTGCATGTTCAAACAGACCTGGGTTTAATTCTAGTAGATGTCATACCACCCCTATAGGACTAAAGCTTTCTCCATTAAAATACTTTACTCATATTTGTAAAGTATCCATTTGGCTCCGCTTTTATCTTTAAAGTCAGATGATCCTCTAGGGAGATGTTTATCCATTTCTTTCGCTTTCATGCTCTAAGCCAGCATCAAGGAGTGGTGGGATAAGCTGACTGGGAGAAATGAACACACCAGTAATAAAAAAACCTTATGGTCATGGGCCATGTAAAATCCGTGGAAGATGGAAGCCCTGCTCTTCAGGCTCTGATGAGGGAAAGGACTTTCCTCACAAAGCAAAGTTGGGAATTGTACACTAATCTTAGCAGAGACATTCAGATGTTTTCAGTTCATGACATTTAAGGAAACTCTAATAAATAGAAAAAAAGAAATCACAGATAAAAAAAAAAAAAAAAGAAAAAAAACAGAAAAAAAACCACTAAGACACTCAGGCTAAACTTCTCCAAAGGCTATTTAAGGGCTAATTTAAAAGGCTGAACTAAATATTAATTCAGGATAACCTGAAAATGGTGATCATCCTATAAGAGAATATCTTGATTTCTTCACTATATGAGAAAGAAATGAAAGGCTGCTTCAATTCTGGACTGAAAAATGACACCTTCTAGTGAATACTCACAGACACCGATAAACATGGTTAACCTTTTCAAAGATACCAAAGCATTCTTAGACATTATGATTTCAAAAACTATCTGTAATGTAAATTAAACAGGCAGTTGTACTGATTAATGTAAAGAGGTGAAAGGAAAAAGACTACCTGACTGAAAAATTGAATGTGCAGTTCTTTAAAATACAGTGTCTCTCTACTACCCATCCAGAAAACCTGAGTAAAAGCAAGATGACAAACTTTATCTAAATTCATGAAGCTGCCCACTGAAGCTCCCAAGAACCAAAATCTTTTTCTCCATTTCCAGACCAGCACCCTGTTCTTCGGACCACATTGTCTCTCTGCACCACCTGGTTTAAATTGATGCAGCTCGGCTTCAGTTTATACTGGTTGAATTCTTGCAGCATAAGCTTTTTAAGAAGTCACTTTGCAGCACCAACAATTTAATTCAGCTTAACAGAAACATAGAAATAGAAACAGTAAAATTTTTTTGACCTTTGTGTTGGCTGCAATCAAACCCATGCAACAAAAAGAGCAGAGAGGAAATGCTGGACATATGCTCAAGATGAAAAAAAAATGTTTGGGGCATGTAATACAGTACACTGAAGAAAACATTCAGGAACAATTCATCGTGCTGAGAATATTATTCCCATAAGGCTGAAAGGGTCAGTGTCATCTTAGATTATGCACTGTAGAAGTGCCAGCCATAGAAGACCCACCCACAGGCCCTACACTATCGGGCAGAAGGTCACTAAACACTAAAAGTTGATCTGTGGCTCTAGAGACTCCAAGGAGGGGCACAAAAAACCCATCAAATGAAACGTGCAGGTTTCTTTTTGCTCTTATACAGATTATTTTGCTAAAGAAGATGACTAAAGCATTAATAATGATACTGTCCTATCAATACAATGTTAATCAATGCTAATGACAAATGAAAATTAATTAACTCAGAAAAACATTCTTAAACTAAATTCCTCTCTATTTCCTTCAGGTACAAAAACAGCCTTCCAAAGATTTCTCTTTGTTCAAAGTTGTTTTTCTCCAAAGACTTCCCAGCTGGTTAATTGCTTTCACACAAGACTGTCTAACTTAAGAACTCAAGCTAAGTCCTACTTTTCTTATCCTATCAGTCCTTAGCTCCTCCCAAATATCACTGACACAGGTAGCATATCTGACCCGTGTTCTCCTCATAGGAGTGGGATTTTGTGTCACCCCCTAAACAACTCTTTTATGCTGACACTGAAAGCCATGTTGTGCATGCCACAAGTCCAACAGGGGACAGCCTTTTGTCACTCAGCTGCTTTTTCTGTTGAGTTTGGAATGGGCGTTACCTCAGTGAGACCACAAACCTGGGTCTGCATCTCCAGAAGCCTTTCAAGCTGCTGTCTGAGATTTGAACCATACTTCTTGATTCTTTAGAACTCCAGATGCCAAGCACACTCCAGTAATTCACATAGAAACTCTGCACAGTGACTGGTGACTGAAATGCAGCCAGCTCTGAAGTGAAGCAAAGGCAGTTACAAACCGAAGAGCCATGCCAAATGGTCAGGAGGAGAGGAAGGGATGAGGATTATTCTCCGAAGAGAAAGAGTGTGGAAAATTTAGACTGGGAAATATCTTATTCCATGAATCAAAAGACATAAGCTCTCTTTGCAAAAAACTGGGGAGCCTAAAAGCTAATAACTCTACATTAGTACAGCAATTATATTAGCTTTCCTGTATTTTAAAAACCCAAGACAAAAGTTTAATGCTTCTGGCTTTGCTTTTTAAATAGAAAGTGAGAGTTACACTAGACAAACTCCAATTTAAAATCTCAGCAGGCCTGACAACTGTGTTGAAAAAGAAAGCTTTTTCACAGTACCTAGCTTGTGGATTGATTTTAATAATGGACATTTTCTTCCCACAGATCCAATATTTATATTCCTTTTGTTATTTTGAAAACTCTCTGGGGACACATAAATCTGACTGTATCATAATTACACTTACCTTCATTTCATACCTGTAATCAGATTAGGATTTATGGCAGAAGCTGTAGGAAAACTGGACAATCTATTCTGCATGGATAAGAGAGACTCCAGGTATTTTTCAAAAAGGATAATCTATTTTATGGAGAATAAATTAACTTTGTCAATTTTTCAGGAAGCTAATCTTTGGTCAGGATCATTTTTTGGCTTATTTCTGAAAGAAAACATTCAGAGGATTCCTGAGTCTTTCTTCTCAAGTTCATGTCTCTCTTTCTTCTAGTTGCTCCCAAATCCTTCTTCCTTTCCACAGTCCTTGCTTCCCTGGAGCTTGCAGCACTGCTGAAGCTCATTGTGCTTAGCAAGGGTGGAAAGGAAGACTGATGTAGGCTGGTTGAGTCCTTCCAAGAGAAAACTTAGGGTTGTACAGCTCATAGCTACATTCAAACCCCCCCAAAAATCCAAGAATCGGGCTTTTTATGGAAACCTAGTGGCAGTGTTTTACTTTGAATACTGCTTCTTCTTGGACTACAAATGTCAAAAGCGTATCCGTAGTGATGCGCTGCTGCAGGCTGGCTTTGGGAAACCCTTCATAAAAATCTGTCAGCGAGGCTGGGTAACTTCCCTCCTCTGATGAAGTCATCCATTCTGGTCACAGCTACACTCTGCACTCTCCCTGGGGCTAAAGTAAACATTACTGAGGAGAAAATGTGCATGACTTACAAATACACGGCACTTCACCACATGCAAGTACTTGCAAATATTTAAGAGCAGAATAGCTTTCTCATAGGTACCTCATGTACTCCATGCTCAACCAGCATGATGACTGTTCCATCCTCAGAACACTGCACAGCCGGTTGAGAACAAACTATTCTATACTGCACTTGCAATCACAATTTTGCTGGATGCTGTTGCCTATCTCAGGAAGGAGGTTAAGTGGCCAAAGCACGGGGTGGGGACCGGAGAGGTGGGGCCTCTGGGGTCCCAGGGGCACTTTCACGAGCACAGGGACACCCTCTGCAGTTGGGAAGTCGGTCAGCATGAATAACCCTGGCTCTGAGAAACTGCGTCTCTGTCCTCCTTGCACATTAGCACTCTCTCCCCAATTATGTGCTGCTGGGACTATGTTAAGCAGAGCTGCTAAACATTTTATTAAAGCACATGATTTCCATCTTGTCAAAGCACTGTATGAGCTGCCTCTCCCTCAGTGTTGCCAGGTGGTAATTGCCAACCAGGAAAACAGGGATTTGCAAAAATGTCTGCACTTTATAGATGGCACATTGCCCTCTCTCAAGAGCTGTAATCCCTCTGTTAGCACATGTATCTGTTGCCTTCCTTCTCTTTTCTTGTTCCTGATTTCTTGTAAATACTAATTTTGATTTTTTTTCCAGTGTTATTTTGCTGTCAAAACTGTAAACACTAGAATATTACTAGGCATCGCATCAAGGGAATATTTACAGATGTTTGGTCTTCGTTATTTTTTAAAATTTTACACTTTTTTTTTTTTTTTTAAACAGCACAGTAAACAAGGTATTTAAAACCTCCCAAACACAGCTTGTAAATTTGTCCTGTTCCAGCTTGCAGTCATTTGTAATTGGCATCATCTGTTTCTCTGCTACAGTTACAGGACTGCTGCACACATAACTGTGCTGGAGGTAGCTCCCACAGAGCCAGGTGGGAGCAGAAGTAAAAGGGCCTGCACCCCTCATGAGGAGCAGCTACCTGAAACCACACCCATGGGATGCACTCCAAAGCCTACACCCTACCATCTTTCCTCCTGTTGCTTAATCCAGCCAGATCAGTGGCTGCTGGCTACATTTATACAGATTGTGTAAGTGCAAGTGTAAACCAAAACCCAAAATGGAGGTGTGCTGTCATTTTACAAGGAAAAAGAAGAAATCAGTTCCTTTCATTATCAATCATTTTCATGGAGTTTTGTGGCTGACAAACAGGCTGCTTGAGAAAAACTGAACCAGAGGCGTGTGCTAAACCTTGGAGATACTCAGTTGTGGAGCAGCTCTTCTCGTACCAGTGGAGATGTGTCTACAAAGGCATTGTGCAGAGACACACAGATATGCCCTGAACATTTGCTGAAGTATGTGGCAGGTAAATATCTGAAGCAGGAAAGGAATGGCAAATAACTTTCAGGTAAAGAAACAAAGTCCAAAGCCACAGTATGTTCCTATCTTCTACCACAACAACTTTCATCAGTAGGCATGATGAAACCAGCCAGTGATGTGAACCAGCTGTGGAAGAAATCTGTGGCACAATTCTCACTGACATCACTGGGTACCGGATTAGGCTTTGAAAGCAAAAGTTGCCCAGATGAGCAATAGTGACAGAAAAAAAATATACTTTTTAATAATTTAATCACCTGAATTTCTAGCATTGGTATTGATGCGATATCCCCGTGTCAGTCCCTGAAAATGACCCACCTAGTAAGTTATCAGCTCCAGTAACCTCAAAGAGGAGCATACAACAATGACGATTCACAACAAATCCCTTTCTTTTGTCTGTCCTACGCTTGATTAGTAACAGGTCATACCAAGAACAGCCCCTGCATCATGCTGCAGCATCCCTGTCTAGCTTAGGTATTTAAGGAAAAGTACAGTTAACCTAGAGAGATCCTGGTAAAGATCAGTGGTAAATTATCTGCTCTGCAAAAGGCATCAAAGGTAACAAAAGTATTAATCATTAATACCAAAAATCAGCATAAAAATCCACATGCAATTCTGATAACTGGGACCAGGTATGTAGTAAATAAGCCAGGGAAATTAGTTACTATCTTTTTTGGTGTTCCGTGTGCTTGCAGAATTAGTTTTAGAAGTTCACTTAGATTGAATTCTCTAGAAGAGACTCTTTCTCTTATCATTTGTACAGTATTTACCCTGTCAGACCCCCATCTCAATAACTGATATTAGCTGCAATCTATGTGATAAGCACAGAGCAAAAAGGCTCCCAAATTTTAAGCACAACTTCTTCTTGGATAGAGTTCACATTCTCAGAGGAGCTTGTTCTGAGGCTTGCAGCTGCTCTGAGCACCTGCACCTCCTTCAGGTGCAGCAGGACCAAATCCTGACAACGGCTCACAAAAGCAGCTTCTGCTGCTGCCTCTTGCCCACAGCCAAGGAGAACAGAGAGCTCTGCTCAGCCTCAGTGCTTCCCACGGGTCCTTCAGGGCTTGAATTACACATGTGCTATAACAGATCCAAGAGGTTTCCTTTGAGCTCACGGTTCTGTACAAGCATAAATCAATGTCTGTATTGTATTCTAGGTTATGTGAAAAGCACCAGTTTTGAATATTTGTGCTTTATCACCCTATCAGTAAGCTAGAAGTAGTAAGGCTAAATCCTGAGAGGGTTAAGCCAGTCAAACTACATCAGTGAACACCGCCTGAAAGCGTAGACATTGTTTGGCATATATCTTAAGCTGTCAGGAAGAGCAGCCAGTGAGCAATGCAGTACTTGACCTGTCAGCATGATACAGATCATTTACATAGCTTTTTACAAACATTAACAGATTAATCCTCACCTTGGGACACACAAGCAAGGTTCAGTAGCCCTGACAAACAGATCTGGAAGCTGACTCACACAGTGATTGTAACCTGATTTCCAGGACAACCCAGCACCTTTACATCTTGTAAAAGCAGAGTAGGGGATGGGACTTCATACCTCCAGACCAGGAGAAAAATAAGTGTGAAGCAGATAGCAGCTTTGGCCCAGCCTCTTGAGCCTGTAGGGAAGTGGGGCTGTGGGGACTTTCTTAAGTGCTCTATCTTGGCTGCTCTTCAATTCACACCAGCTGTGACAGTCACAAGTAGGATGGTAGTTCTCACCCCAGCGCTGAGGACACAGGCGCGTTCATGTGCAAAGCACTGCATTTCACGCCCAAAGTGTAAAGCAAACCAAGCAGCTGAAGTGGAAAAGTCCTACCTGATTGCAATTTCCTTGCCCAAACAGCTATCCAAAGCATTTCAGCTCATCTCAATGGGATCTGTTTCTAAAAGCAGTAGCAGTCATCACGTGAGTGAAAACTGAATACTGAGCACAGAGCTTGGGCTTTGCATTGAGGAGCAGGGAGGACCTGTGATGGATATGGCCCACAAGATCATACTGACAGAGTTCATAGACCTAGAGACAAACTGGGACATGGACATGGCCCCTGAGGCTTTGCTGGCTTTATTTAATTACCTGGGAGACCTCATTTGTGCACACATCATTTATCCAGCTGAGAGGTCTGGTCTTAGCAGTATCACCAGGGGCTGAGGAGCTGTCCGTAAGCCTCAGGGGAATAGGATATCAGGTCCCTGGTGGGGCAGGACAGGTTGTGTTCCCACAGGTATGACTCTTCACATGAGGGGCTTATGCACATGTGCAGTGCAGGGGTGAGAGGCCCAGTTTGTACACATGTGCAATGAGCAGATGTACCAAGATACGCTGCCACGGGGTTTAGCCATGTGTGTCCACATGGACAGGAATAGACACGAAATGGATCAAGGGAAGATCAATCTGTACAGGCATCTTCTAGAAAAGTGTGGGCAAGGAGGACATGACAAAAGATTCTTTAAATGTATTTCATGTGTTGTAACTTGGTAAAAATTTTTAACTGATGTCAGGAAGGTCTCTATTTTATGAAGGAAATTGTTTATTGATCCTGTCTCTTTGCATCATTTTCACACTGTACTATTCTCATGCTTAACCTGCAGGGACCCAGAAAGGTTGCTTCTCTCTTCATGCGTGACTTGACTTCTGCAAGGAGATGCTGCACCTTCACGTGAGGCTCCAGCAAAGGGCCGTGGGAAGGAAGAGGTCGTGAGGTAGGGAACACTAGTGTTCCTGATGTTAAAATCCCTGTGATGCCTATTTGGTGTGCCTTTTTCATACACTCGTAAATTTACTGAAACCCAGATGAGAGATCATAAGTCGATTTGGAGATAAATTCAGCAACACTATTGTACCATTACACATGGTCTGCTTTTGGGTTTTTTGGGGTTTTTTAGTGATGCTTTTGATCTAGCTCCTCTTATGAAACACTGCAGATGTGATTTGTGGTCTTCTGCTAGTTTAGTAAAATTCACTGTGGATGGAGCAGCTATTCTGTGGATCCTTCTTCATTAAACATCCATCACATGGTTTTCAGAGTGGGGACAATGACTAGACCAGAAGGTAACAGTGATCCCTTAAAATTCCATTCGAAAGCACGTGAAGAGGTGCAGAATTTAAGGGATAACAATTAGGAATAGAAGTAATAGACCAACCCTTCCTTATTCACCCCTGATTTGCTAGTGATATTAAAAACATAGAACAAGGTACATCACATTACACCCTCAGGGTGTTCCCAGTGACATGACACATTAAAACATGCTGAGCATTACATGAAGTAATGCCAGAGATGCTGTTACCTTTATACTGAGTCAACAATACCTCAGAATGGCTCCAAAGGAGCAGATACAATACAGATTGTCATACATTTCCACAGCAGTGTTTTTTCAAAAGTCATCCAGCTGTGCCAAGCTTCAGAGCATTTTAGTACAATATAAAACACTTGCTATGGAATGAAGCCACAGGAACCCAAACCAAATATGACATCACTGAAACGCTTCCTTAAAGGAAAGTTTTGTTTTCCAGCTTTCATTAATACAATACACATAGAGAACAAGTACTGTGTTCAGCAGCACAGAAACAATACTATCCTAAGGCCCATTGTGTTCATCCATTAGGAGCCACTTTCAGGAATGCTTTAAAAGCCTTTCTGAAATCCTACCTTCTCCTGCTAAGTATTTTATAGTGCTTCTGTATTCAGTGAAAAGTTACATTTACTGTGAATACCTGAACAAAAAATTTACACCCAGTTAAAGTTTTTATTTAGACACAATATAAAAAAGGAATTCCAACAACACACAGGTCACAGGTCTTCAAACAGTCTTGTCATCAGTGCTCCCAGTCAAAAAGTTATATGTTTTGTTTTCAAACATTAGATTTGTTTTCCCTAAAGGAAAGTTTCTGGCATTCTTAACATAGTTCAGTAAAATCTCACTTTGTAGACAGTATTGTGGGATTTTGGGATGTGTCAAAGGAAAGTCCTAATTTTCTCATCAAATGCATCCCAGTTTCCCATGGAGGAGAAAGTAATGCTTTTCAACATCTAAAGACATATGCATAAAATGGTAAGTCACAAATTTTCAGAAGTCAGAAGTTAAGAATATGGGCTGCGTTGTGTCCTCTGGGGCTCTTCCAATGACTGAAATTATTTATTCTTCATTATTTATGTTGATGGACTTCAGTTGTTCTCCAATATTTCTTAGCCAAATAAAACCCACTTTACCTGTCAAAATTCAGTAATTACCCAACTATAATCATTAGATTTACTTTCCTGACCTATTAATGTTTTAGAAAATATGCAAATGTTATAAATCCCATACTCAGATCCTCAAAGGCATTTGGATCCCTTACTCCCTCTGATTTAAAAAATAACTAGGGGCCATGTGATATATTAAGTTCTTAAACACCAGCATATGTTTGAACTTAAACACTTTTACATAATCCAGTATCCAAGGTTCTGTGGAAAAAAATTGCCAGCTTAACTAGAAAAGACTTTTAGGTCTTCTTTACGATATTTACAGATGACATTAGTTTAGGAGGGAGAGCTGAGGTGGGCTGGGGATGGCCCTGTGCACCGTCACTGTGGATGAAATTGGAGTGCAGGTGATCCTCCCGGCTGCCCTGAGTTCTGTCCGCAGGAGAACATTATTTTAAAGCAAGTTGTGTAATGGCTCACTATAATGGAGTAGGTATTGACTAAAGCATTCCTTTCTAACATTTTTCTATTGTAAGCCAGTTGATGTCAGAAGAAATAAAAGTGCATACTTGATGCAGTAGGGTGCATTTTATGTTCTCTTCTTAACACTTCTCAGGAATAAAACCCAAGTGAGATGAGATTTCCAATGAAAGTACTGTTTTTATCAGACTTTCATATTCTTCAACATTAATATGTCATTGGGTCATTGGGTAAGTATGGTACCTGTCAGCATCAGTAACACCTGGAGCTGCACAAACAGACCAAAGTGAGGCAGATACCACTTCAGCTTCTGAGATATTCTGCTACAGAACTTATTTCAAAACTCTGACACATTTGCAAAAAGCTGTTTTTCCTTCTTGACATGTACAAAATTTTTCCGAGTTTGTGTTAAGATGCCAAGACAGATTTTTTTCCCCAACTTCAGATGTAATTTTAGCAGCTTAGTACTTCCTGTACAAATCATCTTTTCCTTTTTCATAAAGAGGATAAAAAACTGAAAGATTGCCTTGGACAGAGGAAGGATATCAGGGTTAACAAGAATCACCGTTAGGTACCATATTCTCTTTTTCATCTATTTTCCTCATAAGTGCTGGTTTAATAATGACCTGTGTGAATTCATCATCAATGTTTGTATGTTTTAACTGAATTTTTTCCTTGTTGAAATTTGATTAATTTACTAAGAGCCTTCAAAACCATTATGTAGCCCCACAGCCGTCCCTAAACCCTGACAGCATAAGCAGATACACATGTATATCCCCCAGAACCTGTATGGCATGTTTAGGATATTTCTGTTAAGTAATTTTCTGTTTAATCTAAGGTCAACTTCCCCTGTGTAGTAAAGCAATTACATAATTAATGGTTACATTCAAACAGAATGGCTCAGGAGAGAAAAAAGAATTTTTAGGACAACTGGAAAGGAAGTGTGCATCAGTAATTCCCTTTCACATTTGATACTTCAACTAGTATTAACTTAAAAGTCCAAATGCAAGTCATTAAGCAAAAAAATGAACAAAATGAAGAGCAACCTTGCAGGGACAGTGATGAACTGAGAATAAGGACATTTGGGTTCAATTCCGAACTCCTCCCTTGCTAGTATAGCTTTGGGCAGTTTTCTTTGTTCCTCAGTTCCTTATCTATTTAATAAGGATATTAATACTCGATTAATTCTACTTCTTGCCTGCGTGCCTTTTGAAGGCCTCTTGAAGGTTTTTGTAGTAGAAAGCACTACTTCTGGTGTCTGGAAAACTCAGCAAAATAGAGGCCTGCTTTTTGTTGAAGACAAGAAGAATTAAAGGAGGGAAATGCCCTCAGAGATTATGTCTACCACAGATGTGGTGAGAACTGCTGTTTAGTATCAGTAATATGGGGCTATGCAATATGTAGTGCTAAAGATAACCCTTCAGAAAGCTTCTGACCGAAGAACTGACTCTGGAGAGCCAATAAATATTGGGACAGCTATAAAAGATCTAGTTATAAAATTTACAACAAAGCATTTCACTGTCAAAAAGAGAAATAAAGTGTAGCAAAATTTTGCTGAGAAAAATGGATAAACAGATATCAGTACAATTTCTTGTAACAAGTGAAAGTCTGATTAAAAGATTTAAAATTAAATGTGTCATTTTGAAATCAGTATTTACAAACATATAGATTTTTAGAGCTTTACATTTCTAAAAAACTTTATGCTTTTTCCATTTTTTATCATGGTTTATGAAAAACACATATGCTGATCTATGGAAATTACTTGACCAATAAATGTTCCTTCTGTGGATATTTACATTTAAAAACCCAAACTTTAAGACTAATTTGTGTTTTGGTTTGGGTTTTTTTTGCAAGCCTTTCAAAAATCAGGGTTTTGCTGGATCTTGAATCAAGACAGCTCAAGGCATTCCAAATACAGGAACTGCTTATGTGCTATATTTTTATAACACATTTGTCTTCACTAGAAATAGTTGCTGCCAGTGTGAAAAGTATTTCCACTGCTCAGTATAACTTCCCTGACAATGCAAATGGTTCAAGCTCTAATTCACATAGTTTATCTAAAGAAACAATTCAGTGGACTGAAATGAAATGCAGGTGTTCTCAGCATCAAGCCTTTACTGAATAGTATCTTAAAAGAAAAGGAAATGACTAATTTTACTTGCTTTGGAATTGAAAGAGAAAGCTAAATGCAGGTGTTGTGCTAGTGTTTAAATTATTTAAAATGTAGCTAAAGAAAGAGTTTCAAGTCACAGCAATTCATTGGCAGACATGTATGATAAAGACAATGGGACATCCTGTATCATGTAAAACCTTCTCTCTCAACATGTATATTGCTATGTATATTATAGGGATAAAAGAAACAAATGAAACTATTGCTCCATTAGTTTACTGGTACATATTAAAGGTTGTTATGCTTGTTTTTTTAATATTTTTCTTTCTTTCATAATGCACAACCTAGTGCAAAAAAAATCCCAGGGACTGTATTCTGAAAAGAAACTGTTCTTTACAAATAACAGTGAATGAAATCTTACTTGTTATGTAATATATATCCTAATAATATAGACATTTATAAGCATGGAAATTGAATAGGGAAATAAAATGCAGATGATTTTATCCTTCCTATTTGAATCTATATCTATATTCTGCAGGAAGTTTACTATAATTATGATTTCATATTGTGTTTCTATACCCTAAAGATAAACATATTCCTGGATCAACTAAAGAGCTAAACATCATGTATTAACCAAAAAATGAACCTATTTAATGTAGTAAAAAGCTTGGTAAATATCCTTGAACCCAATAATAGTGAGTACTTGTATAAGATCAGTGATGTTTTAAATGAACTATTTTTCTTACTGGATTCCTGGAAAAATTGACAATACCTAGTAGCAATGTTAATACTGTCAGAAAAATAATAAGGCAGTGAATGATTCCAATAAGAATACGGTGCACTTCGATTTGGAGGCCACTAATAAAAGTAAAGTTTTGCATATTCTGACAATTTTTCACTAACAAATGTATCTGTACAGTTCCATGATCTTTAAGAATGTAATTAACCTATTTTTCTTGCCCTAATTACAAGGCAAAAAGAATTGCACTGGTAAAAGGAAAAATTATTTTGTTTAGAAGGGAAATACAAATTATGCCTGAAGCCTAATAAATCTGTTGCTATAACAGTCAAAGATCCTGGTATTATAAAATCTTTCAGAATTTATTCACATGAGTAGTTCTTACTCTCTGTGCTAGCTTTGACCTCGCCTGTTCTCAGTGACCACCATAAGAGATGGAGCCTGAAGTAATGGACTAAATGAACTCAATGGACATTTCATGTGCATTTCTGGACATTTTATAAGGGTGGTTCATAGAGTAAGGGAATGATATCTGCATATTAAATATAAAGATGGAAAGGAGGGTGATGGTTAATGAGGATGTACTAAATAATGTGGGACCTGAGCATGAGGTAAATAGTATAGGATGAAGAGTGAAGAATGGGCTGGCTTTGGCTGGGATAGAGTTAATTTTCTTTCTAGTAGTTAATACAAGGCTGTGTTTGGTGCTTGAAAAGTATTTATAATACAGAAAAATTTTGTTTCTTGCTGAGGAGTGCTTACACAGAGCCAAGGCCTTTGCTGCCTCACATTCCACCCTGCCAGCAATTGTGCTAGGGGTGCACAAGGAGTTGGGAGGGAATACAACTGGGAAAGCTGACCCCAACTGACTCAAGGGATATTCTGTACCATATGGTGTCATACTCAGCATATAAATGGGGTGAAGAAGAAGGAAAACGTGGGAGAGGAATTCACAATTCACAATTACAGCATTTCTCTTCCCAAGTAACGGTGACACGCAATGCAGCCCAGCTTTCCCGGGGATGGCCGAACACCTGCCTGCCCATGAGGAGTGGTGATTGAATTCCTTGCTTTGCTTTGCTTGTGTGCATGTGGCTTTTGCTTTACCTATTAAACAGTCTGTGTCTCAACATATGAGTTTTCTCACTTTTCTAATTCTCTCTCCCATCCCACCAGAGGGGAGCGAGTGAGCAGCCGTGTGGTGCTTAGCTACCAGCTAGGGTTAAACAGTAACATTCATGTGAGTCGCCCCATTGATTGACACAGAACTGCTGATGTGAGGAGAGGTTTGTAATGGGAGTGGAATTTAGGATGCAGTCTTGTTCACACAGAGATCTGAGGAGATGACTTCCACAAGCAAGAGATTCTTTCTAACACTGAAGATGACATTTATAGTTGTGTTGCCCTTCCTCAGCTTCGCTTATTCATTCTTACACTAGTCACACATTTCAGATAGTAAAATACACAAATAATCTACTTTGATGCACACATATATGTTTTGAACCTTTACTCCTAAAATCAAGGCTGATGCCTCTGAATGCTACTGAAACACTGTCACAGTACAGAATTGTGTTACCTGTTTCCTCCTGCTGCAGTGATTTGAAGAAGCTGCATTACCATTCTCTCTCTAAAAACTGCCTTATGGAGTCCTTCATCATACAAGGAGGAGATTTCTTGGGAACTACCACAAAATTACATCTTTTGAATGGTATTTAAGCTCTGATTCTTGTTCATGAGTCCTGATGTGGCCTGGCCTTTTTTGCTTTGGTTCTTTTCATCTTTCTCAACCTCAAAACCTGCTGCTGGGAACCCATCACCTCCATACCCAGCTGGACAGCCCGTGACAGCTGGAACACAGACCTGTTCCTGTTGTATTTCCAACCCCACTAAAAGCAGCCAGATTTGTGAGGGGTTACCCTCAGAGCAGGGGCAGGCCCTTACCACAGTCTACTCCTCAAGAACCACTCAAATTTTCCTCTTCCAAACTCAGTGATCAACCAGGATGTGTAAGAAAATATAGATACATTCACATCATGACTCTCTCATCTTTTGGTTCTACCCTAATTTCTGAAACAGAGATCCAAGTAAACCAGGTTTTCTGGAAAATAAACCTGTTCTTCCCTCTTAGTACATTCACTGTATAATTCCTGATTAGCTTGGCAATTTTTTGACAATGACTCTAAATTTTTGTAAGTTGGGTTGTTAGTTAATAACATCTCCTTTCATCCAGAAAGATGAAACCACATTACACCTGTTAATGAAAAATATCTTGCAACACTCAGTGAAGCCATTTCTAATAATTCTCAACACTACACTATACATGACAAAAATAACTGGATATGAGAACATCCCACACTGGGTTTGCTAATTTTATGAGGTGGATCATAATTCACAGTGGTAGTTTTTTGGCTTTCTGACATGTGTAAGAGGATCTGCCTCCCACTGTATCTAAAACACAGGTCCTAGTCTGCATTTGATATTTGTTTCCCATGGAAACAAAATAGAGTAAATCTTTGGTACCTGCCAATATTGCAGACATTCAAAACTGTTCTGTAGCTTTCATTTACTCAGACAATATTATTCAGGACTATTCTTACATTGATATGGAATTTATTTTGCTTTCCATTTTTGCCTAACGATCAGTGCACAGCTGAGGTGCAGGGAAGGTATAGCACCATGACCCCAGAAAAGCAGAGCAAGAGAAAGGGGAGGCAGGAGGAGGGGAATAGAGGGAGGGAGGGAAAAAGAAAGAGAAATGTCAAAGCAAATTCCTAAACATCCTCTATAGCGTGGAAATATGTACAATAGAGCTACAGATGTTCCAGTCTGAGTGCAAATGACAGCACAGGTGGGCACAAACACACACACACGCACATACACACTGTCACAAAGCAAGGGAGAAAGAAATGATCTTACAAAGCTGCTGCAGTAATCAGGACACTTGCTGCTGGAAACAACCATACAAACAAACAATCTTTTGTTACCTTTCTACATTTTTTCAATTTTTCATTTCACTATTGCTATTATTTTATACCTCTTACCATATAAGAAAAATAGTTATCATTAAAAAGAAGGAAAAAGGCCTTACCATGCAGTGCATCAGGAAGAGATGAGAAGCACAGAGCATGCTGCAGAGATTAAGCTCAGCATGGCATTCAGATATCCTTTGGAACTGAAGAAAATTGTCCAACCCATTCTTCCTAACAAAGCGGACAAGTTTTCTCTAGGCTTGAATTTTTCACCAGAAGTCAGATCCTTATAGTGCATTATATTTTCTTCTTCAGGAGATATATTTCCTCCAGTTAAGTTTCAGCTCCGTAATGCCATTTCCAATCAACTCTAAGAAGTTCTTCATTCCCAGATTCGCGATGTCATCAGAGGGACTCCAAAGAAAATTAAAGAAAGAAAGAAAAAAATAAAATAATACCTTATCAAAGCCCCGAAATTACTATGCTGAAAATGAGAAGATATTAAAAAAACACAACAACCCCTCATTTGCTCTATTATCTAGGTGTTTCACAACAATTAGTACTACCTCTTTGGTCTCATATGTCCAGTGCTGATGATTTTTAATAAAGGAAGAGGCAAAAACTTTCCCAATTCACACATGATGCATTTTCATTGCTGCTGCTCAACTGTGTACTACCAAACAACCCTTTTCATCCTGAGACACCTTTAAAACTATGTGACAAAAACATCAGCTATCCCTTTCCCTTCCCAAAGAACATAAATATTAGAATTTCTAGAAAAGTATTGGAGGTTCGACAAATAACCCAAAAATACAAATCAGATCTAAAAGCAAAAGCCTTGAAGCAGAAGGTTTCTTGAGCAAGAAGGTACTTTGCCTGAAGGATTTGGGGACACACGCACTAAGTATCGTAGGGAAGGAGAGGGGGGAAAAGAACGGTGGCTAATGGAGTGTTTGGAGATGATGGGGTGGGACCAAATGGGTGTCAGGTGGGAGTGGGATCCTGAGTCACCCTCAGCCTCCTGCCTGCTCGCTGACAGCAGCTCGGGCTTCCCCTGCACTTTCTGCAAAGCATATTAATTGATTCTGGTTGCTGAGCAACTAACTCTGGGGAACCACATCGAGGGCTCCGGCTCCAGCACAGCTTCAGCAGCAGCAGCAGCAGGGAGAGGGGATTGTCTCCTCTGCCTCTCTCCTCCTCCTGGGATCGGTCAGCCTACCCAGGATGTCCTTAGCTGCCCTGCAGGGAAGCTTTGCAAGGAGAAGGAAAAAGCCCCCACTAGGGCAGCAGACGGAGCGGGATGCTCCCCCAGTCTGCGCGGCACCGGCGGGACTCAGGCGAGCAGCTCTCCTCGCTGACAGCACCGCTGCAGCCCCGGAGGGCATCTCCCCGCTGCCACCCTGCGTGGGGTGCCCGGGCCAGGGGGGCCGGTGTAGCTGTGGGAAACCCAAACAGGTATGTCGAGGGGTATAGGTGAGCCAGGGTGGTGCAGCTTCCTCTGAAAAACATCATCTGCAAAAATGTTAAAATGACAAGTTCCACGGTTATCATAGAACCATAGAATATCCTGATCTGGAAGGGACCAACAAAGATGATCAGTGTCCAGCTCCTGGCCCTGCATAGGACAGCCCCAAGAATCACACCGTATGCCCGAGAGCGTTGTCCAAATCCTTCCTGAACTTGGCTTGGTGCTGTGACCACTTCCCTGGGGAGCCTGTTCCAGTGCTCAACCACCCTCTGAGTGAATCCAACCTAAACCTCCCCTGACACAGCTTCATGCCATGCCCCTGGATCCTGTGTGAGTTTCCAGTGGAAGCTGTGGTCACTTATGTTCTGTCCCTGCAATAACAGAAACTGTATTGCTTATTCCTTACCTCTTTATCATGTTGCACTTCAGACAGAACAGACACTTGTCTGGTTGAAAGGGCACACACTAAACCAGAGCCACCATCCAGAGGAGTTGCCCAGGTGCCTTTGACAGATACTGAAAAATGTAGCTCTCTGACATGACCTTTTAATTGCTTTAATGGATGTCTGTATGTTCCGCGTAAAAGAGGAGCAGCAACAAACCCATTTAGTTTTGGCCTGTAATTTAAGTACCTAGGGCTGGCTTAAAGGGGTTTCTCCTAGAGCACCTCAACTGATGGCTCCACAGGAGTGACACAGAGGATTTCTGCTAGGTTGACACCAAGGATATGGACTCTGAACAGGGCTGGACCCCTGCAATTCATGGCAGGGCTTCTACTGACTTCTGTGTCTCTAGAGTCTGAAGGAAATACCCAAAACACCACAGTGTCTGAAACATGACATTTCTCTTGTGCTGTTGTTCTGTATAAATCCTTAGTCAGATCATGGCATTTGTTCAGCACTGACTAAACTGTCTTTCCATTGCACAGGTAAGATGTGGGAAATAAAAAGACCTCAAGATTTCTCTCCCCGTGACCTGGCAGTAAGTGCAATATCAGATCTTGGCCAAACTGCTCATGCATGATTACTGTCAAAGACCTGAGCTAGATCAGCTCTTTATTCTGTTATAGTGATAGGACAAGTTAAAGGGCAAGGCCCTGAGAAATGCCTTAGCTTGCAGTCACACAGCAGAATTATCTAATTCTCCCCTTGAAGAACTCCAACCTATATCTTGTAAGGCCTATCTAAATGGCAAACATCAGGTCTCTGTGAAAAGGGGACAGGTTATCTTAAGGAAGAGAGTACCTTTTCTGACAGTAGCTTAGCCACACCACACTCTGCTTTCATGCTTTATAAAGGAAGATCTACAGTTTAGCCTCATTTTCTTAGCAAAGCCAGATGCTTCACATATATTCAAAGCTCAGGAAGGACCATTAGATCCTGTTAGCAGAGCTGCTCTGTGAAACAGATTGCAGAACATATTCAATTCATCCAATATGTTTATTGATATGAACATATACTGGGAATCCCTAATCCTCCAAGTACAACATACAGAGAAATATGGGAACATTTAGACTGAGGGAATAAAGGGAGGTGGAGATTCTTACAAAGGAATCACTAAGTCTACATGAACTTATTTCACCATACACATAGTAAAGAAGGATTTGTTTCAGCATGATAAGCTGTAGTTATTTTATCTTTTCCACTATTACTCCTTTACATTTGTGCCAGTGCCTGTTTTTATCCCCAACAGTACAATCTTTAAAAGAGTGACAACAAAGTATTAATATTTTAACGTGCTTTGTTTTGTACTTTATTTTTTACAAGGCAGAATACCAAACAGAACTGAAGCTCTCTGTAGTGGAGGAAATATCATTAAAAGTGCTAGGGAAGGGCAGTTGAAGGGCAAAGCAATAAAACAAAACAACCACAGAAAGAAAGCAAGTAACCAACAGGTGATTTCAGAATGAAAACAAACTAAGATGTAAGAAGGAGCTATCAGATTATTAAAAATATTTTAGGAGAGGTAAGTTTGGAGATGTCAAAATTTGAGCAGCTTTTTCCTTTTTTTTTTTTTTTTTTGAAAATGCAAAGCTGCTTAGATAAAATTCAGTCTCTTACAGAAAACAAGTACAGTATCTCCCTTTCACTTACACAAGACTTGAATTTAATCTCATATAAAAGCTTTTTATTATGCATTGAAACGGCTGACTAATGCACACATTCCATTCCTATTCCATTTTCTATTTATCTTTTCTCTTCCCACCTTTATATCCTTTCAATAGTAGCATTATCCTCCTTGAGAAAATGAGTGTCCTGTGAGCCTAAGGACCAGAGCAAGCCAGGACCCAGTCAGCCCTCATTCCCTAGGCCTGGTGTTCAGTACAGCTGGTGTCGCACGAAAACCATGTTGGTAACTGCAGCTGAATCAGATGTCAGCACTCCTCCATGTTCCAGCCCTCCAGCCAGATAGGCCCTGTACTGCCAGACCTTGGGCATCAAAACAGCAGGGATGTGCAACTAGCCATGGCAACTGGTTGGGCAGAAGACCATTTCTGATCTTAGACTGCCTCCTCTGTATTGCTGAGATGTGATAGCAAGAGAAAGCCTCCAGGGAAACAAATGGGGAAAAAAAAGACCCTCCTGTCAATATGTTCTAGTCCAGAGTATAGGAGACGGCCAAGTGGAAGGATGACACTTAAAGAAGGCACGTGAGTGCTGTAGCAAGCACAAAGTGGTGGCCCAGGCCAGGGAAACGGTGCCTTTCTCTGGCCATGAGTGCACGCCTGTGCTGCAGGGATGGAGGGCAGTCAGGGTGGGTGGGCTCCCTACTCTGCTGAGCAATTACTCTGCGCGAGCCCGAAGCAGAGCAGAGGCCCTGGGGAGTTGGAAGAGATTGTCAGACTTTAAGAAGCTGAAGCAGAAAAATCTCCCAGGAATCTCCCTGCAAGAGTCAGGAGCAGGGAAGATAAGGGAGCTCGAAGCAGAGGTGGATCAGCATTACTCCTCGTGTGTTCAGACCACCTCAGGAGCCCCCGTATCAGCAGGAGATGCCTTCCGACAGGGCACCACAGAGGCCACTGTGAGGACTCAACTGAGTGTCACGGGACACCTTCTCCCCAGTTCACAAAGCTGTCTGCCCCAGTATAGCCTGGGCACCAGAAGCGAAACAGCTTGTTTACCAAACGCTGGCCTTCATCACAACCATGGTTTAATACTACAGAGATAAAGACCATCACTTTACTCCTTGTAAGGCACACCTTTTCCAGTATCTATGATTTGAGAACTGAATTAGATTTTTGAAAACAGTACTGTATGTAAAGGATATAGTGATTGTAACATAAATACAAATATGTGCCCAGATTATGAAATTTTTTTAACATATGAAATTAAAGGTATAGTTCCATTATGAACCAATTTTTGATTAAAAACTTGTAAAAATTATTTACAAATATGTTTTCCGAGTATGTTTCTCACTTTGACCCTTCAATATCCTGTGTCTCAATTACTATTCAGTCAATTACAGCACAAACAACTGAATTGATTTCTTGCCGTTTTAGTTTAAATGCTATAATACATGAAGGAGAGTCTGAGCTTCAGTGAGGGCATTTCCAGATCATCAGCACTTAATTGAAAAATCTAACTAAAAGAAATAGACCTTAATTAAAAAAAAATATTCGAAGCATGACAGAGGATGTACATGTAGTTCCACCTATCTGCAGTATATTTAGCATCCCTAAAAACTATTTCTAACACATTTTAAATACAGTATTATTGTAATAGTTATTTTCAATATTCTATATGGCAACTGGTCTCATTACTTTTTAGATTCCATCAGTGGAAATCAGACTAGGATACCATAGTTGTCAAAAACTTGCAACAGTAAGAAAACAGTGCATGGTATATAAATAGTAAGAAAAGCTAGTAAAATGGAAAACAAGATTTGTTGTTCTCTTTCTTTTTAAATAAATTCTGCTTTACTACAACTTAAACATCAACTGACTAGAGAATGATAAAAGGTTACAGCTTGTGTTTGATAACTTTTGGGTTTGTTTATATTTTCATAAGTTAGTCTGAAATAAAAATTAGTGGATATGATTGGAATTTCATTTATAGAAAAGTAAACCTCCTACATTCACTGGTTTCAGTGAAATCATCCTTAATTTAAGTCTGTGTAGCCAGTACAACTGAGTGCATTTCTAATTGCCCATTGCAGAGTTAGCGTCAGTTTAAATTTGTTATGTACAGGTAATGTAGCACTGCTTTCTGACATCATTCTAATGCTAAAAATAGCATTTAAATACATCTACATTAAAAATGGATAGTAGTACAGCCATATTCACTACAGAAAATACATACACTAAGTATTTTTCTTCTTTAGAAAAAGAAAACCTGGTTTGAAATTAGCTTCTGAGCACACAAATGAAATACTAATGAATAATCTCAACTGATTTAAAAATGGATATCTTGACCTAAACTTCCATTTTGTATAAGCAACGTGCAGTGGGAGTTGCATTTTTGGGGGAGTCATTGATGCTGAACTCAAGTTACATGTCAAAACAGATGGTTTTATCCTTCTTCTCTGACCTAGGTAGAAAAACACTCCCTGATTTCTAAGGGAAGAGGATTGAGCTCTGTTCTTAGGAGACTACTACAGTTTCAGACAAAAACTGCTTAGCCTGTTGCACCAGAGACAGACTTGTACCTCTAATGCTGCTTAAATAAACTAGTTCCTTCGGTATATAGAACCACTCCAGAAGACAGGTACTATTTTCTGAGAGGCAGTGATGTGTTTGCAGTGTCTGTACTGGAACTGGAATCTCATTAGAAGAACAGTAATCTTGCTGTACCGCCGTGTAGTAAGATAGGACATACAACGCATGAATTCATTGAATCCCAGGGGTGATCATCTGCCTGAAATTCTTTTCTAGATAAGCATGTTCACACATGGCAAAAAAAAGCTCTCAAGCAGCAACAGTTATTACTGCTGAATAAATATTCACATTCTTTCTCAACAGGCAATATACCCACTGGGCAAAAAAATAATAGTATGCTAATGAAGGATTAGACAGACTTGGGCTAAATTAGTCCTACTACAGTTCTGTTAAGCTCCTGGGTGTGTATTACATGACATTACTATTTAATACCATAGAACAAAAATTTCTCTCTCTCCCCTTATTCTTTTCCTTCTTATTTCTTTCTCTCCCCCTCCCCCCCTTTTTTTTTTTTCTTTCCTTTTAATAAAAAAGGTAGAGATTTCCTTTCCTGGGTGAACTTCCAAGCATTAAGAAAAGTAACATTACCTGAATATTCAAATGATTCACAACTAGACCTCTTAATTACTGCATCATACACAGGATGCTGCTAGAATGAATATTGCACAGCAGCCAAAATAGCCCTAAGCATTATTCAATACTCCAAAATGCAGAGTATGGGTGTTGCCACGATGCTGCACAGTACCTGAAGAAACACACTTCGAGGAATTTGACAGAAGCCAGGTTTAAGTAACTGCTGGCATTTCTATTCTGAGTAGAGCTGACCTCCAGAATACCAGTATTCTGACTGGTAAAACCTTTCAAATGCCTGTTTATTCTTTGCCTCACAAGAGACTCATCAGCCAGCTTGGTTTTCTTTTTGCCATTAGCAGAGGTGCCTTTGTAAGCATCTTTCTGGGGAAAGTCCCTGGGAACAGCTCAGAAAGTCCCTGAAGATCGACAGAGAATGCCCCTTAGCTGAGGGGAAGAAAACTCCAGCCATCCTTTGCCAGGCTCTTTTTAAATCCTTCTGAAATACTCACTCTGTTGATTAATATTTTGAAATCTTTTCTGGTGAATAAGCTTCCTCAGATTCCTCAGAGCCAGATGATAACAGCAAAATATACAAATATAGATCCACAGCGTACTCCGAGGTATCGTCTTTCAAAAAAACCCCAGCAAAACAAGACAAATCAAAACCAGCCTGAACATGTTAACTCTTTATGATATATCTATTTCTTAAATACCCCAATTGCTTTTAGGCTTTTCCTTGGTGCTGGTCTCTGTTTAATTAATTAATCACAGTGTTTGCACATCTTGAATGCTTTGTTTTAATGTCTCACTCCTTTCTGTGGATTTCTCTGCTGTGAGATTTTAATGAGAGCCATTTCTCATGTTTTTGTGCAGAATTATTATACAGAGGAGAAAGTGATAATAACTCAGTCTTCTGTTAATTACACTTCTAATTATTCTTAGAAGTTTATTTATAATCGTCTCTGCCAGCAGGATTTGTTTCAATTATCATAGCCAGATTGGAAACGGAGCTTAAATTAATTCTTTCTGTAAACAACCATATTTTAAAACAAGCAAGCAAGAAGTGTTAATATTTATTTTTTAACTCAAAATGCCCCGTTGTCTGATTGCCATTCTTGTAAACAAAATCTTAGAGAGTCATGTAAAATCTTTGTCCTTCAATAACTAATAATACATAAGCTAGCAAATGTTCTCAGAGGACACAAAAAAACTTAATTAAGGTAAAACCTATTTATGGTTAAAGGGTCTTTTTTTTTTTTTTCCTAAATGGTAATCAGGGCTTTTATGTTAAAAGTCTTCAAATAGAAAGCCTCACCTCTAGAGGCATAGCAGTGCCATTACTCAAAGAGAATAAATGTTCTTTCAAGGGTGAAAGGGAAAGAAATATCTATTTTTGATGCTGCTAGATTCCCACTTGCAAGCCAGGAAACCCCTTGTTTACCACAGTATTTCTACAATAATGCAAACCTCATCTAAAAAGTAAGCTGTCAAAATATCTCAGTTCAGGAAATCATGTTTTCAAGGAAATACTGCTCAACAAAAATCTTTAGAAAGTACAATCCTATACATATTATTTCATTTATCATATGGAATAACATTGTTTTAACCAGAGTAATCAATAGAGAAGGAATTATAGGAGGACAAAAACAGTTACTTCACTATGCACAGATGATTGACATACACATCCTCTTCCAATAGTATGTAAATGTATAGAAGTTGCACACATTAGGGGTTAATTTGTAGTGAGATACAGATCTCAGATATGGAAAGAAATAATAGTTATTGTATAGGTAGAGGATTTGTAACCTGGCAGACAGAAAATGACTGTGCAATACTGCATGTTTAAAATTTAAGAAATACAGTTTGCCTTCATATCAAACACATTTCCCTTCGACACAAGCCCCCTGCAAGTCTCTGCCCCCTCACCAAAACAAACGGTGGAAGAGAAGCCTGTGGGACTTACCTGTTTGCCTTACAGGGGATGAAGAAGTTTTAAGCATCAAAGTTCTCATGGCAATCAGCCGCTAGCACTTAGCTCACGTGAAGATAATTACATTCTCCCATCTTTTAGATTTCTTAGTAAGTGAAAGCTGGTGATGGATGCCAGCAGCCTTGTTAGAATATCACTGTAATCCTTTCAAGCTCTGGAGATCGCTTAGAAAACCAAGTCAGAAACATGCAGTGTCTACAGCTTCACAAGCAGCTCAGCATTTTCCAGGTGTGTACACATCTTCCTTTTCCAGTACTGTACTTTACAGAGCATTCTACCTATCTTCATTTGAGTAGAAAGAACACAGTTGTTCAAAGTAAATTCTATGTGAACAGAAGTGTTCTACATTTTTAAGTTTTCTCACACCAAATGGTTATTATTTTAGGAAAGGAGACACCCTTTAGGTTTTTTGGTTGTTGCTGTTTCCTCGTAAATCAAAAAAGAGGAAAAAAAAAGCTTCAAACAGAGAAGCAAGAAGCAAAGAACAGGATATAGCAGTTCAAGAAGCAGCAGGCAAGGATGGGTGTCTTGTGATTGCTTTGAGTTAATACTCCTCAGGGGGAGATGAAAAAAGCACAAATACAGCAAAATCTGTCTTACAGAGTAAAAATCTGTTGTATAAGCCAGTCTCTGGCAAAGTAAAACAGCATGTGCGTTTACTCCATTAATTTCTAGCATGCCAGAGTGCAAAGGAAATTAGAAGCTTTCTGTTTATTAGCAGCAAACAGGTAGGAAGGGGGAAAGAAAATTCAGGATATGTAACTAGTGTAATTGTTTCTGCTCTCCTGAGAAACGTATCAGATCTATCGAAGCTGTGTATGTGAAAGCAGTATTTATCAGCACCAGAGAACATTTTATCATTACCAGTATTGTCTGGAGCATATGTGGAGGGTGAACATTTAATAATGCTGCATCCCCTAGATGCAAATAGCACATTTGTGACTGGTTTTTCTATAGCTTAAACATGCCTCTGGACTCTCTGGAAAATATGACTATGAAAACTGTTACAAGAATCATAAAGGCTGAACACTTTGGAGTAACTGACCCAATTACTGGCACCAGGCAATGGGAAATTCAGCCTAACAACCTTAATTCAAATCCCACTGAAGCCCATGAAAGTAGATTTTGAGAGGCTGTGAATAAGGACCTGTGCCAGCTGGCTCCTGTGTCCCCGGGCATGAGAACACAGCTAAATCACAAAGTCACCAAAACCAACTTGGAAGGAGCTGGTTGAAACCCTGCTCTGACCTGACACTCTCCTGGAGGTAACTGGATGATGCTGGGTCTGAATTTGCTCACATAACGTATGCAGCACCAACACATGCCTGTTCCCTTCAAGGCCAAAATGAAAACAGTCCATTTATTTGTATGATGAGTCCAGTCACAGGCCAAAATGCCACTGAGTCAAATGCTATTCAAGCATAAAACAAAGAAACTCCTCAGCTGCATGAATTTACTGTCCAGCTGTCACCTTTCATACTTTCCACACATACCTCCCACCTGCAGTGCCACCAAATCTTGCAGAGCACGGAGTTCTTGACTTTAAAGCTTTCTAGTTATTAACCCTGCCAATCTTTGGGTCATTTTCCCCCCATAGCAGAGTTTGATCTAGCCCTTTCCTTTTTTGAAAAAAAGATTAACCCCTATTTCCATTACTCCAGTTATTAGGGTGTCTGAAGTCAATGTACATCTCTGTGATACACTGAAAATATGAAAAATGGGGAAAAAAACAGGGCCATGTTTCATATTCAAGCTTTGAGGAACTGCACATGCCAGAAGCAGCAAATCCCACATCCTTGGCACAGAACAAATCACTGATAGCTTGGGGCTTTGCCTCAAAATGCTGCAGCACTTACTTTGCATATTCCCTTCTTTGCTATATTCACAATTTTGCATTTTGCTGCAATGCAAGTATCCTAAGCTTACATGTTCATGGAAAACCCCCTTCCCTTTGAGGAAGCTTTTGTAGGGGAAGCATTTGCACATATGTTCCTAAGCATTAGATATGCTGCCAACTCCCTTTCTATATCTGATGCCCAGGTGGAAAGCAAATACTCTTTCTAGATGCACAGCAACCCCACTGCCCCTGGAATAGCCACAGATAGGAAGGTGAGAACACAGTTTTTTGGGCACTGCAGAGAAAATCCCAGCCTATCATTCAGTCCAGCAACTTTCAGTGATATCTTGAGTTGTACCAAATCCGTTCAGACCTCTCTAGACCCCTAAGAAAATTTTTCTCTTCCTTGTCCACTCTGCAGTTTGGTTGGGTGTTTGAGTCTTCCCACTGGCACAGGGCTGCTTTCCAGCCCAACCTTTGACAGACAACCACATGCAGCACCCTTTGATAAAAAAGCAATAAAGCACTTGCACCATCCATTGCAGGATATGTAAGCAAACAGCATTCCACCCCAAAAGAAGCTGCCACTGCCACTGATGCAGCATGCAGTGCTTTTTGCATACCAACATGTATTTCCCACTATGGTAGATGGAAACTACAGATTAAGGGCTACTCTAGCATTGTCACTGCAATAAACTCTCTGGTGTTGTGTGTCAGAAATCTCAATGCACAGCCAGTTTTCAACTCACATTTGACTTCTAAATATGCTTGTAATGCATTCTGTATTTTTAGCATGCCCAGGGTCTCTACTTTGAGTTACCAGCCTGAGAAATCTTTGAAACGATGTTGAACGAACTTTTGAAAGACTGGCCCATTTTAACACTGGGCAGTAGGAGAAAAAAAATTAGACAGATATAAGATATCAGTAGCTTCTTCCAGAAACAGAGGTCAGTGGCCATGAAATTTGTCACTATCTTGTTAAGCATCACGAACTTCAATATTTTGACACTACAAAGTGCACCTGCCTCTAGAAATTATTTTGAATGTCTGAATTATCCCTCTTCCATCAGATCCAATAATCCTTGTGTAAAAATATTTGCCTTATATTTTGTACTAGCTACTTCCAGCACTCAAAGGTATATTTTGGGAATAGAGGTCAACGTGTGTATGTCCCAAAGGTAGGATATTAATAACACTAGAGGATCTATAGTTTTCCATAAGACATGGCATTTCAGCTACTGACTGTAAAAAATTGAATCTGTTCCAAGGGTTGTTTTTACATAGGAGGGTGACACTATCCTTGCAGAGGGCTTATGGGTATTCCCTTCTCATCCTGGGAGAGTCTGAGTGTCCCAGGAAGGACTCTGAACATCTTCAGTGCCTTTTGGAGGTCAGAAGGAAATGAGTGAGGTATACAAGCCCCTCAAGGAGCCTAGCAAGCATGATATAATGCTTCACTCTGTCATCTGGATTTTCTTCCATACTATTCTAGCATGAAAAAAGCCTTTGACAGACTGGGATCAATTAATTTTATAATATGTGCATCTCCTTGAGCACTAAAGACCTCCAAATATACTTTTTTTGTATCTTGCTCAAAGAGTTCTTACCAAAGCCATTCTCCCTATGCATCTTGGTAAGTTGTTTTCACTAAATAATATATCCTGCACAATTTCCTTGGTGAAATATAACCAAATGGTAAAACAGTCCTAAGACCAAAACCAAAATACTAAAAAGCATAACTACTGAAAGTTAGCACTGTCTAGGGTACAGAGTCTTGTAAGAAGAAGCAGTAAATAAGAAACACAGGATAAACAGGAGTGGAAACTGGTGTATTTAACAATTACATTACTTTTATTTCTAACCAGAAACATAAATCCTGATGCACTCTGTGCATATCCATATTCATATCTGGAACAAATTTATTTGTGCTTGAAGAACAAGTCCCTATACCTGGGAATCAGGAAGTTGAGTCTGCAGCTCAAGATTCAATTTGGGCTTAAGTTCAGCCATATTTTAAAATAACACTTTGTGATCACTTCTACTTGGAGCAACAGCAGTAAGAAATGAAAGAACTGTATTTAATTTTGATTAAGCTCAAACAATTTTTTTATGTCACATACAAAATCAGTTCTAACACTGCAGAGCTGGACTATCTCACATTCCCTGCAAAAGAGTAGAATGCTTATGTAAACATGTCTATATCATGCCAGCACATGTGTCAACATGAATCTAAACTGATACATTACTTTTTATTTACTGTCCTGTGCTCAGTGTTCAAGTACCCAAATATTGAAGGCAAGCTTGAGGAAGAGGCTGCATTTATTTCACGGTTCAGAGACAGAAAACCCTTTATTAAAGGAAAATGACTCTAGTCTTTTAGCTGCTTTAAGCGAAGGTTACAACACATTCCTGGCAGACATCATTCATGTGGGGGAATACTGTAACGGGCTGCCAGGATACATAGGTATAATGCCATTTTTTCCCTTGGACTTTCACAAACTCTGTAGAGTCCACTCTGAAGTGAGCTAGTTCCATCAGCTTTTGAAAAAAAAAATTCTAAACTGCTTGAGCACTGCTTGGCACCCTGAAAATAAAAGATAAATTCCAAAATGGAGGTGAAATACAAAGAAGATGATTGAAGGCCAACTCAAGGATAAAAGTAGAGGTGGAAGGGCTTAGGGCAAGAATGTCAGGGGGAAAATAGAGCTGTAGGAAGTGAGTTAGAGAGAACAGAGGTACAGGCTGAGGAGGGAAAGATATGGTAAGATTTAAACTCATGTAAAAAGAATGAAGGTGTGAAGCAAACAGCCTGGAATCCTGGAAGAATATTCCCCAAACTGTGGTTTGGTCATGTCCTGGAATTAACTGCATAGGTCAAATTCTCTGGTAAGAATAGAAAAAAAAAGAAAGCGAGTGTGAGTTAATTTGATTGTCCATATTTTTAAACAGTTTTAGGCAAGCATGGGACAAAAAGAGGGCTTTAAAAAATAAAAGCTTCAACCTTATGCAGGTAGAAGGGACCTCAGGAGGTCATCTAGTGAACCTTTGACTCTGACCCACTTTGTATTGCTTGACAGAAGTGCCTGCCTTTCTCTCAAGCTTAGCTGTAGTAACGAGCTTTTATTAGAGCACGTCTTGAACAGATGGGAAAGACTTCGTTTAATTTCTTTTCAATTTTTCTCTGGCTTCATACCTTCGCAGTGCTTAAATATTATGTATGTGTTATAATCATTCTCACTGTATGCTAGTCTGTAATCTTCATAAACCCTAAATAAATAAGCCACAGATATTTTATATCAGTTGCTGCTTTGATTCATGCATTGGGAAAGATTTTGGGGTTTGTGAAGAGAAGATCACATAAGAAAGATTCAGCTCAGTCACCCATTCATGACAACATTTTCATTATAGAGAACCTGTGACCAGTCCTTTCCTGAGAGCTTTGAATAGTAAGTGCAGTAATGTTTTTTAAACTTTGTTTGAACAAAAAAAAAGTGTGCTTGCATCTCATGTGGCTCATTAACGCAACAGAGCCATGATATATCAATCAAGTTACATATAAAGAGGAATATAATAGCACAATGAGTCTGTAGTCCTGTTTCTAATTAACGTGGCTTAACCAGACACAATGAGCAGTCTCACTGTGGAAGCATACTCCTGTGACTGGCATATAAAAAATAATCTGGAAAGGTTCAAAGGATTTCAGTCCAAAAAACTGGTTATTTTTTCCATCATCACAGCTCAATTTCGTTTCAACTAGTAGCTTTTGAAGGGAGTAGTTGAGAGCAGTATTTGAAGAGGAGAGCTGGTATCATCATTACCCATATACAAAACAGACATAACATTTACTTCCCACAAAAAGACATTGTGATGTTTTCATTAAAATTAATAAAATGTTTTGCAAT
>JAYRBT010000177.1:49769468-49811741 GCA_036023395.1 Myiotriccus ornatus | reverse complement strand
CAAAACAGACATAACATTTACTTCCCACAAAAAGACATTGTGATGTTTTCATTAAAATTAATAAAATGTTTTGCAATCCACAGATGGAAAAGACTGTCTAAAGTCAAACAATTCTATTCATAAGAATGTTTTTGCTTTTCAGTCCATTTACAGGCTGCCATGCATTTGTTTTGCTCTTTCTTATTCCTACAGAATATTCTGTAGTTTGTACTTCTATCCTCATCCTTGGAATCAGATAACAGTGGGTTCTGGCACAGTGCTTTGCACAATTACCCTAGTGAATCTTAAAGACCACAATGATTTCATGAAGTCGGGAAGCAAAATTTCAATTTCTGAAATACTAGTACCATAGCCATTACAAAGTAGCCTTTTTAGGTCTGTAAACCCATAATCTCCACTGAAAAGCAACACTGCTTGACTCTTGTCTACCAGATTTCTTTTATAGTTATTCTATTTTTTTCAAGAATATCTCTTTTGTTTATCCAAGACTAACAAAATCAGAAACTTAAGACAGGTGAGGAATGAAGTAGTAGTATTGTTACACATACCTGAACTGTACCAGCACTTTGGCAAGAGAAGCTATTCTGAATCTTCTGTCCTGAGGCATTAAAGCAAAGGTCACAGTAACTTGTACTCATGAAAGATCCTGTGGTTTTTCCCATAAGCTTCAGGTGACAAATGCAGAACCTTGGACAGAATCCAACTCAGGAAATTGCCTACTAACTATATAAAATAATTTCTATAGTTTCAACTCAGTAATGTATTTTTCTCCACTCTCCATCATAAGGTCCTGTTGCTGGGCAGCCTTCAGTAACATGAACATTTTCAGCAAGAGTTGTTTTGAATTACAAATATTCCTAAAAAGTTAAATTTCACAGACTACTTCAGCAACTGGGTTCAAAGAAGCCATAGAGCTCAAGCTTTTCTATTGCCATTTTATCTTAAAGAATTAACTTCTTGTGCTAATATACTGTTTTCCTAAACACTGTATTTAACTTCATATTTGGTAATGTCTTACTGCTTTTTATTTATTTTTTTTCCTACAAACGTTGGAAAATAATTTCTTCTATAAGCTGTCTTATTAGAGTCTGACTGGTAATTCTTAGCATAAGGAAAGAAAAGACTTGGGGTTTTTTTGCTTTTAACACAGCAGATCTAATGGACAGTATGTTTTTAGCTGTTTACCATAAAGCTGAATTATTTAGAGAAGGACAAAGGTCAAAGGCTAGATACTTTCAGCTGCTTGAAAATGCAAGTAGAGCCCCTGAATTAGCTGGTAATGCCATTATGAGCCTGAAATTTATGGGAAACATTAGGACCAAGGCTCTGTGAATATTATGGCTGAAGATTTTGGAAAAACTTAACTCAGCAAAGATACCATAGAGCACGACCCAGGTTCACTGCCCCACAGTAATTCCATAGCTGAACATTATCTGCCTCTCTCCATCAGCAGCCCCTGGGCAGGGACCCCTTCTGAGGAGGCCCCTCCTCTCTGTTCCGGTGGCCTGAACAGGGTGAGGTTTCTTGGCAGTGAAGGGGGGTGTGGCCGTCTTGGTGCACAAGGAGTGTCGCACCAAATCACTTTTAATAGGTTTTGTTTTGCAGACACATGCCTAGGCCTGTTGGAAAACTCAAACAGTTCCATAAATTTTGAATGACTTTGTACTAGAAGATATATGTTTAAAGGCCATACCTTTTTATAAAAACATAATTTCCACACTTCACTTGTGAGTTTTCCTCTCTCTTATAACACTTAATACCAGATGAAAAAGATATTCATATTCTGTGAAGAAAAAAATTGTCTCCTGTGAAGACATAGCCATTAAAGTTCTTCTGGTCTACATAGGCTTATTTCCTTCTAACTGCATATATTTTTTTCTTCAGTTAGTTTTAGATAATCATATTATTTGCTGCTAAGTTTTTTGAATGATATATTGAGTACTTATTCTATCAAACAGCTGCCATCAAATAGTCTTAAAATCCTCAAAATAGCCTTAAGATCCTCAAAATCAGGCAGTGACAGCATTATATTTGCATATACAACCTTAATATAGCCATGGGTGTAGCAGTTTTGAACACCATTTTCATATACTTTTTCCACAATACAGCATCTCCTTATGATCTTAAAAATATATGTGAAACTCAGCACAAAATAAAGACTAAGTAATGTTTCCACAGATAAACTACAAGAAATGGAACAATGTTTGTCCATTTATTTTGAAAATCCATATTTTTAATAAATTACAGCTTATAATATATTCAAGTAAGGTTGGGGGGGAAAGGAAAGAAGAACTGAAGGTTCTTTTTGGTTGTTGTTTAAATGGGATAATTACCATATTTTAGTGGATTAATTACCTATGAGGAAGGTCCCATTTATGATAAAGCATTAGCTGCTGAATGTGGACCTAATACGAAGCACAGTAAGTTGCAAACTAAACAGTCCTCTTTGAGGTTATCAGGAAGTGTAGTATACTGGGTGTTTACATGTTCTTTCAACAATCTTCTATATTCAAGTTTGGGTGTGTTTTTTTTCTTTGCAGCTTTAAAGCTCTTCCATTTGTTTGTGTTTGGGGTTTTTGAAATTTAATTTTTCAGGCACGTGCTCATGAAGATGAAGAGAAACACCTAGGAATATTTTAATGAAAATATATTTTGTTTCATAGAATGAGATATATTTTGTTTCATAGAGTGCGAAATAATTTAACAGGTATGCATACATACTAGTAACAATTACCTAGTTCTGTAATTTATTTCATCTATTGCATTCTATTTCTTTTCCTAAACACCTACTGTACAAACTTTTTCCAACCAATTCTCATAAAGTACAACACCATTGCATGGGTGATCATTATGAAGACTTATATTTCTGATTTAAACTGTTTCAAGCTGAACAAAATAAAGCAAATTCTTTTCTCATTTATACTATAATGCAAATTTTCTTAATAATTTATTAGAGAAATTTCACAAAGTTTTGTGATGAAATCCTCAGCTATATCAAATTTACAGAAAGGTTTTCTCCAATATGCCCATTTCTTAGAAGGCTGTTCATTTTACAGACTTTACACTTTCAAATATATATATGCCTTAAACAACAATGGTATTCATAAGTAAACCCAAGAAAATAGGTATTTTTCCACTTTTTCTTTTGTTATCTTTTCCTCAGCTTTGTCCTTCAGCAAGTTATTTAAAACTTCAACTTTTTCTGCTCTAAGAACTTATTTATTCTTGTCTCTCCTTCGTGAAGTTATAGGGCTAATTTATATGCAGCAAACACATAAAAATTCCACAAGAATCTGCATAAATATTTCTCTATCCTTTTATACAATATTTCATTGTTACAGTACTTGATTTCTCTACAGTTTTAACAGAATACATATTCTATACCTCCTTAATAAATCATAAGAGAATACCTATTAAATAAGAAGCAAGAAAAGTTAAAAACGCTGATATGGCTTTCCAAAGTGGAAAAAAAAAAAAAAAAAGCCTTAAAAAAAATACCTTCTATCAATATAACAATCTTACAGCTCATATTATGCATAAACACACAACACACATGCTTTGCCCACCAAAAGCTTGAAAGCTATGGGGTTTTCCACCACAAAGGCATGATACAAAGAATAAGGCAACAAGCAAATTTCATTTTACCAGGTTTTTTGGCCAATGCTGGAGGAAATTATAACCAATACATCATATTTTTTTCTCAAGTCTGATATTTCCTATGTCTTAAAAAATGATTATAAAGTTTTTTTCAGGCTTTTCCATAAGAGAAAAAAAAAAATAGTAAGAAATACTAATTGCTCAACTTAAGGAAATATAAGAACTTCTAAATTATTGTAAAGTAGGGCAGATACACCCAAAGCACTTTTGGATTGCTGACTTTAAGTTTTCCTGTTTCAGCATTAAAATTTAGAGATTAAATTCTGTTCTATTTCCCCCTAGTGACCACTTTCATTGAAATAGGAATTCATTCAGATTTATTGTGAAGTAGCAGAACAGGAGATGACCCCTTAAGGCAGCCACTCATTCCTCTTGTAGCAAATTATGTAATTCTTGGATTTGATTTCCAGTGCACATGAGGCACAAGATGTGCTTTAGATAAAAAGAACAGGGACAAAGATTTAACGTAGAGTAGGGCTTTATTCAAGTGCTCTAAAATGGAATTTCCAAAGATGTTTTCAATTTTGGTATCTGTTGCTCTGTGAACATGCTTTTTGAGATCAACTTCTGGCAATTCGAGTGAGACTTATCATTTTTATGCTGTTAAATTTTAAGCAGTATGAACCAATTACTTCCAAATAAAAAGGTGAATGCCTATTTCAAATGCACTTCTATCTGGGGGTGATGCTTTTGCAGGCATTGGAAATTTTGCTACAGTTGTATGACCTTTGAGAGATTTTCCCTATTTTTTCATTCTTTGATGTTGGTAATTTATATCCCAGATTACAATAATAAAGAAAAAACAATTCTAAGAAAAGCATTGCCAGAATTTTCTGCCTGTCCCTTTTTCTTCCTCTTACAGCCTCAAATTTTATAAAAAAAAAAAAAAAGAAAGGCGGGGGGGTGTGGAGATTTCACAGGAAAACAAAGGCTTTTTTTTTTTTTTCTCTTTTGACAGCAAGACACATTTAGCAATTCCTATATAGAATAATACAAGGGAATACAAATAATTGTGTTCAGGCCTACTGTCATTACTAGAGCTAATCTCTTGCATTCATTGAGAAATATCTTTGAGATCAGCTCACTGAATTTAAAGAAAGAATCTTCATCTGTAATTCTTTGCAGAAACCTATGATGCTGTGCAAACCCACAAGCCCAGACACCAGCACTGAGTGAGAATACCTGTTTCAAAGCTGTGGTAAGTGCTAATTCCTAGGTCATCCTTTCCATGTGTTCCTGAGACTTCCAGTCAACAGATCCCTTTAAGCCATAAAATATTCTCCCTGGCACCATGCCCTCTTCTCAAGAAAATTTAGTTGAAACATTATAAAGGTAACAGAGAACCAAACTCATCTTTGCACAACTTATTAGACCTTCTCTGATCACATTTAAGACCAGAAGACACATCTGATTGATCTTTCTAGGTATTATGCCTCTAATCACTGTGGCTGAATAATCTTTCCCCTTTAGCTAAACAAGTTAAGACAGAATGAAATTATCAGTAATTCAGTTATGTAGGTTTTTCTTGGTTTTTTTGGTTCTGTACTAAACAGGAAACAGCACAAACAGTACTCCAGGTTGAACACAGAATTTTCGATTCTTCCAACACTCACTGCATTCAGTTTGCCTACAGCCCTAATACATCTTCAGCTACCAGTGAATTAAAACATGATGTATCCACATGCATCTTTGCCTGTCTCTTGTTCTTCCTATAACAGAATTATAGGAAGTACTTAACAGAAGACCCTTTTGTAGTGAACCTATTATCTTCCAAAATGTCTTTATTTCAGTGCAACAGCCTTTCCATTGACATGATTTGTATTTCCTGTCACAGCCTAAGGAATTTCTATATTATTTCCATTTCATAAATCCATCATATAAGAAAGTCAATAATACTATATTTTTTTCTCCATTTATCTTTAGAAAGAACATTTTTTTTCGAGTTCTACATTAATGATGAAAAATTGACTGTGGTTTTGCAGAAGAACTTAGTTATTAAAATCTGAATTAATCATATAAAAGGGAAATCCTCGTTGCCTTGTAGTGTAGTATGCACAAAATCTGAAAAGCGATTCTCTCTGTTCTGGGTTTTGCCTCTGCTCTCATAATCCTGTTGATTTTCCTCTGAGATACTACTATTTATGGCCTATGAACCACCCTGGATATAACATTTAAAGTAATAATTACATGGGTCAGAAAAAGTGTCTTAAATGTTTTGTGATTTCTCAAATTCAAATCAAAACTTAACTTCAGATTTTAAGAAAACATTTTTTTTTCTTCATTTTCAAGGGGGAAATATAGGTCATCCTCTGCTGAAGAAACCATATTGAAGTTATTTGAGTTATACCAACAGGTAATTTGACTCAGAAGGTACCAGCTGCAATACTGCTTAATTGAATGCTGCAATACTGCCTAATTTAATTATTTAGCAGAAATAAGTCTCTATATCTTGTTCAGCTCTCAGTGAAAACTGAACCAAAGGACATGTTTGTCTGTGTATCAAGGGTACATTGATACTATTCTGAATCCCAGGCAACAAAGGAATAAAAACCTGCTAAAGCTCAAATGTTGAAGGTAAAAGGATACGGTCATGTTTTGGATCTGGTCACAAAGATGAGGGGGATGAACATTTTCTGGGCAACAGCAAAAACATGAATAGCACAGGACAGGTTTGAAATGGACTCTTTCATCATCCAGACATCCATTGGGAAAGGAAGGTAGAACGAACAAATTGGCAGCAAAGTCATATGTTGACATATCTATTTCTATAAAAGGTGAAGAAAGAAAGCAAAGGAGAAGGTCTTCTGACTGTCCTTCTGGCCAGCCTGAAAGAGCTGGTTGAGAATGCGCAGCTACAAAGCAACCTGTGAGAGTGACCGTGAAATAGATGACAGAACTCACAGGCCTCAGATGGTTAGAAAGGAGAATACGAACATCATAAATCATGGAGCTTAGGACAGCAGAGTGCAATAAACACTTAGAGGTGGATGTGCTAGATTTTTACATAATGTCAGTAAAAAGTGGAAAAGGAACTGGGGAGAGCTGGTAGTGCTGTTAAAACAAACAAAACCCAAAGGAACAAATTAAAGGAAGGACAATTCATAGGCACAAAGTATCCTGATCCTAGGGTATCAACAGCCTAAGGATATAATGAGAAAGGCAAAACATAACTTGTGAGAAAGTAAAATATAGGAGAAAATACTCTAGATTTATGTTATTAGTATTGCAATATTAAGAAAAATTCTGGTCTGTTTCTCAAGCAGAATCTTGAGAAGGTCACAGTGTTAATGACATCTTTGCTTCTGTCTTCACTAAAAATGAACATCTTTGCTTCTGTCTTCACTAAAAATGTCAACGTGATCTTACGAGCTAAGACAATGAGCTGCAGTGATAGAGATGAGTAATAAAACCAGAACAGGGACAAACAGTTTGGAAAATAGGTAAATGAGAGGTTTTAAGATCGACTCACTGGAAATTCTCTGTAGGTATTTTCATTCACACAGCCTTTTATCCCAGGGATGATAAATGATTATCTTTTGAAAACTTGTCAAAAATAAATAAGGCTCCACAAAACTGGGAAGGCCACTCCTACATGTAATTATCAAAAAAAAAAAAAAAAAAGGAAAAGAGAGGAGAGACCAGCTAGAGGAGAGAAAACCACTCAGCCTACTTTCTGTTCCAGAAAAATCCTGGAACAAAAAGTCAAACCATTCACAAACACTTAAATGTCAGAGAAGTCGTAAGTGACTGCTAGTGTGGACCTTCCAATATCAAATTATATAAATTAATCTAATTCTTTTTATGGGATCAGAATTATTAAGATGTAACAGTGGAAAAAAAAAGTAGACAAAAATAACCTGTCCCAAGTCGAGTTGTTGTTCAAAAGATGACACAGGTTGGGGCATAGTGTTGTTCTGCTGGAGGGTAGGAAGGCTCTGCAGAGGGATCTGGACAGGCTGGGGAACTTACTGCTCTCTACAACTACCTGAAAGGAGATTGTAGCCAGGTGGGCATTGTTCTCTTCTCCCAGGTGAAAAGCAACAGGATGAAAGGAAATGGCCTTGTGCCAGGGGAGGTTTAGATTGGATGCTGGGGGAAATTTCTTCACTGAAAGGGTTGTAGTTGTCGAGTATTGTAACAGTCTGCCCAGGGAAGGGGTGGAATCACCATCCTTGGAAGCACTGGAAGACGTGTGGATGTGGCACTTGGGAACATGGTTTAGTGGTGGACTTGTCAGTGCTGGGTTGATGATTGGGCTTAATGATCTTAGAGATCTTTTCCATAGTAAGTGATGTTATGATTCTATAAGTCAAAATTGAACTCCACTGAGCTGAGTATCCTTTCTCTGCCCCTAGCAGGTGTCAAGGAAGAACATGAAAAAAATACCGTAAATATATACTTAAATTTTCTGGGATAGGCTGTCCTGGTTTAACAAATACTCAACTTAATGACTTTTGGAGCTGGAAGTTGCATCAACAGCTATTTTGGCCTATTCCATTGAATATGAAAGGATATTTTAAATAAAATATTGCAGAATCTTCTATTATAATATTTTCATAAATCACTTGTATGACATTATAGATATAATATACTTGTTAAATATGGCAATCATACCAGAATTGTAGAATTTTCAAGCCCTGAAAGGTCTAGGACTAAAACTCCAAATAATTTTAACAGGTTAGAGAACTCTCCTGCAAAACCGGGATTCATATTAGAGGGGAAAAAAGAAAGTAAAGTTATACACTTAGATTACGCTACACAAATAGAGGATAGGGAATGACAGATCTGCTCTGCTGTAAAAGATCTGAGGATTAAAGTGGATCAGATCTGAGCACGTGCCAATAACATTGCCAAAAGCAAACATACTGCCTAAATGAAAGGCTGTCTGTAAAAGATGGTGCAGCATCCACTGGAGTAGGTTTCAGTTACAAGCACTGCTCCTCAGGAATAGTCTAAGGCATATGAAAGAATGATAGATTTCAAAATCTATCATTCAGGAAGAATGATAGATTTCAATAAAATGTTTTGCAGGAAGGGTTCAATGGGTCATATAATCTAAAGGACAGAAATCTGAAAGGAAATCTAGCAGTTTTCAGATGTGCAAAGAGTAGCTGTAAGGAAGAGACTAAGCAATTCTTCATGAACACTAGGGACAAAGCAAGAAGTTTCACACATAAATATCAACACAGAAGATTCAAAGACAGGCCCTGGAAAAACTTTTGGACAACTAAAGTTTTCCACAAAATCAGCCAGTCTCCATCAATAGAGGTTATCAAGGAGAAAGTCAGGCAAACACTTATCAAAAAAGCCTTAGGCATAAATGACACAGCTTCAGGTTAAGGGAGGGGAATGTCTTCCTGTTTTATTTTCTGCGCACTTATCGGGTTTATTTCTCTCTATTTTTGCATAAAGGCAGATAACTACTAGAACAAATCACCAGAGGATATTGTAGATTCTCAGTTTCTTCTCGTTGCATTTGAAGATACAAGACCTTCCTATGAAATATACTGTATTACAACAGATAATTATTTGGCTTTATGCAGAAATTACTGACAGTGATTTTATGATTTTTTTTTCTGAAGGAGATTAAACTACATGTTTCTAATGTTTTATTCTGGCCTTACTATCTGGGCGTTACAAATAGGTTAATTAAAGACGTCACTCAGGGGGCTATCAAAGTGACTACTGAATTTTTCACTCACAATGTTATACAATATGATACAGGAGGCTCAGAAGGGACAAGAAGCAGTGGTCTCAAACTAAAATACAAGAAATTCTGTTCAAATTTCAGGATAAAACTCTTTTACAGAGGTTGACTGCTGCAGCATGTTGCCCAGAGGTGTTACAGAATCTTCAACCCTGAGCAATCTGCTGTAGTTGATCCTGCTTTGAGATGGGGTTTGGACTGCACAGTCACCAGAGACCCCTTCTAACCTCAGCCTCCTGTGACTCTCTAAGATCCCATCAATTCCAGATTTCAACTGCATGCAGTGCATCTTATCATCATGAATCAAGTGAAAACTCTGAAGCATTCAAGAATGAAAACAAGAAAAACCCATGTGAAGAGAACTTTCTCTCCTGTCATGGTCCACATGGATTTTTTTTTTTCTGGTGTATCCAAATTATTTTTGTTCCAACTGGATAGTTTTTCTAATGAAAATGAGACTGCTGCTATTAAGAGTGTGGGAAATGTATCTGGTGAAAAGCTAAGTTACAGTCTTTATAAGATGCCACCCTGTATGTATGTGATAAGGAGTGATGCAAAACAGTAGAAGGCGGCTCGGTAAAAAGGGGGAGATGATGAGATCCTCCACATGAATTGGAAATTATAAAGACCTATTTAGAACAATATTTTAGAATAGATAATACAACATTAAAAATGAGGAAAAGAGAATTTGCAATGGAATATGCTTTAAAAAAAAAATAGACAAAATACTAGAAAATGTTTGGTGTGCATTGAAAGACAGGGAATGGAGGCAAAAGCAGAAGGAATCATCTTCCATGGCCCAGTGAGGGCTGCTGTCAGATTCTAGACCCTCAGCACAGAAATCTGGAGTTTTGCCATATGCAATTCACATCTTGAGACTGATATAATCCCAACCAATCTGTGACTGAGGGTTCATCAGTAATGGCTCTTTTTAAAGGCTCTTACCTTTATTCCCTGGACAGCAGAAGCAGGACAACCTGATTAACCCACTTCTCTACTGAGTCCATATTTTCAGAATAAGAATCATCTCTCTTGATTTATCTGACCCCTCAGGAGTGCAAACAAGCTCTTCTCATGATGAAGGAAAGAGTTAGATGCCTTTAAATGGGAGTGAGAATCACAAGTAAATACAGTAAGCACCGTGCTAATCAGAGGTAACAAGATGACAGGGTGTCCCCTTGCTGAAACTGCACTAAAAGCTAGTGCAAGTCAGACACTTAGAGATTGAAACCATCTCTTGGACTTTGGCATTTATATCAAGTATTTTGGAAACAAAAGACTCCTTAATTCACTTAAATGGCTGAAAAATGGAAGTGGTGATTATAATTTATGTTATAGATTGGAAGTTAAGTGCTCTCATGCAGGAAATAGAAACTCTGAATACAAGACCTTCTCCAGCCTTCTGGTTCAAGCTCAAAATTTCCATCTTCCACCAGTGTGGTCTATCACTATTTTTAAAAGGAAGCTTTGGATGGGAATCACTTTCCTACAGAAGCTCTGTCATCATGCAATAAAGAATCCAATTTCTCATATATTAAGAAATTTACTACTCAAATTGACTAACAAATTGAGAATGTAATTTCATTTGAAAATGAAAAATAAAGGCAAAGTCAGTGTTAAAGAGAATTCATCTGTAAATAGCAAATTGCCTCCTGGAGCAAATGCACTCATTACGCTCAAAGAAAGGATGAGATCTCCCACAGTTAAATAAAACTAGTAGGAAAAATAATTGCTTGATAAATCAGAGTAATTAAATTTTGCACATGTGAATGCTACTGCACCTCTGTCTTCAGCACAACAAGGCCAGCACATAAAGCTCAGCCTTTCCTCCCTGAAAAATCTATTACTGAAAGAAAGACCACACCTTTTCCCTTTTAGCTCTTCATTAATGAGGAATAGGAAATCATGGAAAATGCCCCACAAAGCTACTGAGATCAGAGCAGTCAAAAACTGTGGTGATGCTCTCTAGTTTCAGTTCAACTTTGCCAACCTTCCACCGATCATTAGTGAGTCTTCTAGCATCTTAAAACCATCTTGTTTTAAAGCAATAGACTCTTGTTTTCCTTTGGAAACCTGCCTGACAGGTCATTTGTTAGTTGATCTAGTCTTATATGTTAATTTTTGTATATCAGGTAAAGAACTGTTTTCCCTTATAACCTTCCACAGGACAAATATTTACCCATAAGACCTCTAAACCTTATAGGTACACTGATTGCTCTGTATTAGTTCTGAAAGAAACCTTCTGCCCTTACCCTTTCAAACTCTAAAAATTAATTCCTCACCATTCAAAATATTTTTGTGTTTAGGCTATCTAAACACATTTATCTACGTGTAGGCACACACACGTTCATCCACTGTTCATCCTTGTGCTGCCGTCAGCAGAAACCCAGCCAGTGCAACCTAGAGCACGATTCAGTTCACCCCAGCCAAGGGAACCAGCAGCTGCTGAGCTGAATCACTCCCTCAGCTCCAGTGACTCCAACCTTGGTCTTTATTGACTCCAAGAAGGGCTTTGATACTGAGGGCTCAGTTCATTGCCCACATGGAGGGAGCCAGTGCCGTTTGAGATGGACAGCAGAACCTGCCTGTCCTGCTGGCAGTAAGTCTCCCAGAGCTGTCAAAGTGCCTGGCATACTCTAGGGCATCTGAAATGGTAGCAGTTTCTGTGGGAGAAGGACTAAATCAAGCCTGTAGGCCCCAAACAGACTTCCACACATAGGCATAATAAATTTAGGTATTTCAGTTTCCAGTTGAATCTCTGGAAATTTAGGAGTCTGAACAGCTATATCTGGAAAGGCCATGTTAGTGCCACAGTATATGCAGTGCTCTTAAGAAATGGCTTATGATGATTTCCTTCCTATTATTCAGGAGACTAACAGAAGAAAAACATTCATATATGTTCCTTAAGAGTACAAGGATGTGTTGCATACCCTGTCTTCAGAACCAGTCAAGCAGAAAGCACCAGTAAACACTTTCAAAAGGGTTACAGAAGAGTGATTTGGGGCTTAAGGGTCATTTTAAGGCATGATAAGGTATGATAAGATTTAGATGGTCATAAGTTAACTCCACATTTTATGTCACCTCAGGTTTTCAAGCCATCTAGACTCACTATCAATGGATAGCATTTGAACTAAAAATTCACACCTCTCAGCTTATTCATGCAAGCTCAGTAGACGGCAAACTTGGCTACAGTCCAAGCTGGAACTGGCCTGTGCTGCAGAATCTTGGGGCAGAGATGGCATCAACTACTAACCACTGAGCATTTAGGTATATTCAGACACTTGGCGCTGACCCTCTTACTGCAAAACCACCACAATTTGGGTAAGTTGAGACATCAGGAAACAAAAGACCCATGAAGTAATGAGACAGCATGCCTACACAGAAACACATATCCGTCTTTTGACAGCCTATTTTTGACAAAAAAGAGGTTGCCTTTTATTAAGAGAATCTAAGTTAAAAACAGTGATTTTGCCAATGGCCCAATGTTCTATAAAAATCAGTTCCCTAAACAAAATTCCCTAAAAAAAGTTCTGAAAATCTTATTACCCATGTGGTCTTTGTGCATTTAGTCTCATTTTAGCTTTTCCACTGCAGCATTTTTGTAGGAATTGACCATAGCAAATGTCAAGCACAGGTTATCCATTAGGTGGTTCTATCTATTCAAATCTTTCAGATTATCTATCTATTCTTTTAGATTAGATATTGTGAAATGACTGAGTAAATTCTCTGAGCTTCTTCGCAACATACCTCTTGTGTGTATGCATCATGTCTGGCAAAAACTGTAGTGTCCACTGAGAGAAAGAAGACATGTAGCAGATGCTCGACTGCATTTCTTTTCCTGCTTGACTGCAGTGACTGCTCTGAGAAGTAAACAATCCACTCAGTAAAACAAACTGCTACAAATGCTCACTATGGGTTGTATCATTCAATTATTGCCTTGCTTATTCTCTTTCCCTAAACAGCTTTATTCAAATTCCCATACCAATCTATATACTCCTGAATTTTTATCAGCTATATCTCTTTTCTCCAGGCAGAGCCTGCAATTCCTTTTTGCTCCAAGACTTTTTTATCTATATGTAGGATTGGATTTTTTGTTTGGTTTTTTTGTAAGGTACTTATTCTTGGAATTAATTCCTGCTTTTTTACTAGGGAATAGCGTGTTCTATAAAGTATTCAGTCTCTAAATCAGACAGTGAGAGAAAAACATATGATATCTCCCATTTTCAGAGACAGAAGTGCATCTGATGTCAGAAAGCAAGACAAAAAAGGTGACCTTAAATCAATATGGTTCACGAGGACACTGCCTTTTAGTCTCAGTGTCCAATTTGTCTCTGCACGTGCAGGGTGAAGACTGCAAAGTAAGACTAATGAGTGTGGCAGAAATATATGCAGTAATTCATCATCGTAACAAAGCATAACACAATTATCAGGAATTTCCTGTAGACTTGCCATGATTACATGGAAACAAATTGTTTGGTCCACTCAGTTAGAAGTGCAAAAATGCAGGACCAAAAAAACCAGAAATGGATTGTTGCCACCTATATACACAAATCATCCTTTTAGGATATGACAAATGTACAATTTGGCTTTCTTTTGTGGTTTGTACACTGAAACTGTATTCATTCAGTGCCTGGCCAAATAGGTCTCCATGTTGTGCAACAGCACACACCCCAGAAAACATGGGAAGAAGAGGCAGTTGGCTACAGGGATAGAGGAGTTAATGGATGTAATCACAACACCTTTCTCATGCTTGCCAAAGACTTTAATGCAGCAAAAAGTTCTCAAGTAAGACTGGAAGGGAAATCTTTAATTAGTTGGAATTACTTACTTTAAAAAATAAAAAAAAATTGTGTCTGCTTGGTGTATCTTCCTGGGAAAAGACTAACATCAGCATCACTTTGTTTGGTCCTGTTCCTGGTTTTCAGGTACCTGGAGTACAGTTTAGGCTGATGTTTATTTGACTTTCCTCCCAGAGGACCACTCTTCTATAGGAGAATTAAAGCTATGCAATGCTTACACAGACATTTCTTGCACTTCTCATAGAGAACAAGACCTATTCTGAGTAAGCACTAATAATAGACAACACTGCAAGGAGCTGCTTGGGGCTCACATGCCTGAGAGACATAATATTAAAGCTGAAGTCACTGCTGAAAGGAGCAGATAGATTGCATTTGCTATCACAGATCTCCACTGTGTTTCAGGGATCATGCCACTTAGGTAAAGTGGGACTTTGAGAGCTAAAATCTAATTAAAATAAGTGGGCGTTACATAACCATGCTTGGAAGGCAAATTTTCTGCAATAGTCCTTAGTGACTAGAAGCTGTCTTTCTTTAAAGCATTTATACAACTCAACCCTAGCAACTTAATGGTTGGGAAATGATGAGGAAATAAATAAGGTTTTGGTACACAATGGTCAAATTAATTTCAAGGGTATATATAGCTATTGGCACTTAGGACCCATAACCATGTCATGACTCATATCAACAGTAAGGTCCCAGTTTTTCAGGGAAGGTTGGGTAGCACACATCACACAGCTGCTTTTTAGAAGGTGTTCTCATGCATCATGACAAAAGTCATGTTTCAGAGAATGTCTTAGCTCTGCCAGGATATCCATTACGGTCAGGGATGCACTGCTGATGCCCCAGGGATGTACCTGGCCCAGAGAGTGGATTTACCCCTCTGTCCTTTTTTTTTTTGCTTTGTTTTAATTGCTTTGTCTCTGCTGTTTTAATGTTTTTCTTCCTCACCTCATTTATTTTATTGATCTTGTCTTTCCTCCTGTTTCTCTCTTTCCTGGTTACTTCTAGATTAGCGCAAGGATGGGAAGTCGCACAGGGAGCCCCACTTGGCCCCTTTCTGCTGAGTAAAACAGCCTGCCAAAGTGAAGATATTCTTGTCAGAAGCAGTGGGGAACACTGCTGGGAGGGCCTACCTTGGGTGTCACAGGTATTTGGTGATAGCTTGTCATGCTGCTGCAGAGTCCAGGTAACAATGCAGTCATTGTGCTCCACCAGCACTTCTCTAAATTACGCCAATGAAGGAACCATATAAGGTGCTAGGAGACTTCAGCTCCCTCATTATGCCTGGTTTGCCAGCACTGCTTTCTTAAGGGCTGCTGCACAGAACTCAGTCTCCACCAAGGGGGAGCCTGCTGCAATCAGTAGACAACTTATGGAGGAAAATATACCAGCTGTTAAAACCAGCCTCAAATTAATTTCACTGTATGGATGAATTCTGCCAAGTTCCTTGAATTTTCACAGACCAGTGTCACCTACCCTTAATTTACTACTTTTTAAAATGTAAGCAAATTTCAAATAAGATTTTATTGCATTTGAATATAATTCTTGTCATGTTCTTTACTTTTCCAATTCACTTCAAAGAATGCTGTGATGATTAACTCATGCATTATGGGATGCCATGTGTAATGCTCCCTTGTGACAATAACTCAAATTATTGTTTTCATACTACCTCCTGCATCTCACTCTTGTTTTATTTTTACTCTGGTGTGACTGGAACATTTATACCCTCACTCATTTGAACAGACATATTTTCAAGAAGATATTTCTGTCTCCTTTTCCCAACTGACTGCCAGCTCACACAGTCTAGGTCAATGGCTAAGTGAAAGGATCCAGCTAATACAGCTTTGCTTCTGGTTGCTACAGAGCTCACTTTCCCAGCAGTTCTGCTGCACCTTCTTCTGTAGAGCTCAGTCACTCACCAAAACATCAGCAAGTTGTATGTGAACTTTTTGAATGCCTGGTTAGTCAATGAGGCATACAGCAAGGATTCAGTTCAAACAAGCAAGGAGCAAGGTCATATCTTCACAATTTCTTTTTTATTTTTTTAAGAAAAACCAGCACAGGTTGACTAATTACTGAGTTTCACCTGTATCATTCAAAATAAGAGGCAGCACTATTAAGTCTTCATTCTGGATATCGACAGAGAAAGAGAGCTTCTGGATGAACCGATCATGGAATGGAACTTTTTTATGATATTAAATTTTTTATAATATTAACTGTTCTTAACCTGAATAAAGATGCAGACAGATCCATTTCATTTTACCATTTGTGTAGAAGAAATAGGGCTAAAGCTTTAAAGTGCCATAACACTGACACTGATATGAGAACTCATACAACACGCATGGAGAGCCTACAACAAGGGAAAATTCTGAAAAATCTAGGAGGGAAGAAAGTGGCAGTAGAAGACATGCAATCAAGGGAGATTTGAGGTCTTTCTTGCATCCTAGTTCTCCTTGACCACACCAGTAGTAGCCAGTTACTGTTCACCAACTCCGTATCCCAAATCTATCTACAAAATGGTAAGAAAACTCAGGATAGGAGAATTCACCTATCAGGAGCAGGCACAGATTGAGCATTTATTTTCCACGAAGTGTTCTATGCACAAGTGTCCCTCCAAAGTAAAACCCAGAAAGAAAACAGCAAGGCCTAAGGAAATAGATGAATGAGGTTAATAAATTTTTTGAGCCTATCGAAACTCTATCATCCCATAACAAGAAATACAGTCTAAAAGGATTTATTAAGATTATAAAGTCTGCCTCCTTGTCAGAGCAGGACTGTTCTCAAAATACTTGAATCAGTAGTTTCTAGTTTAGCTTTAAATACACAAAACAGTGGCTTTACTATTCCTTGTCCTGAAATGTATCCAAGCTTGGAATTCAGTATCCAGTACTCAGTGGTTTTTTCTGCTTTGCTCTTGCAGTTACTATACATACAACAGAAAATCCCAGTTTACATTAGGTGGCCATATATGAGTATGTTCAATCAGTAAAAATGTTTTCTTTTCGGCATTTAGGTGCTCTGTGGTGGCAGCCTTCAATAGCTGCCAGACATTAGGATGGAAAAGGCCTTAATCTTTCATATCTCAACCTGATCACCTGTTCTTTCATCCTATTACTCCCACAGACTAAGCACCCACCCCAAGGAACATCTCCAAACAGACTCTCTCTCCTTGCTGTCAAGGTCAGTTATGGACATTTGCAGATATTCATCTATCCTTACTCAGTAAACTGAAAGACATTTCACTTTCTTTGTACATCCTCATCTAATAATGTTTCTCTCCGAATTGCCTCCGTTCTCTGCACTGTTAATTAACTTTCATGCATTACCAGAGATGGATGCATCTCAGTAGTGACTTAAGTGATTTCTCTATAGCTTGTGTTTCAGTTTCCGTTCATAAAACATTTCAACCTATATTAGTCAAATTGTTTCCCCCTTGTAATACTGTGGCATTTCCACAGTATGTCTCATTCTGAAGTAATAAAAGGGCAGAGCAACAGAGGAAGTTCAAATACCAATATTTGGTTTTGCCTGAAATACTCATGTTGGTTAGGACAACAGAATATTTTCTGAGTGTTTGTCAGATCAGTATTTTCTACATGTCAGTTGCATTATTAAATAGGAATAGCTGAGCCTTAACTTAAATACCAATATAATAGGACCTTAGTTGTTTAGCGATATTGTTTCATTAAAAAAAAAAAACAAAAAACCAAAACCCAAACAAAACCAACAAAAATCAAAACCACAACAACAACAACGACAAACTTAAACCTTGTAACCAGATGTGTGACTGTGGCAAGGATTTCTTTAACAGACTGTAAACAGCATGTAGCTTTCTATGCACATTTGCAGGACATATCTAGAATTCACATACACTTTCACTTTTTATCACCTAATTATTAGAGAGACAATTTGCAAAAGTAAACAGTTCGTACAGTGTCTGAACCTCTTAGTGTTACAATGAACATGGCTATACAATTATTTAGTTACATAATACCAGAATGTGTCTGACTTACACAAATGTTGAATCATTTAGAGGTTTAAAGCAGAATTTTCCCAAACTGGTGGTCTATAGACTCTTATCAGTGGTCTGCAGCTGAAGGTTTATGGCTGTCTGGTTACGTGGTATTCATTGCCTATGGATAGTGGGGAGAAAAAGTGATTAACAAAGAACAGACATTGACCAAGAAAAAATATTTCAGTTTATCAATACTGGTAAAACATTTTTTGCTAAAGACTGTTGCCCCACAATTTCTGTTAATAACTTTTGCATTTTATTATGATTTTATCAAACAGATTGCTTTTACTCAAGTTTTCTCTTTCAGACTGTTTCCTCTTTTCCATTTATGGGAAAAAGACTATAGAAGATGTTATTTGTAGGATGTTTTTAACTGGCAAAACACTTCTTGATCTCAGAAACAGGTAAAAAGAGAACTGTCAGCTGGCTTAGGATGTCTGATGACACTCATGAGGGCTAAAATGCAGAAAGCAAATGTACAAGGAATGTAAGCAAGAAGAGAGAATAAAACAATTACAACTACACGTTTTCAGACAAAATCAGAAAAGCCAAAACTCACAAAGAGGGATTCTACAGGTCCATGAGCCTGCAAAAGAAAGCTGCAGTGAAAACATGAGTGTGCTGATGGGCAGAAAAGAAGAACTAGCACTTGAAAGGTTAAATATCTTTTTACCCTTTATCTTCACAGGCAAAGCCTGCTCCTGGACCTTTGGGTTTTGTACAATCTGAAAACAATAGGGGAAACCATCACGGGGGGAGCAGTAGGCCAGGAACTGCCCACAACCTGGACAGACTCGAATGTAAGGGGCTCCTTTGATTGTCCACAGAGGCATTCAACATGACTCTGAGGTTACTGCCTATCACCTGGGAAAAACTGCAGCAGCCAGAGGAGGTCCCTGATGACTAGAAACAAGGTTAACATATGTCTGTTTTAGGGGAATGATGGTTACAACAGATACCAAGCCACATTTCAGTACACAGGGACCTTAATAAACTCGAGAACTAGGATGGCAGAAACCTCGTGAAGTTTGTCAAGATACCAGCTTGGAATTCTAAGCAAAATAAATCAATATATTTTTGACCACTTTGGCTTAAAAATGTTATTAATTTTAGGCTAGCCCCAAGTATGTTTTTGAAACAAATAAACTGTTCAACAACTTTGTTCTGTTCTACTCCAGGTAAACCATACCGTATTTCAGTATATATAATTGCCATAAAAAGTTGCTGAATTTGGCACAATTATATACGCAGAAAAGCTTTGGTCTTGTTTTTGTTAGAACTGCCTCTGTGACTTTCCCAATTCCCTTTTATTTCTCTGTCATTGTCTGCTTATCTTATTTAATGTCGTTATTTTAATTCCCATGCTAATAAACTCACATTAAGAGCCACAAATAAAAGGGGAAAAAGGGTGAAGAACCAACATCTACTACTCCACAGAAAATATACCTGCAAATTACTGTCTCAAAAACACATTTCAGACTCTTTTTTTTTTTTTTTTAAAAAACCAGTAATGGCTAAAATCAAGTTCAGGAATACATTCAAGAATTTTACATTGTTTACTAAAGCGTAAAAACTTTTCAATATCACAAAATAGAGACTCGATTGCTTAAAGATCATGACCAATTCCAAACTTTCTCAGGACTAATGAAAGCTCTGCTTTAACTGTATTAGTTATCCAAGTACTACAACTTGCACTGCAGGATATAAAAGATTCATGTCAGTAGAGATTTAAGCTCAGGAAAGTAGAACAATACTTAATGGTTAGTGAACTGCATTGGAATATTTCTTAAAGCAATTTCTTTTTTTCTATGTCTATGTAACAATGCATTTTATTTCACCCAAGCCAGGTGAAAACAGCGTTTACTGCTACCCCAAAATTCAAGCAAAACTTGTGGGCATCCAGATTTGCTTCACAGAGCAAACTGGTTTCAGAAAATTTTGAGAATTACTGCTTAGCCTCAAGCTTATAAGCAATAAGGAAAAAGAATAACTCTAAAGAAAGCAGCAAATTCAGTAGGAAGAACCTTTCCAGCAGTGTAATTTTGGATGCTGAAATACACTGTAGTGAAAAGCAACCTGCATGAAAGGTACACTGCAGTTCTTTCTGATGCCTCTGTTTTGGTTTTTACCTAAGTGAGATAACAGTGAACATGGAAACAATAATTATATTGGCTTCCTATATTTCTAGTCTCTCAATAGTTTTTCCTCTCAAATATTTAATGCCACAGCTGCATTCTCTGAATATTTTCAGCTTGATTATAGAGCTCCTGCAACCTGTTTTATACTGTTTGTGCCAGGCAATAACCCAAAAGAACAAAAACATGCTAATGCTTGGAGGGATGTTGTGAGCATAGGTACCTAGGCACATGAATAAAAACAGAATTCACGCTGCTGTCTATGAAACCTAATGCTTGGGAAAGTACAAAAAGCTTGATTTAGCCATCAGTCTTTTGTCTGAGTTCACCACAAATTTTCAATTTCCTCCAGTTACCTAAAAGTCCACAAGAAAGAAGCTTGTATTCAATTGCTTCCTATCCATTTTTTAGACTCTTCAGATTGCGCTGCAGCTCTTGGCTAACATACAGTGGGGTCAGGTAGGTCAAACCTTGCAAAATTGGTGTTTGCCAGGTTTGATGGACAACATCATTCCTTTCAGAGCAAATAATTCTGTCTTCCTTAGCCTGTGGATTTCACTGCATTGTCTATCACTGTGGTTTTCACATATATCACACTTACCCATGTGTATTTTCACATAAGCATACTTGCTTGGGCTACCAGCACCTGCTTCGACCTCATTCTATCCCTACTCCATGTTGTCAGCCCCTGCCTGTTGGGACTACTTCTCCCGTTTTAATCCAAATCTGTTTTGGTAGACACAGTTCCTCCCTTCTGCCACCTCCAAAACCCCAGCATGTTCCTGTGCTACTTTATGCTGCCACAAGAATTTGTGCAGCCCCACACCCAAACCATGTCAGGGAACCACTGCAGATGAAAGCTTTCAAGCAGAAAAGCAGTGAGCCTCTTTCTTCAACAGTGCTGGATTATGCCATCTTCATGTACTTACTGTGAGATCAGCATTAAAAACTCTAGCTTCAGAAATTCTGACCAGCCCTGAAGTATGAACGATTAATGTTCTAAATATCTCTTAAAATACAGGTCTTGTTAGAGATCATAGTGTCTGAGGCAGGACAGCTCTTTTCTCCCCAGTTTCAGTTTGTGTGCATGCAGTCTAATTTTTTATTCTCAAGACATTTCTGGGAAGAATCACAGCACGTTAGCTCATAGCAACCTCTTCTCTGTCAGTGCCTTCTCCAAAGGGGAGGGTGACATGTCCAAGACCTGGGATCCCTGGTTCAGTTTGACCTGAAACACCTCAGAAACTACTTCCATAGGTTCTCAAACTGATCAACATTTTCTTCTTTCCTATCTATCCCTTATGCTGTCTGTTCTCTTTCTGTGAGCTGCAATTTTTGAACGTTGTTGAGGCAGACAAGCATCACAGTCCATTTTATTTTTGGAGGCTGGTGTGGATGGATAGAAGAAAGATATATATTTTGATCTTTCTGTGGACTTCATTTTTGTTCTTTAACATTTTAGTCTCCTAGTTTAAATAGACAGGTAGGCAATTTGAACTTGGAGCATCTGTTACCTCAGAAAAAAACAGGATCACCATCCCTCTAAATATGCTGCTCATATGTAGTGATCCATACCAGGCCTTATACTTCAGAAGGCTTGAATATCGAAATGTTAATTAACAGATATAGTCCATTTCCATATGTCTTCCTCTAAAGGTTACTGCAACAACATTTCCTGAATATCCTTTAACAATCTAATGGTAGCCTGGCAGTGGTCTCATGACAAATAAATTTAAGTGACATACAGGTTGCAGTGGCAGAATACAAAGTATAATGAAGCAATGTACTTCTTATGGAGATGTGACATGAAAAACATTGACCTGTGGTCCTAAGTAATTTTCATAAGACAAAAGCTTTCATGGTAATAAAAACAAATCAGTCAATGTGCTGAAAGACTAATATAATAAACCATCAGGGAAGCTATTCAGCTGTGTTTAACGAAACAGGAGTCATTATTATTCCAACTTTGTACTTAAAGTTTGGTGATAACATTAGCTGCACTGTGACAAAGTAGCCTTCTTGATTAATGGGAGATACCTCCAGAAATAGCAGTGGGACTCAACATGGAAACGTGCTACCTTACTGGTCATATTGAGCAAAACTAGCTTGACATTGGGAACACGGGGTTGGACATGAAAGATCATTAATTGCAGTGAAAATGAAGATAGTGCAGTGGTGCTGCATGAGATATCGCCAACTCGGAGATTTTTTGTACAGACAAGCAACTAGAACATGAGGAGGATGAAAGAGTGCAAATATTTTTTATGGGAAGGAGAAAATAAAAGAAAAGAAGAAAAAGTATTTTCAGTCCATAAATCCCAAACTATTCTCAACAAATGGATACTACACTGCTTTTCAAGAGAAACAAAGCTGTGCTTCATCATCTTTTTTTACAAGGTGAAGTGGTATTGCTATAGCCACCGAGAATGGGAGAAATTAGGTGAATTACAAACAATTTGGGGTACAGGTAGAAAAACTTCACAGGCTATGATTACAAACTGTGCTTTCTAACTGTAAGCTTATCCTTACACATACACTCAGCAGTCATCATTTCCTGAGGAGCTGAAATGTCTTAATGATCCTTTTCTTTATGAGCCTCACTCTCATCTGCAAGCATCTTTGCCATTCTGGTTTGTAAACGAGACAGCATTTGGAAATATCAAGGTACCAAACAACCTTCTGGAAGTTTTTCAAAATACCCAGAAGACCTTTTTTTGAGCAACTCCTTTCCTTAACCTGCGCTGAATTTTGGTGACTTCACACACTTAAGAAACCAATTTTCTCCTAATCTATACCACAAGCAACTCTACTGAACCCAGTCAGGATTTTAACCAGTTGCACAGGGTCCAGTCAAGTAAGCATAAAAGCCAAACAAAGGTTGTAATCTGTGACTCTGTGGAATATACCACAAAAAAGTTCTGAACTATTTACTTGAGAAGGGGATAAATGGACATGGAGAGCAGAATAGAAGTGCAGAAAAAAGGAGGTAAATGAAAGGAGCAGATTATACAGGCATACTGAAAAAGACATTACAGATAAAGATATGCAACCTCTCTGCCTTATTAACAAAATATAAGATAGTCTATAACTGAAAGGGCTGCAAGTTCTTCAGAAGACTTCGTTCCTGCTGATGCAACATGAATGGCTAATTAAGATGGACATAATATTGAGAGATCCCACTTGAATTCAGGTCTACCAGGTACCACATAATCAAACTGGTACACAATTTCATGCCCTATCAGCTTAAAATATGAAATAATAGGGGCAGATAATGAAACAGAACTGAAAAAAAAATAGACTACACTCATTATATCTGTGTGTAAAACTTGATTATGAATAAGTCTACCAAGAACAGCAGCAGGTGCCACATCAAAATATATTATAGTAAGAAAACAAAGAACTTCACCGCCACGGAAGACAAAGCACTCAAGTATTCTAGACTGCAGAGAAAAAAATCCAGTCTCAGCAAAGATGAAAAAACTACTATCCATCTTTAACTGACAGTACTATTTAATTGTGACTCCTCTTTAAAATGTGAATGGATTTTCAAGGAGAAATTTTAAATACTCTAGTATTCTTTTCGTATCACACATCTGAAAAAAATAAAATTTAACTTCCAGAGCAAAACTGAATTTACATAATCTAGATAACAACTGTAGTTTCAATTCATAAGCAAGAATGAAGACAAAAATAGCACTGTATGATTGCAAAAGAAGTTTGCTTTAACAATTTGTCACTCATTCTGTTCTAATGCCTTCTCTTGCTAAGGAAACGAGGTGGTGGGTCTCCTTCCCAAAGGTCAGCCCTGTGTCCTGTTCCTCCTGCAGAAGTAAAACCAGCAAGCCTTGCTCTCCAGGGCTCGTTATCTCACTGTGCGTATCCTTTTTGCTCTCTGTTTCTTCTCCATGACATGAGCGACCCCAAGCTCAATCTTGTGGGCAGCAAAAGTCAGTTTTGCTTATGGTGCTAAGAAATCTTGAGTCAGCTCCATTTAGAAATATTATTCTGTGCCTTTCTCCAAAGGGAATGAAGAAAGGGTGTGATCAGACACACTCTTGTCTACTCTTCAAAATGAAAAAAATAAATAGAAGTGTTAGGTAGATCTTCTTTTTTGGCACTGTCATAGCAACTTAGGGAAACTGTATAGACAAACAGAATGAAGACTAAGTGAACCCCTTTGATCTGGAGGGATTTGTTCTCCCTTGATACCTTCTGAATTTGCCTTGAATGGGAGGAGAGGTGAAAAGGTCTCATAAAGTCAGATAATCAGAAATAAATTTAGCAAGATAAAGCAGATGGATGCTTGTCTTGACTTTTTATTGATTTAGTTTTAACTTTTGCACAAAGACCTCTGGAAAGCCTCCGAAAATTCAGCCAAGGGTAGTATGGCCACTGACCCCATTAAGAGAGTACAAGGATTGTAATGCATTGAAGAGTCTCAATTCCCCAGTCTCCTAGATGATTTGCAGATAAGAAGAGGAGCAGTGGGACATCCTCTCTCCAGGCAGTAGCTCCTTCTAGAAGGTGAATCACAGTATCATGGCCCCTGTAACAGTCATTCTGCAGAGGTGACTTCCACTGCTTCTCCAAAAACAGTTCTCAAAAAAAAAAAAAAAAAATTCCTCTTTGCCATAACATAACCTTTTGTAAGAATACGCAAGAGAGTTAATCAAAACTACTCACAATTACAGCATAGGCCCTCTGTGAAGTGCAACAGGAAAGAAGTGGCCACTGCCATAATAGTTAGATTTGTCTAATGTAGGTCCCAACATCAGTAAAGCTTTGCTCTCTCCACCACAATATTCTCCATGCCCATGACAAAGCAACAGTCTCCTTGTGCCATATGACTCCTTCAGCCCAGCTACTTTATACCTAAATTCAAAAGATACTATTTTAATTGTCCCAGTTCAAATGCTACAAAAACTTTCAAAAAACCAAAACCAAACAGAAGACAAACAAACCAACCAAACCAAACCCTATAAAAATCAGTCTTAGATATTCTACTGAATAATTTGACCCAATACTAGCCTGACTGATTCCCTTTCCAGAGGTGTCTGTGCCCACATTACAGAGGGGATGAATGTTTATGTGATATTATGTATATAAGCAGTTTTGCTCTGTGAACAGGGCTAGCCCTAAGGCAAAGCCTAAGGCAGAAAGTGAAATACATTTTTTAAAGGATGTTTGTTAATTGAGCCCTAAACTGCTTCCCTGTTCCTTGCCAGTTTTATCCTAACATAAGAACAAGTCAATGTTAAGGCACTCTGCCAGATGCTGGGCAACTCAGACTACTCTGAGCCTCCTCTCTCTTCCTTGGCAGCTGATATCTCTCAGCACTATTCAAATTTTGCTCAACATCTAGCAGGATTCAGCTCTAAATGGGCTGCAATCTGCACAGGAATATTTTAATTACATACTGCTGTGCAGAAGGAAAACAACCAGCTAAGCACAGGCAACTAAACTAAGAACTTGTAAGCTCTGTGACATCAATAGGTTTATAAATGCCTGTTTATTATGCTTTGGGCATCTCTCTACAAGGTTGTAATTGAGGGCACTGCAAGCTAGTTGCCTTATTTCAAAATAGAAAAGTGCAGCAGTTTTGCCAGAACTTTGCTGCCCTCCTGCAGTCAGTGCAGAAACTGATGAGAAAAAGAAGGAATTTCTCAGCCCACATCCCTGAAATTCACCCCTTTCCTGAAGGCCTTTGGACTGAAGGAGCATGATGAGTAGCTTTCAAGAAAGAAAAAGACTCCATCTGACAGGAAGAGAAGGGCAGAGAAGTGCTTGAGTGCCAGCCAGGCTCTGCTCTCAGACCTGCATCAAATGTACTGGAGTGACATGAACCACCCAACTCCTGCCCACTTTGCATGGTGAGACTGCGAAAACAGGCTCTAGTGGGGCTGGAGCCATTCCCAAAGGCAGAAACTCTCCAGGCACCCTATTCTGGGAATTCACTTCCCCTCTGGGACACTGTGGTTCCCTATGTAGATCAACAGACATCTTCCAGATTCTCTTTTGATGAGTGAGGCAATGGCTTTTAGCAACTAGTGTCTCCTTTGTCACTCCCAGTGTCTTCCTGCCCACTGGTGTCCACACTGCTACAGTGCTCCACTTGATTGACACATTACCAAAACCAAAGAATTTCGGTCTTCCCATTTTATTGTGCCTGGGGCTTTCGATATACTCCTGAGATTTCTGGGTGCCGTACGGCTTCAAATGCAGTTTGACGGCAGGTTTTTCCCAGTTGCATACTCCTGTATGTAGTTCTTCAGCATCCTAGAGGTGCTATTTCAGCAGTTCTGTTTTATCAGTGTCTCGATGTCATCTGAGAACAATTGTCTCTGCTAAGGACAGGAGCCCAGGATAATGTCTCCAACCAATTCCAACTGAAACTTATGCCTGTTATTTCAGTGCCAGTATTACCAAGGTTTCAGCATTCAGTAGCTATTCATTTATTGTAATGGGTAGAGTGTAAACATTTTATAGGTAGATTCACTGCCAGCCTACCTTCTGCTCTTGCCCACGACAGTAAAGGTGAATATATCATCCAGTAAGCATCCAGTGCATAAGAGGGCTTTTTAACTTCTATTCTGCACCGGTAAAATTTGGCCTCTGCTATACAGTTGGACTTGAAATTTATGTTCATGGTCATGAAGATGAATTACATGTAAGCAGTTTTAATGGTGTCTTTCTAGATCACCAGTATGATGAAGATGATGATCATGATCATGATAATGATTATTACTATGGAGTCTTATTTCGAGAAACAGATCAAAATTTACTAATGGGTGAAACCTAAAATTCAATGTCAATTGTTGGTGCCAGCATAGGGAGACAGCGTTGAGGGCTCAGCTGTCAACATCAGGACATGTCAGGCAGCCAAGTGGTAGGGGTGCAGGGAGAGGCAGGGCAGCCCAGAAGGGAGCCAGTGGAATATGGACAACCAAAGATAAAAGAGGAAGAGCCAGGAATAAAATAGCATGGGGGAGCTTTGTTGAACGGGCACAACCTAAGCCATAAAGGTGAGAGACAGGTAGTTATGGGGAGTCTACATGGAGATTTGAGCTGCAGTAAGATACAAGGGGATGGTGAGGTTGTTACGATGAATTTGCAAATGGAGTGAGGTGACCCAGGCACAGACATCTATTGTCAAATGGCCTCCAAGAAAGAGCTTGATTGAACAGCTGTCCAAATACCTTGACTGAACAGAAAGAAGGTCAATAATCCAAGAGGAAACAGCCTAAAAGAAGTTTTCAGTGTTTTCTCGAGTCTCACTCTGCAGAAATCATTTTTTCAAACATCCTTCATCTCTTTACCAGCCTACCAAACAGCCAGGCATAGCTGGAAAATAAGTCTGTTTGGAACAACAAACATCAAGGTGATTTAGGGGGAGAGAGAGAACTGCTTGGCTAGTTTTCCTTGTCTTTATTTTTAACTTAGCAATGAAAGGAGGGAAAGTTTCTTGGTAACAAAAATAAAAATAACAATGCCTTTCAGAGCTGTTACCACCTCATGAAAAGGGCTAGGCCAGAGTGTAGGTACAAGCTGTTGAGACTCTTCAAAAGAGAAGGAATCTGACACTTGCATGACGTTTTCAGTTTAACATTGACCTCCTACTTTCCTGCTACTGAAGGGTTCATCAGCTACCAGATGCTTTTAAGAGCCTGGGGGAATGAAATATTATTTTTCCTGTCTAGATGCTCTGCTTTAAACCATTTACAATCACACTTTTTTCTGTTAAAAGCCACTGTACTTTGCTTTAAAAAATCTTCAGGGTTACTGAAAAAAAAAAAAAAAAAGAAAAAACCAAAATTCAGTATCATTCTGCAGACCTAGTCTGCTTTTCATCAAAGTGCTTCTGTATCTCCTAAAAGCGTTGATGAACCTGATGAGAGACAAAGGTTGAGACAGAGACCAAGTGAATCTCAAGCACATAGTAAAGTTTTGCTCTCTCACTGGATAAATTGTGAGGGAACTGGTTTGAATTTTGCTGTAAGTCTGACGCTTGTTCATCTCCCTAAATCAAAGTAAATGTCACAATGTGTGATCACAGACTTTTATGGTCCATTAGTTTTACTAGCCTTTATTGCACGCACACTGCCTCTATACAGAGACCTAATAAGATCAAAAGAACTTCCACATCTAACGTAAATGTGAGTATAGAAAAACAAATGAGACCTGAATGTTAGGATTTCTAAGTCAGTGGACTATTTATGAGTTTGGACTGTGTTCCCACAGTCTTGGTAAACCTATGCATGATAAGCTTTACCATCATGGAGAGTCGTATCATCATCAATTCGATTTTTCCCATCTTTGGATAATACATTCCTCTTGGTAAGATCTTGGATGTCTTTATATAAGTATAAACAACAGTGATTACATAGGTCCTCTGTGCTGTTCAAGACAAAACATATTCAAACATTTGGGTCACCACAACCTGGTGCATTGCTACAGGCCTGGGGCAGAGTGGCTGGAAAGTTGCCTGGTGAAAAAGGCCCTGGGGGTGCTGATTGACAGCAGCTGAACATGAGCCAGCAGTGTGCCCAGGTGGCCAAGAAGGCCAATGGCATCTTGGCCTGTATCAAGAACAGTGTGGCCAGCAGGAGCAGGGCAGTGATTGTCCTGTGGTACTCAGCACTGGTGAGGCCACACCTGGAATCCTGTTCAGCTCCAGGCCACTCACTACAAGAAAGACACTGAGGTGCTGGAGGGTGTCCAGAGAAGGGCAATGGAGCTGGTGAAGGGTCTGGAGCACAGGTCTTACAGGGATTGGCTGAGAGAGCTGGGGTTGTTTAGTCTGGAGAAGAGGAGGCTCACAGGAGACATTGCTCTCTACAACTACCTGAAAGGAGATTGTAGCAAAGTGGGGATTGGTCTCCTCTGCCATGTATCAAGTGAAGGGACAATAGGAAATCACCTTAAATTGTGCCAGGGGAGATTCAATTAGATATTAGCAAATTTTTTTTAACTGAGAATGCTTAGGCATTGAAATAAGCTGCCCAGGAAGGAGTCACCATCTCTGGAACGGTTCAAAAAGGTGTCTGAATGTGGCACTTGGAGATATTGTTTAGGGCTGACTATGCTGGTGCTGGGTTGACAGTTTGACTAGATGGTCTTGAAGGTCTCTTCCAAGCTTAATGATTCTGTGATTTAGAGAGACAGGGTTTTGAAGTTATCATAAATAGCAATAGATGGCCCTGACGTTGAGTATATGGCTGAATTCATTCCAAGGACTCTGTCTTCAAGATGTCAGTGTTAAGCCCCTTGAGCAAATGACCTCTTTTGTCCTCACTCTATGGCCATCAGTTAAGCCCCCATATTCATCAGCAGTAGCAATCAAAAATCATCTAGTACGAACAGAGACAATCAAACTTAATCCCTGGATTCAGAAGTGTTTGCAGACCTATCACTCCTGATTTAGCATCAAGTTGCAAAATAAACAATCCCACAAAATTGCATTTCTCCACTTGGGCACTGCAAACAAAACCCAAATGAATGAGTGTTTATTAGAATGAGCTTGACAAATAATGACTTCCCACCAGTTGGCTATCCATGTTTTACCATTTGCTATAAGGGAAATCTCCTTAATAACGTACTTTGTTACACAGAGATTGTTGACAGGTTCCCTAATGGTAATAGGTGTTCATCAGAAAGGACTTGTAAATGAAAATGGTGATATACATATTCGTTTTCAGAAAAGTCCAAATTGTAAAGATTGAATTAGGCACATGAGTTACTTTGGTTTTACTTGAAGGTTTTTTGGCAGAACTACATGAATAGAGAACAGTTTCAGTCTTGAAAATTGGCTGAGACCTGAAGAAAAACAACCTAAAGCTATGTAGTAATAGGCATGCAGGACTGAAATTTCTCTATCACCACATATATTCCTAACTTTTTGATGATACAGTCAGCATATTCTAGCATTTGAAGTGAAGCTTGAACAAGTCTCCTCTTTGCCACAACTTTTCAGCAACTAGTTTATTTCCTTCTATTTGTTCTTTTGAAAATATTATGGGTTTCCAAGACATCCAATGTCATGCAACGTATCACTGCATTTTTCCATTAAGAATGCTGAAAATTAAAACTGCCAGCTAAAATATGTTTTAGAGTCAAGTTAACTGGTCACATCTCACTGATCAATGTCAAGGTCGAAAACTGTGAGCTCACTAAGTCCACAAGGAACAACTCACTAATCCCAGAACATTCAGATGTAGTTTAAAGCAGTTGTAGGGAAGAAGAAAAAAAAAGAAAGCACCATGTGAATACCAGTTTCTCCATGATAGCACTGTGCTCAGAGTTTTCAAGAAAGAAATTGTTCCAAACACAAATAATACAAGAATGAACTTCAGAAAAGGGGAATAGCTAAAACACACAAAAAGCTTCCCAGAAAAGCTGTTCTAACTCAAACTGACTTACAATGGTCCATTCTCTTTGTTGAGGCCTTTTAGAAATGCAAAATAGAAGACATGCAGGCTTCCAGACAGGTCCTTGCAAAAAGTCCAGTAACAGAACACAACTGATTTTCTGATTATCACAATGGGACAACTGATTACAATTGTGTATAATTTCTGTAAATTTGAAAGGAGAAGCCTGAGACAGAGAAGTTGAAGGAGACAGGGAGCAGTGTCTATTTCTCACTCTCTATTACATCCTTCGATGACTTTTAGTTGTGGGAAGCCTTTAACTCTAGAGAGGGATTTATCTTACATGGATGTCGCTGATATGCACACCTCTGTCTAGAAATGCATCTTGAGCTAGTTGCCTTAAACTCCTTAGATGAAAGAAATATGTATTTTTAGGCAGGATTCACCCCACCTATTTTGCACATCTGCTTTAAAATACATTAAGACTTCGGGAGAGTCCTGTTCCTCATATTTCTATAAACGGAATCTCGAGGATTCAGTCGGAAGCTGAAGTTTACACTAGAGGTGTCTAAGATTAGGTAAGCCAAAGCTTACTCCTAGGGTCTATAGAAAAGCATGCAAACTTCTCTGGCATGGAGGAAAGTGAAATCTTTGCCTGAGGAGACTACAGGAGTGTGTCATAAAAAGAACTATTAAGTTTCCTGCCTGACACCTGCAATCAAGGTGACATCTGGCTCACATTGTGCAATTTACCTGTTTGACTTGATGAACTCAGATCTACTTCTTGCCAAGCCCAGGCATTTGGTCTCTAAGGCGTAAGTCTGAAAGAGATGTTTTTGGATGGCTGAGAAGGTTAAATCTGAGTCTCTCACTTTCCAGGCAAGTCATAAACTCTAAGTAATCCTTTAAAGTGGTGATGGCAGGGAGAGCACTGTTGGTCATGTAAATGGAAAGAGCCAATACTGATTGAAATTTTTGAAAGAACAAAGCAAGGTCCTGGACCATGAAACATACTAGGATGAAGCCATCAGCACTGAAAATTAGGATGTCTTTCATAATGTCCCTGCACTCACTGGTAGCTCCCATTTTTGTGTTTCATTTTGGATTGCCACATCTTCCCAGGAAAGCCACTCTGAATCACTCTCTGCAAGACATTTACCTTACCAGGTATGTCCTGTGACACTCAAGTCCTTCACTGGATGTAGCCCAAACCCCATCTGTGGCTTGGACTGTCCCTCCACTAAGTTTTGAAAATAAGATGTCTATGGATATTTGAAAACTGTGTCTTTATACACATTATGAAGTCAGGAATTTCTATCAGTAGGTAAACAGAGAAATTAATACAATCAAATTTTTATTCCCATCCTCTTTACTCCCACACAGTATATTTAAATATTCCCTCAAGTACATTATCAAAACCACAATAAAACCATAGCCAATGATAATGATGAGTGAAGAGAGAAAAGTGTCTGGCAGCTGTCTAATAGAACGTAATCACTAAACAGGAGGTATCCAGTACCATTTAGTATCAATATCTCTCAAGATCATTAATTTTTTCAGATTTCAATATTCAGAAGTCATTCATCCCATTTTTTTCCAGTTAATAAAATTTTTCTTTCTTTTGTCCACAGTTATTGACAAGACTATTATCTAAATGAGTATTAGCTCTTTCTTAATTAGCAGGCAATTCAGCTGTGAATTGCACACAAAACCTTGTCTATTTTAATAAATGGTTACATTGCTTTACGAGTGCTGAGCAATTAATTAACTCAGAAACTGCATTCCAGTTTTCACACATTTTTCTGGCATTTGTATTGTGTACTGACCAATGCCACCATCACATTGTCTAAGAGTCTTAGTCCCAATCTAGATTGTTTATGAAATATCAAAAAACAGAGTCAATTAATAGCTTGGAATAGGAATTCTCATCTGCCCCCAGTTTTCCATACTCTTCAAGAGTAGCCAGCTGACATCTATCTGCCTAAGTGGAGTCCAACTACCTGTACACGTGTAGAAAACTGTGTATCTCCAAGCAACATTTGAAGACCTCTGCTTTCAGATAATTCTCCCCTGATTTCCTATGCTTATTTAGTATGTGTAAACAAAGCCTGGGGCTTCAGACCTGATTCTTTGCAGTCATTCACAGCAGTGAATATAATGCAGGTCTAACCCTTCACAGAAGCTGCCCAGGACATTTGTCAGCTTCAAGAGGGCTATACTAACTCATACCATCTTCAAACCTTGCTTGTGGTGTTTTACATTCGCTTTGCCATAGCACGCACAATTACACAAGCTGCAGGGCAGAAAAGTGAATAATTCAGGCCTCTTTCCTCCTCCGCCCACATCTTTTATTTGCATGTAAAACACCTACTCTGTTGCCAGAGATAGATAGCTAGGTAACATAAGCAAACTAATGAGGTATAGCCTTGAGGTGTGTCAGCTCAATATGTGCCTCAAAAGCATCTACCTTTTGAAATGTGGAAGTGCTGTTCAAATATTGTTCCCGTTTTTGTTAACTAATAAAAACCACATGAAAATGGAACACCATGTCACCCACTGTTTATAAGCTAGAACAGTTCCATACACGATTAATAGGTAGCCTGAGTGGGCAGCCTGCACAGTCTGTCCTGGGTACTAGGGTTTTTAGGATTGGTTTTTCATCAGGCATCTCAGGAAATGTTTGCCTTATCAATGAACACTGTGTATAGGCTGACAAAGCATAATGCAGTCCCATTTCATGTAGGGTTATTTTGTCAACTAAAGTAGAAGAATGCAAGTAATTTATATGAGCATTTTGCATTAGAGCATTGAATGCATTCTGGTTTTGATTAGGAGGACCAAGAATTGGTTTGCAACAAGATCTAATATACTTCTTGCAGCACAAAGGACATCGAGGATTCTCACAGTAAAAATGGAGCATTGCAACTGATTCTGATTCATGGCTGTCCACTCTTCACCTGACCCTTCAGATATTTAAGCTGTGAGCTTCCCTTTTATCACTGTGGTCCGTCTTTCTCCTCTCTGCATCCATATACATTCTGTTGGGCTTGAAGCTTGTCCTGAATCATTCTACTTTCTCAGTCTAAGGAAATACACACAAGTTTTTAGAAGACTTAAGTACTTAGCTCCATTCCAAAGTCCAAGCATTAAAGTCTTACCTAAGGTGAAGGAGTTAACATGGGATGTACTCAAGCAGATGCAAGCATCCTCTCACCAGTTGTTTGCCTTGTAATGACAACTGCTCTGTCTTTATCAGTCACACATCAAACCAGTAACAAATCTTCAAATAATGCTTTTCCACTAGACATTTAAGACATATGCTTCATAAACCACAGCTTACATACAGATGCAAAAACATGCCCATGACAGTTTGCAATTTTCAGATAACAAGGCTATTAGTTAAGAGGTTTAGGGAGATATTTTAAGCTATATAGCAAGCCCGTAGCAGAGCTAGAAATAGAGTTCATACATTCAACGCCTAGCACAATGTTTGCTACTTAACAGTCTTGTCTTTTTACCCCCAGAAGCTGCCTGGAACAGCAGCTTCAGTGCTCAGACTCAAGTTTTGCTCCATTCCATGTTCTCTTTTACTCAACTGCTAACAAATCTAGCTCAAAAAAAGCATGGGGTTATATCATCAACAGGTATAAACCACTCGAGCTTCATTACCAACAGCTAGCTTCGTCTTCAGCATAAGTAAAAAGATTATTATTACATTTTTCTATCAGGCACGTAAATATAAGTTAGATCCTTTTTCAAATGCCCTCTTTTATTAGGATGACAAGGACTTTATGTAGATGAAGTCTTCTTCACTAAACTGTCAATTTATTAGTTAACACAGGCATTCTTATCTGACTGATAAAAGGTTGATCAAATGTTCCTTTTACTTAACCACTCTATTTTTATTCATACGTTAAATACTGTCTCAAAGATCATTTACTTTCAGAGTCACAGTATCACAGAATGTTCTGAGAGACCCACAAGGGTCCAACTCCCGGCCCTGTAGAAAAAACACTATTTACCATCACAATAAGCTTTTCTAGAAGATTGGCATGCTATACCTCCTGAACCGGTAGGTTTGATTGCTGATAAAGTGAATAACCTTAGAGATTTTGTGGCATTCTCCAGTAAACTTCACTAAAGTTGTAGCATTAGCATGCAGGCACGCGTGCCCTGACCCCACAGCTGCCACTCAAATGCAGTCCTGGTGAAATAATGATAGCTGCAGTGTTTCATCAAAATGTAAATTCCATGACAAAAGACTGCTGTGATAAATGACACGAGCCAAAGAGGAAAGTCTGCACGGGACCAGGCTGAGGAACTCTGACTCCTTCATTTGTAGCTGTTATCAGTACAGAGGTCCCAAGCCCTATTGTTGGGATGGACTAACAGAGACCAAGAAGTTACTTGTCTCACCCAAAGCTAGAGAGGGTTTGGATTAGGCTCTGCAGCTCCTAGACCTGCATTTAAATAAACGTTTCCCTTAATTTGGAAACACGACGTGAAGCCTTTCTCCATTTTTGAAGCAACCACGTTGCCTCCCTCGCCGGCGCTGTTTTGTCCCGGTTTTGGCTGCTATTGTGAAGGTGACCAAGAGAGGGCACCCGGCCCTTGGCTACACAGCTCCCCCTGTGCGAGCTCCAGCCCGTGGTGCGGGCACAGCCCGCTCCGCTCCTCGGCGAGATTCTCGCCAGCACAGAAAACTAATGTGACCATCGATCCGCAAGAATCAACCAGCCACTATGCAGCAAGCGCCCCAAATGCTCTGGGAGAAGGGAATTTCTGGCGTGGCTGCACAGTTGTCCCTCATGAACTGGGTCCCATGCACGGATGAACAGGCATACCAATTACTTTCTCCAGAAATACCTGTTTTTATTTAAAAGCGAGATGAATCAGAAATAGCCCTGATGATTTTCATGCCTCAGGTGTTCCGGGAAGCAGGCATGTGTGCTGATGCTGAGGCTGACAGGACAGGACAGGTTTATTTGCTTGCCCTTCTTGATATAATAAGTGGCATTTGATAAATCGTTGTCAGACCACTGAAATCTAATAACATGGATCACTACAAGATGATTACAGCCCCTGAACATTACTGGTACTATATGAGTGAATAATAACCTTGCTGTCTTTGACAAGGGGATACGTAATCCTCAGGGTATTCAGGGACAAGGTGTGATTTCTGTAACTTGGTCAGGAAAGGTCTTAAAAATTATAACGTCATTGGCTGAGAAGCCCTCCCTGTGGATTTGAAAGATTTGTGATGATGATAAATAAAATCACTTTCTTAATCAACCCTTTTCAATATCATTTATGAATGTTCTGTTCAAAACAGCGTATCATTTCAATATGGAAGAATATTGGTGTAGAGACACATCGATGCATACATACATTTTAAAATACAGAAATTCCCAGTCCAATGATGAGATGAAAACAAATCAACATAAATTACATCCTCTTAAAGACACCTTAAAAATACAGTTTCTTAACACAATGTACCTGCCAAAGTGTTCAACGGATTTTACATCATGTCAGGGAATAGTTAGCAACGTTTTTGGGTTGCACAGAAAAGCTAGTAATCAATGAGAAGAAATGCAATTCACCATGCTTGATAGGTGAGCTAGAAAGGTAGCTATACTTCTGAGAAAACGTCAGGAGTGATATGTGGACACTCCTTCTGTCTTGAGTGCAGAATCAAGACCTGCTTTCACAGACAAAATGACACTATAATTATAGACTTTTCTATTGACATCGGGCAGAAATTATCAATCACGGTTCAGCAGAAGGCAGGTAAGATTGCCTAATAAATATACATTTCCTCATATTTTGAGCTCCAAAAAAAAGGATATTAAAGTTAAATTGGTTTTCATGCCTCAAAAGCCTTTTCATCAATTGCAAAGAAGACAAGACATACACATATGAAGATATCTCTTCCAAAAGAAGCATTCTGAAAGTAGTTACTAGATCCAATTTTAAATCCTGTTATTTTTAAATACTATTCATAGCAGAAGTAATGTGACCACAACACATTTAGGCAAGAACTGGAATAATCACTAATCTATACAAGTTAAAGTGCAGAAATCATTGATGTAAGACCTCAACTGTAAGGGTTAGGTTTTGCCTGAAGCAATACCTGCCAGTAGTCCCACTGAAAACAGTGTACTCTCAAAGAAATGTTATTAGGGGAATGACAGGGGAAGAAGAAAAGCTTGAACTTTAAAGCATCCAGTTTAAAATTCTCATCATGATTTTCACAGAATAGCCCTGACTACTGTCCCAAGCTCCTACCACATGTCCCAGCATCTCTTGCCCTTGTTAGCAGTGCTGTTGTTCATCTCAACTGCTTCCCTTCCCTGAGATCAAAGACCTGCCCAAGTTACTGCTCCAGCTCAATATCAGCACCCACTCTGTCTCCTCACATCACTGCCCCTGAAACCAGTCTCAGCAGTGTTAACTGTGCTCAGAGAAATGCTACATCAGGTGCCAGTCAGTGCTCCGTTTAGGACACTGCTTGGCTCTCCTATCACACCCACACAGGCTGTCTGGGTTAGGAACTCTGCTTTTGTTCCCATCACACCATTAACACAAAACAAAAACATGACTGCAACATGGGAAGCATCATTGTGACTCATTTTTGTGCTCCTCAATACCACTGCAGAGTAGCTCAATGATTAAACTGTGACTCTAGGGAGAGGTTTGACCAATACAAAGCCCACGACATGCTGACCCTGAAAAACCCTTCAAGACACAAAGTCTTCCCAACACCTGAGAAAGACGAGACAAAAAGGTATTTGTCAGCAGTTAATTATGATGACACAACTTCTTCAGTCTTCCAGGCTTGTCCTTATCCAAACCCTATCCCATTCCTGTAGAGATCAATCAAGCCTGATGTCGCTGTAGCAAAGTTTAGCCACCGGATGCCTGCACATGGCTGGTACATCACAGCAGCCGTTCACGCAGAGGAAAGATGCATGACAGAAGGGAGGCAGAGGGGGCAGACCAGAAGGGAGGCCTGGCAGGGCAGGAAACTGAGGAGACAGGGACAAGGCAGAGGCCTCTCCCACAGGTACAGTCCCAACATCTCTCCTGAGGAGAAAGAGCCAGGGTGAAGGCATTCATGAGACTCCTGTCCAGATTCAAGCTGCACCCGAGGAGAAAGGCTCTGGGCACCAGTGGAAAGGCCTCTGGCAATGTTTTCAGGCGGTGGGAAGAGATAAGTGCAACCCTGGGCAGCCTCTGACCCTCCAGAAGTGCTTCCCATCAGAGAGGATGGACTGATGTCTTGCTGGCCAACAGCTCACTCATTGAGGCAGAGAAAAGATCCTTGTCTGATCAAATCAGGTGGCCCCATACCTCTGCCACTCTACTGTGGATATATCTGAACTCCTTCATTTAAAAATACCTTGGGTGCTGAAAAACCCTGACTCAGAACACCTCTATTTTCAGACAGGAGAACAAAGAGAGAGACAGTCAGCTGTCCAGAGAGTCAGACCTTCATGGAGGGAGGGCAGAAAGACACCGTTCTCATAACCGAGTTGAAACACTATAAAGAAAAAGGCAGCCACATGCTGCACTTCTGCAAAGTGATACCTGAAATGCACTCAACATCTTTATAACTATCAACACAGGGCAATTATCACTAAACAGTTTATCCAGAGCTGCCAAGACTGTGCTAAAATCAGTTATGGAGACTATACAAGCAAGGAAACAGTGAGAGTCCCAAGAACAGGAGAACAGGTGCTTAGGAACTTCATAGAAAAAGGTCAGAAGCTAAAGCTGCAAGGGCAGGATAAACACAGCTACGCACATTTTTCTTTTACGTTTTGCTAGATAAACATATATGTATATGTGTGTCAAAAATCATCTTCAAACTCACAGCAGGTGTGTCCTTGTTGTATCCACACAACATAAACAGGCTTGCTTTATAAGGTTTGCTTTTTGTTTTCACTGAAGTTGAGACAAAAGCTTCAACCTGCTTTATCAATGAATTAATCATACTCAGGCCTAAAGATGCATCTTCTACTTTGCCACTGTCTGACAGGTATCTGGTACATTTAGAAGGAGAAGGTTGCTGGTTGATGAAAAGCTCAATATGACCTGACAATATGTGCTTACACCACAGAAATTCAAAGGTATTCTGGGATGCATCAAAAGAGGTGTGACCAGCAGGTTGAGGGAGGGGATTCTGCCCACATACTCTGCTCTTGTGAGACCCCACTTGCAGTGCTGCATCTGGGTCTGGGACCCTGTTAGAGGCATGGACCCACTGGAGCGAGTCCAGAGGAGGGCCATGATGATGATCAAAGGGATGAAGTACCACTGCTATGGAGTCGGGCTGAGGGAATTGGGGATTTTCTGTCTGGAGGGGGGAAGGTCCCAGGGTGACCTTATCGTGACGTTCCAGTACCTAAAGGGGGTATACAAAAGTGTTGGAGAGGGATATTTTACAAAGTCATATAGTGACAGGAAAACAGGGAATAGCTTCAAACTGAAAGGGGGCAGGTTTAGATCAGATAGGAAGTTCCTTACTGTGAGTGTGGGGAGGCACTGGCACATACTGCTCAGAGAAGCTGTGGATAACCCATCCCTGGGAGTGTTCAAGGCCAGGCTGTTTGGGGCTTGGAGCAACCTGGTCCAGTGGAAGGTGTCAGTGCCCATGGCAGCAGGGTTGGAACTAGATGATACTAAGGGTCAAGATTAGCTTTGGTGTAGCTAGGGGCTTTAGCTTGCACGAGTGAAGACTGCAGCTGTATTGGCTACATTCAGCTGGGGATTTACAACAGTGTCTGATTCTGAGTACTAGAAAGGAGAAAGAAAGGAGAAAGAAAATGGGGAGGGGGGGAATAAATAAAAAAAACCAACAGTCTCTACAGAAATTCAGGTTATCTGCAGCACCAGAACAGGCCATTTGAGTGGAAGCAATAAAAGAGAGAAGTCACTAATGGGAACTCTGGCCTTCCAAACTACTTCCCCCACAAACAGCTGGTTCCCTCCAGTGCCTATATGGGAAATGTGATGTGGCTAACTCTGCTCTTCAGAACTGCACTGCATCCTAATGCCTAGTGAAAGCAGCACAAAATTCCCATACAGGGCTAAACAGATTCTTGCAGACAGCAGAGGATGGGGTCTATCCACTGAGGCCATTCTAGATGAGGATTAGTGAGGAACTTTTAGATTTGTTGCAAGTGCTGCTGTTCCTAGAGACAGCAGAATAACATCCTCAAGAGATAATTATTCAGCTTTTCTTCCAAAGGATTTTACCTTAAAGACCTGCTGCTATATAGTCTAGGTGTGAAATAAGAGAACCTAAAGTGTTCTCTGAAGCTTAATTTAAAGAGTATAAGGGGAAAGGAAAACAGCTTTATGTCTGACTTGAAAAACATTTCCCTGCAGTGTTTGTAGCCCAGTTCAGCTCAACACTGGCACATTTTATTCAGGAACTAAACTAAAGAAGCTGATTTCTTGCCCAGGGAGAAAAAAAACAGAGGAGTTTCTGGAGATAGCAATGAACAATAACAACAACAAAAATTTTAAAGTCCTTTTGGTTTGAATCATAGGTGAAGTACTTTGATAAGAAAGATAGATGTCTGGGATGTGTGTCCTGATCCCTTATCATGCCCAGTCTGGGCTGGTAGCTGATGGGAGCCCTGATCCTGGAGCTGATTTGTGTCAGCCTGAGGCTGTCTCAGAGTGAGGTCTCCCACATACAGATTCTTGTGCCACAGCACGTCAGAGGCTGTACTGACCAGAGCAGGATAAAACCGTGAATCTCCAAGACAAATCTCTCTTCCATTCAACAGACACTGAGAAATAGCAGGGGAAGTGTGTATTTAATGTTTTTCGTCTACCTACATCCCCTTTGAAGGCTCTGAAAAAAGGCGAAGAGCTGATCTGTGAACAGACTACCTAATTTCACTCATATAATAACTTCTCTATTTTATTTGACCCAGACAGTTACTTCAGCTTAAAGGAGAGACAGAGAGAGTTCTCATGGTTATTAAATTTTATTCCATGTCAAGCAAACTGCAGTTTCTGTTTTTCCTTATAACTTCTACTAGATTTTGAAAGCACTACAAAGAAAAAAGGTCATGTATGTGGAAGGAGGCAATTTGCCCCAAACATTATAGAGTAGTGCTTATGCACAGTAGTGCTGCTTATGATGGTTTTTGTTTTTGCTGAACAATGCATGAGCTTGTGCTATGAAATCTAAATTCTACCATGAAGATACTGTGGTGGTACCAGCTACAGGCATCCCAAGCTCTCCCAGTACACTAAAACATTATGAAAGCCAGAACATATTTAAAGAAGCTTTTAACATACTAGCTGCTATACATTGCTGGCAACCTTTGTAAAATATTAATTGCTTTATTGCTAATTTTGGTTTGATTAATATATTGTTTAATTAGGATTTTACTCAGGAGCAGATGGCTGTCTTCATTAAATCATAATATATTCTACCCAAATGGAAGCAGCTGTTTTTTTGAATACACTCTAATTTATTTCCTATGTGTCAGAAACCGCTCTAAAGGGAATCCAGACTGTAATCATTCAGTTTGTTTTCATTGGAGCTTATTTACAATAAACTTTGAAAGTTTTTAGGAAACAAAAGTCAAATGTAGATGACATTTGTTAGCCAGACCAAATTTCTATTATTGAGCTTGGTACTACATCTTTATTCACAGAAGTACTTCCAAATATACATAAATGATAGTCCTTGCATGCTGTATGCTGTATACAGACATTGGTAAAAGAAACCAACACGCAAATAGCTTCCAAAATATATAATAAAACAGGCAAAGGACAAGGGAAAAAAGATGGGGTTTGTTTCCCCATTTATGATGAAAAACAAAAAAAGAAACTTGGAGGATAAGGAACACTGTTAGAGTCCCAAAGATTCTGGCAGTCAGGAGAATGAATCTGACTCTAAAATCATCTCTCCTTTTCCTCTTACAATTTCACTGGAATGAGCTGGTAGAACAAGTGGCAAATGCCGTGTGCACTGATACATTTTGTAATTCTTTTCAGTTCATTTAAGAAAAAGTTTTTCTTAGGAAGGCTTTTCTTAAAGCACTGGGCTTCTCTCTACAAAAGAGAGCAGAGTTGAAGCTCCCAGATTACGTTTTTATTGCTTCACTTACCATGCATTGATATGCAGAAGTCATTGGAGAGCTCTATTGTACAGGTGATGATCCTGCTCTCCTATGCTGAGAGACTTCTGTGGTATAATGTATGATCTCTCTATGCATCTGAAATTTCAGATGCTCCTCAAAGCCTCTGGAATTACTGAGGAAGAGCAGGAATCCAGATGAAAAGTTCCAAAAATATACTGTTTAAATATGAGTTGGTAGGTAGGCACTTATCTTACGCTCTTTGTAAAGTATTACTCCTTCTTCTGGATCCTTGTTCGTCCTTTTCTGTTTTCCCAACTGTTTCCTGCACCCTACTTCATGTCTCATGATTTTTCCCCTCTCTTTTTTGACTATGTTTGAGTCAAACAAATTCCCCTACATACCTTTTAGTATTAATAATAATGGCCCGCCTTCGCGAACGAAGAGCCGGGGAAGGTCTTTACACCTTCCAGCCTGCGCATTGGATTTTT
>JAYRBT010000177.1:49717586-49769368 GCA_036023395.1 Myiotriccus ornatus | reverse complement strand
TGGCAGTGAGGTCCTGAGGACGTAGATGGATTGCCTTATAGGGCTAACGGGCTCCATCTGCCCGGGGAGTGGCCCTGTTACACATTATAAAGACAGTAACTACTCAGTAAACATCTAAGCAGGAATTGTGAATGTATGTGTGTGTGCACCAAATTTAAAAATTAGACAGTCAGCATTTGTAAATATCCTGGACAACCCTTGTTAGAAGAGTGATAGAAGGTCTGTCTTTACCAATGACAAATTACATTTACATTCCATATTCCTCTCTTACATTTGAAAAACAAAGTAACAGCAGAGAAGCCATATCACAATTTGTCTAATTTTCCAGAAATATAACTACCTCATTATGAAAGTCCAATTTGATTTAGACGAAGCCAGGGCCTCTACACACAAGAGTATATCAGAAAAGCATATACTGTGACTCAATGCAAATAGAGGCAAGAAAGCTTCTGGAACTAGAGCAGGCATATAAGGGTGTATTTATCCATCAAAAGTTTCCCCCGAAGAACCCACTATTGAGTTGCCTTAGTGTGCTAGTATTTTCCATTTTCCACTCAAATTCAGTTTACAGAGAAAATATTGTTTCAGCTCATGTACTTGTTCCCAAAATGCCTAACCCAGACGCTAGAAATTCAGTGACTGACTTATAAGTCAACATTCAGAAAAGAGTTTTCAAAAGAATTGGATTTTCCTTTGGAAGCAAATTTGATTTGGAAAAAGTTATGGGACCAGAAAGCCTATTAATCTAAACTAAAGAACACTAATTATTTGGAGGGAAAAAAGCTGTAGTTCTCAAAACACTGCATGACCGTGTGAGCAGTTCACTGAGCCTTCCATCACTTTGTCACTGATTCTATGAATGTGTACATTTTACCATTCCTTTTCTATCAACATCTGAGAACAAAATTTTTCAGACTTGCGTACCTAGCAGGTTTCTATACCATCCCTTCTAGGGAAGGGAACAGCATAGACAGACCATGGCACCTCGCTTTGGTAGGGATAAGAACAATAGTAAGCAGGAGTGAGGGCAGAGGTTTTTGACTCAGACATACTGAGTATTCAGCAAGTGAGCAAGTGCCCTATTACACCTCCTGGTTGTCTGCACTAGGTCTCATTTATGAAACATACACCTTCTCAGACAGTAAAAAAATAATACTTTCCTCCATTCCTGTCAAAACAGCAGAATTGTTTTTCTCTACCCGGCTTTCAAAACAGCTCTTAAAAGGAAAGGTATTACCTCAGGGAAGGTACCAAGCTCAGGAAATTTCTGTTCCCAAGATGACAGTTTTATATATTTACAAACAAGTTAAAAGCAGAGGGCTGTGCTTTGCAACTGTAACCATAGGAACAGAGACTAGCTCCTGCATTAATAGGGAACTGGGATTCCACCCTGCATAAATTACCTCAGCCAAAAAATGCTTACCTGCTGAGGTTGTGCAATTAAATAAACATTATTCCAGTATCTTCTTACATCAGTGATGTGGAGCAGTCTCTTGATGTCAGGGACAGAACTAAAGCCTCACAAACTTGTAGTTCTCAGAGCCTCCAGATCTGCTTAGCTTAACAAAGAAAACATCTCCTTACTGTTCTTCCCCCTATTCTGTTTTCCCTTGTCTTTCTCTTTGTGATTCTCTTTATCTTTTTCAGCCATATTCTTTACACTCCCCTTTCCTGCACTTCTCCTGCTTCTCTGCAAGTAATGCCGAGGAGTAACCAACCTTTAAGTCAAAAAGTGACTTCCCTACTCAGAACCTCTGCTGATGTCATTCCACATCATGTGCATTACCTGTTAGAACTCAAAGGAGGATACAGTGTGCCATGTCCTGACAGGCATCCCTTGTACTTTAAGGTTTCCCATCTCCACTACTGGCTGAGGCACCAGACTGCCAGTTTTCATGCCTAACAATGAAATGGCACCATATGCCCTAAAGCTAAGGGCTCTATTAAAGGACATTATGCACTACGTGGTACCTGCAGCACACAGAGCATCATTTTGCTCAATTGAAAAAGTGGTTATTTTGGATTACTCTTTTTGACGGAGGATGGGTGAGAAAATAAATAAGCCCCACTAACTTGTTTCAGAGATAAATTTTCTTGTACTTCATAGTAATAAAAATGTAACTGCATTTTTGAATGCATCTGGCAAACACAGATAGAGTGATAGTAAAACTGACATGCTGAAGTAGCAGTGATATGCTAAATTTGACATCTTACTCTCCGTAATGCGTCAGGGCACCGGAACCAGTCATTCATAAAGTCTCTTTTGAGATTTGTGGAGATCAGGTTGAAGCAAGAGTCTGAGGTTGCTGTTTTACATCTACTGGAATGTAAAGCCAGAAAAAACAAGTGTGCAAATACAAAGAATCTACTAAGCTAATTGCATTGTTCAACAAAAGCTAAAAATAATTTTAAATATCATTCATACAATTCTATTTCCAAACAATCAGAATACTTACAAAACATTCATCTTTTGAGCTGCTTTTTCATGTAGCCCAATATAATATCCAGATATTTGTCATGAAATTATTAGCTGATACAACTCTTTGTACTTCACATTTCATCTTCATTCTTACTGCTGCAAAGAGTCAGAGAGGGATGGATTGAAAGGCTGACAAACAGCATCTACTGTCTCAAACAAAATAGGGTCACTCTTCAGTCCCAGTGCCTGATCATCTTGCTGCATTATATTAATTTACTCCAGGACTTTATCTTGAAGTAAATCAAATACTTCCCTCCAAGACAAAACTGGAGCATAGTTCAGAGACCATTTCCCTCCAGTGACTGGTTGCTTCAGGCAGGAGGAGCAGGATTGTGCCCAGCTGGGATCTCTCCATCCTAAAAGAGTCCTTCAGTCATTTCCCACTAGGCTTTGAAATGCCATGTACTTTCATGCCACCTCCAAGGGCAAGCAACATACACTTTGATCTTCAAACTACAGGAACATGCCTTTGGCACACTGTGACACTCCTTGGAGTATTTCGGGAACTCTAGAAAAATTACCTCCAACACCCTTCTTTCCATCTTCCCTCAAAAAAGAGACATTTTGAAACAAGCGGGGCATAAAGAACGCTGCTGTGGAAGGAACTGCAGCTGTTCATACAGTGTCAGGTACCATTCAGCCCCAGCACCTCCTCTCATGTTCTCAAACACAGAACTATGCATGTGGAAAGATGTTTTTGGTGTGTACATATATTACTGGAAACAGCAAGGGGATGCAGACTGTGTGCACTGCACACAACAGAGGCCCAGTTCTCCCAGGACCTCTGAAAGCTGTCTTCATTAAACCATTCTTCAAGTCCCACAATAGCAGCACAGACCCTCTGCATAGGAGATGCCTACTCTGCTCTATACCACAGATAAATGGCTTCTTCTCACCACACTGCATACCTATGGCACATTGGTAAAACGTGTGCTTCCACACTGTGCATTTATAGGGGCTGTTAAGAGGTCTTTATAAGAAGGGGTTATTTTAGGACATTTTCTGTTTTCTGAGAGATGGCCATTTTCTAATTACCATCAGTTACCTGATATTCTCATGAAAAGACAATTCTCGGAAAGGGATGGTTGTAACTCCATCCTAGCATCTCCCACAAGCTCTTGATCCAGATTTAATACAGATTCATAGAATGTTAAGATTTGGAAAGGAACTTAAAGATCACCTAGTCCCAGTGCCCCCTGCCATGGGCAGGGACACCTCCCACTAGGCCAGGCTGCTCAAGGCCTTATCCAGCCTGGCCTTGAACACTAGCAGTGTTGGGGCATCCACAATGTCCCTGGGCAACCTGTTCCACTATCATACCATCCTCACACAAAAGGGTTTCTTCCTAATATCTAGCCTGAATTTCACCTCTTTCAGTTTGTACCCATCACTCTTTTTCCCATCACTACAGTTCCTAAGGAAGAGCCCCTCTCTGACTTCAAGTAGGCCCCCTTCAGATACTGGAATCCTGCTATGAGCTCTCCACACAACCTTCTCTTCTCTAGGCTGAACAGCCCCAACTTTCTCAGCCTATCTTTGTAGAAGGTGTGCTCTACTCCTCTTACCAACTCCATGGCCCTCTTCTGGACTTGCTCCAACAGTTCCATGTCCTTCTTATCTTGGGGACGTCAGAACTGTACACAGTACACCAGGTGGAGTCCCACAAGAGCAGAGTAGAGGGGGAGAATCACCTCCCTTGCCCCGCTGGCCACGTTTCTTTTGATGCAGCCCAAGATACGTTTGGCTTTCTGGGCACATTGCCAGCTAATGTTGAGATTTTCAAGCACCATCACCCCCAAGTCTTTCTCCTTAGGGCTGCTCTCAGTCACTTCTCGTCCCAATCTATAGCTGTGTCTGGGATTGTCACGACCCAGGTGCAGAACTTTCGGCTTCACTTTATTCAACTTCATGAGGTTTGCACTGGCCCATCTCTCAAGCCTGTCCAGCTCTCTCTGGATGGCATCCCTTCCCTCCAGCATTTCAGCTGCACCACACAGCTTGGTGTTGTCAGCAAAGCTGCTGGGGGTGCACTCAATCCCACTGTCCATGTCACCCACAAAGATGCTGAACAGTATCAGCCACAGCACCAATCCCTGAGGGACACCACTCATCACTGGTCTCCCTGTGGACAATGAGCCACTGACCATAAATCTTTGTGTGTGGCCATCCAGCCAGTTCTTTACCCACTGAGTGGTCCATCCATCAATTCCATGTGTCTCTAATTTAGAGACAAGGATGTCATGCAGGACAGAGTCAAACGCTTTACATGTAAAGGACCACATGCATGTGAAAGGTGACATGTAGGGGCAAACAAAGAACAAATAATAATTAAATTAAAAAAGTTGGCTGTCCTTATATTCAAATGCATGCAAAGCTAGAGCAAAACTACCCAGAAAAAAGGAGATCAGGATGATCACAAAAGCCCTTCCAAAGCTGACACCATTTTGTTCTTTGGATATGCACTGATCTAGTTCACATTAAGCAAACCGAAGGAATAAGGAATGACCCCAGTGGGATAGTGGGTTCAGATCAGTAGCAAGAATTTATTTTTTTTTAATTACTGTATTTATTACGTTGGTTTTCTGAGCTATCTCCAAGCTAAAGATGCAAATGCCATGAATCTTTTTGCAGCTCAGTGCAACACAAGGACTATCCCAATTGGAAAGGCCTCATTTAAAATACGCTGGCTAAGATCTTGTAGCCCTTGGTTGCATTGGGAACACACAGCTTCAAATTAGCTCCAAAAATGCTGTACAAGAATACCAGAGTCATCATGTTTACTACTTCGCTTTGCTGAGGCTTTGAGTGACTTCGTGCTTGCTGTTCCATTTCAAAGCATACCTTGTGGTTTTAAGTCCTGTTTCCTGAGCTGACTCTCAGGCTTTTTCCACACTGTTGGTAAGTTCAAGGATCTGATATTTATTACCTTTGGAAACACCTAGCTTTACCTCTGGCTTTTACAGAAAGAAGCTGAGACCTGAGTTCCTACTGATCATTTCCAAAGGCTGTTGACCATTTGTTTAAAATTTCTGAACCAACATTTTAAAGCCAGTCCTTGAAAGTAATATTCTATTTTCCTTGATATCTCAGCAAAAATTCAGAACAGCAGCAATAACAAAAGGAATATGACATGACTGAGCATGATACTGCTTGACATGTCTTAATTTCCTGCATCACAAATTTTTATTAAGTGAAAGCTAGGTTTGGTGTACAAAGAAGGTGCTGCCCTTGCTGATCAGGGTTGCAGAGCAAGGATCAATGGTGAAATATGCTATTTTTGAAAATTCAGGGCAATGGCCACAAGTAATCACATTATCACTTCTTAACAGGTACTTAATGCATCAGCTGAACTTTGGTAACTGCCCATCTGAGTGTCTCTCATTTGCCCCAGCTGCAAACAAAACATATTGGGATGGATTAATTGCACACCACTTGTCACTTGAGCTGATACCCGACTATTCATATGATTTCATGTGCACCCTAATTGTGAATCAAAGTACATCACCTTAATCCACCAGATATCTTTCGCTACATCTGGTCAGGAAGAGGACCTTGGTAGATTCCATAGCTCAGATGATGTGGGTTAATTCATCAAGTCATGGTAAGACCAAGTAGTTTTTGTTTATACTCTTAGAGTCTATGAAGGCCCTGTCAGACTAATTTATTCCACATGGAACATCACACATAATACTCGAGCTACGTTTCAGTTCAACTTCTGCAAATGAAAACAATTGTGTGAAAGGCATTGTTAACCCAATCCACTCAAATTTCTTGGATTTAAAATAAATTAGAAGATTGCCGAAAGGTTCTGAGTTTTCTTACTTGCCTTCTGGATTTTTTTAGGTTTTGTTTTTTTTCTAAATTCCCTTAGAATCTTTTCACATTTCTCCCCCAAACCCCACATACTAAAGTCCTGTTCTTTAACACATGAATGCTGAGACGCTTAAATTTTCATCCAAGAACAGGGGTTTGCAGAAAGCTGTTCATTATCATGAGGTTTTAGATAAAGCATAGAGGTTATAAAGGCAATAAACAAGGCACCCTTTTAGTAGCTTGTATTTCACCAAAGTCATATGTGAATGGGTATTAGAAACAGTAGCAATTTAGAACAACAGCAGAGGACTGAAATCCACAACTAAGCATGACATTTTCTTGCCTGTATTTAGGGGTCTAAGAAAGTAAAAGCAAGGCTGATTTTAAAAGGCTAGGATTCTAGTTCACAGAAAACCTGTGAAAAAACTTGGGTGAACATTATCAATTTGTATTTCTAGAGAAGTAGATGGCAAATTAGTGATGAAAGACAAAGTGCAGTTAGCCAAAGGAGAAAAGACAGGTGTCTCCAACCCTAGGACACAGCCTGAATTTACATCCATGCACATTTGTAGAAGCCAGGTTTAGCATTGTGAAGTTAACCTCCCAAGGCAAGAAGAGACATAAGGCTCCACCAGCAGGATCTAACTTAGAACTCTTTTCAGGCCCTTGGAAATCCTTTTCTGTCAGGAAGGAAGTCTTAAATGACACTTACAAGACAATTAATGATCATCAACTTCTGAGTGGCCTGAGATAACCCTGTTAAAAAAGGCCACCTATTTAACATTGTTGCTGTAATGGTGTTACTGGTTATACGTCAGCATAATTGATACTCTGCCACTTTAACTTAATAAGTAGTGTAATTGATGCATTATTACTTTAATTCTTCTTCATTATGAAGGTTATTAAGGTGCACTGTAAGTTAGAGCAATTGGACATTTCAGTTGAATGGTTAAGGAGTTTGGAAATAAATAGCTCTAAGATCTAGCACTGATGCTTGCCTTTGAAATGTGTATCAAATTTATATACCTAAAAATGGGTTGGTTTTGTCAGGGGAGAAGAGGTGGAAAAATGTGAAAATGAGATGGTGTGTATCTTTTTCTATTCTATTTCATGTAAGTTTGCAATCCATCTCATTTGTTCGTTTGTAAACCTCCAAGAGTTTCTAAATGCTTCAGAGATGCTGCCTCTCTGAAAAAGTATGCAATAGAGACGTACTTTTCCATTTTTCACTGATAGCTCAGTACTGCAAGAACTAGGCATTGCAGTGATTAAGGATCTGCCTCCCTTTGCTCTGTGAGTAAAGATGACCTTGTCCTGTCCATACCCTGACTCACCAAAAGAAGCGTGACCATGTGCGCCATACTCACGGTACCTCACTACTGTAGTCAAAACTAGTTGACTCCAGACTACCTACATTGCACTGTGGTCTCAAATATTTACAATCCTATTCCCCAGAGGGAAGCCACCAGACCTTGATCAGCTATCAGTGTTCCATCTGCAACATGTGGGAGACCAGATCAGTCACATGTTTCAAATGACATCCTCATGAAGGCAGCAGTCTCAGGTGGGAGCAGACCAAGTGGGTGCTGCACAAACCTGACTAAGTACCACATGTCAGTCCAGCCATAAGGACACTAGCTGCATATTGAAGCCTCCAGGTTTCCAAGAGTAAGTGCAACAACTTTTATGGCAAACCAGAATGAAGCAGCAGTTGTAGTATGAGAGACTGTCAGTAGTGGTATCCTTACTGAAAAGTTTGTGTTTCATCCCATTTCATCTGGAAAAGGCGATTTTACAGGTTGATTGTTACTTGAAGAGACAACCCTGCCATGGGGGATTTCAGTGGCAGCATTGAAGAAGTTGAAGACAGGAAACAATGAAAGAATTGTCTTGATTGAGAGACGAAAGACTTTTGAATTAATCATCTTCCATTTCTGACATTGAACTGGAAGGACTTTCCTGGCTTCTATGTGGAAGAAAAGCAGGGAGATTGTGTCTTTTCACTGCCCTATGATTTTTTTTGTGCCCCACTAGTCTTCCTAGACTTTAGGAAAGAACACAGAACTCAGCTTATGCAGCTAAAGGACACTGGTAATTGTAATGTTAGAAGGCTGCCTCTCAAGATGATCCCATCTTCACACAGAATGGCTTGGAAAAAATACATAATGGGGTTTGACCCCATAAGTAAGACTTGTACGTTAGCTGACAATACTAAATGATCTATCTCCATCTATTGCTCTGTGACAGGAGAATGAAGAAGAGGAAGAACAATATTATCTGAAGACACAGTGAGACTGGATGGGACAAATTAGTCTATATCATAATGTTACTGAATTCACTGATGAGTCAGGAATTAAGCTGACCAAATGACTACTTTTCATTCTTCATTCTAAAATAATTGGCACATTAAATCACACATGCAGAGAAAATACTGCAGACAATGTTCACAGTCATAAATGTGGATCTTGGTAACTAAACTGTCATAAATGTTGCTTTTACACATGACTCGATTCACACCTTTACAAATAGCCAGGCCATCCAACAGTCCTGGAATCACCATGTAGTAAATAAGAAGATATACTGTACAGAAATACTGTACAATATACATTGTATTTCTATTCACTGCCAAAAAAGATCAATAGAACCACCAGTCTACTGGTGAAGCGGTAAGTCATAGGAAGGTACAATATGATGGGGACAGCAGACCAACACAAGTGCAAAAGACAGAGTATAAAGATACTTCAAGAGCTACGTTTAGTGTAACCAAATCTTCCCCTGAAGCTTGCACATCATTGCTACAAAAGATTCCATTTTTCTTTTATGTGATTTTTACGTATGATTGTTAGTCACTCTTATACTATAAATATAACCTTTCATCTGCATTGTTTATAGGAACAAATCTACCTCTTTAAAATAAACTCTTTGCGAGGTCTTTCATCAACACGTACTTCATCTTTTGCAATTGTGAATTTGCATTAACACACACTAGCAAATTTATTTTAACACCGAGTGACACCAGTTCTTTGGCCATGTTTTAGATTTTATCCATCATACCCATTTTCCTGACAGCTGAAATAGGTGAGAGGGTGGAAATAGGGAAAGCTTTCTCAGAAACTAATTCCCAAACATCCCTTAGTGTAAGTGGGGAGGTTGAGGAGCACTCCAGTTCAGTTACAAAAAAATTGAATCATGTCCTTGTATCACAGGTTTCTGAGCTTGCTAGAACATCATTAAGACTAATTGATAAATGGCAGAGACAACTTGTTGTCTGTAGCAATGGCTTAGTTGCATAGACAAATTTATTTGAACTGCCTGAAACAGCCTAACTCAATCTGTGCCAAATGGCCAAGCAGATTGCAACAGCTTTCAATTCCCCAGCATTCATAGCTGACTCAGAAACCTGCTGCAACAGAGAAGATCCTTTTTAAAATTTCTTGGCTTAATATTCAACTTAAATGGTCTGGGTCTTTCCAGCCATCATAGCTGGGGCTACAAAGCGACATCCCTCCTGTCAAGGTGAACAGACCCCCTTTTCCATCCTGGTTCTCTTGCGAAGATTGTCTCAGCATGTATCGTTTTTTGACAATATCTGGGCAATGGACATTGGTGACAGATTGGTTTTTTCCAATTATTAGGCTGCGAAACACTGAAATACTTTAGGAAAACTCTAGGTTTCAGCTTAATGGAGATATTTGTAATACTATCATCAAATGACCTTCAGATGATCAAACAGACCTGAAAGTATATGTGACTTTCTGAATAATTTGGTCTTTAATTTCTGCAAAAGTGGAAAGTAAATGTGGGCCACATCCTGTCAATCTGCTAAGGTCTTCATAGAGGCTACAATGCATCTTCCAGCAAAGCAGCGAGCAATCACAGGTTATAATTATACTAGTGGCAGACTGCACAAAAACAAGAATATCCTGGCATTGTGAGATTCTAAGTCAGCCCAAAAACTTATTTGTTCTGTTCTCATTCCAAGGATTTTTGAAAACAAGGAGATGGCTCTACTTTTTGTTGTCCTCAAGCCAAAATACACCAAGTGGCTATGAAAGAGCTAATATCTCCCACTAAGCATTTTGAGAATAATCCTACCCTAAAAACTAGCACTTCAGCTTTTTGTGGTCCCATTGGTCTACTTACTGGATCAGCTTACAGCTTCTATATGCCACAGGAATATTCATCAAACAAAAAATAAATAAAAAAAAATCAACTCTGCAGGAACAGTGATTTACTATTTGCATATATTACAGGATCTGAGCCACTGAAATTACACCACAGGAAAATATTAACTCTAGATTTACATAAAGCTAGGGTTAGGGAGCTGCCCACTTGCAAAGAGAAGAATGCAGCTGGAGGTATCTTTTCCAGCAAAGGCCTCTCAACTTGTTTCAATCATTCAAGAATGATTCTTTAAAATACTGTTTATAAAATTATTCTGTAGGTAGTTATACAAGGAAAGAGAAAGAGAGAGGCATAAAAGCTGTAATAACTGTTTATGTCCAATACAGACTAATACATCACAACTATTAGAGGGGGGAAAAAAGAGAATCAGATGGTGGTCAAGAGCATATATAACAAGACAGTAAAAATATTTCCATCTGTAAAATTATAAAGCTACAAGAGTTGTAACTTTTTATTTAAGTGGCATTTTCCCCCAACACTTCTACAGCAAGTTTCAGATCTTCCCTGAAAACTCTATGTGTAAGTTAAACACAGTTTTGGTTTGTAGTTAATTTGCCTTGAATTTGTCTCACTTCACGCCTCAGAGAGGCTTTGGGGATCAGTGGAGTCTAAGCACAGAGTCCTCCTGTAAGAGCCTTCTGCAAGGACTGGGTGAGTGTACGGGGGAGTGAGGAGCACTGGGAGAAGCATTTCTTAAAACACACTCTGCCCTACTTGTATGGGGTTTTAATTTTCTGTGGGTGAGGACTTGAAACTGTTCTAGTTTTCCGGCATGCACATATAAGAATAACTCTGTGGTTCAAGATAAAATGCTTCAAAAAGGACTTCATGTCATTTCCTGCTGAAGGGTAAAGGACCAGCAAAACCTTCCAGCATGAGTCAAGACTCGTTTTGTAAATGCAGCTAACAAAGGAGTGAATCCCCTCTGACACGTTCGTGAGGTGTTTGTGCTAGACAAATTAGAGGTTCAAAGCTGTGTGTTTAATTCTGACTGAAAGCAATTGAGAGGTACAAATTGTACCAGAAGAACTTTCTAAATTGAAGGGAACATAGGAAAGAGACTCAAAAAAACAACACTAAAATGACCTCCACACAATGACAGTTGAGAGATGCAAAAAAACTTATGAATTTGAAAGGGGGGAAGGAAACAAGGCAGGTGGGGGGACTGGCAGAGAAGTACTCTGGAAGTTTTTTATGCATAACTTGTTTTTCAGAACATAAAAGCCCTGCTGCCATGCCTTCTTGGATTATTTTCAGTGCTACAGACTAACTCGTAGCTTAGCAGATACAAAAGCCAGGACTTTTTTTTGGTCCTCCCTCTTCTTTTTAGCACAAAGGAAGACAGCAATCATGTCAGGAAAGATTTTGTGGCTTTAACTGAGCTGCAGTTGTATCCTTTCCTGTGTTTTCTATCATGTCAATTTTTCAAGTGGCCATCAAGATTTTGGCAGCTGAAGCAACCCAAGTATACAAGGGTGACATTTAGAATAGCTCCAGGATTTGCCTTCCTCCTGGCAGCACTATCAAGAAGGGCTTTAAGCATGCTTAAGTTGACTTTAAATAAAGATGTCAGTTTTGAAATCAGGCTGTCTTCGGCATTCTTGTCAATAATGCTGAATTTGACTTAAGCCCTATACACCTTCATGCATTAACCAGGCAGTATTTGAAGCTATGTTCCCCTAATATATATCACAATCTTTTGTCCTTTACTCAGGATTTGGGACCTTTACAGTTTGATAGGGTGAAAGTTTTTTCCCCTTCTCCTTTAATGGGAAAGCACAAACGCTTACCCTTGCAAGGGAAAGCAGTGGTAGGACAAGGGGGAATAGATTCATGGTGAAAGAATTTAGATTTAGAGTGCATATTAGGAATAAATTCTTTACAATGAGGGTTGTGTGGCCCTGGAATAGGTTGCCCAGAGAATCTGAGGATGCTCCATCCCTGGAATTGTTCAAGACCAGGCTGGATGTAGCCCTGAGCACCTGGTCTATTGGAATGTGTCCCTGCCTGTGGCAGGGGAGCTGGAACTAGGTGATCTTTAAAGTCCCTTCCAACCCAAACCATTCTGTGATTCTACAAAACGTTTTTCAAGCCTTAGTTGGGTGGGGAGCGGGGGGAAGGTGTTGCAGAAGAACAAGATGATAACAAAAAGTGGAGATATATAAGTCTTTGCATAAGTGTGTTTATGCATCTTTGTGTCTATTCTGTGGGAGAGTTGAATGCAAAAGTTGTTTCCCATCACGAAACACTCTTGGACACTTTATGCACTTATTGTGAGATGCTCACAATGCAGAAGGGCCAAAAGAAAAGAGTCAAGGAACCCTCCGTAGCAAGTAGCTGCTAGATGGACAGACAAGACAAAGGTACCAGATTATGCCTAGTATTGCAGAATGTGTCCCACATGGATACAAGAATAGCATTCACAGTGATGCCATTCTAGAAATATCATCAGTCAATACATTTATACTGCAACAACTTTTGCAGTTAATTGCATGGTGCGGACAAGTTATTAAAGCAAGAAATTAGCAATCATTGTGAACAGAACTAAAATGTTGTTCCCATTCTGGACTGAAAACAATTAACTAAAAATATTTGCTTTTCTGAGACAATTTTGCAATTGTCTCATTTCAGAATACCCAGGAGTATTTTAGAATATATGAAACCTTAGGTATGGACATGCACCACGAAAAAACTTTCTTAGAAGTCAAAGAACACCCCAAAAAGTGGTAATAAGTGAATTTTATAGAACTAAAATCTGACTATGGATAAGATTTAGTCAAAACCATAAAAAGTCATTTAACCCAATCCTATATGGAAGAGAAGCACTAATCTTTCACCAGCATAAAGAAGGATATGAATGAGAGGAATCTGTAGCCAAATGGAAGTGGACTGGGTTATAATACACTGGGTAAAACTTTTAAATAGTAAGCCTAATATAGTTCTTACCAAAAAAAGTTCATCAAAATTTCATGGAAACACTTAATGACTTCTCCAGTCACTTTATTTAGTGAATTCCCATTAATGTCAGTTTTCTCATCACAGCTGTTTATGGCAGCTTCTTCCAAAATGACCTCTGAGTATTCTGCAGGAGTTCTTATCTAACTATTACGCCAAATCAGCCCTGGAATAAGTCATGAGACCAAAGTGCCATTATTATTAGGAAAATACATTTGAAAGAAATATTATCTTTCCAATACCCTAGGAGGACAAAAAAACCATACTAAAGCAACAAAACAAAATATTCAGCTGTTGACTAACACAAGTCAGCATAATAGCCTGAACTGAGCTCTCCCATACACTCATGTGTGAGAGTTAAAATATCTCAGTCCTGGTGGCTGCTGAAGTGGGCAGTATCTGAAGACAGCAGGACCACAAAAAAAAAAGAAAAAAAAGGATTTGTTGAGCAATTGTCAAAATTGGTGTTGCAATACAGGCATACTCAGAGTAATGACTAATGTGGTGCTTGCTCTATGTACAGAAGCAGTCTTGGAATGGAAATTTGTACCCGAAGCAGAGTCAAATGGAAGGACTTGTTTTCTCATTGCCTTACTTAATGGGTTCTTATCATTCACTTAAGGACTTCAGCTTCTCTATAATGAAGTTCAGTGAAAATGGGAACTGGGGTGAAAAGTGAACGGTTGAGTCTCTGGAGAGACAGGAACGCAGCTGCTCCAAGCAATGTTTTTACTTGCCAACAGCTCACATCACTTGCTGCACAGGAAACCCTCCTTCGTAACAGAATAAAATTTGACAGTAGAGTAGCTTGTGCCAAGGAAGAGTTTGTGTTCTCCTTGCATCTGCCACTCACATGGCATACAGCACTACCCATAAAGATTTTTTCTGTGCTATAAGAAAGGTGAAGCTTCACTAAAGCAGCCTCACATTCCACATTTAAAGCCAAATAGCCCTCATTTTACTTCAGTGAAGTTTTTTTGGAGGCCATATAGCATGCTTACCACTGCACTAAACTGAAATTTTAGCAAGTACACAAATCTGACAATTGTCTTTAGCAGCGCGAGGAGAAACAGCACGAAGTCGTCACAGAATCAGAGACTATTAAAGCTGGAAGAAGCATGAAGAAGGCATTCACATTTCAAAAGATCATAATGAAGTTGGCAGGCAAAGACCTCAAGAGGTTGCCAAGCACACACAAGGATGGGATATAAACTATCAATTATATTAAGACAAACACAAGTTCATTTACCTTGTACCTTAATTTCTCCAGAGATGGAGACTCCACTGTACTCAGCCACCTCCCTTGCTACCCTTACATTAGAAGGAGGTCAAACTTAGAAGGAACTTAAATCTCCCATTTTACAATCAAAACCTATTCAATTTATTTTTTTATTTTTTAATCTCTCATACATAAACCCTTTTCCTGAAATCTTTTAAGCTCATTTCTCTTGTGAGGCAACCCTCTGGCCACCTTCCTAATAGAAACCATCTCTTCTCTCCTCAGTGTGAACTGATGTCCCACCTTACATTATGTAAAGGACGAGAGTTTGGCTTTTTCTTTTTTTTAGTTGCAAGGCATCGTGTGAGCTCATGGCTCTTTTCCAACTAATAATAATGCATTCTCTTGCCATTCTCTTTAGCCATTTAAGTTTTAACAGACTTTCAAAGTGTCTGGTGTCCTTCTGAGCTGTATCATGTACAGCACAGTGAAAACTTTTCTGCTGAAATATAAAGCTGTGTAATTTTCCATTATAAAGTACTGATCCTGCAAACACCTCCACATTCTACCACACTACTGGGAAAAGCATATGTATTGTTAATGTATTTCATTTGGACCATGTGAGCAGCACTTTTGTAATCTCTTGCATACATATGAGTCCTTTTAAGTACATTAACTTGATTTACAATAAGCAATAACATAATAGGGATATGAGATTCTGAAGTTAAATTAAGTTTTCTTAATAAAGTAAATATTAACTCTGATCACAGGTAGGGAAAACTGAAGCACAAGATATCTCATCTGAAATGACATAACCAATGCAAGCACTAGAGAAATGTGTAATTTTGCAGACTCATGTTTTCACATCTCCCCTGTGGGTATCTGCCCTTTTAAATTAAGAAAATAAGTATTGTTAAAATTTTTAATTAAGGATTCCTGGCATGCACTTTCATGAGAAAAGAGAAAAAGGTTGGACTTTAAATTTCAAAAGCACTTAAAAAATAGCTGAAGTGCTCTCAGAGTTTTGGGAAAAAAAATAGAAAACAAAAAAATGTTTAAAACCATCCATTTTAATTAGTTGAGATCCATTTTGACTGGTAATCAAATATAGGACTGCTACTTGAGCATCTTGAGGATGTTTTACGTCCAGTCAAAATGTAAAAAGCTCCAAGATCAAGCTGTCATTTAATCTCATGATTGTACAGATGGGACAAAAATACCAATGTTCTCCCACCTAAAGATACAATAAGGAAGTAGCATATTATAGAATACAATTCTGTATGGCTAGGTAAATATAAATTATATTAGTTTTTAAAAGCAGTCCAAAAAATCCCAGGAACAAGGACAAAAGCAAAGCACTGCAGTCCTATTAGTCCTAGGTCTTCAGTAAGGCATAATCATATTTGCTGGTCCCCCCTTCCTGTGGGGTTTGCAAGGCTGACCTGTGCAAAAAGATGCAGGGTGTGCCTCCACACCTCGAAGTGAATGAGCTCCCTGGCACACTGGGCAGACAGCAAGCAGCATTCCTGCTGTCCCAGAAGGGGCCAACTCTACATCATACAGCATGAATCCACCACTTCTTACTTCTCCCCTAAAAATGCCTGGCTATAACACCATGTTTTCAAAGATATCACTGCCCCCGGAGAGAGCTATCATGAAACTAAACCTGTTAGTGTCTAAGTCAGAGAAAGCTAGAAAGAAATTAAGGAAGGCCTAGGTCTCAGTAAATGGCAGAGTGTAGTCTACTTGAGAGGCACGCAGCTTAAGGAATGAAGTACTGGGACTGATAATTTATGTCAATAATATTGAGAAAAACCCAAAACCAAACCCAAGCATTTTCATTATGGAAAAACAAAACTTCATTTGAACAAAGATCATCTAGAGGAACAGACCTTTTCTGACCTTGATCCATATCACAAAGCGCCAAACTGCAAAATAGCTTTGGGACTTTTCCCAAGAATCAGACAAAAGTCCCTGCTCAGGATCATCTCAGCTGGCAATACCGAAAGGCATACAACAGATAGTTGCTACAAGAAACAGAAAATCTGCCTGTAAGATACGCCACAAATGGAGCAGAAGTGTGCGGTTCGATGCAATTATAATGGTGTAAATGGTGTAAATCAGTAAGTCAGCAGAAGTTAGGGAAGGAGCGGATGATCAGTGCTGGCCACCACTGCATCAGGTGCTGTGGTCTAAAATGGACTGTGAATAAAAGCTGTTCTTTCTGCAAGTTTAGATTCTGTAAATCTCAAAGTGATGCTAATGAAGATCTAGTTTATGCAAATAACAAAAATAAATTCCTAGTTCAAATCCCAACATAGAATCCTTGTTGAAGATGGAACTGCTACAGAGGCTCTTTGTTTTCTGCCTGCAAACAATAATGTGAAAGCTAGTTTAAAACCAAACACTCGGTTGTATCCAAAGCTGTTTCCATCAGGAATGCAAAGAAACACTTAGCTCCTTATACAGCCTGGTCTGGGAATGAACTTTCTAAATTCTCAGTGCTAATGAGTATTAAAGGTGGGATATGGTTATCTATATTCACAGATTTGCAGGAGCAAGTTTCTACCAACGTATGAAATGAGAAATCCCTGCCTCATGCACGGGGAGAATTTATAGAGACATTGCTATTCAGTCAGTGGTGTGCCACACTCAAGGTTGCTTCACATTTACTGTTCAGCTCGTAGAAACATAGAGACACACAAATACGTTGTGCCCAGAAGTCTTTGAACATTTTAAAAAAAAAAATTGGAAGACTTTAAAAATAAATACAAATTTTAAACCAAGTCTTATATTCTTTCACATGCAAGTGACCCTGTCAAACCATGTTCTTTTAGGATACCCATACTGCCCTTAAAAGCTTGAGAAAGATGCTGGCTCAGGGTAGACTCTGAGAAAAAAAAAATCATAAAATGGTAAGTTACTTAAAAAAGAAAATTGATGTTAGAATGAAGTAACTTCCTGCTGGAAAGAGATTTTTATCGCTTGATGTTATTGTAAACTCTCCAGACCCACATGCTTTTTCTTAGTGAGAAAACAATGGCAGATTGATTTCTGGTGCTGGCTGTCAGTGTCTGACTGCTGCACTGGAGCCCAGCGGCCACCCAGTGTGAGGGCACAGCAAACATCCCTCCACAGGCTGGCTCCAAGCGGACAGGAAGCTACTTGGGAGCTACTATCTGATTCCCAGCTGAAGTTTTCATCAAGTTCTAATTACTTTTGATGAAACCTTGAAACACAGAAGTTTGCTTTGTATGGGCATTAGAAGATCTTCTCTAGGATAAATGGTTTTCCCTCAAATCCTTGCACATTGCTCACGTGTGCCCTACAAACAGATATGCTGGCTCTACTACCCTTGAGGACCTGATTCTCAATTTTCTGTTAATCAGAATCCTTTTGCATGAGTACAAAGTGGCTGAAAAGAGAAATTAGAGAAACTGTTTCCCCTGGTTTGCATTTTTTCCTAATAGCAGTTAGTCCACATGTGGCACTACTATTTTTACTCAGGCAGTCTGGTCGTAATTTTTCTTCTTTCTATGTCTTTGTTTTGTACCAGAAAAACATTTGTTGTTCTAGCTTCCTCTCTAACGCCTATATTTTTCTTTCTTCTTACAATTCCACACCAAACTGGGGGGGTGTTTTTCACCTCCATATTTTCCCCACCTAAAGCATAAATTTAGTAACATCCCTAGATCCCTTACATTTGAGTTGTCTCCTTAAACTCTGTAAAAATAAATGACAGTGATTTCAGAAGTCAACGCGTTTAATTTTGAGATTTTCAAACTACTACTGCTCATTTCAGCATGCCCTTCCATTTCGAACATGCTAAACCCCCTTTTTCAAAGTTCCAATCCAAATCCAAATGTTCCATCCGTCTCATATACACACACACACACGCACACACACTTTTTCACAACTCCCAGTGAACTGAAAAATTAATTACTCTACCTCCTAGTCCTGCACAGGACTTGGCACTAACAGAAGAGGGGACTAAGAAAGGGGGTTGGTGAAAGTGTGCAGGGTGACTGCAGGGCCAGGGCAGCTGGAGCAGAGGTGCCTGGTCACCACAGCCCCACAGTCCTCTGCTGAGCTACCAAGCCCTGGGTTTGAGCAAGGCTTATCAGCACAGGCAGACCACTGCCCAGCTGTGCCTTTGCCATTTCACATCCCCAGATGTCAAGTCTCTGTGATGACTTTTAAATGATTAGCAAGTCCTGGAAAGCACAGCATATTAGGGCAGAACTTCCAAGCATGCTGCAGAGGTCTGGTGGCTCTGATGAAGTGAGTGCTGACTGAGCTTTGCTCGCCAGGCAGGGTTTGCCACTCTGCATGTACCACTGCTATCTGCCTCGAGCCTTTTCATACAGAGCCCTTTTTCAGGTGGAAATCCCGGAAGGCCAGACGTCGATGTTTTGAATTATACAACTCATCTCTGCTTTCCACAGCGAGGGGTCAGCTCCCTGCTAGCAAACTCATTTGTAACGCTGCACTTGTAAACTCCTGATAAAAGGCTCTGATGGAACCATGCATCACTGGGTAGTGGCAATAAAACTGCATGGCCTGCTTTACATTCTAAAAAGCTTCCAAAAACCTACCACTTCAGGCTGAAGCTTTCGTGTGTCAGTGGATGTAAACCCGTACAGGGGAGATTTACTATAAAACCTGCACTATTTTAGGTGTCATCAGCCTACAGGGAAACACCTTTAAAAGTCAATCTACAGCAGAATCTCAGTGATAGCATGAAATGTTAAGTTCATGTTTCTTTACATATTTTTCATGGGATTTCAGTGCATTGATTCTGACCACGGGGGTCAAGAATATCAAAAGAACAGTATGAGGGGAAAAAAAAAGTTGTCTTATTCCAGGGGCTTGCCTTAAATACATGACAGAAGTTATCACAAATAATTAGGCTGATATTTGCTTCGAGTTACAATTGCCTTTTTAAAATCTCTAGTCTTGTTGTAGACTGTTTAATGGGGTGACATATATCACAAAACTGCCTCTGGGACATGTGAGATTGTTTACATTCAGGTGCCAGTGCCACCCTGGAAACAATTAAACAGTAGATAAAGACTAGTTTTCTAATGAAAAAAAAAAAAAAAAGAAAATACAAAACCCAAAACTAAACCAATAAGATAATGTTGACAAAATTTAAAACAAATCAGTGAAATGGTGAAAAATCAATGAGTTTTGAACCACTTCTCTTGAAGTTAGTGGGCACTGGCCACACTGAGAGTTTATACTGAGTGCAAGGGAGACCACTGAGATATCCTTTGAGACTGGACACACAGATCTGTAAGCACAGTCTTGGGTACCACTAAAGCAGTGCTTCCAATCATACAGCACTGCCAAAAATGCCCAGAGTTTCTAAGTCTGCTCATGGTGGGTGGCTGCCAGCAGGGCCAGCCCCTGCCTAAGGGTGTCACAGGGCTTTGACTTGCACTTAGTGATCGTGAAGGCAGATCTTGGCTTAGGTTTTTACTTTCTATTTCTCCTAAAAAATATATTTGGTAATTATAAAGATAGAAAAATATACCCCTTCCTTCTAGACACTGTCGTCACTTCCCCACCAGTCTGACTGTCTCTCCTGAGCAGTCAAATAATTTTCAGGCAGATCATTGTCCCCTGAGTGGAGGAAATCGGTACAACTGTACACAAAGGAAAAAAAAAAAAGATAAAAAAGCTAGGCAACACAGCCAGAAGATATTTATAATGCATATATTTTGCTTCAAGAAATGTGTTTTATGGAAGAGAGGGGATAAGAGACAGGCCCTGGAGACATCTCCCTGTTCCTTATTCGTAAGCACATGCCCTTAAAGAGACACTGAGAAATCTCAGGATTTGACTACATGGAATCCTGATCTGCATGATTAGACCAAGTGTTTATCTTGTCCTCAAAGCAATATCCCAATGGGAAGACTCCTGCTCCAGCCTAACAGAAGGGTTTCCTCATGTTTCCAAAACTTCATTAGGATACACTGGCACTCACAAATCCTCCTACACTGGGCCAGCTGCCTGCACGGTAACCAGGGATGCACAAGCCATGCTATCACACATGCACACACCAAGAGAAGGCAGCTCAGCAGCACACAGTCAGGTTTCTCCTTTGGCTGCCCTGCTCCCATTGCAAGCCCAGGGCAGCTCCTTTGTGTTAGGCCCAGCACACCTGTGGGTGCAATCCACACTGTCATCATGGCATGGGGATGCCCATCTGTCCCACCCAGGATGGCAGAGCAACTGCATCACACAACTCGCTTTCCCATTCAGCTCCATGTGGCACACGAAGGTCTGGTCTGTGTCAGTGCACTGAGATGCATAAAACATTTATAAACACCAGCTGCCTCGAGATCTGCTAAAGATCGTTCTTGTAGGGGTGTTCCTGTGTGTCTGCATTTGCAACTTGCACATTTTAAAAGATCAGGATTGGTTTGGAACATCCCAATAGGAGAGCCTAACATCTACACAGGGCATCCTGGTATGCACTGATGACTGTATAAAGGGAAAAGCCCTAAAAGGCCTGTTTCCTGGGTGTGAACATGCATCTCGCGGAAGGAAACTCAAGCATGGCTCTCATTTAATCTGGGAAAACTTCGTAATAGGTGATTCATGCATGTCCAGAGGCAGTATCACCATAATATAAACACTGCTTGATGTGCTGCCTGCATCCCAAATGTCCTGTTGAAGAACCTGCTTTGTGAGCCTATTTGTCCCACGGAAGTTTCCCGATGGGCACCTGCCTCAGCATGAACTTTTGAAAATTCCCAGCAAAATCATACAACTTTTTTGTTGACCATGAAAAAGAAAACCAAAACCAACCAACAAGCAAAAAAAACCACCAAACAAACAGAAAACTACACAAACAAAACAACCCACAAAAACAAAACAAACAAAACCCAACCAAGACCACAAATTCTTTCATGGTGACACATTCATAGGTTTTGTTCTCTAAAAAAATAATTTAAAAAAAATAATTAAAAAAAGCTACTCACTTTTAAGAAGGAGCTTGGTTTGGTTTTGGAAGGGTATTAAATTTTCCTGTTTCCAGGAAAATATGCCAAATTTTATATAGTTTCCAAACTGAGAAAAGTCATGTCTTACACATGACTACTAAAGGCTTATTTGAGTTTGGCAGCTGAATGGTTCGCAGATTCCATCTGGACTGAGCATCCCCAGCCCAGAGCTGCAAAGGTTCTGCCGAAATCTCTCTCACCAACTGCTCAGGGTCACTTCTAACACTGGCAAAGTTCCTGTGGGCGTTCAATATGCAGCCTTTTGACTAAAAAGGGAAGGCACTTGATCTAAAAAATTGGCAGTGGAACACACCACTCACTGTCATGCCTCCAACAGTGACTTTAAAGCTGTGTGGAAAAGCAAGTTTGTGCCTAGCTAGTAGAGCTATTCATTAACATACCATAAGGCCTTCATGACACTCAGATAGTAAAAATAGGAATCTATACCCTAGATTAGACATGGAAATGAAGTTAAAGGAAATGTGACAAAACATTAGCCTATGATATTGTTTTAATATAGATAAACACTCACTTTAAAGGATGGCTTAACTGGGTCAAATAACTAAGCTATCCAAATAAGGGATAAAAATCTTCTGAATGGGACATGGATGATGGACATCTGGGGCCCCACAACAGTCAAGGATGGGAAACAGGTAGGGCTAGAACACAGCCTTCACCTTGAGGCAGATATGTAAAGCAGAACAGGTGTTTGTTTCCATGGACTTTGCAGAAAGCTTTGGGTGATCAGCTAAGATGGGGCTTGTAATACACACATCTGAATGTAGGAAGAATTTCACCAAAGCAGTCAAAAGAAATGGGGAAAATTAACAGAAACTTTTAAAATAACTCTGGTAGGAACATTCATCTACTTCAATCAAAACAACAGTATTGCAGCAAATTTCTCAAGCAACCAAGACTTTCCCACTTCTGTCTGCTACCCTTCAGCCTTCTCAATTCAAGTCCCCATGAAACTTCTCCATCTGAACTGTTCAGCAAGTGCTGAGAAGTTTTGACTGAGGGAAGACGGCTGTGTTGATTTTTTTTTTTTCTTTTTTTTGGGTGCACCTAAGCACAAACTGAAAGAGCTTGCTCAGGGCCCTGTAAATATCTAGTTCCCACGGGGTATCCTTGGAAGCACAGCAAGGTGTTAGAACAACCATTCCTCATACTGGTAATTTGATATTTCTCCCCTTCCCAAATTCTTTAATTCCCTTTGAAAGAATTTCCATCTTTACAACTTAAAATGTAATCGATCAAATGGTTATTTTAAAACTTTTCAGTTACTTTTTTGTCACATTCATGTTCATGTCTGTCTTTCACTATGATTCACTTCTCCATGCCTGACCATCACCAAGTTTCAGCTGGCTGATTAACAAATGCATCACTGTGCTGCCTGGCAGGGAGCACTCCAGCCATCAGGTTTGGTGAAGGGTCATGATGGAAAGGAGGAGCTACACAAAGCACCAGTACAGCCCACCATCCACTCTAAGCATGTCCTCCAAACAGCAGTGCTGCAGGGAACACGAGGCTACCTTAGAGTAAATCCCCCCCACGCCTCAGTATAAGGGTTCCTCATATAGAAGGTCTGGCTTCAGTTTGACTCATGGCTAAAGTTTGGGGCAGGATACCTTCCACATAGTTTAGAGGCTAATCATATAGGCTTCCCTTAGAACTAAATTCTGGGAGCATTTCACAGCCTGTGTCAGGATCAGTCAATTTTGTCTCTCTCTCTAGGAGTCTAGGTGACTGTCTTAACATAAATAAATCCTGAATGAAATGGATATCATTCAGAAGTCAAGATATTAATTTTCATTTGATGTTGTTCATAGGGATGATGCAGATTCCAGTCTGTTGACAGCCTACAGTCATTACTCCTTTGCATCTTTTACCATTCAAAATTTCTATGACTTTTCTGTCCAATGTGTCCTGAAATTTTGTATTCCTAGAGAGGATGCACTAGGTAAGTACCAAATCCTAAGGAAAGTATCTCAGAAATTTCCGATCCAACTTCAGTGTTTTTCAGGCTCTCTAAAGCCACCACCACCCCTTTCTCATGTAAGCTGAGTCTGCTGGCACACTGTGTGTGTAAATTAAATTTCTGTTAGTTCCTGGAAAACCCTGGGGAAATTTTCATCCTAGAGAACACCTTAGCAATCCAGCTAAGAGCAGCATAAAGATTAAAAAAAAAAAAAAAAGTCAGTGTGAGCCATTCTGCTTTTCCTGCTTTATAAGAACAAACTTACTGGAATATACTGTCAACACAGCTCCCCAAAATGCCCAACACATCTCAAAATATGTGACTTGGTCACTGATTTTTTCCTTTTTAATAATTTTTCCTTCTACACATAAGTATTCTTATTCTAGGAGAATGTTCCGTGGCTCTCCACACATATTTTCAAGATTTTTTTAGAGTTTGCAATAAGGATGTATTGAAAGAACAATACCTACACAAGATTTCTTACTGAAGCCGGATAAGCATTTCAGAGACTTCCTAGATTCATAGGTCAAGAAGAGTGCAGATACACCTGGAGACTGTGAATCCATTTTCTAATGGACTCTCCATCAAACTCTGATAAGAGTGATAACCAGACAAGAGCTGGAAGTCTGTTTTAACTGACAAGTGCTCTGAGTTGTTTTTGTGGAAGAAAGTACTGGGCATGAAAGCAGGGCAATATCAGAGACAGTATCTTACAAATACCCTATTAGCAGGAGAGGAGGATACACAGAGAACAGATACCCTTATCTATGAGTTAAAAATTAACAGGAGATAAGAAAAAGGGGCTTGAATAAGGTTCGGAAAGAAAAGAAACTGAATGCAAAACTTATTTGATGCTGAGACCTTTATACTGTAAATACAGAAATGAGAAATAAGAACTTACAAGTTCAACTGGTTGCTCTACGACCTAAAGCAAGAGTTACAATCTCTGTGCCTTCCTTTTACAACCTATAAAATGCAACAGTGATAAAAAAAATTCCTTCCTGGACAGAGATAGCATGAAAATTTTATGTTTTTAAGAAACCATTTTAGCGCCTTGGATTGGTCCATACTATTATTTCCATTTTTACCTAAATCACTTGATTGTATGCCTATGTTTTTTAGGTCATATGTATTATTCAATAGGACTAAATATGAATAACTGTCCGATCTCTAAATCCCTCAGGATTCCTGCATTTTTGTCCATTAAGATGCTTGAAAACAAACTACTAATCTACAACATTTCTGCGTAGGTGAAAGTTTATGGTATTTTTTTCCTAACAATTTTATTGTTGTAATGGCACTGCAATACAAATTTAAAGTTAGAACCCTCCCCAAAGTGGATATATTCAAACTTGATACTCCACTTACTTCCACTAGAAATCAACAAATAGTTTCATAAGTGGCATAATAGCTGAGATACTTACATATCCCCTGGACCTGATGAGATCAGACATGCATAAAAGCCCCAGAGCAATATTCTTTAGAAGAAAAGCAATTTCAGACATACCATATCAATTCACCCACTTACAATTTGTACTATGACAAGCTCAGCACCAGCAAAATAGTCATATCAAGAACTCTGTGTATTCAACAGGTGACTCGATTTATTTGACTCATTGGGTCTCTTCATGCCTTACAATAAAGATTTGAATGTTAACTTTGCACTTGAAAAAATCAAGAGTGTAAGACGAGCTATAACAACATGTAATAGACCCCTGAGTAACAACACAGTTTTATGTAAAGTAATGTATAAAACACGTATGGTTGATCTAGAGCATTTCCACATTTCCTCTACAAAAGCTCTCTGAGAACATCAACAAATAAAAAGAATTGTGAAAAAAATTGGAGATGAGACTTGATATGCTCAGCAAATCTCAGAGGGATATGAAGAAGAAAGTTAGAAGCAAAGATCTGCTGGAGGTAAGAAGAATGTTATGCAAGAGCTAGCATAAGGATAAAGGGTCACCTTGTTCTTGTCAGAGATCAGATTCTGGGATCACAGACAAAGTTCAGTGCAGTGATTAGCACCCATGTAATTTTCATAAAAACACGAAACAAATCGATGAGATTAGTAGCTGTCAAGATCTTGCTTACTTGCTGTAGATACAAATACTTCTTGCATTAGGGAAGAAGCTGGCAAATACACATAATGTACAGGTAGAGCATTCTGGGCAATCTACATCCACTGATATATCACAAACCAATGAATATGACCCTTTATTAATATGACAGAAACAAGTTATAATCCAAATTTATCTTTGCAATTGACGGTTAAGTCACTAACTTATTTCTAAGTAAAAGTAAAAGATTTTTCTGTGAATTTGTCTGTTTAGCTGGTACATCTTCAAAGGAAGGTGTAGATCCTTCTTTCTACAGGAAACAACAGCTGAAGAAGAACAGGGACAATGCATACCTTAGAACATAGTTTACCTTAGTTTAGTAGGAACAGAGAGAATATAAAAATGCTCTCAAGCCCATATTTGGAAGTCCATGTTTCCACTTCATAGGTGAGAGTTTCCCAACTAATAATTCGAAGATCCTAGAATAACTAGGAGATCCTTTCTTAGTTTAAATTTCCCCAGAATTTCCTAGACTTCAAATGTCACATACTTCACTGGACTCCAAGTCACAGTTAACTCAGCAGGTTCTAATGGGCACCAAAAATATTCTGCCCACGCCTAAGCAAGAAACATACAGCTTAGCAATATAGCTCAGTTATTATTAACACACATCCCATCAGAACAGATCCATCAAACTCTCTTCTATACTAACTGTACTTGCACTTATTTAAAAGTGAGCTCAATTTCCACCCACCCCATACAACATATTACTGCGTTGTAATCTGCCTACTTGGTACAGATGAAGCTGGAATCCTTCCCAGTTACTTTCAAAACAAGCCGTGCCAGTGTTAATACATACATTTTCTACTACTTGGTACTTCAGAAGGTTCTTTAATACATCTATAAAACTCATCTTTACTCAGAGATTGGAAAAATATAGATCTCTTCAGCCACTGAAATTCAGTCAGACTCACCAATATCTTTGCAGATGCAGCATCTATATTAAAGTAGAAAATAATTAATAGACTAACTGAATTCTGCTTGCCAGATTAATTTCACTAGTGTCCACGTGTGCTGCAGGCATACTGAGGTAAATGAAATCAATTATTGTTTTGTAATCCGTTTGTCCCAATTTATTTGTCCTTTTGGGCCATTCCCCTTTCTACTAAAGTCAGTGCTGCATCTTTCTTCAAAGAGCAGAGCAAACCCACTGGAAACTTGGGACCTCTGAACACCACTTGTAGAGCACAGGTGTTCTAGGATATTGTTTTCAAAAGACACTCAAACAGTCTCTATTTAATATTTCTGAGTGGGAATGTAAAACAACATTTGACTACACTTAACATACACTTAAATAATGTGTTTTAGGCATGGAAAAGATCCCTGCAATTTTCACTTGAGCTATAGCTAGAAGAAAATCCCCGGCTGTTGCTCATATGAAGACTATTCCCTTAGTGGTTACTGAAGAAGGAAGTAAATACTTTGGAAGAACACTTTAATTCTTTTCCTAGCACAGACTGTGCCTCAAATAGAAATTCATTTGTACCATTTTTCTACTTGGTGCCTGTTTTTATTAGTCTGCCTTGGCTTTTCAGAGAGTAAACTCAGTAGAGATCACTGTCTCTCTATATTTCTGCACTGCCTAAAGTAATATCAGCCTTGAGAGAAGCCCTTAGCTATATAATAACTTTAAATTATTAACTGTCATGACAAACATTTCAGGAGAAAAATATTTACTGAGAAGAGAAAAGATGACCAAAAAAAGTGCAAATCATTATCTGGCACTTACATTTATGGGCATCTGTGTCTTTTTTTTTTTTTTTAAGGGATTGGATCTGTCAACAGCACATAGTTACAAGTACAGTAGAAGGAGGCTTTCTTAACAGACTACCTCATTCTTATTAAAGCGATTTTAACATCTTTATCTCCAGCTTCACCCGCCTCCCCCCATCCTTGAAGTTAATTTTTCATTTTTCCTCTGCTGGGGTTGTCAAGATGGGTTCGTCTAGAGTTTAAGAATATAAATGAACTGTGTACTCCTTTTCTACTGTTCTTAACCACTCCTTGGTCTCTTGCGAATGAAGCCTGGAAACTTGTTTGCTTTTGGAGCAGTACTCATACATAATAGATGAAAAACCGTGTCCTGGGGGGTATCAGGCAAAGCATTGCCAGCAGTTGAGGGAGAGGATTGTCCTGCTCTGCTCTGCACTGGGGCGGCCTCACCTTGAATATTGGGTGCAGTTCTGGGTGTCACAATAAAAGAAAGGTATTAAGCCATTAGAGACCTTCCAAAGGAGGGCTACAAAGATGGTGAAGAGCCTTAAGGGGAAGCTGTATGAGAAGCGGCTGAGGGCACTTGGTCTGTTCAGTCTGGAGAAGAGGAGACTGAGGGGAGACCTCACTGCAGTTACAACTTCCTTGTGAGGGGAAGAGGAGGGGCAGGCACTGATCTCTGCTCGGTGGTGACCACTGATAGGGCACAAGAGAATGGTATGAAACTGTGTCAGTGGAGGTTTAGGCTGGATATTAGGAAAGGTTCTTCAGCCAGAGCAATGTTGGGCACTGGAACAGGCTACCCAGGGAAATGGTCACATCACCAAGCCTGACAGAGTTCGAGAAGCGTTTGGACAACGCTCTCAGGAACACGGTGTGATTCTTGGGGTGTCCTGCATAGGACTAGGGGTTGGACTTAAATGATCCTTGTGGGTTCCTTCCAACTCGAGATATTCTATGATTCCATGATAAGAAGCCCCTAGAACTTCTACTGCACTTGGGTTTATTATTCCAAGCATTAGTAAGGCATTAAAGATTCTATCACAGCTAATATACATGCAGATCAAATCAAAGGCCCTGTACATCAGAGGGCTTCAGGGATACAAAAGTAACTTTACATTTAGCCCAATGTTAGAATGATCTCTCTTTGAACAAAACAGATCTGATATTGACTCAGCAGCCCAGACTTAGTTTGTGTTCCTTTTCGCATACCTTAAAACAGCACAGGAATTGAGAAGCCTGCAGGGACCACAGTCCCAACGCTACTACTCATGAGCACAAGAACTGGTCCATTTTATAAATCAGGAGTAAGTGTTATTATCTAGAGGATGAGCCACCATCCTCCAGTGCCACAATACCTTTGAGCAGAACAACCAGCCCTATGGGAAATTTCCAGACACAGGAGAACCTACTCAGAAATGAAAAGCAGGGAAAATTAAAGATCCATCCAATTTTGTTGTGAGAACTATAACAAACAAAAAACCCCAAACCCTAACAAAACCAAATTAGGAAGGAAAAAAAACAAACAAAACCCCCCACAAAACCAACCAAAAGCCTAAGAAGATAAGTAGGCAGGACATGTTTTGACTGAGAAGGGGGGCAGGGGAGACTGAAATCAAGACCCACACAGCACAATGATGAATGACCAGAAAACATATTCTGATAAGTTTGCCCCCATATCACTGTAACACAAGATAGTTTACATATCAAAATTGAACTCTTAGGTAGAAAACAGGAGAAAAAATAATTGGCTTTCATGAAAGTGGCCAATTTTAGCAGACTGCAATTGTTTCTGGTATGTAAATCTACTTCTCTCTCCAGATAACAAGGAAAACAATTACTCACAGAGAGAACACTTTTAAACATGTGTCTTTGGCAGGATAGGTCTCAAGAATAGCTTATTGCATTGAGCCTAAGTAGTGAGAGAAGCTAATTATTTCCATCAGGAATCTGTAGGATAATAAACCAACTTCTCATCTAGTAACAAGCTTTAGAAATTCAATTGACTATTAAAAATTAATTTATGTTTTATTGAATTGAACACAATAATTTTGAGATTATTCTGACTTCAAAGTTATTTTGGACTTGGCTTAGTTGTGCAAAGATACTTGGAGACTGACTTCCACCAGGGACAAGCTTGGCATGTACAGAACAGATTGGAGCAAACACAGACTACCCTTCAGTTCATCTTCCTGCCTACAGACAGAAAAGTACATAGACTCATATCTCAGCTATTCCAATATTCAAGGTACACACGGGCAAGGGAATATCTAATGGCCACTTAGTTTAGCTGCTCTGGGAGACTATTAAGCCCAAAGACAACTGTGAAAGGGTTGCACACAAACTCCAGAGTGCAGCTCTCAAGTTTCACGAGGAATAACTTTCGTTGCACAAGTGCAACATGCTCTGTGTTTTAACAAACAGAAAACCTTTTGTTTCACCACTTACTTTAACGATGCTAACCACATTTGCTGCAGTGAGGTGGACTATGTGTGCTTAACTTTCACTGCATGATCACATAAGGAGGGATTGTCTTTTTCCCTTCTTTTTAAGCTTTACTAATAGAGAAAGAAAAAAGCCACACCCAAAGACTACAGAGTCAAACCAACAGAGACACAGACTTAACACCTCAAAAAGCATCCCTGAAACGCAGTTACAGTGAGTCCCTGCAGCACTCACCACTGCTGTTGTCACTGTGTTGACCAAAGCACAATGTATGTCTTGTCTTATGATCTACTACCCCACATTCCACAACACATTTGTTTGCGGATCAGGAGTTTTGACTATAACAGCAGCTCAGAGGCAAAATTGCAAAATAGCTGCTCTATCAGTGTTCTCAAGTTTCTTTGCTGACTTTTCTTGACTATGTAGCTGTTTTTCCTGTAGGAAATCCTCCATGCATTGAAGAGTCTCTGACAACATAGACAGACCGTTAGGTTTTAAGTTAATTCCTTCCCTGCACTTATCCACAGCCTTCAGCGTTTACAAAAGGGTTGTTGAGCCACTTGCATGCAGGAAAGGGTGGCTGGCTCATGCTTCAGCCTGACAATGTTAGACGTGGCAAACTTGGCATAAGGAACAGCTTGCTCTTTACCACAAAAAGCCCCTGTGTTGTGAAGCTCCTAATTGTAGGTTTTCAGCAAAAGGGAATCCCTCAGGAGTGTCACAAAAGAATAAATCTATGAATGCATCAGAAAAGTTTGTGTGGCAAACTTTGGGTTTTAGTTGTTGTTTATCTGTTTTGTTTAAAAGGTGCAAAAGCTGTTCCATTACAATTTGTTTTACACAATATTTCAGTGTTGACTGATGCACAAATATTGCATCAGCTACAAATGCATCTTCTTTTCTTTCCAGTACCAATTTTTTGTGTGATTAAGGGTAAGTGCTGGTGGAGTTAAGAACATATGAGAACTTAGAGACACCTTAAGACATTTCAGGAACCTCCTTCCAGTGGATTCAGTTGAAGGAGAGAAGAGTTCAGGGGAAACTAGTTTCTCCTCACCTTTCTATTAAGAATTTCTGCTGCTCTGTATGCCCCATTACAAGGCATTTTAAAAAAATAAGCCTAGAGTAATTTCACAAAACTTATTTAAATTAGTCTAGAAAGTATCCCTTAACACCAGGAGGTTATTAAAGCCATGCTTGATTTCAGATTCCACTGCATTGCTGAATTCTGACTTCAATACAGTTACACATTTAAAACCCAATTTAAATAAACATTGAGGATTCCAAAATCCCACAGCATCCACTTAGCGCATTTAGCCCACACTTCATGCTTATCCATCAGCAATTAAAGACAAGATACCACGGTGACTAAAAGAGGTTTCAAAGGTTTTATTAGCAACTGCATTTTCTTCAAGTACTTCTGTGGCTTATCATGTATTTTCATTTCAAATGAGGGAAATTTGAGACCAAAAATGTTTTGAGTCCCTTCTACTGTACTGTAGCATTTGGTTCTGCTTCTTTAGTAGTACTGAAGGGCCCTGAAGTTATCTCAGTTCCTGGCTATCAATTAAATAATTGCAAAAGTCTGGAATTTGTTGTACATGCTTTGGATTGCAGCTGACATTAGATCCATTTGTTTCTGATGAGGAGTGCATGTTTAGAAAAATGTTCTCTGGTGGGAAGAGGAGCAACATTTGCTTTCATTGCTTAGTCTGACTGCTTTTCTGTACTGCAGATAGGAATAAATCTTTGCAGCTGGAGGAGAATAAATTTGGATGCAAAGAACAGCCCCAAAGTAACCAGAAAGAAAATAACACTCCGTGCAGCAGATCCAAATGCGGATGAGAGAGACACAAAACTAGGGGCAGGGTGACACCACACAAGACAAAGTGTAATAAAGGATGTTTCAGCATAGCTGGAAAGATTAAGAGGAAAGAAAAAAGAAAGACTTTACTAAAAACTATCCCCTGATATGCATCCAATTATGCATATAAATGTGCTTTTAATTTGTAACACTGTAGCATTTCAAATGTTTCATGCCTTGTGAAATTTAACAAGAGCTATGATGCTTTAGGCTGAATCTGTTTTGGTTTTGCCTAGATTACTGAGCCAAACACAATGATCTTCAACTCAATGCAGCATTCACGTGCTAACATTTTCCCTAGTTAATGTTTTCCTACCTATGGGCTGACAATCAATAGGAAGTGATTAAACAAACCAATTATTTGTCTGCTACATTTGCCTGCTTCTCCTCACCCTTCAGGAAATACACAAAGTCTAATGCAATGTCTCCCCTGTAAACTGTATCAGTCATTTCTGCATGCACACTTCTCCCATGTGGCCCAACCAGTGGAGAGTAAATGACACCACACTGCTATCTTCTTGTATGGACTTGCCAAATGGTGTCTCAAAACCATTTAAGACTTCAGGAAGTGGTACCACAATATGTTTAGATTTTACTCAATGGAAGCAACAAGCTTTGCAACAGGAAATCACACCATGTCACAGTTTAAGGCACCTATGCTACATTATCTTCACAGATCTATCAAAGTATTTGAGCCAATACAGGTAAATCACACTGTTGTCCATTAATCATAGAATCACCAAATTGTTAAAGTTGGAAAAGACCTTTAAGATCAACAAGTCTAACTGTCAACCCAGCACCACCACCACGTTCACCATTAAACCATGTCCTCAAGTGCCAAATCCACACTTTTTTTGAACACTTCCAGGGATGGTGACTCCACCATTTCCATGGGCAGGCTGTTCCAATGCTTGACAATCCTTTTTGTTTAAAAAAAATCCTAATATCTAATGCTTCTATCAACACAGATTCAGAAATATCATTTCAGTCTACAAGAAAAGAAGACAAAAGAATTAAAAATTGCCAGTGAAAAATACATTTAAGTCCCTTTCTGTATATTTTGTCACACGCTGGAACTTGAAACTTATAAGAAGAGGAACTCCTGATAAGTTCAGTTTTACAGCTGAGGCTTTAGACTAATGACTACTAGGAGGCAACTGATATGACCTTCAACTCTTATACAAGATGCCACTAAAACAAATTATTCTTGCTTAGGCAGTCAGAGGAGAAGCCTGCCTGGAAACCCAAACAGTTCTAGAAATAAAAGCTGGTAAAGCATTATTCTTAAAAGACAGGTATAAATATAGCAACCCATCACTCTTCCAGAGAGCACAGAGCAAGCTGCGGACCATCAAATTGCAGACCAGCATGCCTGACAGAAAGATCAGGGAATTGCTCCCATGTTGTCCTGTTAGTAACTCCTACTCCCTAGCCTATTTTAAAACGTGCCTGAATATTATTCTAACATTAATGTTAGTGCTAAGACCACAGAGACTGAATTTACTGGCAGCAGGGAAAAGAAAAAAAAAAGGAGCTAAAAATATTAAGTCAACATAAGGCCAGATTCTGATTGGAGCTATACTGAACACATGCATTAACCCCAGTGACTTCAGAGTAATTACACAAGGTTGCTAAAATTAGCAACTTGCCCATAGCACCGAGCAAATTAGAACTGCATAGACATAGATGAAAGGAGAGACAGGAACTGAAAACAGCAAGACTGCCCCCATGAATAATCTTTATTGTGTTGCTGACAAGGAAAAGGAATTCAGGAGAAAAAGCCATTCTATCCCAACTGCTCCCCGGGAACCTGAGCAGGAGGGTGCTGGGGTGGAAGGTACCTTTTAACAAAAGAAGGGAGTGTAGTGGAGAGCTCAGGAAGCCATTCAAAAGGAAAGAGAGCGAGTTTGCCTGCCAGGCAGGTTTTTGCAAGATCTCATCATTCTATTTATAACACCACATGCCATGTTACATTACATCACACCACGGGAGATGCACACCACATGCAACAAAACGCATTAGAAACACTGTGGGTTCTCTCCAGAATAAATGCCTGCAGCTCACAGTAGCAGCTCAGAGGCAAGTTTTCCAGGAAGGATTTGAAATTCCTTGGCAAAAATTTGTAACCTACGGAGTTAACTTTCACATTCTGCCAGCTCAGCACTTCAGAACTCACACCATCTATGAACACTCCCTCGTTTTCCATTCCCACTTTTTTAATTTGTTCAGGGTTTATTTTCCCTTTTTCTCTGAGAACAGACTGCAGGGTAGTCTTTCTTACATTATCTGAGTTTTGTTCCTCTATCTCGTTCAGGCATCCTGTTTCACACCACTAAAGCAAACAGTCACAGGCAACACTGCAGTAGATCTGGGGTGTCCCAGAGGTTCTGGGGCAATCCACAGGCTTCACTGCACTCAGAAAGGTGAGTGGACATAACTTAGGACAGCCTGAACTAGTCAGACCTGTTTTGAGGAGAGGATTGGTTTGCAGTTAATGACCTCTGGAGGTCCCTTTCAGACTGAACTATGATTTTATGATTCCCATTATATTTCCTAATTATGTAGTAACCATTTGCCTCCAAAAACCATTAATATAATAGCCATGTGTATCACCTAAATTATTTACAGTATGTGACTTGCTTTGATTTATTGGGTTCAGAGTTCTCTTAAGGTAGAATAGGCAACAGCAGCTGATTGACTTTAGCAAGTGTTTGCTTCTAATGGGAGAACATTGATAAAAATGAGAAAGAGTCCAAGGGTTCATTTTAACTTCTGAAACCTGAAAATATCGACTGTATAACAACAAGATGAGAAATTTTATGGAGGCGGGGGAACAATTGCATAAAATTCTTCCCATTGGTATAGAAGTGAGATAAGACAGGAATCAACAACTGAAGGAGAGAGGTGCCATCTCCTTCTAGGGCCTATCCAGACACAGACAGCTTTGCACTGGTATCAGTTATGTCCTTAGAGAAAATGGGAGATAAACATGCAGTCAAAAAAAAAAATTATAACTTTGAAATCCTTAGGAGATTATGCATGAAACTCCTTATTAAATGCATATTAGTTTTGAAAAAAGTACTGTGTGAGCACACAATTAATTGAAGACTGCATCACAGCAAATATGTGCAGTGGCACAGAAGAAAGATCGCATGGGACACACTCAATTGTTATTCCCCAAGTTCTGTAAGCTTGTAATTTTAAATTTGTTGGTATTTGTTTACTACAGTATTTTTTTAAGGAATATTATTTTGTGTAGCATGTCAGAGCTCGTCCAAAGCAGGCACTCCATTTCACTTAAGAGGTGGAAAACATGGAAGAGGTAGTAAATTTTGGCATGAATTGAGCAAAAAACGTAAGGTTGATAACAGTGCAACATCAAGAAAATTTTAATGACAGGACAGAAAAAGTGAGCCCAAAGTTATGCAAGGAAAAACAAACAAACAGGTTTTAGAGATACTTTGGAAAGAGCAGCAGCAGGATTTAGCTCTGGTATTTTCAGAACATGTAGTATTATCTGTATTTACTTTGGTGAGTCAAGTAGCCAACCATCAGCCTCAGGTCTCGGTGCCTATTTAGTGTCTGAGATAAGCTGTGTTTAGTGTGCAGTGTTTGTTGATTCTAAGCATAAAAGGATCTCATCTCTCTACTCCAGTTAATAGGATTATATAAGCTGGGCAATTTGTGATATGTCAAATGCCACACTGAAATCTTTACTGAACTAATTGTTTAGTCTCCAGATTTTGAATCATAATCATAGATAGTTTTTGCCCAGAGTTTGTCTTATGGAAAAATAAATAAAGTCTTAGGCTACCAGCAGAGCAAGTGAAAGTAGCTTTGTAATCAGTTGATTTAAATTTAAACCATCTAAAACTACACCTGCTTACATTTCATCTTGTCCAAAAGTATATCCAAGGAAAATAAGTGATGTCCCATGACAACAGACAGGATAATGACAGCTTTTGTGAGGAAGTGCCATGACTCAGTGCCAATTGCTTGGACTTTCCATCATATCAGGCCTAATACTAGAAGTTCATTGGAGTGGAAGAGCCTCAAGGAAGCGATGATCCATTTCTGGGTTAGACAATAGTGGAAACTCAGAAAAAGGTCTTGGGTCAAGACTGATGTTTTCCCTTTCTCTAGTTCTCTATACCTTGCAAGTGTTTTGGAAGACCAGGGGTGTTCTGGACTAAAAGCTGGTGTTTGAATCTAAGGCTGTATGTCCCCTATAGTATGTGCAGCAAATGTTGCAGCAAGTTGCTACCATTTAATGATGATATTCAGGACTCTAAACTTCTGCCGGTGTTTGCATTTACACCAATATTTGAACCTGACAAAGACCCTTTGAAAAACAAAATCTGTAATCTCCAAACCAACGTGAAGTGGTGTCTGCTGCATTTTCAGAGCTCCACTGTTATTTCACTGATAGGTGGATAAATTCAAATGCCTCCTGCCTCTCCCAATACTGATTTCACCCGAAGCACCCACTTCACACCACGATCACAGAGCAGTGAAAGAGCACTTCCCAGCCAGACTTCTCATCCCTCTTGCTTTCTGTGCACTTCTCTCTGAAACAGGCTCATGCAGACAGAGCACTGAGCATCCCTAACCTGCTTCCTACAGGCTGACTCCTTATCACACTAACTCACTGCTGAAATCTGTAACCAGCTAATGAGACCACCAGCAACAGCAGGACACTACTTCTTGGCTCACAAAGTTACAGGACAGTGAAATGCACAATTTGCCTGTAAATGGTTGGGGGGTTTCTCGGTTTCAATGTTCAAGGAAAAGAGAAGTGTCCAGTAAAATGCACCACAGTTCCCTACTGGCTATGCTTCTTCTTAGTTTAAAAAAAAAAAAAAAAAAAAAAAATTAGTATGATTTTTTCTCTTTAATCTCATCACCATCAACAAAACCTTACTTGCAGTAGGATGCCCTACAATTTCATATGTGCTTCCACTGAGACTTGTCTAGGGGTAAGTCAGGAGTTTGGTTGCTTCTAAAACACTGGCTGAAGACTCTATCCAGAAGCCCCACTTTAAAAATTAATTTAGCTTGCAAATCAGTATTCAAAAACAAAACCAAAACCAAACCAAAAAACCAAAAACCAAAAACAAACCACAAACAAAACAAAACAAAAAAATACCACCAGCAGTGTAGATAAACAGAATAACGTACAATACTTGCTTCTCAAACAATAATATTAATTTATTTCACAATCCTTTTATCTAGATAGTTAGCTTTAGTAGGTCCACCAATTTCATTTTACCTTCTTAAAATAACACTGAATTCACAGTGTTAGGTTGCTGAGTCTTGCAGGGTGGTGATTCCCAATGCAGGTGGCCACCAGCCTGGTGACAGGAGCCTCTTCAGCCCCACAAGCCATTCCTGGTTTGTGAGCAGCCTAAGCTCTGGCTCACAACCAGTACACCCCTTGGGTATGGAGGAAATTCCTCAAGGGCCTCCACAACACAATACTTCTGCAGAAAGCCTCCTATTCCAATTTCTTTTAGGTTCTAACTTTTTCACCCTGATAAAGGCCACTATTGCCATATGTTTAAACAAGTGACCTCATGCACAGAAGAGCTCAGCTAGTCTGGACTTCACATACCAGCTCCTCACTCTGTAGCTCACTCTTTTCAGCCAGGCAGAATTGCTTCTCAAGCACAATAAATCAACATACTTAAAGTGCGTATTTCCAGCCCGCCAGACCCTTCCTATCTCTCCCCTGCCCCCTTCACCATATCCCTTAGGCCCTCTCCCACACAGGCTGGGCTCCCCCGGGGGGACCTGACAGTGGGAATTTTGCATTTGGTTTTAACTCAGATCTTCAGGTTTGAACAGGGCTCTGAGACCTTGTACTGGTTGCTTTCATACCTTTTCTCCACTCATACAGAGCTGCAAAGGAAGACACGTACAGAGTGTCTTTCTGAATGGAGGAAAGAGGTAAATCCAGCTTTTGCACTGAAGCTCACTGGCAAAACTCATGTTTCAGAGCAAGGAGCTGAAAGGTGTCTAGTGCAAGGGCTTTCAAAAAGCATCCTCCTACCAGGCAAGCCTAAAGCAACCTCTTACTTCACTCTCACATACAGATATGACAAGAGACTAAGAAATCTGTTGTTGCTGAGGTCAGCAATTTTGCCTGAGCTCTCTCCCTCTCACGGGATGCTTGCACAACTGGTGGAAGCCTTCTTGCCATCGCTGCCATGTCTCTCTTGGAAGAGCTTATCAGCAGAAATCACTGAACTATTTGTTTTGATGGAAGTTTGTTTTACTACTGCTTCTGTTTAACAAGCGCCAAGATTTGCACTTCTATCAGACAGCTTTAAGTGACAATGAGTCGGAAATATACAAAGGATCAACATAGCCTTAACCTACATCCACAAGGTCCTGAAGTGGAGATTAAAAATTTTGTTCATGTTACCCTTGCACAACAGAATCTGCTTAGCTGATTGACCTGGCCACAAATTAAATTATAAAATATGTAAGTGAACTCCTATGGTATTTTTAGCTATTGCAGTTTCCACGGAAATTTTAATGGCAATAACCATTTGGGGAAAATGTTAAGACAAATAGGATTATAAATATTTTTAGATATCACCCATAGCTGGAGAAAGAATACACCAGATGCTTTAATACATCTTTGCCAGTCAGTAAATAAGCCGTAACAAGATAAAAGAACAGGTTGTTTGAGTTGTTGGAAGGTCTTTCCTCTGATCAAACCCAGCTACACCTCTGTCAGTGGCAGTATTTTTTCCCAGCAACTCTTGGAGATGCAGACATAATTCAATCCCAAGTCTTCCCTTCACAGCAGTTCCTCTTCGGTAACTTCCTAACAACTTTGCCTCCGTCTCCTGTGTGGTGCAACCAGCAGAGAGCACGCCCTGGACACTCGGTGGGAATACCACCGCTGCAAAGATACAAGCTCATGTGGAGCTTTGCCCGCCGCCTCTGCAGCGTGTTTTGCCTCTGGTCAGAGAGATGTGGCCACAGGCATAAAGCCAGTGAACTGCACAGAGCAGTGACTAATAGCGAGCTGAACTCAAGCCAGAAAATATTTCGCATGACTAAGTACTACTTCAGTAGGAAAATAAACCTTTATTCAGAACCACCCAAAACCACTTGTCTCCAGTATAATGTGGTTCCTATCTTCACTACAAAGTGGGAAGGGAATATTATCCTCATTTTGGGACCCAGTCAAGTTACCAGTACTTGACAAGGTCCCATCTGCCAGTGAAGCTGCAGGTATTGTCATCACCTGTCACACATGCAAAATAAAAAAATACCTAAAGTCTGATCTTTTTAATTGAAGCTGAATCTTTTAACCTCTTGCAAGTGTGAAGTAAAAAGCATGCACACACTTGTACGACAGATGGTAACCTCAGGAAGCAGCAGTTCAGCTGGACCTCTGTGTCAGCATTCAGGGAGTCAAGCTACACAGAGGCAGACCACAGGTCACACAGAAAATCCACAGACAAGGAGAGGACCCAGCATAAATTTCTAACATCTTCAGTCATTATTCTAACTACATGGTCTCAGCTTCAGGTTTGAAGGTACCTTTTAAACAATTACGACAGAGGCAGTTTTTATTACGTAGTTCATTTCTCTGAGGCTTTGTGCTGAACATTTTACTGAATCAGTGCTTCCAATATTGTTCTTCTGGACAGCAACTGATGTTTTCATAGCCAACAATAGCTGCCAAGATCTTTTAAAAGCAGAAGTATATATTGATATGTAAAGTTATAGTTACCTAGCACTTTTTAAGTGGTCTTTCATGATCCAAATATTCTATAAGCTTTTTCTTATTTGTTGAAATATAGAACCATAATATAAACATCAGATATATTTGTAGAATTTTGAGAATGAAGACCTTTTCATTACTTTTATGTTATTTCATTTCAGTGCATTTGTTTTAGATTTAATCCTATTGTAAGCATACATGGTATGTGTTTGTTCTCTGCTATAGTTTATATTTAAGACTTGGAATGGTCTAGCCCTGCAACCTCTGTCGAAACATTTGCCACTTTATCACAAGTTACACTCAAACCTCCGTTTATAAATCATCAACACTTTGAGGCAAAGAAGTTCATAAACTAGGGAAAAAGTACCCTGGATTATTCCCTGAAACATTAAAGTGAATGTAGATAAGACAGAAAATATTCAGTGCTGCAAAATATACCACAAACAGTAGGGTCAGAAACCCAGATACCACACAGCAAACCCATGGGCATATATGTACATGGACCAAAAAGACATACTGATATAAACAGTTTGAGATGGACCATTTTTACTGGCTATATGAAACCTTATAATCCATGTATGTATAGGTAACAACTTTCCACTCAGAAAACCTGCTTTGGCATTTTCATTGTTTCACCTCTTTCCCCTTTATGCTTTATCCCAGGCCACTGGTATTCAAGCCAATGATCTAGCACAGGAGAAATCCTAGCTTGCATGAGGGCCAACAGGCATTTAACACAGTACCTGTCTGGCATTTTCAGAATGCTCAAAACCACCCTGGATATATTTTTAATAATAAAGTCACTATGTAATCCCACACTGACATTCTCTGTTATTTTTAGATCTGGAGCTTTTCAGGTGGTAACAGAGGTTGCATAAGGGCTGGCAAAAAGGGGATTCCTGGCTCAATTTAAATTGCAGTGTAGATTTCTTTGCAAGTGCCAAGATTACACCTGACCTGTCACACTCTGCAGTTCTCTGCTGTCATAATCCAGGCTGCAATTTCTGCAGGTGACAAAACATCAGAAGAACAGTGAAAAGCCACATGCTGCTCTGTTCCAGACATACAATTGTCCCAGTTCTTTGGATCATTAAACCAAAGAGCACAAGTTAGGCAAAAAGATGACTAAGGGCATGAAAGGGAGATCTATGAGTATCGCAACCCTCTTAAATAGCTTTTAAGTTTGTAGCTTCCAGAATTAGGTGCTGGTGTAATCCAAGTACTAATGCATTGCATGTTTTATTCCAACAAAAGGCATTAAGCACACAGAGAAAATGGATGATTCAACTTAAGCCCTAGCTTCAGCGTGAGATGGGTTTATCCTGCTGGCCTGGCCTCCAGGTGCATGCCTTCCCCATGTCCTACCCTCAGGTCGGGAGGAGAGGTGGTCACCTTTCCTTGTGATCATTGCGGTCCCTCCCATGAGGAGACTCAGGTACACGGAGAGGAAAGGACCTCCCCTATGATCCAGGGGAGAGGGACCAGGGGGATCAGGGAGGAGAGCTGTCCCACCCACAAACCAACCCATCGCAATTGCAAACCCCCATTGGCTTTATGTGGGCTGATCAAACATAGGACAACCTGATCCACTGTGGCACTGAAAGAAGTCCTGTTCAGTGGCACTTCAGGCACTCATTAGTGAAGCAGATTACACAGGGGTGTTCAACTCAAACAGTCTTTAGTTGCAGCTTCCTTTTAATTACACTACAAAGACTTTAGTAGCACCGTGGTTATGACTGCTAATTTTTTTTTCTACAATCAGATCTTTAAAAATTTGTGAAACAAAGTTCCCTGATAAAGAAAGAAAGAAACAAACAAAAAAAAAACCAAAACCAAACCAAAATAAACAAAAAAAAATAGAGAAAATCTTTGAAGAATTCCTTAAGGAAGGCTCAAAACAGATTCACACTGGAAAAAAAATCCTGTGTCAAAGAATAAACTGCAAGGTGAATAATAACTATGCTGTGTTCAGAAATTAAAGGTTGGATATCACTCTAGGGCTGTATTTAGAGTTCAGGCAGAAAGCAAGTGCTGACAGCAAAGAGCTATAACTCGGATGAGATGGTTTCAGATGGGCCATCTGGCCAGCAGAGGAACAGACGTGGCAATTGGAAAACCTGAAGACACTTCATTATAGCACATCACAACTGAGACTACAACTCTGTTTCCAGCTCTCCTTGAGAAAGCTTTCCCAGACACACAGAGCCCAGGCAACAGCTACTCTGATTCCATTTCCACCCAGGAAGTTTTGGCTGCCTGCACTCACTCTCAGCGATGTGGAAACTTGGAAAATAAAGACAGCACCTGTCTTTGTGTGGGTGATCTATTGGGGGCTGCATTTTCTGTCACCACAGTGCTTCCATGCAGATGTGAGCTGAAGCAGAGTGCCAGGCACCAGCACTGCACTACTGGAGAAAGCACCTGCCACAGGTGCCAGGAGGGTGACAGGCATTTCTGTCGGCAGAGGCTGTTTAATCCTTCCTAGACGAACTCGTGCTCACAGATAGCCACCAATGCTTTTCTTCACAGCTGACATTTTAATTCCCTCACTTCTTTCCCCTCCACATCACGTTTCATGCCACAGAAAGACTAACAAGGAGGTTAGAAGGGAAACATGCAGTGACCTTAAAGCTGTGACTCATACAGAATTTACTCTATTATTTACACAGTGAAGGCATTAACAGATAGTTAACTAAAGTCTTACAGATCACATATGTTGCTACACTGAAACATCCTTAACATGAGATGAATTCATGGTCTTCAGTAATTTAATACGGACTTCTTTAAATTTTTTTTCATTTTTTCCCAGCTGTGATGCCTGGCAATCAAATTTTTGTAACCACCACATATAGGTTAAAGTTAGTACACTTTTGCAAGACAAAACTTTCTCTAAAACCTGTGAAACACTAGCACATACTTAGATTTTATCTGTTCATCAAGTTTTTGTGTGTGCCTTTGGACACCCTGTTTTGTGCAACTGGAAGAGAAGTTGCTTTGTTCATTTTCTTGGCAGTGTGGGGAATGAGGAGGAGGGAGGGAAAAGGGAAGGAATGAAGGTTTTCTGTCGTGGAGTCACACAATAAACCATAGAGGACTACACATAATCGCACAACATTTAAAGGAGCCTAGAGAAGTGAAATCTTACTGTTCTCAAAAACCAAATTTTAAAGAATATGGGGATAAACTCCTTTTTTTTCAGCATTAAGAACTAGTTTGTCACATCTGCAAGAGGTTGTTTGTAACATTATTTGTTTCCCATGTTTAAAGAACACATCAGATCTCTGCCCCAACTTCACTGTTGTATAAATAAGCTTTTTAAGAAGATGGGCCAGCATGCATTTTAATAACTGCCATTCCTATGTTCTCTCACATTGGGAATGAGAAAGGTGGAAAATCTGTTTCTGCTGGATCCTCCTGCAAGTTGATGATTTAGCTTTTACCTTGTGAATTAACTTTAACCAGGGGGAAAAGTGCATCCTAAATATCTTTGAGCAATCGTGTGTTGAAATTCCCAGTTGTCCTTTTTTTTTTTGTAAAGTTTCCCTTGTCTTCATTGTTCTTTCTTTACATGATCTGATCTCCTTCGATACTCTTCATAATTATCTTCAAATTCCAAGAGTTTTTACTCTTTCATCAATTTTTATTATATGTAGGATATGCAGATGCATAATGCATTACCTTAGTTGAAAACTTCTGCAAGTTCTCCAAGACTGCAAAATGTTTAAAATAAACTGATTTCCCACACTAGTCAGACCAGCAAATTTAATGCCTCAAGCACTGTAATAACGTGGGTTTAAATAGACTGCTGAAATATTAATCTTAGAGCTCATTATTCTTTTGCTCTCCCTCTATTGTTTGACTTTTCTTCTTTCTGTCTATGTTTCAATATCCTCTGGACATCATCACATCCAGAGGATGACTCACATATTGGGAGAGCTGTGCATTTCAAACCACATTGTGTTCCAAAGGAACACGTTCCTTATTCTTCACATGTAGCCAGTTTCCTTTGAAACATCTCGCCCATCTTTCAAAAATCACTTTTTTGAGTTTAAAGATATTTATATAAAACTTTGTAATACTGTAGGTACCTTAGGTGACCAAACTGTAGCATTACCTTTTTTTCTTTGGGCTTGTTATTTCTCTATTTGCTCTGCCAAGTCACAAAAAAAGTAAATCGGCTCTCTAGCAATTCCCTTGGTGCAGGGAAGACATCAAACTGAAGAGGAGGAGACTGTGAAATGGGATAGCAAGCACAAGCAGCAATATTGAAGCACTGAACCAGGGGCATTAGAAATTGAGAAAGATACTATTTAAGGAAAGATTATGATCATGCAATCTTCCGTAGAAGTTTTATATTATATCCCAAGATGGACTGGCATTCAGACTGAGCCTAAATTGGATATTTATTTTTTTATATGCAATTATTAAATGTATAGAATTTTGTTATGTTAATAGCATAAAAACATTTTTATAACTATGGCTGTGTGTCATCTATCTGATTTAGTCAAAGGCTTATAAACTTCCCATGAATGTCATAAGGGTTAGAAATGGAAAGCCTTCAAATTACCAAGGAGACAGGTTCTTGTTTCCAGGAGACAAGTACTGGAAAAAAGTCACAACTAGGGAAATGGGAGGAAAATTTTCAGTAGCTAACTTCCAGGCAAAGACACATCTGCAAGAGCAATGGAAGCTGCCTGCTGTAGACCTGCAGGACTACAGATCTGGTAAGCAGAAAAAAAACCCTGTTCCTGATTTTGGCCAGAATATACTTCATCCAGTAGAGGCAGAAGATGCAAGACTGTGTCCCCTTGGATGAAGTATGTACCTATCATTCTAAGTGCCTATTACAAACTTAAGGATTTTCCAGTATCTTCCTCAAAAAAGAATGTCCCAGCTTAGTCAGTCTTTCAGGACAGTCATCTGTGCTTCTCCGTTCTTCAACTAGATCATAAAGCACACACATCCAAAAAACCCAAACCAACCAACCAAACCACCAAAAAAACAAAACAAAAGCAAAGCCAACCAAACAAAACACACACAGCAACAAAAACTGCCCAATTACAAACAACCAAACTGTGCTTTGGAGAAAGCAGCTTGTAGGTCTGGGCAAGTTACAGGCTTCACATTGTTATTAGCAAAGATAAAGACTGAATTCCTGAGTGCTGTTGGCAAGTGTCCTTTGGCTCCAGTCGAGCTTCCCCTCCGTTCTTCCAGCACAGGCCCTATGCCCTGCTCCAGGCATTGTTTCTGGGGTGTAAGCACACAGTGGTCACCTAAGACTTCTTTGCAAGACTGAATTTTGTCCAAACTAAGTGTGCAAGATTTGATCTTGACTTGTGAATTTGATCCCCACCACAAATAAGACATTCAGTGATTCCTGCTTTGCTGTCTCACCAGGTGTTTCTCCCTTGCAAGAACAGGCTGTTGGATGATTGCCAATTTAAGAAAAAAAAAAGGGGGGGATCCTTAATATTACACCATGCCTTGGTGAGACACATGAAACATTTCTTCCTTTCCTTAGGGTTTTATGCCCTGCACAGTAGGGAGAAGATAACATAGAGATTAATGTAGTAGAATATCACATTTTACTCAATTACTCCACACTGCAGTCAGATGCATGGGAACAGAAAACAAAGATACTAATCCAGAGGAAAAGTATCTCCTAAACTGAGCCACCTGCCTAGACCAGCAGGGACAGACAAGGAATCAGCCAAAGATATTTTCTTTTACTTTTTCTTAAGAGAAACAATAATAGAGTGATTGCACTGGATCATTTTGGTCAAAGGGATTGGCATTCATATTCTCCTCAAAACAATTTTATTACCTCTGCATACAGGTTTCATAATAACCAGCAGAGGAGAAAGGAAAGGCACCATAAAGTTCCAAGTCTAAAATAATCACAACCGGATAACATAAGGGCTCTTTCTATCATTTATAGATTCTGCTAAGGGGTGGAAGGAAAAAAGTAACAGACTTTTAAAAAAAAAAAAAAATTAAAAATTGGAGATAGAAAGGTGCACTTAAAGTTTCCAGCCACAAGCAGTCAAGTTCAGTTTCGCTTTCAGCCTGCAATTATCTAAGACCTTATCTCATTTATATGGTAATAACTTGTCTCATGTCAACTCAACAAGCAGAGATAGCAGCTACGCAGCGCCGGCTCCTGGAACGCTCTCCCCGGGTGAAGCCTCCCGGCGTGGGCGGACCCCGCTGGGCTCACAGCGCCCATCAGAATTGCCAAAGAGCCAGGCTTCCAGAGCTGTGAGGAGCATACAAAGGCAGGGAAATTCTTGTCGCTATGCATTTAACGTAACTCTCTTTACTGTTGCGCACATTCGGCATGAAAACATTTTGAGAGACAATTATTTGCCCAGGGAAGAGGAGACTTTACCGCAGCATTTCGGCGAGAGCTGTTCCTCAGTAAGGAGCAGAAAAATTCCGTGGCCAGGTTCAAAAACTATTTCAGGATGATTACTACAGCTGCAAAGCTGCATTTTCTCTAAAATTCTAATTAAATATAGATAAAGTGAGAAAAATAAGCCAAAACAGATCTGGACATTAGAGAGGGATAAAGGATTTGGTCTTTTTCAATTTCAGAGGTAATTACTAAGGGATGTCTTATCCCCTCGCCAAAGCAGAGGAGGTGCACAGGAACCTCTGGATTCCAGCTAACCCTAAGGCTCTCAGACATAATAATTTGATGTTAGACAGGTAGCAAACTAGCAAACATCAAGACAGAACAGCGATCTGGAATACAGGTAGCCCATACAGATAACAAACCTCACATCAGTCTCCTTAATGAAAGCCCAGCTACTTTAACGAGCAATTTTTCAAAGACATTAACTGTGCTTTTGCCCATAACCCATTATCCATTTTGGGAGGCAAGAGAACGTTTCAGTTCAACAAGTAATTTCCCATCAAAAGCTAGATAGTGAGGTGTGGTGATTGTACTGGAACTCTGATCAGTGCACAGCGACTTCAATCATCAAGCACACACTTCCAGCCTACCCCAAACACAAAGGATTTAGTTTAAGGTGGGGGAGGGCGTGGGTTCATCAAAGTGTATCATTAATGAAAACCAGGTAGCATATGGTTTGCTGGCATTTCTTTCTAAAGGGGTTCTGTGCCACTCATTAGAGGGAAGAGTATTTTGAAGGTAGTTGAAGAGCAATAACACACCTATTGTTTTTGTGGGAAAAAAAATCAGAAGGGAAGATCAGGCTTTGGCTTATGCCCCTGTAATATTATTACACATTATGTTGCTCTTTTCTAGATGATACAGGTGGATTTTTGAAGGATAATGTCTCAGTTCACTCCCTCACTCTTTGTAGGTAATAGGAAAGGGAAACCTGCTCAGATCACACTGCTGATGGAGCACTGGGAGTCGGTGTTTTAGAAACACTGATTTAAAATGCTTTGCATTCCGAACATTGAGTTTCATGTGGGATTTACTTACTGTATTTATATACAACAAGAAATTTGTACTGAAATACTATTATATACCTAGGATCGCCAATGTACAACAAAGGATTTAACATCCATATGTTTGATGACAGTGTTATCCTTTTACACAGAGAATGTTGCACACGAATGCTTTAATCCCTACCACACCACAGTAAGCCCTGAGCCCCACAGTCCACAGTCTTTAAGTTGCCACTTAAAGTTTCTGACCATCAGCAAGTGTTAGGTTTGCATCACTTCATCTCTAAAAGCATCCCTTTAGCCACAGGTGCTTCAAGTCTATGTTAAGAATGTAAAATTAAGGTTAGCAGTTCAGAAAAGCTCTGAAAGGGATCTAGAAGTTTTCCTGTAAGTGCAGCTCTCTCCACCACCCCAGCAATAACAAAACCCATCTAATTCCACCCCAGCAAAATCAAAATACCCCCAGTGTCAGTCATATCACGATCTCCTGGAAGTGCTGGATCATGGACTGCTGTACTGGGACATAGGGAAGTAAATGTCAGGGCAGAGAGGATGGAAAATACTTTTGTGAAGCATTAGTTCTAAGGTGCTAAACAGCAAAAGTCAGTTTTGGACAATCAGAAGCAGCCTTGGGAGAAATATGTGAATAGCAGACAACAGAAGTTGTTTTGCCTTAGTTGATACAAGCAGTGCTGAGTTTATACACAGAGGTCAGGAGATTCACTTTTTAACCCTAAACACAGAGTATTCAGTCTCCTGTTGGGTCAGGAGCCAGGGAAAGATTTTTGATAATGAGCAGTTGCAATCTATGCCACCTTTTAAAGAGTAAAAATAAAACATAAGGAAGCATAAAACAGTTTATCAGTTGAGAACAACGGCATCAGTAATGAAGTTTCACTATTAATAAATCCTGCCTCCAGAGCTTTTCCAGAAAGCTTAATAAATATTTCATTGTGTTTTATTTGGAGAAGTAATCCAAAAGAAGACTGAAAATCTTGAGGAAATGTGAAGGAACTGTTTGAAGTGTAAGTTTTTTAAATACTAATGTTACGAGGAAGCATTAGTGCTGTTTAGCTCTGATTGCATCTGGAGTGGAATGTCTACAAGAGTGATTTAATGAGCAAGATGTCCAGTGTAGTGCTATTAAATGCTTCCCAAGCATAACAAGGTAATATTCCAAAACCAATGCAACCATGACACTGTAGTCTTCAGCAGAAAGAGCACTGCTTCAGTGGAAATATCCCCCAACATTCAACATGGATAAAATCAAACCTAAAATGTCACACACCTTGTCCACACAAGGGAATCTCATGTCACAGAAAACATCTCACTTCTGTTACCTCCAGCACAAAACAAAAAGCCACATGCTCAGGGCAGAACAAAAAAAAACAAGGCAAGCATCTTACAGTCTGGAAAGTTAAAAAACAGTGAGGACAAACCTCATTTGGAGTTGTAATGAACAACTTAGTCTCTAAAGGCTTTAAATGAATATGCTCAAACACACTAGTAAACATTTTAAATATGTATTCACAGTCCTGTTGGATTCTAATGCTCCTCTGATGAATAAAACTGATTCTCCTCCTCAGTAAATAATTCAGTAGCAAAGAATAGCTTGGCCTGGAAAACAGATGAACAGTGGGCCACGACTTTAGATAGTTGCTCTTTTTCGAGAGATTTTGGCTTCAATTTTGACATTGTGGGGAAAGTTCTCTGCAAAAGAGGAAGTCACACAAATAAATTTGAAGTGTTTGTATTCAGAGCTGCAGTTTAGTATCTGTATTTTCTGACCTTTATTCTGTTAGTGGAAGAAGAAAGAGCTGATGGTATGAAAAGAGAACCCAGAAACACAACTTATATAAGTTATTGCCACAGGAGAGTAATTTTCATATTCAAGGACAAAGTGTGGTTTTGTTCTAGCTGTGGTCAGACACATTCCTCTTGTGATACAGTATGCTGGTATTAGATAGCTGGGAGTGCAAGATACCCCGGAACTTCATCTAGAGTAGGGTCCAGAAAGCAAAATACTATGTTTCTGAGTGGGGTTTTTTGTTTATTTAATGTTAGCACAAAGATGCATCTCAGTACTGAAGAGCAATCTGATTAGGATTGAGACTAACAGTAATAAGGCCCTCCTAAAAAAACAGGCAAACCCAGTTTCCTCCCTGCTAGAAGCAAATATCTTTAAACCAGAGACTTTATAACAGAGTAAAACCTTTCCCAGGTTAATTCCATTAGCTCTATGGGTCAGCACATGGTTTGTCCTAACTCACCAGTAGGCCTGATCCAAAACCCATGAGAACCTTTTGGATCAGACCCTAATAAGGAACGCAGAGGACAGAAAAAATACATTCATTCTTGATATTAAGAAAATGCAGGATTTTGAGCCACACATGTTCTCAATATTACTTTTGTTAGATAGTTATATATATCAAGGAAAGGCACCAGTGAGTCTGAAACAACAATCACAAGGCAGAAACCTCTTGGCATTTACCTGAACCTTCCTTTCCAGGCAGCAAAATTCCAACCCAATAAGCTTCTCTGAAGAATTGAGATATTCACAAGCATTTGCAAACTATAAGCACAAGATCCTGCAAAATACTAAAGCTACCCTGAGAGACCCACTGCTTAAATATAAACACATAGTCAAAGAGTATTGCTCTAACAGAAATGAGATGCCCAGAGGCATGTTAAAAGACTGGGAACTTTTAACAGCCAGTTTGGAACTACACTTTAAATCTTAAAAAAAAAAAAAAAGAAGCTTTTTTTTTTTGGAGGAAACCAAAGCTGGGAGGAAACCAAAGATAAGATATCCCAGAGCCTCACCTCATTCATCTTATATTTTTATCAAGTTTTATAGGGTTTGGATACAGCTTGTTTCTAGGCAACTTTAGGAAAAACCTTTTCCATACAGTATTTTCCACAAATAACTCTTTAAAAAAAAAGCACAAATAAAAAATTTCTGTTTGTATTATTTCACAAAGAACCTTCCTCCTAAGTCAGAAAACTACATATATCCAAAACTAAATATATATAACTGACCTGTTTCGTTTAGAGCTTTCTCCACGAACAGTTTGCTCAGCTGCATGAACAAATCTTCATTGATGACCCTTTTTGACTGTGATCTTGGCACTAGAAACAAGGAGCGACACAACAAAATGCTTCAATCTGGAGGCAAAATACTAGAGACTTAGAGTCTAAAACAGATCAAGAACTGTAAGTGTAAAGTAAGCTTTAGAAAAAAGTAAACAAAAGCAGCAATCACTAAACAGTATCTTCTAATGAAAAAATTTTGCACAAAGGAAGACTTAAGTGCGGTTATTCACAGCTGTTACATTTTGTAAATGGAGGCCATCACCAGTTAAATCCCAGGAGTATCAGCCCTATCTAAACAACCCATCTGACTACTTCTGTCCCTAATCTTTCCCCTTTATCCCAGCCACACATCACATCAGCATTAAGGTGGTTCACACCTGTCTCTTAGAGACCAGAATTTGCTCCAGACCAGAACTATCATATGCTGCCCCATTAATTGCATTGAAATGCACCTCTGGTCTTCCCTCACAGAGAACACGGTCACACAGCCAAGGCAGCCCAGTACAGCTGCCTGAGCATGCGGAAGGGCAGCACTTCACACCAGCTGAACCTTCATCCTGTCTCCTCTTTGGCAGCAGCAACCTCCTTTCTTGTGCTGACCCTCGTGACTGCCAGGATATCATGAAAGGGCATTTCTTCAGCCCTATGACCCCAGGTTGGGCTCCTTTGCCTCTACTGAGTGCTGTTCTTGTAGCCAGCAGCTGTGAGAGAGCAGACCCACAAAGTGGTTTCAAGCATTTTCTTGCTTAACACTTATTAAATCACAGCTACACAGCAACCCACACACTTTTTTTTTTTTTTATTTCCATATTGTTTGGTTTTGTATTTTACTTAGACAGGCTGTGCCCCAAGAAACACTGACTTTTCAGCTGGATCTTCCTTCTGTGATGGTGGGTGGAGGACAGAATGATCTTGGGATCTCACAAGCACATGTATGTGATGTATTTTTGTAAATGAACAGGCTCAGAAAGATTCTTCTATTTTTAAGGGGACAAGCATTTCTGCAAAATTTTTTTCTGGAACATCTTATACACAAATCCCATCTGGATACTGCATGCCAGAGCTCACATCAAAACAGAGACATGGAGGGGCTTATGGAGATGATCAGAGGAACATATTCCCATGACAGAAGGCTAGAAAACTTGTCTTGCACAGTAAAACACAGACTGAAAGAGGAGAGAATTGCAGTCTGTAAGGTATTCAGGAACTAACTACCAGGAGAGAAAAAGAACTATTTCATTTAATAGAGATATTTAGATAAAGATATTGTATGAAAACTTACCACAATCCCACCCATCCTGTAAACTAGAAGAAAGATTCCAGGTATTAGGAGAATAAAGTTGGGGAACTTTTCTTCCCAAAAGTCGTATTTTACAAGGAGGAAAATGAGGCATAAAAAATTAATCCCTCTACTCAAGTTCATATATAAAGTTTGTGTCAGAGATGGGAATCAGATACTGTAGAAAATATAGGTGAAGTGAGAAAAGAAAACCAATGCAAGAAAATGGATTAGATTTTTATAACATTAATAAACTGATAATAAATAACAAGTAAATTGTGGTAAATCAGTACTGCTAATCTTTAGAACGATTAAAAAAATACTTTCCTTTAAAAAAAAAATTACATTTTGACATAGAGTGTTACCTCTTGATGCTACAGAATTAATCAAGGTGCTTATAGGCAGTCTTTTTCTTCTTTTGCATGGCAGAGAAAATAATTTATGGATAATTCAGTGTAATATGTTTTTC